>JARQOD010000005.1:66315084-66454462 GCA_033576555.1 Oophaga sylvatica
GGTAGCTCCCCAGCATCCACTGAAATAACGGGGCTGAAAAATGAACAAGATAACTGAGAAACAGAGACCGCGTAGGCCCCACAGGAGGACCCGGCTGACCCACTCAAAGCAAAAAAAAAAAAGAAAAAAACCACGAAACGACAAAAAATGCTTATCTGAAAGTTGAGGATCGAGCAGCTGACTTCCAAAAACTAAACCAAAGGAAGAGAAAACTAATCACCGGGTGATCAGGGGAAAAGTTACCCCCAAAATCTCCCGTCATCACTCCAGTATCCGCCGGTCCTCAGTGAAGAGCCTTGTCAGTCAAGCACGTCATTAATTCAATGGCCCCCAAAGGGGGGCCCTAACTCAGAACCCATAGTTTCAAAAACAGTACCGCCCCTGGGAGGGTCACTAAACCCCTCACGTGCCCCACCAGGCGTCAGGGTCACCCCCGGTGAAAGGCGCATGAAGTCAGAAGCAAACACCCAAGAATTGTCCCCCTGCCCAAAAAAATTTTCCTTTTTAACCAAAAACGGGAGTCTCCGTTTACCCAGAGGAAAATCCAATATCTTCTCCACTTCATATCCAGATTCCCCTAAACCCAAAACGGGTCGGGGGGCGCAGGCATAGGAACCCATGCTAACAAACCTTTTAAAAAAAAAGTTTGTGAAGACTGAATCTTAAATGTCCCTGGAAGACCCAAAGGAAAGGGAAACTGGATTAAGAATTTCAAGTTTTTTAAAAGGTCCAAGAACCTTGGTTTAAAATTTTGGGAGACGCCCCTTTTCATAGGTATTTTTGAGGACAAACCAAACCATGTCCCCACTTTAAACCCTGGAACACAGTCAATCCGGGGGGAAACCCTTTGGGCCCTCTCCTAGAGAGGAAAGCTTATCCCCTACTTGATCCCAAATCTGCTGCATTCTCTCCCCCATAGAGTAACACCTGGACAGACGAAGCCCCACCCGCCCCCAAAAAAATCGGGATGAAACCCCAAATTGCAGAAAAAAGGGGGAAACAAAGTGGCAGAACTACCCCATTTTTTAGAGCAAATTCGCAAAGGTAAAAAAGAGACCCCGTCATCTTTATCGCAGACACAAAAACTCAAATAAATTTTCAAGGGCTGTTTTTTTCAGTCTGCCCTTTTTCTGGGGTGAAACCAGAGGAGAAAGCAGTAAACCCAGTTTAGAACAAAAAGGGCCTCCAAAACTGGAAACAAACTGGAAAATCCTCTGTCGAAACCGTGTTCTTGGGAAAGCCCTCAACCCAACCACCTGCTGAAAAAAAAGGGCACAACTCAGAAGAGGATGGCAACTTCGGTGGGCACAAGATGGATCAACTTGGAAAACCTATCACAGATCACCAGATAACGGTCTTCTCTGAGAGACAGGGAGGCCCGAAATAAAATCCATAGAGAAGGGGCCATACCTCCTGGGCACAGGAAAAATGGCATTAAAACCCAAATAGAGAAAGAGCAAGGTTTGGACAAGAAAAGGTCCCACGGGGACTGCAAAATTTCCCTGAGTCACGAGATAAAGTAGGCCCCAAAAGGCCCCGACTCCCCAAATCTCTGTACCAAAAATACCGGTGACCAGCAACGCGGGCAATGAATTCAGACATAACTTTTTCCCCCCTTTGGGTCTGGGACATAAAATTTCCCCCCGCAGGGAACGTTCAGATTTAAAAATAAAAAATAGATTACACGGGCGCCCCTAAAAGAAATAGGGGTTTAATGGATGAAGACAAAATATGTATTCCTATACCTGGAGGAGCTGGAGTTGAGCCACTGCTGTGAATAATGACTAAAATGCCAAAGAATGGTGCAATTGAGTCAACAGATAAATACAAACTACCCGCCCTTTTGGGGGCCGGGATTGTTTTATATTATCTTTTAAGTTCAGATTATCCCCCCGAAATTGCCCAGGGCAGCTCAAATTGGGTGAGATGCGGAAAGAAACACCCTCCTTCGAAGGTGTAGGCCATCACATCAGAGAATCCGAGGAAAAATCCTAGGAAAGGGATCCCCCCTTAACATTCTTTTACCGGGAGAAAGGAGACCCCAAAGTTAAAAACCGGAAAAACAAGGCCCACCTGGCCATCTGGTTCAGGGCGCCCCGGCTTTCGAGAAGATCAAGTTTTTGTGGTCATGAGGACCACAACTTGATGTTTGGTCCCCCTTAAACCAATTTTCTCCACTTTTCGAACGCCCACTAATAGCCAATAATTCGTTTCCCCCAAAACATAATTACGTTCAGCTGGGGAAAACTTTCGGAAAAAGAGGATAAGGGTTAACTTAGGGGTTACAGGACCCCTTTGGGAAAAAACGGCCCCTCCCCAATCTGAAGCTTCAAATTTCCCCCCTGAATGGGAGAGAAACATCAGGTTGCCGCAAAACCCGGAGCAAAGGGTGAATTTCCCCCGTTTAACCCCTGAAAAGCCAAAAAACTCCCCTTGGGACCAAATTTCCACATCAACCCCTTTTTTGGTAAAATTTCAGTCAGGGGTTTCAAATACCAGAAAAATTATTTAAAAAATTTCGGGAAAATTAGCAAAAGAAAATTTCCCTGAAGAGCCTTCAATAAGTGGGGCTGACCCAATCGAAAGGGCCTAAACCTTGACTGGTCCATTTCAATAGCTGAGGGGAGACAAAATAACCCAAAAAAACAAAACCTGTACGCCAAAGAGACATTTTGTCCCTTGAATAAAAACATTTCCTAAAAATACGGAACACCACCCGAACATGCCCCCAAATGAAAACCCCTCCTTTTGAAAAAACAAAATATCGTCCAAATAGTGATCAGAAACTTCCCCCAAGGGGGGAAAGCCTAGCTGCACATGAGGAGGGCTGAGTCTGGGGCCCTCTCTTCACTCAGCCAGCTTTGCATGTCCAGGTATTTCTCCCAAAATGGGGAAATAGGAAGAGAAAAGGGTAAAAAAATCCCCGGCACCCCAAAAACCCCCAAAAAAGATGGGGGGGTTTGGGTCATTCTCCGGAAAAAAGCCAGCTCTGCACCAGTGCTTTTTACCTAAAATGGCACCCGGAACCCTCTCTTTCTGAGCAGGGGATCGGATATAGACACTGTGCTTGTCGGGCAATCACCCCGCGGCCGGAGGGTTTCCCAAACCCGGTCACCCGCTCCTTTTACCGCCATCATTGCCCAGTGCTACGGAGCTAGCCCCAATAAGGGGAGGTTTCCTGTGGGGCGCCCTGTGGGGAGTGGAGCAGGCCCACATTTATGTGGGAAATTTGGCGATGGCATCTGACACGCTCAGGGCCCCTCCCAAACATCTTAATGGGCCCTCGGGGCGCGAGGACCTTGAAAACAAATCCCCCGCAATTGCGAAGAAAAATATCCCGGCCCTTGCCCCCCAGGCCCCCGCTCTGGGCACGCCTTTTTCTCTGCATTGTGGGGGGAAAACCTGCTGAAACTTGGTTGTGGAGCGCATCCACGGGGGCCCCCAGAGCCGCCCCGGGGGCATGATCCCCCCAGGGATGTTTTTGTGGGTTTTGGCTACAAAAATACTGCTGCGCTTCTCATGCTGCGAGGGGGGCAGGGGTCCCCCATGCTAGACGGGTCCCCGTGGCCCTTTTACCAAGACCGGCCCGTTCTACCCTCCAGAAGCGCGCTTGTTAAAGCCTCTTCGACCACCTGAAAGGGAAAATGAGCCCGACAGATGGTTGTTCCCCCTTTTGGGGTCTTTGTTACACCCCACGACAAGAAAGTTTTATACGTCTCCGAGGACTTACACTTTGTGGGAAGGCCCTTATCCATCCCTTTATGCCCGTGCCGTCCTGGGGGCCCGCCGGAGTCGTCCTACCACGATCCAGCCGCCCGGCGATTGGGAAGTCCCCCTCCAAGAACAAGTGCCCCTCGCTCTCTACCCCGCGTGACCCCGGGTGGGGACTGAGGTTACCAGACTGGGTTGCTGCTCTTGTTCTTGCCAGGAAATGGTAGACCCGGTGTAATGCCTTTGTTCGGAGGTCTCCTGCCCCCCTTTACCTGAAACCCGAGGTTTTCATTTTCCACTTGCAGCCCCCCCTGTTAATTGTTGACCACTGGGTTTACCAACTTATGATTCTGTTCACTCGGGTCGTATTGGTGTGCTGACTATTTCCTGTTCTCTTCACCCTTGTCCCCCCCTTCCCCCCCCCCTCCCCCATCTTTTCTTCTTTACTTTGAAACTCAAAGTGTTTTAGGTTTTTCCTTTTTGTGCTTTGTAGATTGCTGTAGTGTTTCTGTTCACGACCTTTGCACTGCACTGCCCCCTCTGATTCTCAGGGATCTACCCTTTTTCATTTCTGATTTGGGCAACAGAGTGGCTTTTGTTCCCCGTGGGTTTTTTTAAAAAATTCCTGCAATTTTTTAACGTTTCTTATGTGTTATTTTCGGTAATTGCCACTGCTGCCATTTGCAGTTCATTTACAGTTACTACTGTTGTTTCCTACACGGGACTTTTTCCTCCCTTATCTTGCCATTTCTGATTCCTTTATCTTTTCCCCCCCCCCCACTTCCCCTCTCACTTTCCCTTTTTCCCGGGCTCCCTTTTCCCCTTCCTCTCCTTTTCTCTCCGTTCCTTTCCCCCACCCTTGGGGGCCCTGACCCTACTTCTCATAATCTCCCCCTCCCCTTCCCACACTAGGGCACCCTTGCCCTTCTCTACTATCTAGGATCCTGATACACAGGCACGGGCCGCCTTAGGCACAATCTTTTTTCCCCCATCCTCCTTCCCCAACCCCCCTGACCCCCCGGCCCCTGTCCTCCATTACCCATTCTTCACCTTTTGGTCCCGGGGTCGCCCCAACTGTAGCTATATGGGGTCTGGTCTGCTATCCTCTCCCTTCTCCCCCCCTTTATTCTCCCCCCTCCCCCCTTTTTTTCTCCTATACGCTGCCCCCTTTGCTTGCACCTGGAAGCATCATCTTGTGTTTTCCTTGGTCCCTTCCCTTCTTTTTTTCCTTACTTTCTCCCCCCACTCTCCCCCCATTTTTGGGAAAAATTACTTTTTCATATGCCCCATTTTCTTGGGTTCCACAGGCTGGCTGGAGGTTATTGCGGTGGGCTCTTATCGCCCCTTGATGCCCCCCCACTCCCCCCCTCCTCCTTCGGGAGGGGTGAAATGCTCCGGCTCCTCTTGGGGACCCGCCTAGTTCACATTTCCCAAATGTTTACAAGCACCGCTACCTAGGGTGCTTTTTTTTTTGTCCCTTTGATTTTTTTTGTTTTTTCCCCTTTGTGTCCCCCTTTCACACTCCTTTTTCCTTTGGGGTCCTCTTGTCCTTGTACGGTACACCGCTTTATCGCTTCCTATCCCCCCAATGCACCCCATGATGATCAAATGATTTTGTTATACAATCCTAAAAAGCAAAGGGTATGAAGCGCCGCAAAAACGTGCTCATTTTTGCGACCCCCTTAAAAAAAGTGGTGTCCTGTTATTTTTATCGGGAAAAAATTTTCCGCCACGATATTTTCCCACAGCTGTCTGCTCTTCTTTCCCAGAGGGTTCCCCACAGTTGCAGCGACCCCAGCTCGAGAGGGGTGAGTATAGCTTTTCCCGAAATTTCTTTTTCTTTTGCAAGCGCGTGGCAGAACAGATGGTCGATATCTTTTCTTGAAGGGTAAACGGGAAAACATTTTAGTACTTTTGTAATATTTATGCGCCCCAAAGTTCGCAGTCACTGGGTTTCTATCTCTTACGTCTTTTTCAGCAATTTTTGTCGGGGCTAGTGGTCGGGTGGAGACTTTAACCCCACTATGGAGCTCTGGTGGGCTCCTCCCCGGGCCGTCCGCCCTCTCTTTTCGGAAATTTAGAAGACTTAAACTGCTTTTCGGAGCTGTCCTTGGGGCCCCCGGAGGTCCTCCTCCCGACCTAAAGGGTTTCGTTTTATTCTACGCCGCTCGTCTACCAAAGTTTTATTACCTCTTTCTATCCCGCGCCCCCCTGGGGGGTTTTCTACGGGGGATATTGGATCCATGACAGTATCGGCCCTGCGCCCGTATCCTTAACATGGCCTTTCCTGGGGGGGTGGTTCGGATAACCCGGCGACTCATGAACACGTTGGACGTTCAAGATAATATAAATGCCATTGAAATACCCCTTTAGGATTTCTTCATGAAATTACACTCCGGGCATGCCAACCCATGTCTGGGAAACTCACAAATTTTTTTGTCGGGGGTAAATTCATTCACTGGCCTCAGATTTTAAAAAATTTAGGGAGAAAAAAACCGTGCCTTGCTCTTAAAATTTGCAAATTGGAGTCGCTCCACAAGCGATCTCTGTGCCAACAACCCTCCCCGATCCCCTGTCCTTGCGTAGGCCCTTAAACCCCTCCAAAAACCCAAAAATTGCGAAAAATTTCTTAAAACCAAAAACCCCGCTTTAGCTTAGGGGGACAGGGGTGGGAAAATTATGTCGCCTACGTCAAAAAAAACGTCTCCGGTACATTCATCGCTGAGACGAATGCCCTCGGGTGCTGCAACCGAACGGCGCAAATCGCCCCAAGATTTTCATCAATATCACCCCCTTTGTATAATTTAATAACCCCATGTATAAATCTGCCCCCTGCAGACCCCCATCCTGCTAAATTTTGGGGCTTTGTCTCCCCCTGAACCCCCCTAATTTAAAAAATTCCCCTAAAGGGGAATTTTTATATCCAATTCGGGGGGGAAGTGGGGGAAGCTCGAAGTCTCTCCCTCGGGAAAACTCCTTTGGCCCAGATGTCTGACAATTTCTTTACTCAAAAAATTAAAGTACCCTTCTCCCCCCCTCACCCGCTTTTAACGCCTTGTGACTGGCTCCTCCTTTCCTCCCCAATCCCTTCTGCGGATATAGCTTTAATCTAAGGAAGACAAAAAATCCAGACAGTGTAGTATTAACGGCCAATATCTCTTCTTTTAATGTGATTTTAAGCTCTGGGCAAGGTCTGGCGAACCGGGGTCTCGCTTGGGCCCCCTCCGGTGCAGAGCGATCAGACTGGTTTGTATGGGTGGGAGGGGGGGAAAAATCCACAAAATCTTACCCTAATTATGAGCGTTTCCCGAAAAGCCTTTGTTGTTTTAAGTACTGATCGAAAAGCGTTTGTGCTTGTTGGTCTTCATGAAGCGGCCCACGCCTATTTAAATTTTTCCCCGACGCTTTTAGACTCCATTTTTACATTTTTAAAAATCGCCCCTGCCAGGGCGGGTGAAAAATTCTTTTCGGCTCCATTCTTTTATTCCAAGGGAACCCCGCCAGGCTGCCCCTTGTCCCGTCTGTTCGCTCTGTCCCTGGAACCTTTGTTAAGGCTTTCGTACACCCCCAGACATCCGGGCGCCCCACCCCAAGGGAGGCCTTGGCCGCATACGCTGATACATCTGCTTAGTATCACAAACCCTGGAGATGCATACCCGCTGTGGGGATCTTTTTCCCCATTTTGGTACTCTTTCAACTTCAAATAAATTATAAAAAATCGGTGCGTTTGCTATGGGTTTTCCCCGGGGACACTCTAACCCCCCCCAAACGAATTCCCCGTTCCCCTAAGACAACCAGTAAATATTTAGGGCATTCTTTTCCGGGGATATTTCTCGCCTCTACCTCTGAACCCCTCGCCTACTCTCCCCGGTTTGGACACAGCTCCCGCGAAAAGAATACGTTCATGTCTTGGTTGGGCCCAAAAATTATCTGTCCATTATAGTCCCCAAAAATTCCCCTACTTTTTCCGGAGCCCTATATTTCCCAATTTTTTTTTTTCGTGCCTTACACGTTTTGTTCTCCGGTTCCTATGGAACCAACGTCCCCCCGGGTCGTATCGTTTCTGACTTTGACTCGCCCACAGATGAGGTGGGTGGGGATGCCCCATCTGAAGAACTATTATTGTTGCCTCTTCGTCGTTGGGTGGGGGGATAAAAAGCTGGAACAAAAGGTCTTTCTTGTCCTCCCTAGAAACGGGTCCTTTTTTTTTTTTCGCCTCGGGAGGGACTTGGTTATGGGGTGTGCCTTTTGTCCCTGGTACACGCGGCTTCTCCCCCCTCCTGAAGGGGTTTTCTCCCAAAATCCTGAAAGTTCTTGACACTATGGTAAATTCCCCTTTTCCCCTCATGCCCCGTACGCTACTTCCTTTGTTGACCTGCTCGGATGAGGGTTTTTGGACTTTTTAGGTTTTTTGGAGCAAACTGGTAAGCCCCTCAAAATTCTTTTTTGCTGGAGGGAATGTCCCTTCGGGGGGGCCCGTCACCCTCCTCGGACCTAACCCCGCCAATTTTATCGCTAGCCTGTACTCATGTCTTCAGCCCTTTATGGGCAACATCGTCCCTTGCGGGCTGCCCCCAACTTGGAGGGGCTGTTGCTGGCACGAGCCCCTGAAAGGGGCGTATTCCCCCATTTAAAAAATGGCTTAGTCTCTTTGCTTGAACGGGGCCTACTTCCTTGCTGCTGGGAACGGGGGGGGGCACCCCTTGTCCCTACGAGTCGCCAGGGGTATTTAAAGAACGCCGGGGTTTTCAGGTGCTTTGATTAAAGAAAATTTTTTATAAAAAGTTGCAGGTGGTACCGAACCCCCCCTTCTATTTCGCCATTGGGTTTCAGACCCCTGAATCCTTTGGGGAAATTGGGGGGGGTTCAGGAACTTAGCCCCATCTGTGGGATTGCCCCCCATTGTGCCCTTCTGGGAAAGCGATACAACAAAAAATCAAAGAATCTCTTCTCCTTGTGTTTACCAGGGACTCAGTCCTTTTTTGGGTGCCGGCGCGGTTTAAACCCCATTAAGCACAAAATGGCGACCTTATGTTGACGGTCCAACCTAGTGCCTAAGCATTGGGGTGTTACTGTGGCGCCTTCTCTGGAGGGGTGGACTGTTGCGTGACCATACAGGACAGGAGGAGTGTCGGCATGGTCAAAACCCTACCGCATAAATTCCAGACCCCTGGTCCCCCTGGATTGCCTTTCGTACCCCTTCGCCCACTTTGTGTAATGACTTTGGAGTGCTATTTTTTTATGTAAGATTCTCGCATGTGGTGTGCTGTGGGCGGAGACGAGGGCGCCCCCCTCCCCCTTTTCCTTCCCCCTTCCTTTAACCTTTTTCCTTTTTTCTTTGTCCCGTTATTTTTTTTTCATTTAGGTTATTTAATTCCCCCTTTTTTTCTTTTTTTCCCCTTATATTTTCTGTTCTTCTTGTTTTATTTTTTTTCTTAGTTTTGTTTTGTAAATGTTATTGGGGTTCGTTTGCCAGGGAACCCCAATTTTTGTGCCAAATCTCACGCAATCTAGTAGTGTCTCGATCCCTTTTCATTCTATATATTGGCCTGTTTATTGGACATGACCTGTATGAGGGACGTTTGGGCTTTATTATTGACATTTTTTTGTTACTGTTTACCCTTGATATGTGTTATACATGTGTGTTAATAAATACAATTCAACAAAAAAAAAAAAAAAAAAATTACCCAAAATCCCGGAAATTGTTTATGAAAAATTGGAAGCGGAAAGGGGGATTATGAGCCCCAAAAAGGGATCACTGGGATCAAAATGCCCCCCAGGGGGGTTTAAAAACCATCTTCTATTTTTCCCCCATGCTTAATGCAATTTAAAATTTTACGCCCCCCTGAGGGCAAAAATTGGTAAACCAATAGCACCTTTCCTAGGGGGAATAAATCGGAAATCAAGGGTAACGGATATGATATTTAACAGTGCTTTTAAGGAGAGATAGTCAAACATGGTTTAAAGAACCATCCTTTTTGGCCACAAAAAAAGCCACACCCCAAAGGGGGAAGGGACGGTCTAATATGACCCTTTCCAATGACTCCTTATGGGCTCCGGGATGGTCTCTTCTTTCTTTTTGGGGGAGGTGTTCCTTGCTTTACTCCCACAGATCTCCAGGGATTTTAAAAAGGCCCCTTTTTAAGCGCATTCAAGCCAATTGGTTTTTGTTTAAACCACTTTCCTTCTTCAGTAAGGGTGCAATTTCAATGGTTTAAATTTAAATTTTTGGTGCAAATTTTACTTGTTTTTCCCTTTTCTGGGGCAGGGCTGTGGAACAGCATCCCCTTTTGCTGCCTAGGCCACGCCCCATTTAATCATTTTTTTGATACAAAAATCAAAATTTAGATAGAAATAATATAAAAATTTTTGGGGAAAACAAATTTGAACACAAAAAAACTGTAATAAATTTTTAAAATATTTACACTATGTAAAATCGTTACATATATTAACGTATATTTTTTATATATATATATATATAAACATACTAAGTATATCAAGAAGGGGCTGTGGAAAAGGAGTAAGTTGTGGAAAATCCCTTTAAAAAAGGTAATCACTTGCTCAAAAAATTTGAGTTACAAAAGGGTTTTTTAAATTTTGATGGGGAAAACATGAGAAACCTTATACCAAAAAAAAAAAAAAAGGAAGATAAATTTTTGGAAAAAAACTGCCCAAACGTAAAAAATTGCCCCAAACCCCGGGGAAAAAAAATCTATTTTTTTGCGTTAACATTTGTTTTAGCCTAAAAAAATCCTCTTCCAAAACAAGCCCCTGACAGTTTCAGAAACTCATTTACCCCAGCATACACAGTAAAAGCACAAACTACAGAGGAAAATGTAAAGTTTTTGAAAAAGCCCCAAAAATTTTGACAAAAAATATATAAATACAGTTAAAAAAAAAGTTCTTGAAGGGGGTTTCCATTTTAAAAAGGGGTTTTCCTTTTCAACTTTCACTACTAACAATGCTAAAACGCAGCTCTTTCACCCGGTCTCTACCCCAGTTGGGTGATTGGGACGGCGCAGCAATGAATTACATTTACAGCCACGTAAAATGCTGCAGCCAAACGCTTGTACTCTACGCACAGACCCCCCCGAGCCCAGAATAGGCTGCAGCTGTTATGTGCGCTGTCGTCAACATTCAGTCTATCCACAAAAAACGGAGATGTGGTAAAAGGGCAGCCACCGGGGCAAGGGAAGGGAGAAACCGGGACAAGCCCTTTGGGCAGAAGCAGAATGAAATCGGAAAAACTTAAGTTAATAGAAAACCCCAATTCAAATATTTTCAAATTTTTTTTGTCGTTTTTTTCCCCCATCTAGTTCTTTTTGTTTTTAGTTTTATAGGGGCCCTTTTATATGTGTCCATCTTTTTTTGTTTGCCATTGATTCAGAGTTTTTAGATATTTCAGCTGATTTATAATTGGGACTTTCAAAAATTTCTTTGTTGCAAAAATCCCCCACTCCCTCTGGGGGTGAAATTCTGTATATGGGGCATTTCGCCATTTCGCTAAACGTTTGATTTTTTTCCAAAAGTTTCCAAAAATTTGATTTAAAAAAAAAAAGGGGCCCCTTTTGATTATTCCAAAATACAAAACCCTGTGCACCTTTTGATGAACTTGCACAAACATGGCAAAGAAACCAAAACAAACTAAAAAAGGACTTAAAAACCCACAAAAAAAATAACCTGGGCCCCTAGAGTTTATTTGGGGTGTCAAATATATTAACCCAACCCCCCAAAAGTGGTTTGACGTTAATACCGGGCCAATTTTTTTTTAAAAACTGACCCCTGCTCCTTATAAAGGTTTTTTAACTCTGGAAGCTTCAAGGTCTTTGCGATTCTGAGATTATTTTCTCGTGACATATTGTACTTCACAAAAGTGGTAAAATTTCTTCGATATAACTTGCTTTATTTATGATAAAAGGAAAAAAAGCAAAAAAATAGAAAATTTTTCAATTTTTAAACTTTAAATTTTTTTCCCCTTAAAAACACAGAATATGTCACACAAAATTTTAAGAAAAAATTTTCCCCACATTTTATTTTTTCATCACACAATTTTGGAACCAAAAAACTTTTTTTTTTTGGGAACTTTAAGGGAAAAAGTTGACCAGCGATTTCTTTTTTTACAAAAAATTTAAAAAAATTTTTTTTTTTTAAGGGACCCCCTCACATTTGAAGTCATTTTGGGGGGTCTATTGGCAGAAAATACCCAAAATGACACTATTTCAAAACTACAACAAAGGTACTCAAAACACATTCAAAAATTTTAAACCTTTTTCAGGTGCTTCACAGGAGCGAAGAAACGTGGAAGGAAAAAATAAACATTTAATTTTTTAGTCAGAAAAGTATCTTTTACAAACAATTTTTTTTTTTTAACAAGGGTAAAAGGAGAAAAGGGACAATAAATTTTGTTGTGCAATTTCTTCCTGTTTTGCCGATCCCCCATATGTGGGGGAAAACCACTGTTTGGGGCACGGCGGGGCTGGGAAGGGGAAGGAGCCCCCCGTTTGATTTTTAAACCAAAATTGGGCGGGAATTGAGTTTGGAAACCCAGTCGCGTTTGGGAGGCCCCTGAGCCCAAACAGGGAAACCCCCCCCAATGACCCATTTTGGAAATAACCCCCCAAAAGGAAACCCTACGTCGACCAAAATTTTGGGAAACCACTTTTATTTAACGATTTTTTTGTATTTTCTGCTGGAAAAATTTTAGAAAACCTGAAGGGCAAAAACTAGAATTAACAATGTGGAATTTACATTAACTTTTCAAAAAAATTGAACCAATGAAAAATGTCTTTATTCTGGTTTTTCAAAGTACCACCTTTGCTTTGATTATCTTTGCACGCAGAAAAGGGGAACGGAGGACTCTACATGCCCCGGTTCCCCCCGTGAAGCATGGAGGAGGAGGGGTTGGGGTGGGGGGCTTTGCGGGCACTGTTGGGGATTTATTTAAAATTGAAGGGTAGAACCGTTTGGGTACCACGATCTTGGGCAGCTGCTATTAATTGGTTTGTGTTTTTTTGGACCTTATTTATTTTTCAACAGGACAATGAACCCCCAAAAACACTAGGTTTTAAGGGGTATTTTACCCAAAAAGGGGTGTTGGGTGCAACGCCGTGCCTGGGCCCCCATAGTCACCAGACCCTTCCCAAATTTAGATGGTTTGGGGGAGCTGGACCCCTCACCGCTTCAATTTTGAAAAAAATCCCCCAAAAGTGTCACCCGCAAAACCCCCCACACCTTTCCCCACCTCCTCCCTGTTCCGGGGGGAAACCCGGCATGTAGGTCTCCGTTCACCTTTTCTGCATGCAAAGCAAACAAAGCAAAAGGTGGCTATTTTAAAGAACCTAGAATATAAGACTATTTTCAGTTGTTTCGCACTTTTTGAAATTTAAATGTATAATTCCACATGTTTTTTAATTTGTTTTGATGCTTCGTTGTTTCTAAAATTTTCATAGTCATGAAAATACAAAAAAATCTTTGAATGAGAGGGTGTAAAAACTTTGTTGTCTGTATGTAGATGTGTGGTGAGCACTTGGAACCCCCAAGTACTTCACAGAAGTTTATAAGTAGAGCCTAAAAAAATCTTTAAATTTTTTTTCCCAAAAATGATTTTTTCGCCCCAATTTTTTTTTTTCCCAAGGGTAACAAAAAATTGGACCCAAGGTTATTGTCCCCAAATTTTTCGGTACGTGATACCCATTTGTGGGGGTAAACACTGTTTGGGCCATGGGAGGCTCAGAAGGGGGAAAGGGCAATGTTTGACTTTTCAAACCGAATTGCTGGAATTGAGATCAGACACTGTCACATTTTGGGGAGCCCGTTTTCTTAAAAAAGTGGAAACCCCCCAATTCTAACTCCAACCCCTAACCCAACCACCCCTAACCCCAATCCAACCCTAAACCCCAATCGGAAAAAGGAAATAAAAAAATTTTTTTAATTTTTTTTTTTCCCTAAATAAGGGGTGATAAAAGGGGGGGTTTTATTTACTATTTATGCGGGTTTTTTTTGTTTGGCAGCGTACACGCTAAAGAGCTTTTTTATTTTAAAAAAATAGTTTTTGCATCATATTTTGAGAGCTTAAATTTTCCTTATTTTGGCCCACAGAGTCATGTGAGGTCTTTTTTTTTTGGGCGAGGGTTTAAAAGTTTTTTAGGGACCTTTGGGCCATGACTTTTTTTGATGCTTTTTTTTATGTTTTTTTGGGGGGTTAGAATGAACAAACAAGCAAATTTTGAATTTCATTTAGGGGGGGCGTTTATACCGTTTTCCCCGTGTGGAAAAAAGAAAGAGTTTTTTTTCTTCGGGTCATACTGACGGCGATACCTCATTTATATCTTTTTTTGTTTTGGCGCTTTTATACAAAAAAAAAAACAATTTTATATAAAAAAAAATTATTTTGCATCATTTATTTGCGGAATAACTTTTTTATTTTTTCGCTGGGGCTATTGATGGCTCTTTTTTTGGGGGACAAGATGACGTTTTCAGCTTTTCCTGTTTTATTTTTATCCGTCTTTTTTGTTGCGTGTTATTCCCTTTTTGTTTGCGGTTTTGATAATAAAGCATTGTTTTTTTTTTCCTTTTTTTTATTTTTTTTTTTGGTGTTCACTTTAAAAAGGGGTTTCTAGTGGGCAGTTTTATAGGGGGGTCGTAACGGGCACGGCAATACTAAAAATGTGTACTTTTTTTTTTAATAAGAAATGAATTTTTTGGGAATTTTTTTTTTTTTAGGAATTTTTTTTTAAAATTTTTTTTACACTTTAATTTTTTTTTTTTTTTTTTCTTTGTCCCCCGGGTGGGACATCCTTTATATGTCCCAAACGCTGATCGACACTTTGCAGAGCTTGTGTCAATCAGAATCGCCGGCATGCGGAGGGTTGTGGCGCCCCCCCCGCAGGCACTGACAAGCCACCTCCCCGCAGGACCCCCAAGGACCCCGTGGCCCTCTTGAATCCGGGGGCCTGCAGGGAGGGGCCCCCGGAAAAACGCAATCATATTGCGTTTCCCCTGGGGTTCAGGGGGCACCAGGGGCCCCTCCCTGCGCGTGCTTCCGTAAGCCACCCGGAAAGCTGCTCATGTTTTTTTTTCGTTGTCCCGGGGGGTTAAAATGCCTGGACGGGCCCCCGGGCGCTCCCGGGATTAGTGCAGGGGTAAATGTGAGAATCACTGACACCCGGCCCGGGTCCCCCCGTGTTTGGGGGGCCGTGCATGGACGTACCCCCCTGTCAAAAGGGCCCAGGAACCCCCCACGGGGTTTGTCCCAAGCCAAAAGGGGGTTTAAAGGGAAAAACCCGAAAAGGGGGTTTTTATTTCCTAAAAGTATTAAAAAACAAACAAAAAAAAAAAAATTTTTAAAAAAAAGGGGAACCAGATCACAAATCATTCTGAATGAGGGAAAAAAATACGCAGAAAAATCCCAAAAAAAATTTGAGTTTTTCGCAAAAAAAAAAAATCAGTGGTTTCGTGTACGGGGGGGGGGAATTTTTCGGCTTAACACACTTTTTCCCAAAATTCAATAGCCCCAAAAAAAAATTTGGAAAAAGCTTTGTAAAAAAGCAAAAACTCTTTACCCCGCCCGGGGGCCCCCCCCACAAACGAACCGACAGAAAAGGGCCCCTTTTAGCAAGAATATTATATGGGCCCCCCTTTTGGGGCCCCCCAAGAGAACAAAAAAAAAAGGAAAAAAGGGCCCCCCTTTGGGGTAAAAAAGGGCCCCCCTTTCCTTGAAATCTTGCGGTCGGGCCCGGGGTATCAAAAGGGCCCCAATGCCCAGGACAAAAAGTGCATAAAATGTCCCGGGGGTTTTTAAACAGCGGGTCAGGAGCCGAGCCTGTCCACAAAGGTGGGGCGGCGGGGTTTTAAAGCTGCGTTTTGACTACTAAATAAACCCAAAACCCCTTTAATCGTCCCTTCAGGGTTTTTTCCCCAAACTGATAGCTTTTCCATGCCAGCTTGGGGGCTGCGGAAGACCCCGGAGGGGTCTCAGGGGGGGAAAAAGGGGTTTGTTTCGCTCCCTCGGAAAGGGGAAAAAGGGCCCCCCGGATCGGTCTGAGCCCCCCCTTGCCCCGGGCAGTCAGGGGAAATGACCCCGGGGGAAATAGTCCCCGGGGAAAAATTTTTCCCGATAGGGACGATTTTAAAAGGGCCCCAGGAGGGGGAAAAACACCAGTCCGGGGGGATATAATATAAAAAACTCCCGGGGCCCCACTGCCAGATTTCCCCCCACTAAAACAGTAAGGGTTTGCTCCACCAGTTCCTTTCGACATAACCCCCCGAAAAAGGGTTATTTTCCGGTCAAAAACCAACCCCGGGGAGCATATCATTATCCAACGAGGGGAAAAGACTGGGGAAATTTGTGAAAAAAGAAAAAAGAGCACCCAAGTTTTAAATTTTTTATTTAATTCCCCCCAAAAGGTGCCAAAAATATACGGGATACATCGGTGTAGACAAGGGGGGGATGTAAAGAAGGGGAAAAAGGGGGCGAGTTGGGGAAGTTTACATTTTTTATTTTTTAAAGGGAACCTCGAGACCGCGGGGCCGGGGGGGGCCCAAAAGGGGGGGAACTATGGCCCGTGCCCTTTGTAAGGCCCCCTTTTAACAGGGCCAGAATAGAAAAACCCGGAGGACACAGGTGCTACCCCCATTAGACCCCCGGGCACGTGGGAGCTGTCCCAGAGGGCCCAAAAAGGGTAACAGGTTATAAAAGAGTCCCTGGAGGGTTCTTTAAGGGGAAGGGGGGAAAAGGCCCGGGGGCCCAAAAGGGGGGGAAAGGGGTGGCTTCATGCCTTGCCCCCGGCCCCGGGGGGGAGGCTGATGGCGGAAAGGGGTACACTTGCGCCAGTAATACCGAGTTTTCCCCCGGTTTTTCCAATAGGGGGTTTGCAATGATCTGAGGGGAAAAAACAGTTAAGAAGACAGAGACTGCCGCAGCGAAAGTCAGGAACAAAACCGGGTTCCAAAGAAGAACAAAGTTTTCCGGCCCCCTTAAAGGGGGAGGACCTATAGTACTGAGGGGTGCCCTTGGTTAATTTGTTAAATTTTTTAAAAAAAGACGTCCCCCCTTTTAAAAGGAGGGGGGGGCGCACCTCCGCCCAAACAAACATCTGGGGGCCCCGTTTTCGCGTCCAGGAAGTGGAGGGGGACACGGGAAGCCCGGGGGAAAATTGGGGAAAAAGCCCCCCTTTAGCGCCCCGCCCCCCCTGTCTGCTGCCCAAAAGGGCGTCGCTCTCCTACCTCCCTCACGCCTCGGCCCCAAATCCTCCGCCCTTTATCCCGGCGTCCTCCTTCCGCCCTGCGGGCCCCCCCCCCTTCCTGTGCTGGCCTTAGGGGCCCCCCCCCCTCCCCCCCTCTTTAAAGGGGCCGCGGCATTTTTCCCAAAACAGTCTCCCGCCAATGTGGGGGACTCCCCCCTATTTAAAAGGGGTTCCTCCTTTAAAGGGGGTGCCCCCCCCAATGTTGTTTCCCCCGCATCAAATCGCTTCAGCCAAAAAAACTCCTTTTCCCCCCTTTCCTGCCTTTTCCCCCCCTGGTTTTCCTTTTGGCCATTTTACTGAGCTCTATCCCAAAGGTTTTGGGCATCTTCCAGAGATCCCCGGGTGTTGCCTGCTCACCCGGGGGGGGTCATCTCCATCCCCTGCAGCCCCCAGAGGTTCGGGCTCATCTCGGAAACCCCGGGGGTTTTCAGAACCTTTTTGCCACCTGGGAGCGCATCTGCCTCCGAATGCAGCTCTTCTGGGTTCGGACATCAACAGCAGAGACCCCGGGGAAATTTCCCAAAACCTTTCCCCGCTACCGGGGGGCGATATCTGCCATCCGACTGCCGCCCCCGGGGTCCACCACTCGGGGGTTTTTGGTGTTTGCTAGAGACCCCTTGGCACTTCCCCTGACCAAACCCCGTGTCCAGAAAACTGCCCCGGTCATTTGCCGTGACAACCCCTTCCAGAGATGCCCTGGGAATTTCCCCGGGCAACCTGCCGTTCAGGGACTGGGCCCGGGGCCTTCCCCCTGAAAACCCGCCTCCCCCGAGCTCCCCCCCGGTCACTTCCCCGGGCAAAACCCGCCCCCCCCGAGACGCCCCGGGGGGAAATTTTTTTTGACAACCTGCCTGCCAGAGACCCCCTGGCACTTCCCCTGACAAACCCGCCTGCCAAGGGGCCCGGTAAATTTTCCCTGAAACCCCCCCTGTCCAAGACTGCCCAGACATTTCCCCTGAAAACCCCGCCTTCCGGGCTGCCCATCCCTTCCCCCCAAAACCCGCCTGTCCAGAGACTGCCCTTTACTTGCCCGGGAAACCCCCCTGTCCCCGAGACTTCCCCTTTGGCAAATTTTTGTACAAAACCCGCCCCCGTCCAAGGGCGCCGGGTAATTCCCCCCGATTCCCCCGCCCATTCCCGGATCCCACCCGCTCTCTTTCAAGTAAATTGGGTTTTTATAATAAAGTTTTGGGTTTTTCCCCCACCCCCCTTTTCCCCCCGGGGTTCCCCCCAGCCCCTTTTTCATTTTGGGGGGCCCCGGAAAAACCCTTTTTCCCCAAAAACCCCCCCCCCTTCCCGGGGAAATTTTTAAAAGGGTGTCTCGCCAGAGGGCCAACAGGGGGTTTCCCCGGGGCCCCTGGGAAAATCAATTACCGTTGGGCACTTGAAACCACACCCGCCCCCCCCGCTGGGGGCCCTGATCTAATCCGGGGTCCCCCCGACTCCCAATTCCCTTTTTCCCTTTCCGGGCCCCCCCTTTTGCTCCCCCTGGGGATTTGGGGGCCCCCTGTTATGGCCGGGGTTTCTTTTAAACCCTGCACCCTGCATTTCAAACCCCGGGGCCCCCCCGTTTTAAATTTTGCCGGGCCAAAATTCCCCTTTACAGTCCCTCTCCCCGGGGAGGCTCTGGCCTGCTTAATCCTCTTGGGGGAGAGAAGAACCCCCTTTTGGGTCAGCCCCCTGTTTTCTCTCGGCCCCTTTGGGGGGATTCGACGAACCCCGGGCGGAAACCTCCTCTGCATTTCCCTTTTGGGCTCCTCGGGAAATCCACCTTTTGGCCCAAAATGCCATCGGTTTTTCCCTCTTGCCTCAGAACGGGGTTGGGGCAATAAGCCTAAATTTTGGTTTCTGGGAGGGGCTGCTTGGCCCATTAAAGGAAATTGCCTGGGGGAATTTCCCAAACCCCCGCTTGAAAAAAGTTTTTTAAAAAAATTTTCCCAAAGGGTTGATCTGGGGTTTCCCGGAACGACCCCAAAAAGGGCAGGAAAAAAAATTTCCCCATTTAACCCCTTCCGTTTCCCCCCCGGGGCCCCCTGCTGAGCCTATGCAGGGCGCCAGACCAAAATGGGCAAAGCCCGGGCAGGAAATCCCCGTGCCGAAAAAAATTTTTCTTTACTGGGGCAGAAGGAACTGGCCGAACCGCCCCGGGGAAATGGGGGAAACCCCCGTTTAAAGGTTTTGCCGGGGGGTCAAAACTAACAAAAAAAAATTCTTCATCTCTGCTGCTTTCGGTCCCCAATTTTCTCGGGAAAAAACCCTTTTTTTTGAGATGGGCCCAAAAAGATTCTGGAGGGGGGGTGGGGAACCGTGTCACAGGCCCCCAGTAGGAATTAAGCTTCCCACCCCCAAACCCCTTGGTTTAACCCTTCTGTTTTGGTGGATGGGGGTCCCCTCCTTTGCCCATCCCATTATCACCGAAACCATAACCCGCAGGGGGGAATTTTTTTAAATTTTGAGAGCTTTCCTTTCTGTTGCTGGACCCCTCCATGCTTTTTACTGGGGCCCCTTGGGCCCCCAAAAACATACCGTCTTTCTGGGAAAAGGAAGATTCTTCGGGGGCAGGTGTCATAAAAAGGGGGTCCCGTTCACCCCCTCGTCCTTCTCCTATCCCGAATCTCCCCGGACTCCCTTTCCCCCTTTTGGGGTTTTTTTTAAGTCCCTTAAAAAAAAAAGGGAAAAGGAAAATTCCCCCCCCATAGACCAAATGATTGCCCGATCGCCTTACCCGGACCACCCCCCCCCGTGGGGTTTTCCCCTTGCCCCCTGCTGAGCCGGGGCGATGTCCCAATATTCAGGAGAACTTAAAAAAGGGTTTTATCCGGAAAAACACCCCCCCAGCGGGAGCAGGTTTTTCTTCGAAAAAAAAAGGGGGATCCCTCCCCCCCTGTATTAAAAAAAAAGGGGCCCAAAATTTTATCAAAGGGAAGATAATCCCTCTTCCCCTCTTTCCCCGAATTGTTTTATCTCTTAAAAGGGGGGGTAGGTTTTCCCCAAATAGATCTTCTGGGGCAAAACCTGGGGGTTTATCCCCCCCCAGGGGATAAGGGGAAAACAATTTAAAAACCCGGGAAACCCCCCGATATTTGGGGATCCCCCTTTGGGCCCCTTTAAAGCTCCCGCATTTTTTCAGGATTGGTCAATGAAATCTTTCCCGGGCCCCCTTTTTCCCGCGTTGTGGTGGAAACCCTTACGACATCTTGGGTTTTCTCCGGACTTCAGTCCACCGGAGGGGGTTCGAGGTTCTGCTCAACCCGGCAAATCACCTCTTCGCCCCAAAAATGAAAGTGCCTCTTTGGAACATCCTTCCTTTTTGGGGCTACATCTTTTCAACAGCCACAATGTCCGGGAAAAAATTTCTCCATCGAGAAGTGGCCCCCCCGGGGGGGAGGGTTGAAGGCCATTCAGCTTTCCGGGTTTCCCAATTTTTACCCCTTCAACCGATTCTTTTCCCGGGGACTCGCAATCCCCGCTCACCCGAAGGATGCTAACCCCAAACAGTGGACGCCCAAGCAGGGGAGCCCCCTTCTCTAAAAGGCCTTTTTCCCGCCCATGCGCATCCCCCGGGTGGCAAAAGCAGTTCCCCGGGGGGGGGCGTTCCCTGCGGAGCCGAGGTACTTCCCAAAAAGTTCACCGGGGGGGGGGTATCCTGGGTTTTTTCTCCAAACTCTTCTCCCCTCCGAGCGAACACCCAAGGGACCGGATTTATTGGCCACAATTGGGGTTTGGGGGGAGGGGGTTCCTCTCAAAGGGGTTTCACCGTAATCATTTACGGGGCCACAAAATTGGCAATCCAGCATGCCCAAGTTTAACCCTCGCCAAGCCCGGGGGCCCCTTTTTTTTTTCCCCCGCTTCGATTTTTTTTGCTTTTTCCCCCCAGCTACAAAAAATGGGGCGGATGCTTTCCCGGTTTTTCCTGGGTCGGATCCGAGGGAAAAAAGATTCACTCCCCCAATTGCAGGTGGTCCCTGATTTTTAAATCGTCTCCCTGGTAAAATTCATCAAAAAAAACGGAAAAGAACCACATTACATTCTCAAATCGCGGGGCCCGGGTAAAAAAAAAAGACCCCCCAACCTTCCCCGGGGATTTTGGGGCCTACCCTGCAAAAAAGCGTAAAGCTTTTTTTTGCCTGGTTTCCTTGCCCGCAACAAATTCCGAACACCTCCCCTCCGGCCTTTTTTCCCGCTTCCTGACCCCCTGCCCCCGGGCCAAAACCGGGGCTTCATTACTGATTTCCCCTTGCTGGTTTACAGTCTTTGGGGTCACTGCCCCTTTTTCCCAAAGGTCCTTCTTTCCCCTCTCCGGTCTTCCCCTCCCCCAGTTGGTAAAGATTTTTCCCCCCAACTTCCTCTTAGGGGCTGCCCGTCACATTTGCGGGGGGGGGTTCATTTACCCATTTTTTGGGAGAGCCACTTTAAGTTGCAGACGTCACCCGATTTTTCCTCCGCTTACCACCCCCCTCCAAGACAATTTTAACGAAAAATCAAATTTTTCCATTACTTGACACTTGTTAAGCCCCCTTTGACTGGGTGGGGGCCCCGCCGGGCCCAATTTCCCCCACATAATCATGGAAACGAATTTCCACCAAGTCTCCGTTTTTTTTTGTCTTTGTCAAAACCCCCGGATCCCCTCCCCGTTTTTTCCCTCTTGGCCCAAACCCCGCGGAATTCTGGTTAGAAGGGTTTTCCCCCCTTGGGGGTACCCCTCCGCACCATTCATCATCCGGGGCAGAAAGACATCACAAAAAATCTGGATCCCCCAATTCCGTCCTGGGACAAATTGGCTTTCGTCCAAAATGTTGACCAAAATTCCGTCCCCAAATTAGGGGCCCGGGCATCGGTCCTTTTAGATCACAGTAAACAACCCGGGTTTCCTAAATTTAAAATCCGGTCAATTTGCGAATTCCTAATTTTTTTCATGTAACCCCCTAAAAAAGGTTCTTAAATCTTTTTTTTAAATCTACGGACACCTCCCTTTCCCTGTCGTGATGTGAATTTTTGGGGAAAAATTTGGCCACAAAAAGGGGAAAAAAAGACTTTTTTTGGGGGGTTGGAAGGGGGTTTGGGCCTAGGAGAACCGGGGAAACCCCGGGGGGAAAAATCCTGCCCCTTCACCACTAAATTTTTTTTTGGCCTAAAAAAGGGGGGGGCCAGGGGGGGGGTACTGAGGGCCCGCGCCCCTTTTGTGCCGACAGGGACGTCGCCTCCCACCTCGCTCCCGGGCCCAGTGCTCCCCCCTCCTCTGCGCCTCGGGCACCTGGGGCGTCCCCCTTCCCCCCCGGCCCGGCGTCCTTCCCTGCTGCTGGCCCTTGGGGGCGCCCCCCCCCCCCCCCGCTCTTAAAGGAGCCCCCGCGCATTTTCCAAAAGTCCCCCCCAAAAGCTGGGGGACTCCCCCCTATTTAAAGGGGGTTCCCCTTAATGAGGGGCCCGTGCAATGTTGTTTCTTCATCTAATTGCTTCAGCCATCAGCTCCTTTTCCGTTCCCTGCCTGTTTCCTGTCTTTTTTCCGTGGGCCCCTTGAGCAGCTCTTCCAGGGGTTGGACATCTTCACAGAGACCCCCCGGGTTGCCCCCCCCTGGAGCGTAACTCCCACCACTGCAGTCTACCAAGGTTCGGACCATCTGCGGAGCCCCCGGGGATTGCAGAGACTTTTGCCCTCACCTGGGAGGTATCTGCCTCCGACGCACTCATCTAAGGTTGGGAACATCGCAAACCCCCCGTTTCCCAGAGACTCTTGCCTGCTCCCTGGGAGCGATCATCTGCCATCCGACTGCAGCCTACCAGGGGCTCCACCAGCTCAGGTCGATTGCCTGTTTTTTCTAGAGACTGCCTTGGTCACTTACCGTGAAAAAACCTGCCTGTCCAGAGACTGCCCTGGTCACTTGCCGGGGACAACCTGCCTGTCCAGAGACCCCCCTGGTCACTTGCCGTGACAACCTGCCGTTCAGAGACTGCCCTGGTCACTTGCCGTGACAACCGCCTGCCAAAGAGACTGCCCTGGTCACTTGCCGTGACAAACCTCGCTGCCCGAGACTGCCCTGGTCACTTGCCGTGACAACCTGCTGTCCAAGACTGCCCTGGTCACTTGCCGTGACAACCTGCCTGTCCAGAGATTTGCCCAGGTCATTTTGCCGTGAAACCTGCCTGTCCAAAATGCCCAGGTCACTTGCCGTGACAACCTGCCTGTCCAGAACTGCCCAGGTCCACTTGCCGTGACAACCTCCCTGTCCAGAGACTGCCCAGGTCACTTGCCGTGACAACCTGCCTGTCCAGAGACTTCCTTGGTCACTTATTGTGACAACCTGCCTGTCCAGAGACTGCCGGCTAATTGCCGTGATTCCTGCCTATTCCCGGATGCCACCCGCCTCTTGAAAGTAAATTGTCTTGGGTATAATAAAGCTTAGTGTTCCCCCAACCAACACCGTTTCCGTCAGGGGTTCCACCTACCAGACCCTTACAACCCAGCCTGCACGCAGACTGCGCAGAGGGACAGCCAGAGGAACAGGTAGTGAGCAGGACAGAGTGCAGAGCCAGCGCGGGACCGAGTGTAACAGGGTATGGATAGGTTGCAATTACCATGTTATGTACAGTGCCTACAAGTAGTATTCAACCCCCTGCAGATTTAGCTGGTTTGATAAGATGCAAATAAATTAGAGCCTTCAAACTGCAAACGAGAGTAGGATTTATTAACAGAAGCATAAATCTTACAAACAAAAAGTTATGTTGCTCAGTTTGAATTTTAATAAATTTTAAACATAAAAGTGTGGGTCAATTATTATACAACCCCTATGTTTAATATTTCGTGGAATAACCCTTGTTTGCAATTACAGCTAATAATCGTCTTTTATAAGACTGATCAGGTCGGCACAGGTCTGTGGAGTTATCTTGCCCACTCCTCCATGCAGATCTTCTCCAAGTTATCTAGGTTCTTTGGGTGTCTCATGTGGACTTTAATCTTGAGCTCCTTCCACAAGTTTTCAATTGGGTTAAGGTCAGGAGACTGACTAGGCCACTCCAACACCTTGACTTTTTCCCTCTTGAACCAGGCCTTGGTTTTCTTGGCTGTGTGCTTTGGGTCATTGTCTTGTTGGAAGATGAAATTACGACCCATCTTAAGATCCTTGATGGAGGAGCGGAGGTTCTTGGCCAAAATCTCCAGGTAGGCCGTGCTATCCATCCTCCCATGGATGCGGACCAGAGGCCAGGCCCCTTGACTGAGAAACAGCCCCACAGCATGATGCAGCCACCACCATGCTTGACTGTAGGGATGGTATTCTTGGGGTCGTATGCAGTGCCATCCAGTCTCCAAACGTCACGTGTGTGGTTGGCACCAAAGATCTCAATCTTGGTCTCATCAGACCATAGAACCTTGAACCAGTCTGTCTCAGAGTCCTCAAGTGATCATGAGCAAACTGTAGACGAGCCTTGACATGAGCTTTGAAAGTAAAGGTACCTTACGGGCTCGTCTGGAACGGAGACCATTGCGGTGGAGTCGTTACTTATGGTATTGACTGAAACCAATGTCCCCACTGCCATGAGATCTTCCCGGAGCTCCTTCCTTGTTGTCCTTGGGTTAGCCTTGACTCTTCGGACAAGCCTGGCCTCGGCACGGGAGGAAACTTTCAAAGGCTGTCCAGGCCGTGGAAGGCTAACAGTAGTTCCATAAGCCTTCCACTTACGGATGATGCTCCCAACAGTGTAGACAGGTAGGGCCAACTCCTTGGAAAGGGTTTTGTACCCTTGCCCAGCCTTGTGACCCTCCACGATCTTGTCTCTGATGGCCTTGGAATGCTCCTTTGTCTTTCCCATGTTGACCATGTATGAGTGCTGTTCACAAGTTTGGGGAGGGTCTTATATAGTCAGAAAAGGCTGGCAAAAGAGATCATTAATCCAACATGTGAAGCTCATTATTCTTGGCGCCTGAAATACTTCTTAATACTTTAGGGGGACCAAACAAAATTCTTGTGGTTTGAGGGGTTGAATAATAAATGACACTCTGAATTAACTTTTAACGTTTTTAAAAAAAAAAAAAATTAAAACAAAAATTTTGCTGCAGTGCATTTCCCACTTCCAGGCTGATCTACAGTACAAATGTCACAATGCCAAGTTAATTCCGCAGTGTCAACTAGCTAAATCTGCGGGGGTTGAATACTACTTGTAGGTACTGTAGCATGTGATCACAGGGAGGCACTGAGGATCACAGGTCTAATCTTAGTTACGTGTTTTTTCCTTGCTGTGTCACTAATGGAACCTCCTGCCAGTAGAAAAACTAAGCTCAAATGAGCAGCTGTCTCTTATTCTTAGGCTGTTCCCTCCCACACTCTCTCCTCCCATCTCTGAGAATATGATTTTCAGTCCAGAACCGTGGATGGCTCATAACTTTCCGCCCGAAGCTCTGAATCGGTCGGCGGTGCCACCCCTGGGTTCCGCTGGATTTTATCTGCGCATAGAGACTAAAAAATGCCTACTGTATGTAATTCCTCGTAGCTAACTATGCTTTATAACTCCATAACTCTGAGTGCTACAGGTGGCTGCCGGCACAGTGTGTGGGGAGGGGAAGAGAATGCGATTCTGATTATGCGCTCGGCTAGGCTCAGAGTATTGCATTCTGTTATTATAGGTCATTTTCCGATTCAATACCTCAGAGCATTGCTGTGACTTGTTGTGCCACAGTGTCTCCATGTGCTTCAGTCAGACAAAGAGTTCAGTTGCTGTAGCTGCAGTAGAGTTTACACCCCTGTGTTAAGACCTTTAAAGGGTTGTACACCCAGCTCCGTCATCAGAAAGAAAAGAGGTGCGGCTCACAGGAAATAACGATTTTTATTTATTTTTATTTTTTTTTACAAATATCTAAATATTTTGCCACCAAATGTGGCAGCTCAGGAATTGTACAGAACTAGAAAGTCATGTGACCCAGGAACTTACCGTACAACGGCCAGTCAGAAAACAAAACCCCAACGAAAAGGTTTGCTTTACACTTTTCATCCTACGCAGTAGCATAGCTACTGGGGGGGGGCTGTCGCCCTGGGGCCCGCGCTGAGGGGGCCCACCAGGAGCTACGCTATTGTAACTGTATCGGCGTGCACAGCACACCGATAGTTACATTCTGCGGCAGAGCAGGGAGAATCGATCCCCCTGCACTGCCGCCCGGCCGCTATGGGATCTTGAGCAGGCACGGGGGGCCCGATGCCAGCAGTGGGCCCCCCGTCATCGCAAGTAAAGCTGTATCGGCACCCAGCCGATACAGCTGACCGCATTGATGAGAGGAGTGCTACGTTCCTTCTCCCATCATCGCGATGATGTCACTACCCGGCGCCTGCTGTCAGGAGATGAGCAGGAGCAGAGCAGGAGCCAGGAGAAAGAGAGGTAGGTGAGTATTGGATTTATTTTTTATGGAGTTGCATCATATTATAGAGATCTGAGTTGGGTGCATTATATTAGCGTCTCCCCTGGGGGGGCTGCCTTATATTACAGTCTACCTATGGGGGGGCTGCATTATATTAGCGTCTGCCTATGGGGGGGCTGCATTATATAGCGTCTGCCTATGGGGGCTGCATTATATTAGTGTCTGCCTATGGGGATGCATTATATTAGCGTCTGCCTGGGGGCTTCATTATATTAGCGTCTGCCTGGGGGGCTGCCTTATATTACAGTCTGCCTATGGGGTTGCATTATATTAGCGTCTGCCTGGGGGGGCTGCATTATATTAGCGTCTGCCTGGGGACTGCATTATATTAGCATCTGCCTATAGGGGGAGGCTGCATTATATTAGCGTCTGCCTATGGGGGCTGCATTATATTAGCATCTGCCTGGGGACTGCATTATATTAGCGTCTGTCTGGGGGGGCTGTCTTATATTACGGTCTGCCTATGGGGGACTGCATTATATTAGCGTCTGCCTATGGGGGGGCTGCATTATATTAGCGTCTGCCTGGGAGGCTGCATTATATTAGCGTCTGCCTATGGGTCTGCATTATATTAGCGTCTGCCTATGGGGAGCTGCATTATATTAGTGTCTGCCTGGGGGGGCTGCATTATATTAGCGTCTGCCTGGGGGGCTGCATTATATTAGCATCTGCCTATGGGGGCTGCATTATATTAGCATCTGCCTATGGGGGCTGCATTATATTAGCGTCTGCCTGGGGGGCTGCATTATATTAGCATCTGCCTATGGGGGCTGCATTATAGTAGCACCTGCCTATGGGGGATGCATTATATTAGCGTCTGCCTGGGAGGGTACATTATATTAGCGTCTGCCTGGGGGGGGCTGCATTATATTAGCGTCTGCCCTGGGGGAGCTGCATTATATTAGCGTCTGCCTGGGGGGCTGCATTATATTAGTGTCTGCCTATGGGGGCTGCATATTATTAGCGTCTGCCTATGGGGGTGTCCGCTGTCTAGCAGATGTATAAATATATAATGTCAGTAATCTATCAAGTGGGACAACATTCTATATAACATATAAATAGGTAACATTAACATGTATATATAGCATAGTATTACTGACATAATATCCTGTGGGTCAATACTGAATCCTTTTCACGCTGTCTCTGGCTAGAGGTGGACCGGGGTCTATGCTGACCCTAAACTGGGGTCCTGACTAGTCCCTCTACCTGGAGGTACTGTTAATGGTACAGAGGTCCAGGCCACCAGCGTAACCCTGTCTCCTATAAATCCCTGACCACTGTAATCTAGTCCTTAGAAGGACCCTGATTACCACCAAAGGGAATGGACAGGTAAAGGTTAACAAACAGTATAGACAAACGAGACAGACAGGGGATAAAGTAAATACTGTCTTGCATACAACATTAAAACACAGAGGGAACACCAAAGGTCTAGGAGATAAACTATAAGCAAGGTGAGGAGAAACAACAAAAGAGCTCTTAGCTTAAAGGGTATGCCACACTAAACAACATCGCTAACGGGATCGCTAAAAAAAGTCACTATTTAGCGATCCCGTTAGCGATGTTGTTGTGTGCGGCAGCTGCCAGCGACGAGCTTCCTGCTGTGATCTCGCTCGTCGTGGAATCGTTCCGGACCCTATTTTCGTCGCTGGCGCCCCGCTGGGTAAGTATATATCGCTAAGTGTGGCACCTTTTTTAGCGATTTAGCGGTACTTTTGTACCGCTAAAGTCGTTAAGGAGATCGCTAACCGCGATAGCGTCCTAACGACATCGCTAAAATAGGTAGCTACTAGCGATATAGAAAACAATCTCGCTAGCGATCTCATTAGTATGCGACGCTAACGAGATCGCTAGCGGGATTGTGTAGTGTGGCAGTACCTTAAGTCTTCTCAGAACCGATCCTATCTGCAGTCTGAATGCTTTCACCGGCATCTAACCAGCAGACTGGCAGCTATATAAAGGAAGCTAATTAGAACATAATCAAAAGCAGCCGGGCGAGGCTGGACCTAGTCTTAGCAAAGAGCTAGGTAAAATTAACTCCCTCATTACCAAACACAAAGAAACAGCAACTCAGCTGCGAGAAGTCAGAATGTGCAATCGCGACAATCTTCGTGGCGATGCACCCATGACAGGGGGCTGCATTATATTAGTGTCTGCCTATGGGGGATGCATTGAATTAGCGTCTGCCTGGGGTGCTGCATTATATTAGCGCCTGCCTGGGGGGCAGCATTATATTAGCGTCTAGCTATGGGGGCTACATTATATTAGCATCTGCGTGGGGGCTGCATATTAAGTGTCTGCCTATGGGGGATGCATTATATTAGTGTCTGCCTATGGGGATGCATTATATTAGTGTCTGCCTATGGGGGCTGCATTATATTAGCGTCTGCCTATGGGGGATGCATTATATTAGCGTCTGCCTGGGGGGCTGCATTATATTAGCGTCTGCCTATGGGGACTGCATTATATTAGCATCTGCCTATAGGGGGAGGCTGCATTATATTAGCGTCTGCCTATGGGGGCTGCATTATATTAGCATCTGCCTATGGGGGGGCTGCATTATATTAGCGTCTGCCTATGGGGGCTGCATTATATTAGCGTCTGCCTATGGGGGATGCATTATATTAGCGTCTGCCTGGAGGGCTGCATTATATTAGCGTCTGCCTATGGGGGCTGCATTATATTAACGTCTGCCTGGGGGGCTGCATTATATTAGCGTCTGCCTGGGGGACTGCATTATGTTAGCGCATGCCAATGGGGGCTGCATTATAATAGCGTCTGCCTGGGGGGGCTGCAATATATTAGCGTCTACCTGGGGGCTGCATTATATTAGCGTCTGCCTATGGAGGCTGCATTATCTTAGCGTCTGCCTATGTTTATTGGCACTATTAGCACTTTAGTAAAACATTTGTGCACAGCAAAGGGAGAGGTGTTTTTCTTGGCATGCTTATATATTTAGGCATATATACCTTATTGATTTTTCTGTAGCTCTCTTCGTTGTTTTTCTTGCCTTTTTGCATCTATGTCATGTTTTACAATCTCTGACCTCATTATATCCAGTGGGGATGGCGATGTTTATTGGTATTACTACACTTTTCTATAACATTGGCTTACAGCAAAGGGAGAGGTATTTACTTGGCATGCATTGTGCCTATATACTCAGGCATCACCTAATTTTTTTGTAGCCCTTTGTTGTTTATTGGCACTACTAGCACTTTATTAAAACATTTGCACATAGCAAAGGGAGAGGTGTTAACTGGGCATGCATTGTGCTTAGATATTTAGGCATATATACCTTATTGATTTTTCTGTAGCTCCCCTCGTTGTTTTTCTTGCTTTCTCATCTTTTCTCTCCATTTGGAAGAGCCATCCATGTTACTTAATATTGGTTATGTGGCAATTTGTCTTATAAAACTATTATTCTCATAAACAATTTTTTCTGTGCCCACTAATCTCATTGTGGGTATGGTTTGGCTCGGGTCTGGATATATGTGGGGTCCTATATACTGTGATTTGCAATGCATTTGATGTAATTTCTGCTGCCACCTGTGTTATATGTCCTTTTTTACTTTACAGATACACATTGTTATTGAATAAAAGATTTTGTATTTTCGGTAATGTATACGCTCCTTTTTTCTCCTGGTTTATATGCTTGTTCGGAGCAGGTATTTGCTCTTTGCTTTTCTCATGCTGACTATCATGGGTGTGTAATCACCCTCTGGTCGAATATGCAACTAGGTTGTGTGTTAGCATTATATTAACGTCTGCCTATGGGGGGCTGCCTTATATTAGAGTCTGCCTATGGGGGGGCTGCATTATATTAGCGTCTGCCTGGAGGGCTGCATTATATTAGCGTCTGCCTATGGGGGGCTGCATTATATTACAGCCTGCCTATGGGGGGCTGCCTTATATTAGAGTCTGCCTATGGGGGGCTGCCTTATATTACAGTATGCCTATGGTGGGCTGCCTTATATCAGTTGTGTTGTGCAGAAGTCTGGTGGATACACAGCTGCTTTTTTCTTGCCATAATACACATTCTAACAGTCTATTCAGAAGGACTATCAGCTGTGTATCCACCAGACTTCTGCACAACACAAACTGATGGTCCAACCACATTTATAAGGCTATAAATCCCACTTATTAAACCTGACAGGGCACGCCTGTGAAGTGAAAACCATTTCCGGTGCCTACCTCTTGAAGCTCATCAAGAGAATGCCAAAAGTGTGCAAAGCAGTCATCAAAGCAAAAGGTGGCTACTTTGAAGAATCTAGAATATAAGACATAATTTCAGTTGTTTCACACTTTTTTATTAAGTATATAATTCCACATGTGTTAATTCATAGTTTTGATGCCTTCAGTGTGAATGTACAATTTTCATAGTCATTAAAATACAGAAAAATCTTTGAATGAGGTGTGTCCAAACTTTTGGTCTGTACTGTATATAGTATGACCGCCCCAGTTCTCCCCATATATATAGTTGACGTCCCCAGTTCTGCCCATGACGGCCCCAGTTCTCCCTATATATATATATATATATATATATATATATATATATATATATATAGTATAAAAGGCCAAGCTCTTCATATTAAAAATAATGAAGTTTATACTCACCTCACCTGATTCCCGGCACTGCAGCTCCATTTTACTCTTCCGGTCCACAGAGCGGCACGAGACAATAATGTCATCACGCCGCCTGCGTGAGCACACTGAAGTCTCAGGAAGCTGCGGTCTGCAGCTTATGAGACAGACCAGAGCTTCCACTAGGAATTTCGGGGCCCCATAATGGTAACATTTTTGGGTTCCCTTGAGACTCCACCCAGGTTCCACACCAGCTTCGCCTCCCCCGTTCCACCGCCCACTCTTGGAAAAACTCAACTTCACCACCACATCTTCACAGATCAGATATTAACAGTTCCCATCAAACACCAGATCACATTCATAACTAGCACCTTTTGTTCTGGCCAAAAATAATTTTAAGCTGATACGACACGGTAGACTCTTTTGGCCGGGCCCTACTCTACTCTAAAACTATTAAAAATAAATATATATTTATGTACTTTACTTTGAGGGAATGAGTCACATACGTTTGCATTTTTTTTAAATAACCATTAATACTACATACATGGGACAAATATCATCACACCATGACCAGACCACATATTACCACCACATAGTGACCGAATATTACCACATACAAGGAACAAATACTGCCACACTTTGGCCAGACCACATATTACCACCACATAGTGACCGAATATTACCACATACCAGGAAAAAATACCGCCGCACCATGGCCAGACCACATATTACCACCACATAGTGACTGAATAATACTACATACAAGGAACAAATAACGCCACACCATCACCAGACCACATATTACCACCACATAGTGACTGAATACTACAATACTGATCATTAATTTAAAAAAACACAATACTAAGTGCCATTGTATACAGGAACTCTGTATTTACTGTCAGTGTACAGGTAATACAGTGATCACCAGTGACATTACACACAGGAGCTCTGTATATAGTGTCAGTGTACAGGTAATATAGTGTTCAGCGGTGACATTAAACACAGGATCTCTGTTTATAGTGTCACTGTACAGGTAATACAGTGATCAGCGGTGACATTATACACAAGAGCTGTTTATAGTGTTAGTGTACAGATAAAACAGTGATCATCAGTGACATTATACACAGGAGCTCTGTTTATAGTGTCAGTGTACAGGTAATACAGTGATCAGTGGTGACATTATACACAGGAGCTATGTTTATAGTGTCAGTGTACAGGTAATACAGCGATCACCAGTGACATTATGAACAGGTCTGCTGTATATAGTATACAGTGTATAATGTCAGTGTACAGGTAATACAGCGATCACCAGTGACATTATGCACAGGTCTGCTGTATATAGTATACAGTATATAATGTCAGTGTACAGGTAACACAGTGATCACCAGTGACATTATACACAGGAGCTTCTGTATAAAGTGTCAGTGTACAGGAAATACAGTGATCCCACCGATGATAATGTACACAGGAGCTCTGTATATAGTGTCAGTGTACAGGTAATACAGTGATCACCACTGCCAGTGACATTATACACAGGAGCTCTGTATATAGTGTACAGTGTATAGTGTCAGTGTACAGGTAACACACTGACTCACCAGTGACGTCTCTAGCTGAAGTCCTTCATCTTTGCTGTTCTTTTTCATCCAGCACAGACCACCATCACTATTTCCAGCCAGGACTCATCTCTGCATAAAATAACACAGTTACTTAGAGCACCACTTCCAGAGCACATTCCCCACATTTTCCCTTTCTTCTATGCTACACATCTGAATACAGAGGTGCAGTCACAATCAATATATAATTGGTTATTTTGCAACCCACCATTCCAAATATAAATTATAATCTGCCACTGTGCACCCACTAACTATAAATAGCCACTTGCCCCATTTAATAAATAAATTAATTAGCACCTGTACTTTTCCCCCAATTCATTACCAGGCACTTTATCCTCAACGCCCCCCACTATGTACCTCCCACTCTAACCCTAAAGGGTATGCCACACTAAACAACATCGCTAACGGGATCGCTAAAAAACGTCACTATTTAGCGATCCCGTTAGCGATGTTGTTGTGTGCGGCATCTGCCAGCGACGAGCTTCCTGCTGTGATCTCGCTCGTCGCTGGAATCGTTCCGGACCCTATTTTCGTCGCTGGCGCCCCGCTGGGTAAGTATATATCGCTAAGTGTGGCACCTTTTTTAGCGATTTTAGCGGTACTTTTGTACCGCTAAAGTCGTTAAGGAGATCGCTAACCGCGATAGCGTCCTTAATGATATCGCTAAATGTGGCCGACACTAGCGATATAGAAACAATCCCGCTAGCGATCTCATTAGTATGCGACGCTAACGAGATCGCTAGCGGGATTGTGTAGTGTGGCAGTACCTTAACCCCGATTCATTATATTTACATGCCCCTCCTGCCTTAATTCATTGTCATGTCTTTCTCTCCCACCCGCTATTCATTATCAACTGCTCTACCCCACATTCAATACATCATTTACTGCCCCACCCTCAAAATTCATTATTTGTTCTCCCCATAGTTCATCATTTGCTCTCCCCAGCCCCCCACCCTCAATGCAGTCCCCCATCACTCCCCTCACTTCATCTGCAGTGCCCCTTCATCATTTACAGACCCCTATTCGCCTTCCATTTCATCATGTGCAGTCCCCCTCAGACACACTTCATCATGTGCAGTTACCTTCCCCCCTACTTCATCATGTGCAGTCACCCTTACCCCTACTTCATCATGTGCAGTTCCCCTTTCCCCCAATTCATGTGTAGTCCCCCTTATCAACAATTCATCATGTGCATTCTCCCTTACCCCCCACTTCATCATGTGCAGTCCCCTTACCCCCCACTTCATCATGTGCAGCCCCACTCCCCCACTTCATCATGTGCAGCCCAACTACCCCCCTTCATCATGTGCAATCCCCCTTACCCCCCACTTCATCATGTGCAGCCCCACTCCCCTCACTTCATGTGCAGCCCAACTACACCCCTTTTAGCATGTGCAATCCTCCTTACCCCCCATTTCATCATGTGAAGCCCCACTCCCCCTTCATCATGTGCAGTCCCCCTTACCCCCAGTCATCTTGTGCAGCCCCACTCCACCTTCTTTATGTGCAGTCACTCTTACCCACATCATGTGCAGTCCCCCTTACCCTAACAATTCATCCTGTGCAGTCCCCTTTACCCTCCACTTCATCATGTGCATCCCCACTCCCCCACTTCATCATGTGCAGCCCAACTACCGCCCCTTCATCATGTGCAATCCCCCTTACCCCCCAGTCATTATGTGCATCCCCACTCCCCCCACTTCATCATGTACAGCCCCACTCCCATCACTCCATCATGTACAGGCCCACTCCCACCACACCATCATGTGCATCCCCACTCCATCATGTGCAGCCCCCTTACACACCCCACTTCATCACTTGCACTTACCCGCACCCCCACACCCATTGAATTCATTTTATAAAGAAAAAAGTTTTCCATACTTACCTCAGTCACTCCCCAGCAGCGCCTCTCTGCATCCAGCGTCCGGTACATGTCGGCATGCGCGATGAGGAGAGAACACAGAGGGAGCAGGAGCTGCGCAGCCGTATAGGTGATGGCCGTGCACAGCTCCCAGCCCTGGTGTGATAAACTGTGATGCGGACGGCTGTGCACAGTACAGCGGGCACGACCGCGCACAATTTGCTGTGCGGCCAGCCCTGTACAGGTGCTGGGGGAGCGGCCTGGGGGGCATTTGCCTCTCTGCCACCCGGCCCAGCCAGCCCCTGCATATGGCAGCAGCCGCTCAGTATTGGGGTATCAGCAGGATAAGGAGTTTGTACAGGTTGGGGACAGTGCTGAAAATGTGAGAAGTGAAATGTGTCTTTCTCGTAATCCTGCAGCCGAGTCCTGGCTAGAGAAGATGTCATGTCGGTCTGGGCCAGATGGAAAAGACGGGAAAAGTGAACGATTCCATCAGAAAGAACGTCAGCGGTAAGTGACCATCTATAACTGTGCTGTGATCTCTCATATGTTCTGTAGGACTGGTACTATTTACCACCGACCATATGGCGGTAGTATCCATGTATAGAGATTGTCAGTAACAGCGCGCTCATCTCCTACATCCACTATTAGGCCGGCGTCACACTGGCGAGTTTAATGCGAGTGTGCATGTATTTTTCTATGCAGCCACACACTCGGGTCCGAGAGCGGGCGGCCGTGACGGGTGTTGATGCAAGAAAGTCGTGCGACTAACTCGCATTAAACTCGGCAGTGTGACGCCGGCCTTAGGGTGCGTCACTGATGTAATCAAGGTTACCTGCTAGGGGCCCACTCAGAAGTAAAACCCCAGCTATGCCTGATTGAAAGTTTTTGCTGATTTCTCAGTCCATTATGGTAACATGGACGGGGTCATTCCTAACTACAACTCCACGTAATCGATATAAGCCCTCCTGTTAGTGATGGGTAGTTCGTGAGTGAGTAGTTCAAAATGAACTAATCTTCAGAGTGAACTAGTTCATCTAGTTCACCATCCTGACACAGATTAGTTCATTGTGAACTAAACAGCAAGTGGGAGGAGACAGAGAGTGATCCAGGCTCATACAGCTCCAGGAGGCTCCTGCTCTGTCTCACACTGGCTCTTTACAGCTCCTGATGCTGGAAAAGAAGGTAGTAAAACACTAAACCACATATAAAATAGAAATATAATAGTAATAATAATATTAATAAAAACTAAAATTGCACAGTAGACAGACACAGCTCATATGTGTGTATGAGAGGAGAGAGTGTTTCTGTGTGTGGCTCATGCCCCTCACCTGTCTTTGTGATAAGATTAGCCTCCTGTAGAGGATCAGCCTCCTGTAGCCTAGAAGATCAGTCTTGCTAAAATCTTTAACACTGACCCCTGTTCTGTTCTTAAAATGGTGGATGCTGAACTGCTTCTCAGCTCCCTCATACACAATCATTATGTGGCACTGCTGGGCTCAGTGAGAGGCATCAGATTGAACTAGGCTGTCCTGAGTCATTCTCAATAGAACATTCAGTTCAGCAGTTCATTTAGTTCATCTAGTTCACCATCCTGAGATTAGTTCATTGTGAACTAAACAGCCAGTGGGAGGAGACAGAGAGTGATCCAGGCTCATACAGCTCCAGGAAGCTCCTGCTCTGTCTCACACTTGCTCTTTAGGCTAAGTGCACACGTTCAGGATTATTTGCGTTTTTTTCACGTTTTTTCGCGGGAAAAAACGCATCAAAAACGCATGAATTAAGCATCCTATCATTTAGAATGAATTCCGCAATTTTTGTGCACATGGTGCGTTTTTTTCCGTGAAAAAAACGCATCGTGGAAAATCTAGCAACATGTTTATTAATTTTGCGGAATTCTAGCGTTTTTTCCCGCTATATTATTGACCTAAAAAGTTCAGGGAAAAATCGCGTCAAATCCGCGCAAAAAAAGCGCTGCGGAAAAAAGTCAGGTTTTGCTCAGGAATATTCTGCAAACATTCCTGAATGTGTGCACTTAGCCTTATACTCCTGATGCTGGAAAAGAAGGTAGTAAAACACTATACCACACATCAAATACAAATAATAGTAATAATAATATTATTTATAAAAACTGAAATTGCACAGTAGACAGACACAGCTCATATGTGTGAGAGTGTTTCTTTGTGTAGTTCATGCCTCTAGCCTAGAAGATCAGTCTTGCTAAAATCTTTACCTCTGGCTCCTGTTCTGTTCTTAAAATGGTGGATGCTGAACTGCTTCTCAGCCCCCTCATACACAATCATTATGTGGCACTGCTGGGCTCAGTCAGAGGCATCAGATTGAACTAGGCTGTCCTGAGTCATTCTCAATAGAACATTCAGTTCAGCAGTTCATCTAGTTCATCTAGTTCACAGGTCACATGATGCTTTTCCTATCAGCTCCTCACAGGATAGGGTGGAGAAAAACTGAACTAATCTTTTGAACTGATCTTTTCAGTGAACTAGTTCATGGTGAACTAATCACCAAAGTGAACTAGATTTCCCATCACTACTCCCTGTGGACAGGCCGCCCCTCAGCCCGCTGCTCTCCACACCCGCAGTGCGTGCAGCATAATACCGGAGAAGACCCGGGTGCAGGCTATTTATAATAGCTTACAGGGTCACGTGACCAGCACCCTGCTTCTTCCAGAAGGGAGCGTTCAATAATGCAGCTCGTGATTGGTTTCTTACCCTCACCTGTACCACTCAGGTCTGTGCTGTGATTCGTCCACTGTCATCTTATGCTCCTCCGATTGGTCAGTTGTCAAGCATTACGCAGCTATTCGTCGACATTTTCACATTGCTGATTATGATTGGCTATTGGGTCTTACTAGCGTTTTATTGGCCAAGGAAGAGGGGATTCGTCATGGCGGCTATCCGCGGTGTTTCCCGGCTCTTAACTGGGTTCTTGAGTCCTGGCGCCCAGTGGACGAGCCGAGTCCCAGGTCGTCTGTACTCAGTCAGTCACCTGTCCGTGCCGGAGAGAATAGAGAGGAAGCGAAGAGAAGCGCTGCAGGGCGGAGGAGTGCAGAGGATAGAAGCCCAGCACAGAAGGGTGAGAAGGGCACGGTGTCACCTAGGGGCTGCCTGTAGGGGGCAGCAGTGTGTCCACCTGCCTGTGACCCTGGGACATGTAGCTGTGACAGTGCGGCCTGGATGGTGCCGGTTATAACGCTGTGGATCCGTGTACAGAGGCAGGAAGGAGACTCCCGGGAGACGAGCGGCCAGGAAGTGTCCGTACTGTACATGACCCTGCAGGCGGAGCTGTGCGTGCGGAGCGGAGCTGTATGCTGAGGAGCGGAGCTGTATGCTGAGGAGCGGAGCTGTGCGTGAGGAGCGGAGCTGTGCGTGAGGAGCGGAGCTGTGCGTGAGGAGCGGAGCTGTGCGTGAGGAGCGGAGCTGTGCGTGAGGAGCGGAGCTGTGCGTGAGGAGCGGAGCTGTATGCTGAGGAGCGGAGCTGTGCGTGAGGAGCGGAGCTGTGCGTGAGGAGCGGAGCTGTGCGTGAGGAGCGGAGCTGTGCGTGAGGAGCGGAGCTGTTCGTGAGGAGCGGAGCTGTATGCTGAGGAGCGGAGCTGTGCGTGAGGAGCGGAGCTGTGCGTGAGGAGCAGAGCTGTGCGTGAGGAGCAGAGCTGTGCGTGAGGAGCGGAGCTGTGCGTGAGGAGCGGAGCTGTGCGTGAGGAGCGGAGCTGTATGCTGAGGAGCGGAGCTGTGCGTGCGTGCGGAGCGGAGCTGTGCGTGCGGAGCGGAGCTGTATGCTGAGGAGCGGAGCTGTATGCTGAGGAGCGGAGCTGTATGCTGAGGAGCGGAGCTGTGCGTGAGGAGCGGAGCTGTGCGTGAGGAGCGGAGCTGTGCGTGAGGAGCGGAGCTGTGCGTGAGGAGCGGAGCTGTGCGTGAGGAGCGGAGCTGTATGCTGAGGAGCGGAGCTGTGCGTGAGGAGCGGAGCTGTTCGTGAGGAGCGGAGCTGTGCGCTGAGGAGCGGAGCAGGCGGAGCTGTGCGTGTGGAGTGCAGCAGGCGGAGCTGTGTGTGAGGAGCGGAGCTGTATGCTGAGGAGCGGAGCTGTATACTGAGGAGCGGAGCTGTATACTGAGGAGCGGAGCTGTATGCTGAGGAGCGGAGCTGTATGCTGAGGAGCGCAGCAGGCGGAGCTGTGCGTGTGGAGCGCAGCAGGCGGAGCTGTGTGTGAGGAGCGGAGCTGTATGCTGAGGAGCGGAGCTATGTGTGAGGAGCGGAGCTGTGTGTGAGGAGCGGAGCTGTATGCTGAGGAGCGGAGCTGTATGCTGAGGAGCGGAGCTGTATGCTGAGGAGCGGAGCTGTGTGTGAGGAGCGGAGCTGTGTGTGAGGAGCGGAGCTGTGTGTGAGGAGCGGAGCTGTATGCTGAGGAGCGGAGCTGTATGCTGAGGAGCGGAGCTGTATGCTGAGGAGCGGAGCTGTATGCTGAGGAGCGGAGCTGTATGCTGAGGAGCGGAGCTGTGCGTGAGGAGCGGAGCTGTGCGTGAGGAGCGGAGCTGTATGCTGAGGAGCGGAGCTGTATGCTGAGGAGCGGAGCTGTGCGTGAGGAGCGGAGCTGTGCGTGAGGAGCGGAGCTGTGCGTGAGGAGCGGAGCTGTGCGTGAGGAGCGGAGCTGTATGCTGAGGAGCGGAGCTGTGCGTGAGGAGCGGAGCTGTTCGTGAGGAGCGGAGCTGTTCGCTGAGGAGCGGAGCTGTTCGCTGAGGAGCGGAGCTGTGCGCTGAGGAGCGGAGCTGTGCGCTGAGGAGCGGAGCTGTGCGTGTGGAGCGCAGCAGGCGGAGCTGTGTGTGTGAGGAGCGGAGCTGTATGCTGAGGAGCGGAGCTGTATACTGAGGAGCGGAGCTGTATGCTGAGGAGCGGAGCTGTATGCTGAGGAGCGCAGCAGGCGGAGCTGTGCGTGTGGAGCGCAGCAGGCGGAGCTGTGTGTGAGGAGCGGAGCTGTATGCTGAGGAGCGGAGCTGTATGCTGAGGAGCGGAGCTGTGTGTGAGGAGCGGAGCTGTGTGTGAGGAGCGGAGCTGTGTGTGAGGAGCGGAGCTGTATGCTGAGGAGCGGAGCTGTATGCTGAGGAGCGGAGCTGTTGTGAGGAGCGGGAGCTGTGTGGAGGAGCGGAGCTGTGTGTGAGGAGCGGAGCTGTGTGTGAGGAGCGGAGCTGTATGCTGAGGAGCGGAGCTGTGCTGAGGAGCGGAGCTGTATGCTGAGGAGCGGAGCTGTGTGTGAGGAGCGGAGCGAGCTGTGTGTGAGGAGCGGGGAGCTGTTGTGGAGGAGCGGAGCTGTGCGTGAGGAGCGGAGCTGTGCGTGAGGAGCGGAGCTGTGCGTGAGGAGCGGAGCTGATGCGCTGAGGAGCGAGCAGGCGGAGCTGTGCGTGTGGAGCGCAGCAGGCGGAGCTGTGTGTGAGGAGCGGAGCTGTAGCTGAGGAGCGGAGCTGTTGCTGAGGAGCGGAGCTGTATGCTGAGGAGCGCAGCAGGCGGAGCTGTGCGTGTGGAGCGCAGCAGGCGGAGCTGTGTGTGAGGAGCGGAGCTGTATGCTGAGGAGCGGAGCTGTATGTGAGGAGCGGAGCTGTATGCTGAGGAGCGGAGCTGTGTGTGGAGGAGCGGAGCTGGTGTGTGAGGAGCGGAGCTGTGTGTGAGGAGCGGAGCTGTATGCTGAGGAGCGGAGCTGTGTGTGAGGAGCGGAGCTGTGTGAGGAGCGGAGCTGTATGCTGAGAGCGGAGCTGTGTGTGAGGAGCGGGCTGTATGCTGAGGAGCGGAGCTGTATGCTGATGAGCGGAGCTGTTGTGAGGAGCGGAGCTGAGCTGAGGAGCGGAGCTGTGTGTGAGGAGCGCAGCAGGCGGAGCTGTGCGTGTGGAGCGCAGCAGGCGGAGCTGTGCGTGTGGAGGCAGCAGGCGGAGCTGTGCTGAGGAGCAGCTGATGTGGAGCGGAGCTGTATGCTGAGGAGCGGAGCTGTATGCTGAGGAGCGGAGCTGTGCGTGTGGAGCGCAGCAGGCGGAGCTGTGCGTGTGGAGCGCAGCAGGCGGAGCTGTGTGTGAGGAGCGCAGCAGGCGGAGCTGTGCGTGTGGAGCGCAGCAGGCGGAGCTGTGCGTGTGGAGCGCAGCAGGCGGAGCTGTGCGTGAGGAGCGGAGCTGTATGCTGATGAGCGGAGCTGTATGCTGAGGAGCGGAGCTGTATGCTGAGGAGCGGAGCTGTGTGTGAGGAGCGCAGCAGGCGGAGCTGTGCGTGTGGAGCGCAGCAGGCGGAGCTGTGCGTGTGGAGCGCAGCAGGCGGAGCTGTGCGTGTGGAGCGCAGCAGGCGGAGCTGTGCGTGAGGAGCGGAGCTGTATGCTGATGAGCGGAGCTGTATGCTGAGGAGCGGAGCTGTATGCTGAGGAGCGAGCTGTATGCTGAGGAGCGGAGCTGTATGCTGAGGAGCGGAGCTGTGTGTGAGGAGCGCAGCAGGCGGAGCTGTGTGTGTGGAGGGCAGCAGGCGGAGCTGTGCGTGAGGAGCGCAGCAGGCGGAGCTGTGCGTGTGGAGGCAGCAGGCGGAGCTGTGCGTGTGGAGCGCAGCAGGCGGAGCTGTGCGTGTGGAGCGAGCTGTAGCTGAGGAGCGGAGCTGTATGCTGAGGAGCGAGCGTATGCTGGAGCGGAGCTGTGCGTGTGGAGCGCAGCAGGCGGAGCTGTGCGTGTGGAGCGCAGCAGGCGGAGCTGTGTGTGAGGAGCGCAGCAGGCGGAGCTGTGCGTGAGGAGCGCAGCAGGCGGAGCTGTGCGTGTGGAGCGCAGCAGGCGGAGCTGTGCGTGTGGAGCGCAGCAGGCGGAGCTGTGCGTGAGGAGCGGAGCTGTGCGTGAGGAGCGGAGCTGTGCGTGAGGAGCGGAGCTGTATGCTGAGGAGCGGAGCTGTGTGTGAGGAGCGCAGCAGGCGGAGCTGTGCGTGTGTGAGCGCAGCAGGCGGAGCTGTGCGTGTGGAGCGCAGCAGGCGGAGCTGTGCGTGTGGAGCGCAGCAGGCGGACTGTGCGTGAGGAGCGGAGCTGTGCGTGAGGAGCGGAGCTGTATGCTGAGGAGCGGAGCTGTATGCTGAGGAGCGGAGCTGTATGCGAGGAGCGAGCTGTATGCGAGGAGCGGAGCTGTGCGTGTGGAGCGCAGCAGGCGGAGCTGTGCGTGGGAGCGCAGCAGGCGGAGCTGTGGTGAGGAGCGCAGCAGGCGGAGCTGTGTGAGGAGGGCAGCAGGCGGAGCTGTGTGTGAGGAGGGCAGCAGGCGGAGCTGTGCGTGAGGAGCGCAGCAGGCGGAGCTGTGCGTGTGGAGCGCAGCAGGCGGAGCTTGTGCGTGAGGAGCGCAGCAGGCGGAGCTGTGCGTGAGGAGCGCAGTCAGTCGAGGAGCTGTGCAGTGAGGAGCGGCAGCAGGCGGAGCTGTGCGTGGAGCGCAGCAGGCGGAGCTGTGCGTATGAGGAGCGCAGCAGGCGGAGCTGTGCGTGTGGAGCGCAGCAGGCGGGCTGTGCTGTGGAGCGCAGCAGGCGGAGCTGTGCGTGAGGAGCGCTGCAGGCGGAGCTGTGCGTGAGGAGCGCAGCAGGCGGAGCTGGTGTGTGAGGAGCGCAGCAGGCGGAGCTGTGCGTGTGGAGCGCAGCAGGCTGAGCTGTGTGTGCGGAGCAGGCGGAGCTGTGCGTGTGGAGCGCAGCAGGCGGAGCTGTGCGTGAGGAGCGCAGCAGGCGGAGCTGTGTGTGCGGAGCAGGCGGAGCTATGCGTGTGGAGCGCAGCAGGCGGAGCTCTGCGTGAGGAGCGCAGCAGGCGGAGCTGTGCGTGAGGAGCGCAGCAGGCGGAGCTGTGCGTGAGGAGCGCAGCAGGCGGAGCTGTGCGTGAGGAGCGCAGCAGGCGGAGCTGTGTGTGAGGAGCGCAGCAGGCGGAGCTGTGCGTGTGGGAGCGCAGCAGGCTGAGCTGTGTGTGCGGAGCAGGCGGAGCTGTGTCTCAGCGCTCATGTTCCCCGCCGCCGCCGCCTTCTTGTTTCTGTTATTTCCTCTGAGAGCCGCAGAATGTCCGTATTTTCATACAATACTTATTATTACAATACGCTTCTATGTGATATTGGTGCTTTTTTTTTTGTTGGCTGTGAGTTCCGTATGTGTCATTCAGATCCCTTCTATATATTTTTTTTTTTTCTCCTCCTGAGGAGATGTGCAGATGATCCGGAAGTGGCAGCACATGTCTGCTGCATTTAAAGCGCTGTCGTCTATTGAACGCAAATGAATCCGCATGTGTTCATTGCACGGGTGAAATTACTCTTGCGGAGGCTCGCGTCTCTGCATGATAAATAGACATGCTGCGGCCTGGGACACGCGCCTTGTGTCCGTGTCCTTGGGTGAGCCGCGGGCGTCTGTGCACTGTGCTGTAACGTGGACACTGCGGCAGTGTGCGGCGTCCAACCCGCAGCGTTTACTGACCGTCTGCACATACCGTTAGGCTAAGTTCACACTGTGTTTTTTTTGTGCAGCAAAACCTGAAAAAAAAAAAAGGTTTTTTCAATTCAATGGGTGAAAAACATACGTGCGTAGCTGATACTGTAAGACGCAGATGATAATTGGCATAAAAAATGCACAGTGTGAACTTAGCCTTCATCATTGTATTGGTGTGAAACCATCCTGATAATAAGGAGGTTTTGTAACCATTATAGGATCGGTTTCTCTTTTGTATAAACGGCGCCACCTCTGTCTGCAGGCCGCGTGTGATACTGCTGAACAATGACGCTAAGCCACAACTTCAGGCATCACCCAAATATTCAATTTATTCCACAAAAAAACATTAATTTTGCTATTTCAGGTTGATTTTGTATTAATCCCTGCAGGGAATCTGAACCTGACATTGCTTATAGAAGACATCATGTGTAATTTATAGGTTTTGCTACATTTTATTATTTTACTATATTTTAATTTTCTTTTTTTCTATAGCAAAACCCCGAAACCTGTATTTAAAAAAAAATATTTTACATTGTGTTAGTTCCTGTAGGGGATGTGAACCTGCGATCGCTTGTACAGTACACAACACTGTATATTACCGTTCTACGACTCCTGGCCACAGGATTTGCTCCATAGGTGGACAAACATGGCAAACACAGCGAGCCTTACGCAACCAGGATAGGAGACAAGGTGTAACCAGAGGGGTTTTTTCACTAAATAGCACATGTGAAAATAAGAGAAATGGCTTTTTGTTCTCTCCTCCTCAACTGATTGCTCGTTCTCAAAATTCTCAAGTCCCTGGTAACATCAGTCCTCTGCAGTGAATGAAGAGGCTCCCGTTTCTGAGATAGGAGATGACAGTTGGGGAACTTGCAGCAGAATGTCTGTCGGCCTTCAGTTTCTTGCTCCATAGAATATTACAAGCACCAACTGTCATCTATCTCCGTAATGGGGAATCCGTCTTCACTGATTGTGGATTTTGCTCTTTGAATTGAGAGTGAAAGTTCAGTGCAGGAGGAGAAAGAAGCAGGTTTCTCTGATGAGATATATTACATAGTTTCTTATTTTCATGTGCATTATTTTTGTATATTTTTTATTTATTTATTGCACTGCTGGATTGGTGCTTTAAGTGCAATTCCCCTGCCTTCTTTCTCATACTCGCCTGTCGCCGCCTTCATCCTTTTCCAGTGTCGCTCCCGTCTGGTCTCCAGCGAAAAGTGACCTGCCATCAGTTCCAATGCTTCATGGGGCGCGTCGGAGGTCACTTCTCGATACATCTCTGTGAGCTTCGTTCTGGCTCTCATAGACTTGCATTGAGCTCTTGTGACGTAACGGGCACAAGATGGCGCGTACTGTCATCATTACTGAATTGTTTGCATAGGCTTACCTTTTCTGTCTTCCAGGGGAAGTTGACGGCGCGGGAGAGGATCAGTCTGCTGCTGGATCCCGGCAGTTTTGCAGAATATGACATGTTTGTGGAGCACAGATGTGCAGATTTCGGCATGCAGGAGGACAGGAACAAGGTAAAGTGTTCAGATTGGAGGATTTTAGTGACCGGCGAATCCTACAATACCATAATAATTATGTGTTTCCTGCTTCCTGCAAAAGAGCTTCAGTCTGGGACATATAACCGACATCCAGCTACACTGACCGGGATCATAGTGTTCTCCATTCCTGGTTATTTAACCCTTCAGCGGCTGTGGTCAGTAGCCACCATGGCAGCTGAGAAATATTAAAGAGGAACATCTGACTTTCTTCCTGTTAATTTAAATCTGAGCTATTTTTTGAAGCTGCTTATTGGGATTGTACCGCCTTTGATTAAATGATTAATTTCTTCCAAAAACGGCACCAAATCTATCCCAGGTAGGATATAATATTGAGTTCAGTCCTATTCGTGTGAGTGGATCTGGACTGCAATACCACAGACCACCTGTAAACAGGTGCGGCACTGTTCTTAGTGTTTTGTAGATTGGACCAGGCACATGATCTCACATTATGCAGCTCATGCTGAAAAAAAAAAGCCGTACATTATCACCTCCATCGTTTGTACCTCTACAGTTGTGAGTCTTCTTTGCCCAAGGCAAACATTGAAAGTGTCCAGAAAAATGATCTTGGCTCTGATTAATTGGTTTTGGGGTTCAAGACAGATTTATTGCTGATACCTTTCTATAGGATTTTGGATAACTTGCTGATCCCTGGGGCTCCGGTCGCTGAGACCTTTACAGATTGTGAGAACTCGCTCCCGCAGTGCCCCATCTTGATTGAGTGGTGGTCAGATATCCACACCTCCATTCCTTCTCTTTAGGACTGGCAGAGTGCAGTGTTAATCTATCCATCGCCATCCCATAGAGAATAAATGGAGCCTGTCTGACCACCACTGCATTCAGATGGGACTCTGCAGAGCTTGGGATCGGTGGGGGTCCCAGCGGCCGGACCCTTGGCGATCAGCATTTGTCACCTATCTCGTCTGTCTTATAAGAGCCTCGAGACATTCTAAAAGAAACGCTAAAGGCGACACTCTTACCAATGGCGTTCTTACATGGCATCACCCATCCCATGACAGTTGTGGTGTGCAGCCTGACAGCACGTATATAAGGGCACTGAGGGCGGCACTCACCTGCTGCTCAATGATCTCGGCAGGGCAGGAGTGACAGCTGTGTGGGAGGTTTTATAATGCAGTAACCTCTGCTGTGGAGCTTTATAGCCTATTTATGAGATATGTGTCTCCAGGATTTGGATTGTATTCTAGCCTGACCTACGTAACAGTAGAAATTTCCATGTGTCTGCAAAATAAAAAATCATCCTGTGTGCAGGAACAACCACATAGCTGAGTTGTCTATTGTTTAAAGGGAATGTGGCATCAGAAAATGGCCTTTTAAATGTTGGTGTTTTTTTTTTTATTTGTGTGGTTTAATTATATTAAAAAAAAAAAAAAAAAAAAAGTAAAATTTTCACACTGCCCAATAGGCCTATAATTAACCTCTGGGGCGTATGGACATTAGGAGCAATAGACCCTGTCCCTATTAAAGGGAATCTGTCACCTCATTTTTGACTATGAGATGCGGCCATCGCCATCAGGGGCTTATCTACAGCATTCTGTAATGCTGTAGATAAGCCCCGATGTCACCTGAAAGTGAAGAAAAACGAGTTAGATTATACTCACCCAGGGGCGGTCCGCCTTCCGGTCGGGTCCGATGGGCGTCGCGGTCCTGTCTGGGGCCTCCCATCTTGTAGCGAAGCCGGCCTCTTCTTTCTATCCCGTAGCGGCTCCTGCGCAGGCGCACTGCTCTGCCCTGGTGACGGCAGAGCAGAGTGCTACAGTGCACAGGCGCCGGACCTCTCTGACCTTTCCCTGCGCACTGCAGTACTCTGCTCTGCCTTCACCAGGGCAGAGCAGTGCGCCTGCGCAGGAGACGGGACGGAAGGAAGAGGCCGGCTTCGCTACAAGATGGGAGGCCCCGGAATGGACAGCAATGCCCATCGGACCCGACCGGACGGCGGACCGCCCCTGGGTGAGTATAATATAACTCGTTTTTCTTCACTTTCAGGTGACATCGGAGGCTTATCTACAGCATTCCAGAATGCTGTAGATAAGCCCCTGATGGCGGTGGCCCTATCTCATAGGGCAAAAATAGGGTGATAGATTCCCTTTAAATTGCATTTAATAAGCATGCTGTCATCAGGAGACAGGTCTTTGGACATTGAGGGGGGAGGTGAGCTATGATAACTTCTATTGTGATTGGTAGACCCTGTGTTTTCTACTGTATACAGAGACGTTATCTTTTAATGTAATCCTGTCTCTGATGACAGTGAGACTCCTGAAAAATCTGTATAGACAGGAGTGTAGAATAAGGCAGTGGCAATGCGAAAAGTTTTATTTTTTTTATTGTATGTAATATATAGATTTTGTTTATTATGGGATTTCTGACTGCAATATATTGATGACCTACCTCTTGAAAAAAGTGCTGTTCTGCACATTCATTGGAGGTTTATGGTGCAGCTATGCGCAATGGTTAAATCCGGCCGCCACGGCATATAACAGCTGATTGTTGAGGTTCTGGTTGTCAGACCCCACAAATCTGATTGACAACCTATCCCAGTAATAGATCATCAGTATCTTGGGGACTGAACAACCCTTTCAGCTGCAGATGAAGGAAGGGAGACACACTAGACATTACTAGTGGGTAGGCGGAGCCCAGATGAGATAGACACCTCAGATTAAAAAGAGTGTTGACCGGCCCCTCCAGCTCGGGCTCCTCCTACTCAGCTCTTCAGTTTACAATTTGAGGTCCAGAGGATGGTCGCTGCTGGAAGCAGCTCCTCAGAAGATTTTATTATTTTTTATCGGACAAGAGACTTGGATCACCAAATGTGGTCTAGAGGTCTCAGGGGTCTCAGCGCTGCTGGACCCCAACCTCTCCCTTGGCTGATCTGTATTACCCTATATGGTGGTCCCTGCAGAACCCTGCCGGCCCGGGGGGGATGAGGATGGCTTCCCTGGCGGGGACGCAAACCGCGCTGCAGGGGTCACTGCGTTCCCGCCCTGGGGGGAAGCATGGGCAAGCGCCAGAAACCCCTGGGGGTCCCTGTGGCGCTTTCGGCTGGTGAGTACTCCACATTTAATGTGTTTGAGTGTTTTCAGCGACTGCTGCGGCAGTCGCTGTTACAGTATACATGCGGTGACTGTGTGTTTTTTGTCCGCAGGTGGATGCCTGCAGGACATAGGAACGGGGAGAGAGGAGCTGCGCGCCTTTTTTATTTGAATTTCGCGCCGCTCTGAGCGCGCGCTTTACGGCAGTCTCCTTTTCTGGCTTCCCTCATGAAGCGCACGGAGGCACAGCGCGGCGGCCATTAGCCAAGTAATGCTGACAGGAAAGCTCCCTCGGACATCGCTCTCCTCCCCTCTCGGCAGCGCTGCACCGCGACCAGCTGGGTGAGTCGCTTCTACCCGTCTAGGGCAGAAGCTTAACCCCTTCACCCCCACAGCGCGGGCGCCTTTCTGAGGCACAAATGGGTGGCAGACTGCGCTGCCTGCAGCTGTTATCTCAAAGCTCGCACACCTTTTCAATATAAGAGGTTGTGGGGAGTCTGCGACAGTAATACTGCCACTATACGTTCCTCTAACGACGACGCATACTATGCGATCGTTTGTGTGATCATTTTTAATGTCGCTAGTAGCTGCCAATCTGGGCGATCTCATTAACAACGCATAGGCGGTTAGCGATCCCCTTAATGACTTTGGCAGTCATTGCGATTTACAAACAGCGCAATTTTTTAGCGATATTGTGAACGTTTTTTCTTGTTAAGTCTGGCATAGCTGTCCTATAGCTGCTGCCTTATAAGAGGCACTTGGGGCTCACACACCCTTTTCATTATTAAGGTTGTGGGGAGTCTGTGACTTTAACCCCTTCTTAGGCGGTTAACTCTTAATGGGGACAGCTGGGGTAGCTCTCTCCTTAAGAGCTTTAACCCTTCAGCGTTTCGTTTTTTCTTTAAGAAACCACACTTTCTAATTACTGACAGATTAACCTGCCATATACTGTGCAACCGTCTCCCAGATCCGCTACAGGATCTGTCTCGCGTATTATGACGCGCAGACCTGGACGGCGTCAAGCGCAGCGGTCGGAGGTTTCCAGTGGTGTCAGAATGGAGACCCTCGCTTGTTTCTATTGATGGCCTGTCTGATTTTCTATTATTGAGTGTCAGCTAGATCCTCTCATGTCAGGAAGCGACACAAGCCTGTGCCTTCCTTCCCGGTAACGAAAATGTCCGATTCGGACAAGGAGGATCGGCAGGGACACTCTGCCTCCCTTTTGGGCCGTAAAGAGGTTTTTATTGGAGGTGTTACAGTTACTGGAGGAGGTATCTGGACGTCCTGGTAAGTCGGCCCGGATGTTTTCAATCACGATCAAGCTTTACCATCACTGGATGAGCTTAATGGGGCAGTGGAGAAGGAACGCCTGTGTCCAGAAAATTGAGACACCGTATCCGTGTTCTACGGAGTTGATGATAATTGGATCCTTCTCCTGAAGTGGATGTCCCTTTATCCCAGCTTAGCAAAATCCTCCTTGTTAAGGGGAAGGCGAGTCTTCAGGACCCGCTGGACAAAAAACGTAGATGGCAGAAAAATCCATCTGTGAGGCCGCGGATCATGGATTCGGTATTAAGAATCCATGTGTGCTTGTAAAGTTTCCCTGAGCCGGTTGGACCGTCTGCGGGCGGCGTGGCAGAGTGGATCTCCTCTATAGAGGTAGATGGGCTTTTCCAGTTTTTGGAGGATACTGCATCACTGCTATCCAGGGCGCAATCCTCGGCAGTCACAGAAGAGCACTGTGCCTTAGACAGTGGACGCAGTTTCCAAACAGGGTTTGCTAGCTTGCAAGGCAGCTATTTGGACCTGACCTCACGGAGCTGATTGCCAAGGTAAAGGCAAAAGAAACAGCTTTACCGCAGCGCAGAGCTGTGACCTCTGCATCTGGCAGGACTAGTGCCGGTAGTTGTCGGCGGTCCTTTCGGTCCAGGGGATGATTTAGTCAGCCCTCTGGGGTTCGGGTCATCTCTCTCTTTTTAAAAAAAAAAAAAAAGGGGGAATTCTCAGAAATTCCGCATACCCTGGAAACAGAACTTCCTTTAAGACAAGCGGGAAGCTGGCAAAAAGCCCGCTAAGGCGGACTGACGCCTGGGTCTCACTCGAGCGCTCTCGAGTGGGGGGTCGTCTATTCCTATTCAAACCGACTTGGGCTTCCCGCATGTCGGACGCCTGGGTGACACGGGTTGTGTTGGCAGGCTACTTCATAGAGTCTCTTTTTCGACCCCCCAGACAGTTTTTTTGTCAACCTCGCGTTCCGTCAGAGCCCGAGCTTTTTGCCGCTCTGCTGTGGGAGGTAGATTCCCTTCTGCAGAAAGGTGTGGTGGTACCGGTTCCGCCGGAGGGCCGGGGAAGAGGGTTTTATTCTAACCTCTTTGTGGTCCCCAAAAAAGAGGACAAATTTCGGCCCATTCTGGATCTCAAAAGATTGAATCGGCATGTCCACGCCAGGAAATTCCGCATGGAGTCCTTCGCTCCGTTTTGGCGGCCCTGTCGCAGAACGCTTTTTTGGTGTCAATCGACATTCGCGACGCTTATTTGCACTTCCTAATCGGAAGGGCCCACCAACGCTTCCTTCATTTTGCCATAGGTCAGGGCCATTACCAGTTTGTGGCTCTGCCATTCGGGTTGGCCTCAGCGCCCAGAGTTTTTACAAAAATTCTGGCGACTCTCATGGCGATTCTTCGAAGGCAGGGGGTTACGATACTTCCCTGCCTCGACAACCTTCTGATTGTGGCGTCTTCGAAGGAGGAGGCGGTAACTGCTCGCAATCTATCCCTTCAGCTCCTGGAGGATTTCGGGTGGCTGGTCAATTGGGAGAAGTCGTCTCTGGAACTGTCGCAGTCAATCCTGTTTTTGGGGATGCATTTCGACACGGTGCGAGCAGTGGTGTCCCTGCCTCCAGACAAGCAAGCATGTCTCCTTCGACATGTACGGGTTATGAAGTCTTCGACAGCAATGTCCCTGCGAAACTGTATGCGTCTTCTGGGGTTGATGGTGGCGTCCATGGAAGCACTTCCGTTTGCCCGGTTTCATTCCAGGGCTCTCCAAAGGTTCATTCTGAGCCGTTGGGATCGATCGCAGGTTTTCACTGGATTGCAGTGTCATCATCCCCCACAGGGTACGAGAGTCCCTAGGATGGTGGATACGTCCGAAAGAGTTATCCCTGGGAAAGTCCTTCCTCCCTCCGAAGTGGTCGGTCATAACCACCGATGCCAGCCTGACGGGCTGGGTGGGGGTGTCTGGAACGATCTTTGGACTCAGGGAGTATGGTCGTCGGAAGAGTCTGTCTTGCCGATCAACATCCTGGAATTGAGGGCGATTTTTTTCTTTGCCTCCAACACTGGACGGTCCCTTTAAGTGGTCTGCCAGTCCGAGTGCAGACGGACAATGCGACGATGGTCGCATATATCAACCACCAAGGCGGGACTGGGAGTTCCAAGCTCATGGTGGAGGTATCTCGTATCCTAGTATGGGCAGAGACCAGAGTGCCAGCTATCTCTGCGATCCACATTCCGGGAGTTCAGAATACCACGGCGGACTTTCTCAGTCGCGAGAAGATGGATCCCGGAGAATGGAGTCTTCATCCGGAAATTTTTGCACTGCTGTGCTCCCGTTGGGGAACTCCCCAAGTGGATCTGATGGCATCCAGGTTCAATGCCAAGTTACCGACTTTCATGTCCAGGTACAAGGATCCGAAGGCTGTGGCGGTGGTTGCTCTAGTGGCTCCGTGGGACCAATTCGAGCTAATCTATGTTTTCCACCGATTTCCTTACTCCTCCTGGTGTTACGTCGGATCAGACTAGAGAGAATCCCGGCTATGTTGATAGCCCCAGATTGGCCAAGGAGGACGTGGTTCTCGACACTGGGGTCGCTCCTGGCAGCGCCACCATTTCTACTTTCTTTCCGCTCTGACCTGTTAACCCAAGGGCCCGTTGGTCATCCGGACCTGATGTCTCAGCGTTTGACGGCGTGGTTCTTGAGACCGAAATATTGATCCGTCAAGGTTTTTCAGCCGAAGTCATTGCCACTTTGCGAGCTGCCAGAGGTCCGGCTACTACTAGGATTTACCACTTGGGAAGCCTTCTTTTCGTGGTGTTCGGGTTCTTCAAGGAACCCGAGGATTTTTTCCCATTCCCAATTTGTTGGTTTTCCTGCAATTCGGGTTGGACAAGGGATTGGCAGTGAGCACCCTGAGGGGTCAGGTTTCTGCTCTGTCCTTGCTGTTCCAAAAGGCTATCGCCTCACGTAGGGACGTACGTTCCTTTTTTCGCGGAGTAACCCGCCAGTTTCCGCCGCAGAAGGCGCCTGTGTCTCCTTGGCGCCTCAATCTTGTTTTGGAGGCTCTTCAACACGGGCCTTTTTGAGCCTATGGACTCTTTTAGTCTTTCTTTGTTCTCTTGGAAGGTTGCCTTCCTAGTGGCGGTCACCTCTTTGAGAAGGATTTCTGAGTTGGCGGCTCTTTCTTACTTGCCTCCTTTTCTGGAGTTTCACCCGGATCGTGTAGTGCTTCGCACACGGGGCGACTTTCTACCTAAGGTGGTGTCGCAATTTCATCTTAACCAGGATATTGTGTTGCCCTCCCTTTGTCCGGGACCGAGTAATGCGAAGGAACGGGCCTTGCACACATTGGATTTGGTGCGGGCTTTGAAGTTCTATTTGTCTGTTACCCAAAGTTTTCGGAAGTCGGACTCCCTATTTGTGATTCCAGCAGGTCATCGACGTGGTCAACGGGCTTCCAAGGATTCTATAGCTCGTTGGATCCGGTCGGCCATTTTGAAGGCTTACCGACTTAAAGGCGAACCTTGCCCGATTAAGGTTCGAGCTCATTCCACGAGAGCTGTGGGCTCATCGTGGGCTTTCCATCAAGGGGCCTCGGCAGCTTAGCTTTGCTGGGCGGCGACCTGGCGCTCCGTCCACACCTTTACAAGATTTTATAAGGTGGACGTTAGTGCTTCCGCTGATGCAGCCTTAGGACGTAGGGTCCTGCAGGCGGCTGTAGTTTAAAGTTCTAGTTAACTTGTATTTGGCGCCTGTTGCGCATTTATCAAGGTTGTTGGGATTCTGCCTCTTTTGGTTTTTTCCCACCCTTAATTTTTGGACTGCTTTGGAACGTCCCACTAGTAATGTCTAGTGTGTCTCCCTTCCTTCATCTGCAGCTGAGACGGATTTTGGTAAGAACTTACCTGTAAAATCCTTTTCAGCGAAGAAGGAAGGGAGACACACATCCCTCCCATGGCAGAAGTGTGTTGTTGTTTTTCAGATGCGGCGTGACCCTTCTCTGATAGCGATTATCTGGGCTGAGGTCGACGCGCTAAGGCTCTGTTCCAGCATCGCCAGCTCATCGCAGTGGTCAGGTCCAGTGAGTAGTACCTGGAACTGTGTGGTTTTTGCCTACATGCATGCATAACCTGTATTTTTGTGTTTTATTCTCTGAAGTCCTTCAGAAGGGGTTATGTTGCTCCGCTGGTGATATTGCTCTTCCTTAAGCTTGGTACAACTGGAGAGCTGAGTAGGAGGAGCCCGAGCTGGAGGGGCCGGTCAACACTCTTTTTAATCTGGGGTGTCTATCTCATCTGGGCTCCGCCTACCCACTAGTAATGTCTAGTGTGTCTCCCTTCCTTCTTCGCTGAAAAGGATTTTACAGGTAAGTTCTTACCAAAATCCGTCTTTTAACATAAAAACTTAGGTTTAACCCCTTCACGACATGCACCGTACATACGAGTATATGGCGCATATTGTGTCCCTCCCTTTGATATGGGCTCTGGCGCTGAGCCACATCTTTCCTGGCACATGTCAGCTGTTTTGAACAGCTGACGTGCCCTTCACAGGCACGGGTGGAATCACGATCCACCCGTTAAATGCCACTGTCAATCTCTTAAGTCATCATCTGAACAACATCACTAAATGCGCTAGTAGGAATTGTCTATGCTGCCTTGCTATATGGGATGGCCTGACAGAATTCACTCTCCCAAATACAGGAGAGACCTTCCAGCCTGATGTCTTGTAACACTTGTTTTGTAATATGTGATCATGTGTGCCTGTAAAAAAAACTATACGTAGGAAGAACTACTCAACCGTTGCATAAACGCCTTAATTAACACTGATCTAATATTCAAAAAGGGTTTCTTTATCACGGGTTATCACGGCATTGCTGTCTTATACATAATAAAGAGTACAAACATCTCAGAATTTCTCCAATTGAAGAAATCGCATCACAAACCTACAATAGGACAGAACAACTGAGCCGTAAAGAGATTGACTGTTATTTCTTTATATTTTATATTTTTGTTCCCATTCATATCCTCTTTACTGGAAAGCTTGTTTTTTTTCCTAGCACTTATAATTCTTTCCCTGAACTAAATAAACTAGTGATTCAACACATGCAGCTCTTTTTTTTTGGAGTGGCTTTTTTCATCAGCCCGCTGCTCTTCTTACATTTGCTTCACGGCTAATGCCAAGCATATACATATACTTATTATTCTTTATCACTGGGTCATTCACCTCCTCCAATGCCTCTTCCTCCAGGTCTCCTTGATATCCATCTTCCACTCACTTTAGAAGTACCGTATATACCTGTATTCTTTCCTTTTTCCCCCAACTCCTTCTTTTTGAAATAATTTTATACACTCCAAATGGGAAAGAATAAACACAATTTCTGCGTTTCCACATTTTCCTTTCTTTTTATGTGTTCGATAATGGCCCTAATTGTCCCATTATCTTTGTTGGGATCCACAAATTAGTAACCAGTGAAGTGGCGCACAGCTCTACCATCGGGTTTTCCATCAGAGAAATCCCTCTGTAAGGCCAGCCTCACACGTTCAGATAATTCCGGTACTGGAGCTGTCTGTGTGTATACGTGGTATATCCGTGTGGCAACCGTGTGCCGCATCAGGACCACATGGATGGCCGCTGGGGAAGAAGCGCTACAGTAAGCGCTGTCCCCCTGCCTGTGGTGCTGAATTCAGCGGTCATTACTTTCCTTCTCTGCCGGCAACTACGCGAGCAGGGAGAATGAATGAAAAACAAACAGATGTGGGATCTCCCTTATTTTTTGAACCAACCCGGCAAAACTATACAGGTGCGGGCTGCTATTCTCAGGCTGAAAAGGGGCCATGAATATGGACCCCCCCAGCCTAAAAACAGCAGCCGCAGCTGCCCAGAAAAGGCGCATCTATAAGATGCGCCTATTCTGGAGCTTTGTCGGGGTCTTCCCACTTGCCCTGTAGCGGTGGCAAGTGGTGTTAATAAGGGGTTAATGTCACCTTTCTATTGCAAGGTGACATTAAGCCTGTCTTAGTAATTTTCCCATGGTGCTGAGGTCACAGGAGTACAGCTGTCAGCGAGCACAGGCTCAGTGACGTCACCCCCAGTCACTGAGCCTGTGTGCGCTGCTTCCATTCATTCCCCAGTAGTTTACAGTCGGAACAGCTGCATTAGCAGTGCTCTGGCTGTAAACTGATTAACCCCCCGAGATGGATTGCGCCGTGGGACTTAACTGTACGGCGGACAGGTATGGGTATATTGTTGCTTTTTTATTTTGTATTTTTTTCCAGGAGATCAATGACTTAGATATGGGATTAGGAGTATAATAAAGATTTTAAAACTGTGCAGTGTATTCTTTCATTAAAATATTTTCTTCTTATTGTGTTTATTTAACCCTTGAATAACTCTAGGATTAGTAATAAATAGGTGTCTTATTGACACCTCTTCATTACTAAACCGGAATTAATGTCACCTTACAATAGAAAGGTTACATTAACCCCTTATTAACACCACTTGCCACTGCTACAGGGAAAGTGGGAAGAACCTGACAAAGCTCCAGAATAGATGCATCTAATAGATACACACCTGTATAGTTTTGCCAGTTTGGTTCAAAAACTAAGGGGGACCCCACTTCTATTTGTTTTTCATTCATTCTCCCTGCTCGCGCTGTTGCCGGCAGAGCAGGAGAGAAGAATGACAGCCGGGTTCAGCACCACAGGCAGGGGAACAGCGCTTATTGTAGCACTTCTTCCCCTGCGGCCCTCCGTGTACACAGAGGATAGTGTGAACTGTTCGCCATGTACAGCACGTTTTGCCGACCATGCGCTCCCACAAACACTGACATGTGCATAGACCCATTCATTTTAATGGGTCTACGTGTGTCAGTGTCTCCGGTACGTGAGAAAACTGTCACCACACGGACCGGACTCACTGACGTGTGAAACCGGAATACATCATAACACACTGCGGGGCGAGATCTGGGTCCGCCGCTACACACAGTGCTGCCGGTGACATCGCAAGGAGAGGAGGTGAGGGCCGGAAACAAGGGGGATGATTGACACCGCTGATGCCTCTGACACAGGAGGAGAAGACATACCTCCCTTACACAGTAGCGCTATGTCGGACAGATTATAAGGCTATGTGCACACGCTGAGGATTTTTAGCGCTTTTGCGGTGGTTTTCCAATGAAAAAACGCATGCATTAAGCATGCTATTAGTAGAATGAATTCCGCAATTTTTGTGCACATGCTGCGTTTTTTCCCGCGGAAAAAAACGCAGCATGTTCATTCTTTTTCCGGAATCGTGGCGATTCCGCCGCCATAGGAATGCATTGAACCGCTTACTTTCCGCATGTGGCTATGCCCACCATGCGCAAAGTGAGCCGTTCATGTGCGGATGGTACCCAGGGTCTGGAGGAGAGGAGACTCTCCTCCAGTCCCTGGGTACCATATCCTGTAAAAAAAAAAAATTAAAATAAAAAATAGCGATATTCTCACCTTCCGGCGGCCCCTGCAGCTTTCCGCTCCTCAGCGACGCTCCCGGCAACTCCCATTCCCAGGCGTGCTTAGCGACAATGACCTGTGATGACTTGGCGGTCTCGCGTGATGCTATGTCATCTGGGGTCATTGTTGACAGGCATCACTGGGAACGGGAGTTACCGGGAGCATCGCGAGGACCAGGAAGGCTGTGGAGGCCACCGGAAGGTGAGAATAGCACCATTTTTATTTTTTTATTATCTTTAACATTAGATATTTTTACTACTGATGCGGCATAGGCGGCATCAATAGTAAAAAGTTGGTCACACTTGTCAAACACTATGTGTGACTCGTGTGACCAACCTGTCAAATAGTTTTCCAAGTGATGCTACAGATCGCTTGCAAAACGCTAGTTTCTGGCGGGAATACGTGTGGCAGTTCTCATACGTGTGCACATAGCCTAAAAGTGTCTATTTCAGCGCTCCTAGCGATCAGAAACATAAGAGCCACCTTCACAGAATGCAGCCTTAGTGCTGCTGAAGGTGGCTCTTTTACTTAAAAGGCCCTGGGGGGGTGACAGGTTCCCTTTTAATGTTTTATTGAATTTATTTGTAAATTTAATAGATCATATATAAATGTACCAATAATCTGTATAATGAGAATTATGTTACATATTGGTAACACCCACATGCTTCCGGATTAACTGTTTGAACTCTAGTTTTTGTCCTGATGAAGAGATCATGTAGAAACTTGAAACGCGTTGACTTTCAGCTGCAGAGGGAAGGAAGAGAGCCACAGTATTCATTACTGATGGGTAGGCAGAGCCCAGATAGGATTGACACCTCAGATTAAAAAGAGTGTTGACCGGCCCCTCCAGCACGGGCTCCTCCTGCTCAGCTTTCTTCAGTCTAAATTTTGAGGTCCCAGAGGATGGTCGCTGCTGGAAGCAGCTCCTCAGAAGACTTTATTATTTTACTTGGACAAGAGACTTGGATCACCAGAAGTGGTCTAGAGGTCTCAGGGGTCTCGGCTCTGCTGGACCCCAACCTCTCCCTTGGCGATCTGTAATACCCTGATGGTGGTCCCTGCAGAACCTGCCGGCCCTGGGGGATGAGTATGGCTTCCCTGGCGGGGACGCAAACCACGCATCTGGGGGTCACTGCGTTCCCCGCCCGGGGGGAAGCATGGGCATAGCGCCAGAAACCCCTGGGGGTCCCTGTGGCGCTTCGGCTGGTGAGTACTCCACATTTTTATTAAAGTGTGTGGGAGTGATTTAGCGACTGCTGCGGCAGCCACTGTACATATACATGCCGGTGATTGATGTCCGCAGGTTGAAAAATAATGCCTGCAGGACAGGGGAAGGGAGAGGAGTGCGCGTTTTTTTATTTTTGAATTTCGCGCCGCTCTGAGCGCGCGCGCTTTACTGCAGCCTCCATTTCCGGCTCCTCATGGAGCACACGGAGGCAGAGCGCGGCGGCCATTGCTGATCATGCAGGCTGAAAGCTCCAGGATCGTTCCCCTCCCTCCCGGCAAGAACCGTGACCAGCTGGGTGAGTCGCTTCTAGCCCGCGGGCAGAAGCTTAACCCCTTCACCTCCACAGCGCGGACGCCGTCTGGGGCACTACTGAGTGACAGATTGAGCTGTCCTGCGGCTGTTATCGCATAAGGGGCTCGCACACTCTTTCAATATTAATAAAGAGGTTGTGGGGAGTCTGCGACATTAATACTGCCACTATACGTTCCCGCTAACGATCCTGATAACGACGCATACTAATGCGATCGTTTGTGTGATTATTTTTAATGTCGCTAGTAACTGCCAATCTGGACGATCTCATTAGCATCGCATAAGCGATTAGCGATCTCCTTGACAACTTTGTCGGTCATTGCGTTATACAAAACAGCGCAATTTTTTAGCGATCTTGTGGAACGTTTTCTGTATAGTTTGGCATAGCTGTCCTGCAGCTGCGACCTTATAAGAGGCGCTTGAGATTCGCACACCCTTTTCATTATCAAGGTTGTGGGGAGTCTGCTACTTTAACCCCTTTTTAGGCGGTTAACTTTTAATGGGGGACGGCTGGGGTAGCTCTCTCTTTTAGAGCTTTAACCCTTCAGCGTTTGTTTTTTCTTTAAGAAACACTGTTCTGGTTACTGACAGGTTTAACCTGCCATATACTGTGCAAGGACATGTCAGAGACCGTCTCCCAGATTCGCTACGGATCAGCCTCGCGTATCTGACACGCAGACCTCGACTCATGCGCGGCGGTCGGAGGTTCCAGTGGTGTCAAAATGGAGGCCTTCACTAGTTTCTGTTGATGGCCTGTCTGACCTTTTAGGTTATGGAGTGTCAGCTAGGAAGCGACACAAATCGGTGCCTTCCTTCTCGCTTAGCGAAGAAGTCCGATTCGGACAAGGAGGATCGGCAGGGACACTCTGCCTCTCTCATGGGCCGTGCTAAAATTTCTATTGGAAATGAGGGCGTTACAGTTACCGGAGGAGGTAACTAGACATCCTGGTAAGTCGGCCGGATATTTCAGGAGTCGCATGGGTCGCGACGGCTTTACAAACTGTATCCGTTTTTCTACGGAGTTGTTTGTTAATTGGACTCCTTCTCCTGAAGTGAATGTCCCTTTATCCCAGCTTAGCAAATCTTCCTGGTAAAGGGAAGGCGAGTCTGCAGGACACGCTGGACAGAAAAACGGAGATGACAACAATCCATCTGCGAGGCCGTGGATCATAGATTCGGTATTAAGGATCTAGGTGTACTTGTTAAGTTCCCTGAGCCGGTTGGACCGTCTAAGGACGGCGTGGCAAGATGGATCCCCTCTATCGAGGTAGATGGGCTTTTTCAAGTTGAAGGATAATGCGTCACTGCTATCCAGGGCGCAATCCTCGGCATTCACAGTCAGAAGAGCACTGTGACTTGGACGGTGGAACGCGGTTTTCCAAGCAGGGTTTGCTATCTTTAGCTTACAAAGTGGTCAGCTATTTGAGTCTGACCTCACGGAGCTGATTGCCAAGGCAAAGGCAAAAGAAACAGCTTTACCGCAGCGCAGAGCTGGGTGTAATGTATGGTGTACAGTTCATATAGCGTCTTGTGCTTGGGTGCGAGGAAAACACATGAGACACAGGTTTGATATAGAAGGACTTGTATTACTTCATACAAGTGGCAAAAAGGGTCACACAGTTTGCTGGTACAGAAGCAGGAGACACAGCAGGCCAGAGTAACTTAAGCTCAGCAATAACTCTCCACAACCGGTTCAGGATCTCTTCTCTGTTACCGTAATTCCATGCAAACGTGGATTTATCAAATAGCAGGTTTCCAGAGTCCACAAGTGTTCCAAAGTTCCTCAGTAGGAAATAGCTGGAGTACAAAGTCTAAGGTTTCCAGGAGTCAGGTCACAGGCTCACTGCAGGCTTGATTCTGAAGCACTGATTGCTCAGCTGAGGCTGCTTAAGAAGCAAGAGGGAGAGAATCAGGGCGGGAACATGAAAGCTGGAAACTCCATATTGACTGAGGGCAAGATAGCTGCAGCAAGACAGAAAGCAAATTGGCCGATGGAAAAACTGAGTTTCAAGAAACATGTACAAAGAACCTTACATTACTCCCCCCTTAGGGACAACCTTCGGATGACCTCAGACCAGGCTTGTCTGGGTACCTCTGATGAAACTGGCGGAGCAAGCGAGGAGCATTAACGTTATTGACTGGTTCCCATGAGTTGACCTCCACTGGGTAGCCCTGCCATTTAATCAAATATTGTAACTGATTTCTGTACAACCTGGAATCTAGAATCCTTTTCACCACAAATTCTTCCTGACCATCGACTAGCACTGGGTCAGGGCAAGGAGAAGAACGTCCAGGAAACGTATTGGGTGTTGCAGCCTTTAGTAGGGATACATGAAAGACATGGTGGATTCTCATAGTTCTGGGCAGTTGAAGACGACAAGCAACGGCACTTATAATTTTACTGATTTTATAGGGTCCAATGTACTTATGTCCCAACTTAGACGATGGAATCCTTAACTTAAGATTTCTGGTTGACAGCCAGACCAAGTCTCCTACCTTGAAAGCTGGTGCAGGTTTACGAAATGTATCTGCTGCTTTCTTGTACCTTTCCTGAGCCAATTCCAGATTTTCCTTTAGAAGATCCATATTCTTTTGTAAAGACGTGATTCTTTCAGCCACTGCTGGCAAGGGCGTTTCTATGGGAAATCGAGGAAGAATGTTAGGATGATAACCTAAATTGGAGTAAAAAGGAGACTGCTTAGTGGAGGCGCTCTGAGAGTTGTTATAAGAGAACTCAGCCAGTGGAAGTAGATCCACCCAATCATCCTGTAGGTGGCAGATAAAGCAGCGGAGATACTGCTCCAGGGTCTGATTGGTTCGTTCTGTCTGTCCATTAGTCTGGGAATGAAAAGCAGAAGAAAGGTTTACTTTAATGTCCAATGCGGCACAGAAATTTTGCCAAAACCTTGAAGTGAATTGCACCCCTCGATCCGAAATGACCTCATCCGGTACTCCATGTAAGCGAAACACATTCTTAATCATCAAATCTGATGTCTGTTTTGCAGTGGGTAAGCCGACACAAGGGATAAAATGAGCTGCCTTTGTTAAACGATCAACCACCACTAGAATGGTGTTCTTCCCTTGAGAGGTTGGTAACTCCACAATGAAGTCCATAGAAATGGATCCCCACGGGCGGGACGGGGTGGGAAGGGGTTGCAACAGACCAGTTGGTGAGGAGCGAGGTGTTTTGCATCTTGCACAGACTTCACATGAAGTGACATAGTTTAAAACATCTTTCCTGTAAGTGGGCCACCAAAAGAAACAAGAAAGAAATTCCTGTCTTTAGAATTCCTCTATGCCCAGCTATCTTGGAATCGTGGATGAGTTGCAATACTCTCAATCTGACTGTTTCAGGTATATACAGACGTTGTCCCTGAATCCACACACCATTTTTAAAGACAAGACTTACGTCCCTTGGGGGTTGTGCCAACAAGGAATCCGCATGGTATGCTTCCTTGATGTCCTTAAGTAGGTCTTGATTATGAATCACTCCCAGGAATCTAGAGTCAGGAAGAATAGTCTTAGGAGGAGTAAGTGGACGGGTCTCTGCTGAATGAATCCTAGAGAGTGCATCAGCCTTTCCATTGCGCGATCCTGGCCTATAAGAAATTACAAAATTAAATTGGTTTAGGAAAAGATTCCAGCGAGCCTGGCGAGGAGTCAGGCACTTAGCCGACCTGATAAATTCAAGGTTACGATGGTCTGTCAGGACGACTATTTGCTGTGCAGCTCCCTGAAGAAGGTGTCTCCATTCTTTGAAGGCGGCAATAATGGCCAACAACTCTCTATTGCCCACATCGTAGTTCCTCTCAGCCGAAGACAACTGCTGGGAAAAGAAGGCACAGGGATGCAAGACATTCTTCTCACCTGTTCTCTGAGAGAGTATAGCTCCAACGGCACAGTCTGAAGCATCCACCTCTATTATGAAGGCAAGTTCGGGGTTGGGATGTACTAAGATAGGTGCGGTGGTAAATTTATCCTTTAGACGGGAAAATGCTTCCTGGGCTTGGGGGGTCCAGGAGAACCTAGACTGTTTCCGGGTAAGTTGGGTGATAGGTGACACTACCTCAGAGAAATTCCTAATGAAACGTCTATAGAAGTTGGCAAACCCGATGAAGCGCTGCACCTCCTACACATTTCTAGGAATTGGCCAGTCCTTGATGGCTTGGGTCTTGCTTCCATCCATACTAATCCCTTGTGTAGACAGTACATACCCCAGAAATTGAATTTCGGTCCTATGGAATTCACACTTTTCAAGTTTGATGTAAAGATGGTTTTGTCTTAGACGTTCTAAGACCATTCTCACATGTCCATGATGTTCCTCTGTGGAGTTAGAAAAAATTAGAATATCATCCAGATAAATCACCACGAATGTATCTAGGAGATCCCTGAAGATGTCATTCACCAAGTGTTGGAAAGTGGCTGGGGCGGTACTCAGACCAAAAGGCATAACCAGATATTCAAAGTGTCCATAGCGTGACCTGAATGCAGTCTTCCATTCATCCCCAGGTCTAATACGGACCAAGTTATAGGCCCCACGGAGATCCAGTTTAGAGAAAATTTTGGCATGCCGCACTCTCTCCAATAACTCAGGGATTAAAGGCAATGGATAACGGTTTCTAATAGTAACCTTATTGAGTTCCCTATAGTCTACGCAGGGTCTCAGAGATCCATCTTTCTTCTTCACAAAGAAGATGGGTGCACCTGCAGGAGATGAAGAGGGGCGTATGAAGCCCTTGGCTAGATTTTCGTCTATGTAATCCTTTAAAGCCTTTAGCTCGGGCCCCGCCAGGGGGTAGATCTTACCAAAAGGTATCTCTGCTCCAGGCAATAATTCAATTGGACAATCATATGGACGGTGAGGGGGAAGCTGGTCAGCGTTCTTCTTGTCACATAAATCCACATAGTCCTGGTATACAGCTGGTAGTTCAGGGACTGACATGGTTCCTTTAGGAACAGAGCAAGCTGAAACTTCTGGACTCATCTGTTTCTCTGGAAAGTGTAATTCCTTGGTCTCCCAGTTAATGGTAGGGTTCTGAGCCTGCAGCCATGGTAGCCCTAGAATAATGGGAAAGTGGGGAGAAGAGATAAGCATAAAGGACAGTTTCTCTTGATGATCTTTACCCATAAGGACCCTCAAAGGCTCCGTTTCCTGATCCACTGGTCCAGAGGTCAGCAGGGAGCCATCCACAGTCTCCATCTGTACTGGAGTAGTCTTCTTCACTGAACGTATCCCCCGTTTCAGAGCAAAGGAGATATCCATAAAATTTCCACTTGCCCCTGAGTCGATCATAGCAGAGCTAGACACCCAGACTGAGTCAACCCAGAGTTTGATGGAAAGGAAGCAATGAGAATTGTTTTTCTTACAACTCAGCTGGGACACCGCTGAGGAAACTTGAAAAATTGCAGCGTTTACACAGTCATCGTCCTCAGAAGTGACGGAGTTTAAGTCAGAGAAATCAATATCTGTTGCTGCAGATCTCTCTGGAGCCTGAGGCTCGGACCTGACAGGTCTCCTCTCGCAACACTCACAGTGAATGACTGCTGCAGTAGTCTTACGAGAACGGCTGGGGCAGTTTATAATGAAGTGCCCTGACTTACCACAGTAGAAACATAGATTTTCCTTTAAACGATGTTCTTTGCGTGCATCACTAACCGTCTTTGTAAAGAGTCCACCTGCATGGGTTCAGGTTCCCGTGTGATCCTACTCAAAGGTTCCTTAGCTGGGGAGGAAGGTAGGAAAAGGTTAGTGCCATTACTTTCGAACCATCTCTCTTGCCTGCGTTCAGTCAGACGAGCATCAATACGGATGCAGTAGTTAATAAAGTCACCTAACGCAGTGGGAGGGTCGGCACGAGCAAGTTCATCCTTAATCAGTGGAGACAACCCTTTTCGAAAAATAGATTTTTTTTGGCGGAACTGTCCCAAGTGGTATCGAGGGCCCATCTCCTGAAATCCAAGGCATATTCGGCTACTGAGCGCTTACCTTGGCGCAAAGTTAACATGGCTGCTTCAGCTGTTGCACCTCGATTGGGGTCATCAAACACCTGCCCCATGGCTGAAATGAAAGCATCAAGATGATCCAAACATTCATCCTCAGTCTCAATCAGAGGGTTTGCCCACATCAAAGCCTTGTTGGTAAGCAACATGATTATAGTAAGCACTTTAGATCGTTCAGTGGGAAATTGTGAAGCATGTGCAGAAAAAAAAAGACTGCATTGGTTAATAAATCCCTGAATTTCTCACGTTCACCGCCAAAATGAAAAGGGGGTAACTTGGGAATCCCAGAACTCGGGGTTATGGCAGGAGCCTGGACTCGTTCCTCTAGAACCTCAATCCTGGCTCGTAAATCCTGGGTAGTTTGTCCAAACACTTGCAAATTGTGATTAGTGAGGTCCTGTAGGTTTGCAAAAGGGTCTTTATAGTCTGTATATCTGCAAGGATTGTATCAGTCACTCCGCAAAGCTCCTTTATGCGAGCCTCCATCTTCCAGATCTTTTAAGACAGGAGTACTGGAAGGAGAAGAGAAAAAAAAAAAAAAACAATAGTGTTTACCTGTGGTAACACTGCAGAGTAAAATTAAGGGAATGTGCTCACCTGGAATGGTTGTGAGAAGTCACAACCACTGTCATCACAGAAAGTATAACCGGACATCTGATATCCACAGTCACAGCAGACACAGCCTTCCCAGACCCAGCAGACACTAACGTTTGGCTTCAGAATCTTGTAATGTATGGTGTACAGTTCATATAGCGTCTTGTGCTTGGGTGCGAGGAAAACACATGAGACACAGGTTTGATATAGAAGGACTTGTATTACTTCATACAAGTGGCAAAAAGGGTCACACAGTTTGCTGGTACAGAAGCAGGAGACACAGCAGGCCAGAGTAACTTAAGCTCAGCAATAACTCTCCACAACCGGTTCAGGATCTCTTCTCTGTTACCGTAATTCCATGCAAACGTGGATTTATCAAATAGCAGGTTTCCAGAGTCCACAAGTGTTCCAAAGTTCCTCAGTAGGAAATAGCTGGAGTACAAAGTCTAAGGTTTCCAGGAGTCAGGTCACAGGCTCACTGCAGGCTTGATTCTGAAGCACTGATTGCTCAGCTGAGGCTGCTTAAGAAGCAAGAGGGAGAGAATCAGGGCAGGAACATGAAAGCTGGAAACACCATATTGACTGAGGGCAAGATAGCTGCAGCAAGACAGAAAGCAAAATGGCCGACGGAAAAACTGAGTTTCAAGAAACATGTACAAAGAACCTTACACTGGGACTTCTGCGTCTGGCAGGACTAGGGCCGATAGTTATCGGCGGTCCTTTCGGTCCAAGGGATGATCCGGCCAACCCTCTGGGGGTTTGGGTCGTCTCTCTCTTTTTTAAAAAAAAAAAAAAGGGGAATTCTCAGAAATTCCGCATACCCTGGAAACAGAACTTCTGTTAAGTCAGAAGCTGGCAAAAAATCCGCTAAGGTGGACTGACATCTGAATCTCACTCGAGCGCTCTCGTAGGGGGGGTAGTTTACTCCAATTCAAACCGACTTGGGTTTCCCGTGTGTCGGACGCCTGGGTGACACAGGTTGTGTTGGCAGGCTACTTCATAGAGTTTCTTTCTCGACCCCCGGACAGTTTTTTTTTTGCCAATCTCGCATTCCGTCAGAGCCGAACTATTTACCTCTCTACTGCGAGAGGTCGATTCTTTTCTGCAGAAGGGTGTGGTGATACCGGTTCCGCAGAGGACCGGGGAAGAGGATTTTTTATTCAACCTCTTGGTAGTCCCCAAAAAAGGAGGACAAGTTTCGCCCTATTCTGGAAAGATTGAATCGGCTTGTCCACACCCGAAAATTCCGCATGGAGTCGCTTCGCTCTGTTATGGCAGCCCTGTCGCAGAACGACTTTTTGGTCAATCGACATTCGCGACGCTTATTTGCATGTTCCCGTCGGAAGAGCTCACCAGCGCTTCCTTCGTTTTTGCCATAGATCAACCATTACCAGGTTGTGGCTCGGCCATTCGGCTTGGCCTTAACGCCCAGAATTTTTACAACGATTCTGGCGCCTAAATCTCATGTCAATTCTTCGAAGACGGGGACTTACGATTCGTCCCTACCTAGACGACCTTTCGATTGTGGCGTCCTCAAAGGAGGAGGCAGCGCAATCTATCCTTCAGCTCCTGGAGGTTTTCGGGTGACTGGTCAATTGGGGGAAGTCGTCTCTGGAATCGTCGCAGTCAATCCTGTTTTTGGGGATGCATTTCGACACGGTACGGGCGGTGGTGTCCCTACCTCCAGACAAGCAGGCATGTATTTTCCGACATGTACAGATTATGAAGTCTGCGACAGCAATGTCTCTTCGGAAGGTATGCGCCTTCTGGGTTTGACCATGGAGGCACTTCCATTTGCCCAATTTCATTCCAGAGCTCTCCAAAAGCTCATTCTGAGTCATTGGGATCGATCGCAAGTTTCACTGGATTGCAGCGTCACCATCTCTCACAGGGTGCGAGAATCCCTAGGATGGTGGTTACGTCCAGGAGCGTTATCCCTGGGAAAGTCTTTCCTCCTCCGAAGTGGTCGGTCATAACCACCAATGCCAGCCTGACGGGCTGGGGGGGGGGTGTCTGGAACGATCTTTGGATCCAGGGAGTATGGTTCTACCGATCAACATCCTGGAATTGAGGGCAATTTTTCTTTGCTTCCAACACTGGACGGTCTCTTTGAGCGGTCTGTCAGTCCGAGTGCAGACAGACAACGCGACGGCGGTCGCGTATATCAACCACCAAGGCGGGACGAGGAGTTCCAGGCTCTTGATGGAGGTGTCTCGGATCCTGATATGGGCCGAGACCAGGGTTCCAGCCATCCCTGCGATTCACATTCCAGGAGTCCAGAATACCACGGCGGACTTCCTCGGTCGCGAGAAGATGGATCCCGGAGAATGGAGTCTTCATCCGAAGATTTTTGCACTGCTGTGCTCCCGTTGGGGAACTCACCAAGTGGACTTGATGGCGTCCAGGTTCAATACCAAACTACCGACCTTCATGTCCAGGTACAAGGACCCGAAGGCTGTGGCGGTAGACGCTCTGGTGGATCCGTGGGACCATTTCGAGCTAGTCTATGTGTTTCCGCCGATATCCTTACTCCCTCTGGTGCTGAGTCGGATCAGACTGGTGAGAATTCCGGCTATTTTGATAGCCCCAGATTGGCCAAGGAGGACGTGGTTCTCGACACTAGTGTCGCTTTTGGCGGCGCCGCCATTCCCACTTCCTTTTCGCCCGGACCTGTTAACCCAGGGACCCGGTCGTCATCCAGACTTGAAGTCTCTGCGTTTGACCGCGTGGCTCTTGAGACCGAAATATTGACCCTTAGAGGTTTTTCATCAAAATCATTGCCACTCTGCGAGCTGCCAGTAGTTCGGCTACTACTAGGATTTATCACAAGACTTGGGAAGTCTTCTTTTCGTGGTGTTCGGGTTCTTCAAGGAACCGAGGGTTTTTTTTCCATTCCCAATTTGTCTACAGTATGGGCTAGACAAAGGTTTGGCAGTGAGCACCCTGAAAGGTCAGGTTTCTACTCTGTCCTTACTGTTTCGGAGGGCTATCGCCTCCCGTAGAGACGTGCGTTCCTTTTTTTTTCGCGGAGTAACCCGTCAGTTTCCGCCGCGGAAGGCGCCTGTGTCTCCATGGCGGCTCAACCTTGTCTTGGAGGCTCTTCAACATGTGCCTTTTGAGGCTATGATTTCTGCTAGCCTTTCTCTACTTTCTTGGAAGGTTGTCTTCTTAGTGGCGGTAACCTCTTTGAGAAGAGTTTCTGAGTTGGCGGCTCTTTCCTGCTCGCCTCTTTTCCTGGAGTTTTACTCTGATCGAATAGTGCTTCGCACACGGGGCGACTTTCTACCTAAGGTGGTGTCGCATTTTCATGTTAACCAGGATATTGTGTTGCCTCTCTTTGCCCGGTCCCGAGGAAGGCAAAGGAACGGGCCTTGCACACATTGGATTTGGTGCGGGCCTTGAAGTTCTATTTGCCTATTACTCAAGTTTTTCGGAAGTCAGATTCTCTGTTTGTAATTCCTGCAGGTCGCAGGCGTGGTCAACGAGCTTCCAAGGACTCTATAGCTCGTTGGATTCGGTCGGCCATTTTGGAAGCTTACCGACTTAAAGGCGAACCTTGCCAGATTAAGGTTCGAGCTCACTCCACGAGGGCTGTGGCTTCATCGTGGGCCTTTTATCAAGGGGCTTCGGCAGTTCAGCTCTGCCGAGCGGCGACCTGGCGTTTCTGTCCACACATTTACAAAGTTTTATAAGGTGGACGTTAGTGCTTCCGCTGATGCGGCCTTAGGACGTAGGGTCCTGCAGGCAGCGGTAGTTTAAAGTTCTAGTTAACTTGTATTTTGGCGCCTGTTGTGCTTTTGTCTAGGTTGTTGGGTTTCTGCCTTTTGTTGGTTTTTTCCCACCCTTATTTTTGAACTGCTTTGGGACGTCCATCAGTAATGAATACTGTGGCTCTCTTCCTTCCCTCTGCAGTTGAAAGACGGATTTTGGTAAGAACTTACCTGTAAAATCCTTTTCAGCGAAGGAAGGAAGAGAGACACAGCTCCCTCCCATGGCAGAAGTGTGTTGTATTTACAGATGCGGCGTGACCCTTCTCTGATAGCGTTTATCTGGGCTGAGGTCGACGCGCTACGGCTCTGTTCCAGCATTGCCAGCTCATCGCAGTGGTCAGGTCCAGTGAGTAGTACCTGGAACTGTGTGATGTTTTGCCAAATGCATGCATAACCTGGTCTATTGTGTTTTTCTCTGAAGTCCTTCAGAAGGGGTTATGTTGTTCCGCTGGTGTCTTGCTCTTCTTTAAGCTTGGGTACGACTGAAGAAAGCTGAGTAGGAGGAGCCCGTGCTGGAGGGGCCGGTCAACACTCTTTTTAATCTGAGGTGTCAATCCTATCTGGGCTCCGCCTACCATCAGTAATAATACTGTGTCTCTCTTCCTTCCTTCGCTGAAAAGGATTTTACAGGTAAGTTCTTACCAAAATCCGTCTTTTAAACCTGTCATAACAATTTTTTTGGGATTTTACATCTGCCTTGAGCGTTATCAGCAGCGCAAGTGAAATACACATCCAATCTCTGACAGCGGCATTTAGTGTGATTGTGCTGGTCGGTCGGTCGGCGCTCGTAGCAAGTGAGCATTTCTGCTGTACTAAGGCGATCTGATCATCGCCTGTGTACCAGAGGCGATCAAAGTACTGCAGCTTCTAGTCTACCATGGAGACTAAAGAAGCATGCAAAAAAAAAAAGTTCAAATCACCCCCGCCTTTTGCCCCTTTCAAAATAAAACAATTAAAAAAAAATATATATACACATTTGTTATTGTTGCTTTCAGAATCGCCCGATCTATCAATATAAAGAGCATTAATCCGATCAGTAAACGGCACAGCAAGAAAAAAAAGTCAAAACGTCAGAATTACGATTTTTTATTTTTTTTTGGTTGCCACAACATTGCATTAAAGTGCAATAACGAGCAATCAAAAGATCATATCTGCACCAAAATGGCATCCTATAAAAACGTCAGCACAGCGCGCAAAAAATATAAGCCCTCACTCAACCGAGATCAGGAAAAATGGAGACGCTACGGGTATCTGAAATTGGTGCTTTTTCTTTGTTAAAAAAAAAGTTTGGATTTTTTTTCACCAATTAAATAAAAAAAAACAGACTTTACATGTTTGGTATCGGCGAACTCGTAATGACCTGGAGAATCATAACGGCAGGTCAGTTTTAGCATTTGGTGAACATGGTAAAAAAAAAAAAAAACAGTTGTGGAATTGCACTTTTTCTGCAATTTCACCGCTCTTGGAATTTTTTTTCCCGTTTTCGAGTACAAAACATGGTAAAACCAATGGTATTCAAAAGTACACCTCGTCCCGCAAAAATCATATATTACGGAAAGTAAAAAAGTTACGGCTCTGGAAGAAGGGGAGTGAAAAAATGAAACGCAAAACGAAAAAGGGCTGCATTGTGAAGGGGTTAAAGAAACAAAATATTTTCCAGTGACAATTCCCTTTAATGACTGATCGGATCTGTTTCCGACTTTAGTTACAGTGCACAGAACACGTCATTGTTGCTGTCGCTTTTGTGTCCGAGTATGTTAGCATTCCAATACTGAAACCCGATTCCGATACCTGAATCCATGTAAGTCTATGGAACAAAATATCGGATATTTTTACTCGATATTTTGTTCCCATAGACTTACTGATTTCAGGTATCGGACCGGGTTTCGTATCGGAATGCTCAACCTAGTACCTAGTTCTAGGTCTAATGCAGAAGAGGAATTGATCAGAAGCCGAAGTGGTCGCTCTTTCTATGAATGGACGTTGCTCTATGTGATGTTAGTAATCGCACACGTATTATTAGCAGGCAGCAGTCTGGAATATGTTGTCGCTGTTTTTAAAATGTTATCACTTTTGAGGGTTTACAATATATGGGTCCCCTAAAGTTTCTTCAAAACTGAATACAGTAAATCCCCTCCCCCCCCAAAAAAAAAGTAAATTTCCATAAATAATTGCTGCTAAATTTATAAACCTAGCAAAATAAAAGGACCTCTGACCAATGGCGCTCATGTAGGGTAGACATAAGGTGTGTGTGTGGTGTGAGTACCGTTTCTAGATTTTAGGTGTAAACGTTCCAAATTTGAAAATTGCTACTTTAAAAAAAAAAAAAGTGCCAAATTTCTGATATTTACATAAATAAAAGCAAAACCTATCGACCAATATTTACCACTATCTCATTAAGTATAATGTGTCATGAAAAGAAAATCAGTCTCAAAATCGCTGGGATATGTGTAGTCATTACTACATGTTAAATTAGAAAAGTTTGGCTTGGTCATTAAGTAGTTAAAGTTACACCACTTGACTTCTACAGGCTCTTTGTTTCCCTGCACATCAGCTGAGAGGAGCTCAGGAAAAGACAGACAAGAGAAAAACTACTGGTCAGACTGTTAGAATGAGCTCACTGAGATATTTTCAGTTGACTCATTCTGCAGACAGTAGTTGACAGTAAGTATGAGTAATAAATGTTATCTAACTGATGGCTCTTCCCGGTTCCTTGCAGTATCCTGGAGACAGTGTGGTTACTGGACAGGGCCGCATTAATGGGAGACTGGTCTACGTGTTTAGCCAGGTAATTGACGGACACAACCATATACATAGGGAGTGTCTCGATTTTTATGGTTTGATTTTTCGTGTTCTTATGTTTTATTTATACATTTTTCCTCACAGGACTTCACTGTGTTTGGCGGCAGCTTGTCTGGAGCTCATGCTCAAAAAATCTGCAAGGTAACAAGCAAAAAACAGATAAACCATGTAAATTGGTGGTTGCATCAAGTAGATATCTTCAGACTAACCCCAGGGCTGCAGATGGACACAGATGGGTAACGCCATTCTCCAAGATCTGATGTCCTATAGTATTGCTCCATAAATCTGCAGATTACTGAGTATAATTTGTGCCAGATCCTACAGCCCCGAGGGGGGGTGGTCTCCTGACTGGACGTGTCCTGAAGGGGGATGGTCTCGTGACTGGACGTGTCCCGAAGGGGGTGGTCTCGTGACTGGACGTGTCCCGAAGGGGGTGGTCTCGTGACTGGACGTGTCCCGAAGGGGGTGGTCTCGTGACTGGACGTGTCCCGAAGGGGGTGGTATCGTGACTGGACGTGTCCCGAAGGGGGTGGTCTCATGACTGGACGTGTCCCGAAGGGGGTGGTCTCGTGACTGGACGTGTCCCGAAGGGGGTGGTCTCGTGACTGGACGTGTCCCGAAGGGGGTGGTCTCGTGACTGGACGTGTCCCGAAGGGGGTGGTCTCGTGACTGGACGTGTCCCGAAGGGGGTGGTCTCGTGACTGGACGTGTCCCGAAGGGGGTGGATGGGCCCCTGTGGGGGGTGTGGGAGAGGGAAAGTCTCTCTGGACTGGACGGGCCCCCTGGGGGTGGGGTAAAGTCTCTCTAGACTGGATGGGCCCCCTGGGGGTGGGTAAAGTCTCTCTAGACTGGATGGGCCCCCTGGGGGGTGGGGTAAAGTCTCTCTGGACTGGACGGGCCCCTGGGGGGGTGGGGGAAAGTCTCTCTGGACTGGACGGGCCCCTGGGGGGGTGGGGGAAAGTCTCTCTGGACTGGACGGGCCCTGGGGGGGGGGAAAGTCTCTCTGACTGGACGGGCCCCTGGGGGGGGGGGAAGTCTCTCTGGACTGGACGAGGGGTGGGGGAAAGTCTCTCTGGACTGGACGGGCCCCTGGGGGTGGGGGGGGGTGGGGAGTCTCTCTGGACTGGACGAGGGGTTGGGGAAAGTCTCTCTGGACTGGACGGGCCCCTGGGGGGGGAAGTCTCTCTGGACTGGACGGGCCCCTGGGGGGGGGAAGTCTCTCTGGACTGGACGGCCCTGGGGGGGAAGTCTCTCTGACTGGACGGGCCCCTGGGGGGGGGGGAAGTCTCTCTGGACTGGACGGGCCCCTGGGGGGGGGAAAGTCTCTCTGGACTGGACGGGCCCCTGGGGGGGGGGAAGTCTCTCTGGACTGGACGGGCCCCTGGGGGTGGGGGGGGAGTCTCTCTGGACTGGACGGGCCCCTGGGGGGGGGGGGGAGTCTCTCTGGACTGGACGAGGGGTGGGAGAAAGTCTCTCTGGACTGGACGGGCCCCTGGGGGGGTGGGGGAAAGTCTCTCTGGACTGGATGGGCCCCTGGGGGGGGGGAAAGTCTCTCTGGACTGGACGGGCCCCTGGGGGTGGGGGGGGAGTCTCTCTGGACTGGACTGAGGGGTGGGGGAAAGTCTCTCTGGACTGGACGGGCCCCTGGGGGGTGGGTGGGGGAAAGTCTCTCTGGACTGGACGGGCCCCTGGGGGGGTGGGGGAAAGTCTCTCTGGACTGGACGGGCCCCTGGGGGGGGGGAAAGTCTCTCTGGACTGGACGGGCCCCTGGGGGGGGGGAAGCTCTCTGGACTGGACGGGCCCCTGGGGGGGGAAAGTCTCTCTGGACTGGACGGGCCCCTGGGGGTGGGGTGGGAGTCTCTCTGGACTGGACGAGGGGTGGGGGAAAGTCTCTCTGGACTGGACGGGCCCCTGGGGGTGGGGGGTGGGGGGAGTCTCTCTGGACTGGACGAGGGGGGGGGGAAGTCTCTCTGGACTGGACGAGGGGGGGGGGGGGAAGTCTCTCTGGACTGGACGAGGGGGGGGAAGTCTCTCTGGACTGGACGAGGGGGGGGGGAAGTCTCTCTGGACCGGCCCTGGGGGGTGGGGGGGAGTCTCTCTGGACTGGACAAGGGGTGGGGGAAAGTCTCTCTGGACTGGTCGGGCCTCTGAGTTGTCTCATGCTATTTCCTTTAGATCATGGATCAGGCGGTCCTGGTGGGAGCCCCCGTGATTGGACTTAATGACTCTGGAGGAGCTCGTATCCAGGAGGGTGTAGAGTCCTTGGCCGGCTATGCTGATATCTTCTTGGTAAGAAACATGTAACGTATGGATCGTTACCATTAGGGCTAATTAACACAACCTGATAGTTTGGGTCACAAGACTTTCTCCCAAGTAGGTACAGCTGTTACTTTTCTCTACTGTGGTAAACTACCGTACATGGGTACTTCAGGGCTAAGAAAATCGAGTATAGAATATAAGTGTACCAAAAAAAACACTTTAATATTTGAATCTCCACCTCCCCACACCCTTTCCTAATACAGAAAGAAGTAAAGCATATTTGATATTGTCACGTCTGCTAAAGTCTGATGTATACAATTATTTAACCCATACATTAGACGCCAAAAAGCTGGAAGATTGAAGCATCAACATTTCCCCTTTTTGTGGTAACAATCCCCAAATCAAAATGCAATAAAAACCTCCTATGTATGCAAAAATGGTATCAATATTTTTTTTTTTTTCACCTAATGTAATTTTGTCCCTTTTTCCAGTAAATTACACGGTAAAATTCTCCTCCCAGGAAAAATAAGCCCTCATCCGTCTATCAATGCAAAAAAATAGTAAAAAAGGTCATGACCCTTGCAAGCAGGAGAGGAAAAAAACTAAAGCAAAAACATGAAAATTGTCTTTGGGTTTAGGGAGTTAAACTGCTCCAGAGAAGGGTGTATCCTATAGAAATGTATAATCTCTATACATAATTTAATGAACAATTCTACTGTTAATATGTTTTAGAAATGTTAGTTAAGATTAGATTATTTTAAATTTATTATTTCCTACTTATAATCAACCCAACTGATAGTTTTAGGATAATTCATGAAACTTATGAAACTAAGCAATATTTATATTTTACTGTTAAATTTTAAATACTATATATTTGATTTAAACCTCTAAGTGACATCTAATTCTGTTAATCAAGAAAACTTTAATAAAGTTATTTGAAAAAGAAATGTATAAGGGCCACTACCTATGTAAATGCTGCAGCTTTACAGAAGACTTCACATTTTAGGGACAGTTGTGTCTCCAGTTATGTAACACATTTTCTCCATTGTCAGAGGAACGTCCTGAGTTCGGGAGTTGTGCCGCAGATCTCCCTGATTATGGGACCGTGTGCTGGGGGCGCAGTTTATTCCCCAGCACTTACAGACTTCACATTCATGGTTAAGGTAAGACATCTTCGTCTTAATAAAAAAAAGTTTCTTGTTTTTGTTTTTTTTTTTCTTTAGAAGTAGCGCCACTTTTGTCAGTGAGCTGAGTTTGGTATTCCAAAATCAAACATGTCTGATAAGGATTCTGTAAGGTTACAAATGGGGATGCTCGGACCCAGCGATTCTGGTTCTGAAACAATGGTAACCCAAACTTTTGAGCTGGAAAAATAAAATTTCTTTTTCGCAAGAGGGTCTTTAAAAGGGTTGTCCCATTTGAGACATTTATGACCTCCACAGAAGAAATATCCTTAATATTAGTGTTGAGCATTCCGATACCGCAAGTATCGGGTATCGGCCGATATTCGCGTTATCGGAATTCCGATACTTAATTCCGATACTTTTTCAATATCGTATACCGGAATCGGAAGTTCCCATAATTCTTTGAGAGGCAATGTGATTTTAGTCAGCCAATGAGGAATCCTACGAAGTGTGGGCACATCCTGTAATGCTGCGGTCATCTTAACTAATGGCATGGCTGTGATTGGCTGCTGAAATGATGTCAGAATGCACTATAAAAGGCGCCGCCGCCATTTTAGCGTCACTGTGCTGTGAACTCAGTAAGGGACAGAACGCTACTCTGCTCACTCTGAGGGACAGTTAGATATGCGATTTTGTGTACTACTGGCTTGAGGCAGGCTAGTTTACCACCGCGTGTAAAGCTTCATTTTGCCAGTGTTGTTTTAACAGCTCTGTGCAGGTGTGTGTGAAGTGCAGGTGACGCGCAGTTTGCTCTGCATCCACCGCTGTTTGTAGGCATCTGCACGTGTCATGACTCTTTTTTTTTTTTATTTTTATTTTGTGGAATGGGCAGCTCCATTATATTAGAAAAATCAAATCTATTAGTGTGACGTGCTTCCATCCGTATACAATACATTGGTGCAAACACTATGAAGTACAGAAAGGAGCCTTTCACAGCTACTGAACAGTTGTCTGCAGGTTTACTGTAGTCTGTGAGCTTTTAATTTGTGAGTGCAGATTAGCTCAGTTGTTCTTCAACCACTGCCGGTTGTAGTCTGCTGAGTGTGTGTCACTGCTCATCCTTCACTTTTTCTCTAATTGGTGCTGCTCCATTTTAGTGGAAAAAAATCTAATCTATTAGTGTGACGCGCTTCCATCCGTATACAATACATTGGTTGCAAACACTATAGAAGTACACAAAGGGGCCTTTAACAGCTACTGAACAGTTGTGTTTCAGTGTTCACTGTAGTCTGTGAGCTTTTATTTTGTGAGTGCAGATTACGCTCCAGTTCTTCAACCACTGCCGGTTTGTAGTCTGCTGAGCGTTGTGTCACTGCCTCATCCTTCACATTTTCTCTAATTGGTGCTGCTCCATTTTAGTGGAAAAAAATCTAATCTATTAGTGTGACGCGCTTCCATCCGTATACAATACATTGGTTGCAAACACTATAGAAGTACACAAAGGGGCCTTTAACAGCTACTGAACAGTTGTGTTTCAGTGTTCACTGTAGTCTGTGAGCTTTTCATTTTGTGAGTGCAGATTACGCTCCAGTTAGTTCTTCAACCACTGCCGGTTGTAGTCTGCTGAGCGTGTGTCACTGCCTCATCCTTCACATTTTTCTCTAATTGGTGCTGCTCCATTTTAGTGGAAAAAAATCTAATCTATTAGTGTGACGCGCTTCCATCCGTATACAATACATTGGTTGCAAACACTATAGAAGTACACAAAGGGGCCTTTAACAGCTACTGAACAGTTGTGTTTCAGTGTTCACTGTAGTCTGTGAGCTTTTCATTTTGTGAGTGCAGATTACGCTCCAGTTTGTTCTTCAACCACTGCCGGTTGTAGTCTGCTGAGCGTGTGTCACTGCCTCATCCTTCACATTTTTCTCTAATTGGTGCTGCTCCATTTTAGTGGAAAAAAATCTAATCTATTAGTGTGACGCGCTTCCATCCGTATACAATACATTGGTTGCAAACACTATAGAAGTACACAAAGGGGCCTTTAACAGCTACTGAACAGTTGTGTTTCAGTGTTCACTGTAGTCTGTGAGCTTTTCATTTTGTGAGTGCAGATTACGCTCCAGTTTGTTCTTCAACCACTGCCGGTTGTAGTCTGCTGAGCGTGTGTCACTGCCTCATCCTTCACATTTTTCTCTAATTGGTGCTGCTCCATTTTAGTGGAAAAAAATCTAATCTATTAGTGTGACGCGCTTCCATCCGTATACAATACATTGGTTGCAAACACTATAGAAGTACACAAAGGGGCCTTTAACAGCTACTGAACAGTTGTGTTTCAGTGTTCACTGTAGTCTGTGAGCTTTTCATTTTGTGAGTGCAGATTACGCTCCAGTTTGTTCTTCAACCACTGCCGGTTGTAGTCTGCTGAGCGTGTGTCACTGCCTCATCCTTCACATTTTTCTCTAATTGGTGCTGCTCCATTTTAGTGGAAAAAAATCTAATCTATTAGTGTGACGCGCTTCCATCCGTATACAATACATTGGTTGCAAACACTATAGAAGTACACAAAGGGGCCTTTAACAGATACTGAACAGTTGTCTGCAGGGTTCACTGTAGTCTGTGAGGAATAACCACACTTAGGCCTTATAACTTTTCTGACTTTCTTTATCAATCTACCAAGATGAAGAAGTCAGTGAGTAAGGCACGTGGTCGTGGTCGTGGCCGTGGATTTGCAGCAGGGAGAGGACGTGGGGATTCTGTGGCTGCTGCCGCACCCAGTGACACAGCATCCACCAGTTTTCCCCGTGAGCGTTCCTTTATGCGCACTTTTGTAGGAGCTCAGCGTACCCCCCTGCTGCGTCAAGAACAAATTGAAGCCGTTGTTGGTTGGATGGCAGCCAATGCATCGACTTCAATACCTTCCACCTCCTCTCAGGACCACAGCACTGTTGAACAACCATCAGTCTCTTCACCGCCTGCCAAATTGCCCAGGCAGTCAGAGAGCTCTGTACAGGAGCCAGCTGAGTCTCTGCTTCTGTTCTCAGAATCTGTTGGCTTGCAAACAGGGGCCCAGCTAAGCAGCATTCTGGAATGTGAAGAAGAGGCAGTATGCAGTGATGCGCAACAGCTGTGTCTCTCTGAATCTGAAGAGGCGGGTGAGCCAGTGCCGATGGTCAGCACACCGCAGAACGCATCTGATGATGATGAGACTCAGTTGCCAGTTTCTGTTGAGCATGGTGCTGGCCAGACCATCCAACAACAGCAGGTGTTGGAAGAGGGTAGTGGTGGAGATGATGAGGTCCAAGACCCAACATGGCGTGAGGAACAGGAAGGTGGTGGGAGCAGCTCTGAGGAAGAGATTGCCCCAACGGTCCAAACAGTAGGGAGAGGTAGGCTGCAGACTCGCTTGCCTGTAGCCTCCAGTTTGGCACCCGTTCGGAGCAGTTCTCTTACAACAGCCAAACCGGGCGCTCCCAGGACTTGCTCTGCGTGGTCCTTTTTTGATACAGTTGCAGATGATATTTGCTATGTCAAATGCAAGCTGTGTAATCAAAAAATTAAAGAGGTAAAAGTTTCAGTAATCCTTAATACAACAAATATGTGGAAACATGTGCGGTCAAAGCACTTTGTTGAGTTACAAAGACACACTGGAGATGTAGGCCAACCTACAGCAGCACCTACATCTTCAGCTCGTGTTGGAGCCTCTTCCTCCAGTTCACACACAGGTGTTTCGGCTTCCTCACAGGATCGCCATGGAAGAACCTCTGTCACTGTTGTCCAGAGACACAGTGTTATTCCACGCACAGCTGCAAGTTCCCTGTCATCCTCACACACCCAGGCCACAAAACAGCCATCGGTAGCACAGGCATGGGATAAAAGACGGCCATACTCGGCAAACCATCCACGAGCACAGGCTCTGAATGCTGGCATTGCAAAACTCCTGTCCCTTGAAATGCTGTCATTCAGGCTGGTGGAGACTGACAGTTTCCGTGAATTAATGGCATTGGCAGTCCCACAATACAATGTGCCCAGCCGATTTTATTTCAGCAGGCAAGCCGTCCTGGTCTGCAAAAGCATGTTGAGGCAAAAATTAAACATGCGCTACTAAACGCCGTCAGTAGCAAGGTCCACCTGACCACCGATGCGTGGACCAGTACCCATGGCCAGGGACGATACCTTTCACTCACTGCCCATTGGGTGAATGTTGTGGAGCCGGGTACAGATCTTGCGAGTGGCGCTGTACGTGTTCTGCCAACTCCAAGGATTGCCGGAATTAAGTCTGTCCACATTGACTCCTCCTCCTACTCCAGTTCCTCAGAATCATCGCTGCAGGAGCCGTCACGGTCTACCTCCACATGGACCCGTGGACGCTTACCTGATGCGACCGATATGAGCACAGCCGTGGCCAAACGGCAACAGGCCGTTCTGAAATTAATTTACATGGGGAATCGAAGCCACACAGCGCAGGAGGTCTGGAATGCCATCAAGCAGGAGAGCGACGTGTGGTTTTTGCCAGCGAATCTCCAGCCAGGCTTGGTAGTGTGTGACAATGGCCGAAATCTGGTGGCAGCTCTGGGCCTTGGCAAACTCACTCACATACCATGTCTGGCACATGTGCTCAACTTGGTCGTGCAGAGTTTTTTGAGGGACTATCCGGATCTTGATGCACTGCTGCACAAGGTCCGCCTAGAGTGCGCTCACTTGCGACGTTCCAGCATGGCCAGATCGCGCATTGCAGCTCTGCAACGCAGATTGCGCCTTCCTGAACATCGCATCATATGTGACGTATCCACCAGGTGGAATTCAACGTTACATATGTTGGAGCGGTTGTGTGAGCAGCAGCCAGCAGTAATGGAGTATCAGCTGCATCAGGCGCAAGCAACACGCAATTTGCGCCGTCCACACTTCACCATTAATGAGTGGGCCACTATGAAGGACATGTGCCACGTTTTGCGTGCGTTTGATGAGTCAACGCGGATGGCGAGTGCAGATGATGCACTAGTCAGCCTGACTGTCCCCCTTATCTGCCTGCTTCAAAAAACACTGCAAGCAATAAGGGATGAGGTTTTGGAAGAGGTGGAGGATGAGGAGTCACAAATTCCATCACCTTCTGGAAAGTCAGCGCAACGTGGTTCCTCACAAAGGGCTGGGCAGGGCTCACTTTGTGAGGAGGATGAGGAGGAGGAGTCAATGGAGGAGGAAGACATCGCTCCAGAGGGAGGTACACAACGCTCTAGTCAGTATGTAGAGCGAGGGTGGGGTGATGCAGAGCAGGCAGAGATGACGCCTCTTGCAGAGGACAGCGTTTCTTTGCCAGTTGGGAGTCTGCAGCACATGGTTGATTTCATGCTGCAGTGCCTAAGAAACGACCGCCGCATCGCCCACATTCTCACGACGTCTGATTATTGGGTGTACACCCTCCTAGACCCTCGCTACCGGGACAACGTCAAAAGCCTCATCACACCGTTGAACCGGGAGCGTAAAATGCGGGAGTACCAAGACACACTGGTGCAATCCCTAATGTTCTACCTTACTGCCGAGAGCACTGCTGCTGCTACTGCTTTACAAAGCAGCTCTGTGCGTCGAGGCAGTGTAGAGAGCTCTGCAACAAGAGGGAGCACACGCAGTGCCTCTGCACAGGGAAAGACCAGTATGTTAAAAATGTGGCAAAGTTTTGTGGCAGCGCCACAAATGTCTACACCATCCGAGAGGGCTCCAGTCAGCGGGAGGCAACGTATCCGTCAGATGGTGACAGACTACTTGGCTTTGCCTCTCAGTGTACTCCCAGATGGCTCTTCCCCATTCAAGTTTTGGGTCTCTAAGCTGGATACATGGCCAGAGCTTAGCCAGTATGCATTGGAGGTGCTGGCTTGCCCTGCTGCCAGTGTATTATCGGAGCGCGTCTTTAGTGCTGCAGGTGGTGTACTAACAGACCGTCGCATGCGACTATCCTCCGATAATGTAGACCGGCTTACTTTTCTGAAAATGAACAAGGCATGGATCTCGCCAGAATTTGTCTGTCCGTTTTCAGATTAAATAACTGGTTCGCAACGTTATCCATGTCTCCTGTTATGTTCATCTTTCTACCACCTGAACTCTACTCCCTGGGCTCCAACACTGCCAGTTGCTGCTCAGAAGTGTCGTGTCCACAGAACAAAACACAAGCTCTACTGTTAGTGGGGTTCAGTAACGCCAGCTGTTCCCCTGCTGTGTCAACGGCAAGAAGTCTCCTGTTCCCGACACATGGACAGAAAAACACATGACCAACATGCTCCAAATAGGGAAGAGCCGTCACCCTGCTTGTTATGCTGAAAACATGAAATTGTGAAGTTTTGCAGGCCTAGAATGATAAATTTTAATGACAAATATGGACAAATAATAATTTGTCATCACAGCGCATATCTGCACATGTCTATTAGAAATGGTAACAAAAAATAAAACATAGTCTACTCTTCACATTTTTAAATTAATGCATAAAAGTACATTTCATACTTATGAATTAATGCTTTTTAAGGAACTTTATCTGTACCTGTAAGATAATGCAGTCAATGGATGTACGAATCATTAAATCCTCATCATCATCATCACGAGTTTTATTTATGACAGACATTATAAAATACACATACTGATGCCAACTGTAACTTCAAACACCATATATGAAATGGCCAGCATGTAAACATGGTAATAATGTCCAATAATAAATTATTACATCTAGAAAGTGCATCATGCATACTGACAATAGGTTGTTATACCTGCAAGTGCTGTTGAAACAACCACAAGAGATATAAATTAATACTGGTATATAGGTATCACATTCACAGTGCATAGTTACTCATGGACAATGTTGATGTAATACTGTATCTCAATTAAGTCAGCGTGAACCATTAGGCTTGTTAGTCTTGTACATTGTTAAAGAGGGAACGTAATTTTTTTGTTTGTCATAGGTGGAGTATTACACATTAAATTATTACTGCTGTATTTTTTTTTGCGTCCCTAGTGCGCAAGAACGCAGCCTAACCTCACATTTTATAGTCAGCTAATTGCCACACGCTACCCTACCCTACGCGTGACAGTAGGAAGGTAGTGTTGTTGGATAAAGCTTTGCGCAACCAGACATTCTTTTACCCTCTTCAACACTCTACAAGCAAAAAATGCATGATTTCAGCCACAGACTTTATTGACGTACAGTATAACATCGGCATTACCCATCAGAGGCTGTCCACTGTCTGATACAGACATAGAATATACCTTTGCTATCCGTAGCCTTTGTTTCACCTACACTTGCAGGCACACACTTAAATTGTGACAAACAATGCCTAATGTTTTTTTAAATGGTTATTTTTTATCGTACATTATTGTGTCATCAATCATCACATTGATGAGTCCATGCTGGACATGTCATACATGCTATAGAAAGTTACGATTTTATGAACTTAAATAATTGAAATGTCTGTGACTGTCACATAAAATTTGCGATGATGATGATGAGTGACTATTACAAAATCCATTGTCTTCACTATGTTATGGTTTAACATAGCGTTCCTTAAGCATTATTCATAATAAAAAAAATGGACTTTTATTCTTACATTTACAACACTATATTTTGTTACCAATTTTTTGGGTGTTGTGTTGGTCCATTTTTTTTTGGCATGTGCATATATGCGTTTATATTTGTATTTTCTTTATTTTTCCTTCTTGAAATTAGAAAACATGTGTATCTTTGTACCGTGTTAGCCAGTAGATAGAAAAATATTTAGACTTCAGAGTCAGCAGTGGTTGATACCTTTTAATGGATAACTGAAAAGATGGAAACAAATTGCAAGCTTTCAAGGCTACTCACGTCTCTTCATCAGGCAAAGACTAAATAAAAAAATTAAGCATCACATATTTCTATACACAACAGGACACAGGAATAGTGCAATAGGTAAGACAAGTAAGTGACGTGTATCAGAACTGTCATTATCTCACAGGGATGAACATAAATATTGGAACAGTTCCTACATAAGGATATAAAGTTTGATTGCCCTCTCATTGGCTTTTTTTTTTGGGTTTTCATGACCCTGGAAGGGCATAGACGCAGATTCCTTAATTGATATAGAATGACATAAATCCATGTGATCTATTCATTCCATCACTTACAGTGTCAAAGGTCATGATGAGCTTATATTCTGAAACCTTTGTACGTTTCTCATATTTGAAGTTATATTTTAATACCAGTAATTCCATATCCATCATGCTATGACCGGGCATACAAAAGTCTTTTGCCACAGGTAAATTCATTAATTTATCTCTGATTGTGTGGCGCTGATAATTCATCCTTGTTCTCCTTTTTGTTGCCGGTCTCCCCTCACTTGTCCCTCCCTCACTTGTCTTAGCTATTCCTGTGTCCTGTTATGTGTAGAAATATGTGATTCTTCATTTTTGGCTTTACTCTTAGCCTGATGAAGACACCTGAGTAGTCTCGAAAGCTTTGAATTTGTTACCATATTTTCAGTTAGCCATTAAACGTTATCAACCACAGAGGACTGTCAAGTATAAATATTTTTCTATTCTTGTAATTGAAATTCATCATTTTATTGTCGTAGTAAAACTTCATTTATTCTTGTTTGAAGTACATACATTTGCAATGGCCACGTAACAAGGCAATAACTCAATATTTTATGCCTACACCCTCCTTGCCCTGGGTTACAACACCGCCAGTTGTTTCTCAGAAGTGCTGTTAGCACAGTCTACACTTGCTCCCGTGTTACTGGGGTTCAGTAATGTCAGCTGTTCCCCTGCTGTGTGAACGGCAAAAAGTCCTGCTGCCTCCACCATGTTCTCTTCTCATCCCTGGGTTACAACACCGCCAGTTGTTTCTCGGAAGTGCTGTTAGCACAGTCTACACTTGCTCCTGTGTTACTGGGGTTCAGTAATGTCAGCTGTTCCCCTGCTGTGTGAACGGCAAAAAGTCCTGCTGCCTCCACCATGTTCTCTTCTCATCCCTGGGTTACAACACCGCCAGTTGTTTCTCGGAAGTGCTGTTAGCACAGTCTACACTTGCTCCCGTGTTACTGGGGTTCAGTAATGTCAGCTGTTCCCCTGCTGTGTGAACGGCAAACAGTCCTGCTGCCTCCACCATGTTCTCTTCTCATCCCTGGGTTACAACACCGCCAGTTGTTTCTCGGAAGTGCTGTTAGCACAGTCTACACTTGCTCCTGTGTTACTGGGGTTCAGTAATGTCAGCTGTTCCCCTGCTGTGTGAACGGCAAAAAGTCCTGCTGCCTCCACCATGTTCTCTTCTCATCCCTGGGTTACAACACCGCCAGTTGTTTCTCGGAAGTGCTGTTAGCACAGTCTACACTTGCTCCCGTGTTACTGGGGTTCAGTAATGTCAGCTGTTCCCCTGCTGTGTGAACGGCAAAAGTCCTGCTGCCTCCACCATGTTCTCTTCTCATCCCTGGGTTACAACACCGCCAGTTGTTTCTCGGAAGTGCTGTTAGCACAGTCTACACTTGCTCCTGTGTTACTGGGGTTCAGTAATGTCAGCTGTTCCCCTGCTGTGTGAACGGCAAAAAGTCCTGCTGCCTCCACCATGTTCTCTTCTCATCCCTGGGTTACAACACCGCCAGTTGTTTCTCGGAAGTGCTGTTAGCACAGTCTACACTTGCTCCTGTGTTACTGGGGTTCAGTAATGTCAGCTGTTCCCCTGCTGTGTGAACGGCAAAAGTCCTGCTGCCTCCACCATGTTCTCTTCTCATTCCCTGGGTTACAACACCGCCAGTTGTTTCTCGGAAGTGCTGTTAGCACAGTCTACACTTGCTCCCGTGTTACTGGGGTTCAGTAATGTCAGCTGTTCCCCTGCTGTGTGAACGGCAAACAGTCCTGCTGCCTCACCATGTTCTCTTCTCATCCCTGGGTTACAACACCGCCAGTTGTTTCTCGGAAGTGCTGTTAGCACAGTCTACACTTGCTCCGTGTTACTGGGGTTCAGTAATGTCAGCTGTTCCCCTGCTGTGTGAACGGCAAAAAGTCCTGCTGCCTCCACCATGTTCTCTTCTCATCCCTGGGTTACAACACCGCCAGTTGTTTCTCGGAAGTGCTGTTAGCACAGTCTACACTTGCTCCTGTGTTACTGGGGTTCAGTAATGTCAGCTGTTCCCCTGCTGTGTGAACGGCAAAAAGTCCTGCTGCCTCCACATGTTCTCTTCTCATCCCTGGGTTACAACACCGCCAGTTGTTTCTCGGAAGTGCTGTTAGCACAGTCTACACTTGCTCCTGTGTTACTGGGGTTCAGTAATGTCAGCTGTTCCCCTGCTGTGTGAACGGCAAAAAGTCCTGCTGCCTCCACCATGTTCTCTTCTCATCCCTGGGTTACAACACCGCCAGTTGTTTCTCGGAAGTGCTGTTAGCACAGTCTACACTTGCTCCTGTGTTACTGGGGTTCAGTAATGTCAGCTGTTCCCCTGCTGTGTGAACGGCAAACAGTCCTGCTGCCTCAACTTTAATTTCCATGGGTACCTTCTGCTACCCATCCGGGTTCCAGTACCGTCAGCTGGTTCTCCGCAGTGCCTTTGGCCTAGGTGCCTCCATGTCGGTATCCGAGTTCCAGCAACGTCTGCTGGTCCTTGGTAGTGCTTTGGAGCACAGGTACCTCCTGCTTAGTAACCGTGTCCCAGTAACGTCAGCTGGTCCTCGGTTGTCCATTGGCTCTTTTCCTTCTGCTGACCCTCCGGGTTCCAGCACAGTCAGCTGGTCCTCGTTACTTTCATTGGCTCTTGTACCTTCTGCTACCCATCCGGGTTCCAGTACCGTCAGCTGGTTCTCCGCAGTGCCTTTGGCCTAGGTGCCTCCATGTCGGTATCCGAGTTCCAGCAACGTCTGCTGGTCCTTGGTAGTGCTTTGGAGCACAGGTACCTCCTGCTTAGTAACCCTGTCCCAGTAACGTCAGCTGGTCCTCGGTTGTGCCATTGGCTCTTTTCCTTCTGCTGACCCTCGGGTTCCAGCACAGTCAGCTGGTCCTCGTTACTTCCATTGGCTTTTGTACCATCACCAACAGGACAAAGAAGGTTAAGACAAACTACAAGATACAGAACAAGAGACAGAAGAACAATAAGCAGAAGATCAAAAAGCAGAAGAACATTAAGTATAAGACCAAAATGAAGAGCAAAATATATGCTCTAAATTCTAAGCAGAAGAAGACTAAGCAGTGTATGGGGGTGAGTCCGTTCCTCCTCGTGGTGCCCCTGGAAAATGCCTGATGCTGCTGCAGGCTAAACTGAACGGGACAAATACTGTTGTAATTAAAATCTTTCGTGACAGCAAGAACGGAAGGATGAAAATTCAGAGTTTTACAGATTACAAGTACAGGAATGTCTGTCACAAATAAGAATATGATGAAAAGGATGAATAGGAAGAAGATGAAGAAGTAGAATATGAAGAATAATAACTGTTTAATAAGAACAATATAAGTAATGTTAACAAAAAGATGAATAGCAAGAAGTTTTAGAAGATTAAGAAGGTGAAGATGAAGAATAATTTGATGAGAAAGATGATGCTGCTGAAGATTATGAAGGAGAAAGTGTGTGAAAAGTTAAAAAGGTGAAGACCATGGAAGTTGTGAAACAGACATATTTGACAAAATAGAAAAAAGGTTAACAACATTGTGAATTTCTTCGTCAATCCGAACGTATTTCCTAAAAAAAAAAAATTAATGCTATTCCATTGGATTGGGTTAAACATCTATGCCTTTAATGTCTCCTCAACCTCCCCAATACATTCTACATTACTCTTTGTTGTTTTCCTTCATGTACAATTAACCTACAAGGCAAGAATGGGGTTTTTTTATTTCGATATTTTGTTCCCATAGACTTACATTGGACTTCCGGTATCGGTATCGGGTATCGCCGATATTTTTTGGGTATCGGCGATACCATTCCGATGCCGATTCTTTTGGATATCGGAAAGTATCGCTCAACTCTACTTAATATCCCTCTTGGACCTGCAGCAGACTCAAGTACTCGTCCCAGTCTCATCACCTGGAGATGAAGTGGTGCTTGTACATGCGCAGTTTTCTGTGTACTTTTATGACAGTTTGGAAAATTGGCAAGAACAATTTCTTAGAATTTTTTTTGTGGATATCCCATTTATGTTCACCCATGTCCAGCAACATGCATACCCCCGCAGAAACCTTGCACACGTAGACACCCACGCGCTTTCTGACTCTATTCTACCACTGGCATCCATATCCTCACTCCACGACACAGACAGTGCCACTGCTTTCTACAATGCCACTCTCGCATCAGCTATTGACACGTAGACACCCACACGCTTTCTGACTCTATTCTACCACTGGCATCCATATCCTCACTCCACGACACACAGTGCCACTGCTTTCTAAAATGCCACTCTCGCATCAGCTATTGACACGGTCGTCCCTCTCGTTCATGGCAGAGTGCAACGTACCAACAGACAACCCTGGCACAATACCACTAAAAAGCTCCGGCGAGTGTCCAGGGTTGCAGAGCGACGTTGGAAGAAAACAAATTCGCAAGACGACTTCACTGCATTCAAACAAGCAACATTCACTTTCAAATCTGCCCTCACCTGTGCTAAATAGGCCTACTTCACAACCCTCATATCTTCCCTATCCTACAACCCCCAAACAGCTAGTCAAAACTTTTAACTCCCTCCACCCACCACTGCCCCTTCCTACCTCCCTCATCTCTGCTGAGGACTTTGTCACACACTTCAAAAATAAGATCGACCAAACAAGGCAAGTCTTCATTGTTCAACCACCTCAACCCCTTTGTATACCAGACCAATGCTCAAACCCCATAACCTCCCTCTCCAACATCACCGAAGGGGAGCTTAATTGTCTCCTCTCCAAATCGCACCTCACAACCTGTGCACTCGATCCCATCCCACCTCCTCCCCAACCTCAACACCACTATTATCCCATCCCTAACCCACCTCTTCAAGCTATCACTAACCTCTGGTACCTTCCCTCCTGCTTTCAAACATGCCACAATCACGCCTATCCTTAAAAAGCCAACCCTCCACCCAACCGCTATGTCCAGCTATCGCCCAATATCTCTTCTCCCATTCGCTTCCAAACTCCTGGAGCTGCACGTCCATACTGAACTTTCCTACCACCTCTCATTTAACTTGCTCTTTGACACTCTACAATCTGGTTTCCGCCCCCATCACTCCACTGAGACAGCCCTGACCAAAATTACTAATGACCTACTTACAACCAAAGCGAACGGACAATATGCTATACTCCTCGTTCTAGACCTGTCCTCTGCTTTGACACAGTTGACCACTGCCTTCTACTACAGATTCTCTCCTCCTTTGGCATCAAGGACCTCGCCCTATCCTGGATCTCCTCATACCTTTCCAACCGCACATTCAGCATCTCCCACTACCTCCTCGTCCCACCCTCTCTCTGTTGGAGTCCCCCAAGGCTCTGTTCTAGGACCCCTACTCTTCTCAATCTATACACTTGGCCTGGGGCAACTCATAAAGTGCCACGGATTCAGTACCACCTTTATGCTGATGACACTCAGTTTGTTTGTTAGTTTGTTTACTGTAAGTGATATCTGTAATTTGTATGTAACCCCTTCTCATGTTCAGCACCATGGAATCAATGGTACTATAGAAATAAATAATAATAATGTTCAAGATAAGAATAACTCTTTAACTAAAAGATGGTGCCGATATATGGAGGTTTCTGGTTCCTGCATATTAACTGATTTGAACTATGGAGGGACTGATTGTAATAATAATATCTATATGCATATGCGAAGGAGGTGTGGGGGAGTTTTAGATAGATAGGGGTTCAGAGGTAACGTTTATAGGGTAGCTAGACGTTGGAGTACCCACTCCTTGGTAAGAGAGGGAAAAATACAGCGGGAGAACTGATATGGGTTGTTGGGTTACGTATATGGGGGGAGGAGGGGGGTTAATTGTTTAGGGAAGAGTTTTATTGCATACGGAGAGCTGCAAGATATTTTCAAGGGTCGGGAACTTGTATGTATAGAATTGTATGATGGGTGACATGACAGAATTAAAATCCTTAGTTGGAATGTAAGAGGACTGTCTGAGGGAACACGAAGAACGGCGATCATGGAATATGCTAGGAAGAGGAGACCGGATATTCTATGCCTCCAGGAGACTCATTTACTACGGGAAAAGGTGGAGGTGTTGAAGAGGAGGTGGATTGGGAGAGCATATCATTCCACATACTCTTCATATGCTAGAGGGGTCTCTTTATTAATAGGAGCGTCTACGCCATTTGAAGAAATTGAAAGACATGTTGATAGTGAAGGACAGTATGTTTTTGTTGTTTGTAAAATCTATGGGCAATCACTATGTATAGTAGCTATGTACATACCTCCGCCATATAGCGGGAAAAAGTTATGTGAGGTTATGGAATTATTTAAGCGGGGTACGGGATTACCATTACTTATTGGGGATTTCAATAATGTTATGGATGAGGGGTGGGATAGGCATAAACAGAGTGCAGGTAAAAGCACTAGGAAATTGACAGCATTTGGGAATTATATTAAAGAGATTGGAATGATGGACCTGTGGAGAGTGAGAAATGAGAAGGTGGTGTGCTACTCTTGTTATTCTGCGACGCATGGGTCTCTCTCACGAATAGATATGGCACTGGGAAATGAACTAATGACACAACTGGTCTGTTGAGTGGAATACCTCCCAAGGGTGATTTTGGACCATAAGCCTATAGAATTGTCCATTAGACGGATGGGGGGGAAGATTGGGAAGGGAGTTAGATGGAAGTTGAACCCAGCGTGGCTGGAATATATTGATATGAATATTATAAAGGAAGAATTGGAGGAGTATTGGCGGATTAATGAAGGGAGTGCTGATAGTCGGGTGGTGTGGGACGCTATGAAAGCGGTCCTAAGGGGTCTTTTGTTTTGAGAGATTTCCAGGTGTAGGTCGAAATCTCAACTAGAAGACTGGAAAATAGTAGAAACCGTGGAGAGGGATATGGTACTGGATCCGTCAGCAGAAAATCAGAGTAGGCTAAGTGGTGCACAGGAAGAGGTTAATAAGGTGTATTTGAGGAAAGCGGAGAGGAGGAGGGCCTTCCAGAAAACGCAATTTTATGTTGAAGGTGAAAAAGTGGGGCATCTGTTGTCAGTGATGGTAGCGGCGCAGAAGGAATCGTCTTATGTATATAAATTGAAGACTGATGAGGGAAGGGAGGTGGAGGACACAGAGTGTATTTTGGAGGAATTTAGACTATTCTATAATCAGTTATATTTTTCGGGATTCATTTGGGGATGTAGAGGGTTTTCTTCAGGAAGCAGGGCTCCCGAGGATTAAAGATAGTGATGGGGGAGACTGAAGGTGCCCATAACAAAAGAAGAGATTGAAATGGCTATTATATCTATGGCTAATAATAGAGCCCCGGGGGCAGATGGTGTCCCTAGTGAAATTTACAAACAATTAATTGAGGTGGTAACACCCAGACTGCAAAAGGTTTTTGAAGAGGCTCTTTGGGGGGTGAATTACCGGCGTCCATGAGGGAGGCGTGGTGGTGGTCATTCCGAAAGAGGGAAGAGATCCGGGGTTGGCAGAATCTTATAGGCCCATCTCGTTGCTGACGGTGGATGTAATGATTTTGGCCAAAATTTTGGCTAGCCGTTTGGCGAGTGTGGTTCAGGATCTTGTCCATCCGGACCATTCCGGATTTATGCCAAATAAGTCTACAGCGATTAATTTGCGTAGACTTTCTCTGAATTTGCAGCTGCCGTCGGACATAGGGGCAGTAGGGTCGTGGTTTTATTGGATGCGCGTAAAGCGTTTGATAGTGTTGAATGGCAGTATCTTTGGAGGGTATTGGAACACTTTGGTTTTGGGCTGACCTTTATTTCATGGATAAGGTTGCTATATACTTCCCCTACCGCTAGGGTCAGAGTTAATGGGCAAATGTCTGGGAGTTTTGCGCTTCATAGGGGGACTAGGCAGGGGTGTCCACTGTCCCCGCTACTTTTTGCTTTGGCAGTGGAGCCCCTGGCGCAGACAATTAGGAGGACGGCTTCGGTTAAAGGGTTCAAATATGGCTTGGTAGAGGAAAAAGTGTCATTGTATGCGGATGATGTGTTGCTTTTTTTGGAGGATTCCGGAGAGTCGTTGTTGAGAGCAATGGAAATTATTAAAACATTTGGGTCTATATCGGGTTTAGAAATTAACTGGGGAAAATCCACTGTCATGGCTGTAGATGATTGTGTTGTTGATTTGCCAGTGTCGGGGGAGGGTAGTAGGTTGGCAGTGGTGCGACACTTTAAATATCTGGGTGTTCAGGTGGCACTTCCGATTTCCAGCTATGCAGATTTGAATCTGACCCCACTGCTGAGTAAGTTTAGGAGTAAAGTAGGGGCGTGGTGTAAACTGTATCTTTCAGTAGTGGGAAGAATCAATCTGATTAAGATGATTTTAATGCCCCAACTGCTATACGTCTTGCACAATGCCCCTATTTGGTTCCCTAGGCGGTGGTTTCGTACTATTGACTCTATATTTAGGGATCTTGTGTGGGGTAAAAAGCATCCAAAGATCAGACTTGAGATATTGCAGAGGCCCAAGGATGGAGGGGGACTGGCGCTTCCGAACCCTTGGATTTACTACTTAGCTGCTCAGGGCCAACAGATGAGAGGGTGGAGGGATGTGTCTGGGGCTGGTTCAATACAAAGGGTCTTGGTTCAGGTGTTGGGAAGGGATCCCTTGGTTCAAGGGTTGGAGGCAGGAAGATTTAGGAAGTTGGGTTTGATGTATCCTACTTTAGCGCTGATACATAAAGTCTGGGAGGCAATTAAAAAGATTAGGGGTTTGGAACACTTGACAAATTTTTCCCCAATATGGCAAAACGAGACTTTACCGGAATTTGTTAAAATGGGAGAATTTAAAAATTGGATGAGACTGGGAATACAGTACATGGTTCAGGTGCAGGACGCGCAGGGACTGGTGCCCTTTGGAAAGTTGCAGGCAGATTATGGGCTACCGGAGGTCTGCAGATTTCAATATGGGCAGTTTAGGCATGCCTATGTTACGCAGAGTAGGACAATGAATATGGAGATTCACAAGGATATATTGATTTATGTCTGTGCAGAGGGGGGAACAAAAGGGGTAGTGTCGGGCATTTATAAGGATCTAATGCACACCTTTTTAAATAATTATCCTATTAAAGCACAAGGGAAATGAGAGGAGGAGTTGGGTAGGATAGAGGAAGATGAATGGGAAGTAATTATGGAATATATACTCCAATTATCACTGAGTGAACCGGGCAGACTCTCGCAGATATATGTGCTCCATAGAGGATATAGGACTCCTGAACGGCTGTATAGAGCGGGTCTGAGACAGACTTGTGAGTGTCCTCGGTGCCGAATGGAGGGGGCTGGAATTCTCCATATGTTATGGCAGTGTCCAAATCTGAGCCCATATTGGACGGCGGTGCTTAATGCCATAGGAGGAGCGTATGCTCATAGGATTGAAAGGGATCCTGTGGTGTGTATACTGGGGTATGTGGAGGAGGTCCAGGTACTTAATAAATATAAGGTGGCTATAGCTAGATTATTATATATTGCGCGAAAACTGATCGCAAGATACTGGATAAATGAAGACCCGCCGACATTGAGGGAATTTTTCAGACAGTCTGACTATATTGTGAATATGGAAAAAGACATTTACGTTAAGAGGAAAAACATAATAACATTTGATACAATGTGGACACCCTGGGTGGAGAGAAGATGATCCTGAACTAAATGGTATGCCACACTAAGCGAGATCGCTAACGAGATCGCTACTGCGTCACCATTTATGACGCAGTAGCGATCTCGTTAGCGACTTAGCTGTGTGTGACATGTAGCATAGATGAGGCCCCTGCTGAGATGTCTCTGATTGCTTATAAACGTTCTGAGCCGTTTTTTGGTCGTTGGTGTCCTTCTGGTGAGCCTGAATCGCTGAGTGTGACACCCTTTATGAACGACTTCACCAGCGTCGCAGGTGGGACTAGGTTTTCCCAATGACCGCAGAGGTCGTTATACAGATCGCTGATGAGTTGTGTTTGGAATCTAACTAACGATCACATAGCAATCGCACTAGCGATCTCGGCAGCTTAAGTCGTTGTCGTGATCGCTAGTGCGATCGCTAAGTGTGGCAGTGCTTTTAGGTTACACCATGCATTATTTGCTGCTCTTGTATGTAATGGGGGGGAGGGGAAGGGAGGGAGGGAATTTCTGAAACTAATGACCATTCTTAATGTTTTCATTCCGAGTTTTGTTCTATTGTTTTGTACCTTGAATTTGGTTAAATAAAAATTTATCTGATTTAAAAAAAAATAAAAAAAAAAAAGAATAACTCTTTAAATCTTTCTTTAAAAAAGAACCGAATTGACAAGCTGAGCCCGCATCTTTCCCAGCAATGGCTGAAGCATACAGCCATGATCTGCCTCTAACAGCCGCGGGACTAGCAAATACAGTGAAATGTAAAAACTTTTGAAAAACAAAAAATATAAGTTCATACCTCTCCCCTTCTCCCCATTAAAAATTAATAAATGAAAAAGTACACATACTTGGTATTGCTGCATTCATAAAAGTCCAACCCATCAAAAAAAATCAATAAAACATCAGGGTGCAAATACCAAGCTTTTACACTTTCTGTACACCACTCCATATCGTGAAAATTGCAAACGTTACAGGGCTTGGAAAGTGGTGACAAAAGCAATATTAATATTATTTATTTTTTATTTTTTTTTTTTCATTTTTACAAATTTCTGACTTTTTTTCACCACTTAAATAAAACAAAAACTGTACATGTTGTGGATCTGCGTACTCGTAGAATCATATTGCCAGGACAGTTTTTCTGTAAAGCCAACACTGTAGATAATAAGAAAAAAAGTGCCATTCTGCAATTGTCTTTTCCCCCTGAACATCATATGATAAAATGAATGGAGTCATAAGTACTACTCGTCCTGCATAAAACAAACCCTCTTAGACTATATATCAACCAAAAAAAAATTATCGATCTGGGAATAAGGGGAAGGAAGAAAACAGAAAATCGCCCGGTCCTCAAGGGGTTCTGACCATGAGACGAGAACAGAATGAGCTTTTCATTTATACTTGGAATCCTGGGTCTCCAGCATTGAACCCAGTGCACACGACTCGGGTGATCCAGGTTGCTGAGAACTGCACTTCTGGCAGTTTTGAAAAGGACATTTTCACCTTTTAATGGAAAGAAAACAAAACATTTCTTGGTTGAGAACTTGGGAACTTTTTGGAGCTAAGGATATATGGGTGCAATACCTGACAGGTCTGCAGAATTTATGGAAGTAGCAGGAGATGTGATGGCAGCCATATACGGTACATTTTTCCCATGAACAGGACATCATGGCAGTGCAGGACGTCTCGTAGGTGGACAACCTTTGTAATATCTCTGTATAATAATATGTTGGAGTCATTCTGCTCAGCCCATGGATCAACCGCTGTCCCTGCTCTTGTCTCCCTAGGACACGTCTTACTTGTTCATTACTGGTCCGGATGTTGTAAAATCTGTCACCAATGAGGATGTGACACAAGAAGACCTTGGAGGAGCGAAAACCCACACTGCACTGTCAGGTTATTATATCTTCTATTCATGTGTGCCCTGTAAATGTGGGAATAACGATGCAGTACAGAGACGTCAGTGGGTCATGGTCTGTAGCTGGGCATCCATGCTGTAAGTCAGGCCCCTCTGAGAGGAGCACACAAGCCGTTTGACCTTGATTTCCATTAATCAATGCTGCAGTTTTGGCTTGTGAAAATGTAACAGGATCGAAAGCAGCCGTCCTCCAGAAGGAAGAAAGCCGTCTCTCCGGTGATACCTGTATGGCTGGCTCCTAAGTCCGTGTCTGACTTGTGCCTTGCAGGGGTGGCTCATCGAGCTTTTGAGAATGATGTTGATGCTCTATTAAACCTGCGTGAATTTTTTAACTACCTCCCACTGAGCAACAAGGATCCCGCACCTATCAGGGAATGCCACGACCCGAGGTGAGTGTCGGTGGGCTGAAAATCTCACATTCCCATTTCTGCCTATCTAGGCCATGTGCTGCAAAACTAAAACTGGTATATGTTGGCGCTCATTCCGACGTCCGATTTTCTCACATACTAGAAAAACAGACCAATTTTGATTTTTTTTTTTTTTAATTTCTTCACCATCCCATAGACTTGTATTACCAATGTTTATCAGACCCTCGGATCAAAATCGGATATGTCTCCTCGGACAGCACTTGTACGAGAACTTCGGACATATGAATGAGTCCTTCCATATATTCTGTACGATCCATATCACCCTGTGTATCCTAATAGTAAATATGTGAATGAAATGCACTTTCTGACATGTGGATCATACTGATTTTATTTTTTTAGAGGGGGAAGGAGTAACCACAATATTGGATTTGAGAAGCCCCTTACACAGCTATTATACTGCAGAACTCGCTGTATAGTACATGTGCATTTACAGCTAGATTATATCGGTCCGTGTAACCTAATACGTATGATTAACCCCTTAGCGGCCTTCCATAGATTTTTATGATGGTGAGGCCTAATGCTTAAGACATTCCTAGAGTTCTCTGCAGCTCAACAATGCTCACTCGTTTTATTCATTTTGCAAGTTACAATTTTAATGTAATTTATTTTTTTGTGTCGCAGTGACCGTCTTGTCCCTGGATTAGATACTGTCGTTCCCATGGAATCCACTAAAGCCTATGATATGCTGGACATCATTCATTCGGTAATGTTTTCAGTCTCCTAAATCTCATTACAACTTTTACATCTATCCATAAATTTCTGTAATTGATGAAACACTGGAAACAAAATTCTCAAAACATCTCGAGTTATCCAGTATGAAGTATGAGTGCGATGCGCAGAAATCCCCGCACTTATAGCCTCGGCTACGGTCGATGATGTTATAAAAGGAAACCTGTCATCTGACTCATGCTGCCCAAACCAGGAGCAGCCTGAATATCAGCCTTCCTGCACAACAGCAGCCAGGTGTATTGTCCTGTAAAATGCTCCAGCATTTCAGAGAAAACATACTTTAAGGATCCGGGTAATGATCATGGACGGAGACTAGACTCGTCCAGCTGGCTCTTCCTAGCACTGCTAGATGTGACTCCTTGTGAAAGACCTGGCAATTGTCTAGAGCAGCACTGGGAAGAGACGGCCGGGGCGAAGCGGGATTAGTCTCGTCTCTATGGTCCCTTGCTGGATATTTAACGTATATTTTCTCTGACACACCAGAGCGTTTCAGAGAAAACTTGATTGACTGGAATCATGCTGCCAGGCAGTGATTAATGCTGCCTGTGATTTGGGCAGCATGAATCAGGAGAGTGGTTCCTTTTTAAAGGTTGTCTGACTGCACTTGGACTAATCCTCAAAATCTGCTGCTGTCAGCTTGCTTTGTAATTGCTGACCAATGATGTGTTCAATGGTTTCCAAGTACAGAGTTGTTGCAGGCCATTAGACCATACAGGCTGCTCACAGTAGCACTGACAACATGTTTCCCCTTATTGTCAAGTGGCTCCTGGCCATGCAAATGTATTGTTGGACGCGGCTAGTGACACAGTATACAAAAGCTTTATAAGTTTCTCAGCACAGCAACATCTAGTCTTCATTACAACGAGATGTTGGTGTGCCTGTAATGAAGACTAAATGTTGCTGTACACTGTCACCAGCTGTGTCCAACCATGTAGAGATGCTGCAGCTCATGGTCACACAGGCATAGCGAGGGCAGGTAAACACAAGTGAGTATACCGATGGCACGAGCAGGGCTTCTTTCAGCGGCTTCTCTGTATGAGCTTTCTCATTTCCCTGCTTTGTTTTATTCAGACTACATTTCCACTACTTTTTTTGTTTTTTTTTAATATTTTTTGGTATTTGGCTTTGGTAAAACTCAGATACACTCAAGTGCGGACTATATGTATTTTTTTTTTTTTTTACCTGCAGATTTTTGTCATTTAATGCAATTCTATGGGGAAAATCTGCACAAAACTCAGCGACCTCCGCAAGAGGAATTGGCAGATGGAAATTAGATTTCTGTAAATCCCATCCACTTTGCTCATACTGTAAGATGCTGCATTTTTTGCTTTAAAAACTAATCTTGGAAAGTTAGACTCAAAGCAGAATGCATCTGTTGCGTCACTGGTCCTGTGAGGTCCTCGGTATGAATCAAGTGGTGAAGTACGAGATCTGTGGCCCGCCGGACACCTACACTGAGCTAACACATTATCATTACAGTGAAGGAGACGTTCAGTATTCCGGTGAAGTAGTGTGTTCGCTTAGTCCTCAGGTGACAAGAACAAGCTAGGAGAGGAGGAGGAACGTTGTCGTTCACTCAGTGACGGGTTCAGCTGTAATAATGTGCTGTGCGCTCAGTTTAGGTGTCACTGACTTATCTAGAGGAGCTCGCAGGACCAGAAAAACAGAGGCATTCACTCTTCCACAAAGGAAGCAGCTGAAAGAATCCTGAAGTGGCATCCGTATATTCACTCATGTGTCCTCTCCTTGTCAATAGTGATGTATAGTGGCATGTAAAAGTTTGGACACCCCTGGTCAAAAGTACTCTTATTGTGAACAGTTAAGCAAGTTGTGTGACCACCAGCTGCAGCATCTCTAGATGGTCGGACACGGCTAGTTACACAATACACAGCAAGGGCGCCTTGATGACTTTTTTTTCTCTTATTCCATTGTGGAACTTCTTATTATTCCATGATCTATTGATGAAATGTATTTTTGTTTGTGGGACAACCCCTTTTTAATCAAATTCTGATTTGGATTTGGAGACAGTGGTGCTCCGTGGTAGGCGACGTTCCTCCAAACAATAGTGATACTGTTAGTAATTAAACTGGCTTTGCTGGGGAATTGGAAGCGGGTGAAGGGATTAATCAGGCGGCGGCATTAAGGATAGCTTGGAGGGGTTCGATTGTTAGATGGGATGCCACCAAGGAGGCTATTGTAAATGTACAAACATTTTTTTTTTTTTTCGTTGATTCAGAATTGAGGAAAGGGTGAATTTTGGAAATATTTTTGAGTTGATGGCGTCAGAAGGTCATAATGGTTTGGGCGCATGGTTTGAAGGACAAGGCAGAGACCAAGGGTGAGTTTCCACGGTCAGGAAACGCTGCGTGTTTGGCGCTGTGCGCTGGCGCAGCGCCAAACACGCAGCGTCCAGATGTTACAGCATAGTGGAGGGGATTTCAAGAAATCCCGTCTCCACTATGCGTAACAATACGCAGGTGGCAGACCTGCGTAAACGGACATGCGGCGCGTCTTTTTAGACCGCAGCATGTCCTCGCGTATTGCGGCGACAGTGCGTCGCCGCAACAGAATTTAACACAGGGCTATGTAGCCCTGCGTTCTTTCCGGAGGTGTTCCGGAGGTGTCCTGAACACCTCCGGAAAGATCGCGCGTCATAAAGGGGGCGGGGCTTAGACGGAGCGGAATTTCCGCTCCGTCCAAAGCGCTGTGGTTCCGGACCGTGGAACCACAGCCCAAGGTAACACGCAGGCAGGGGACTTGTGACACCGGACAGCTTGGAGTCGTTTACTGTGGTAGGTCTTGTAAGGGTTGAGTGAGATGAAGCTAAGATGATGAGTTCAGTTTTATCCACATTGAGCTTTAGAAGTTTTATGAGGAGAAGGAGAATGTGAGTAAGAGACGCTCCGGGGTTCTGGACAGCAGAGAGGTAGATCTGAGTGTCCTCATCCTGTAGTTGGTACTAGAAGCCATGGGACATTGAGTTGTCACAGGTCAAACTCATAAATGGAGTAGGCGTTTAGGGGTCCCAAGACAGCCTTCAGAGACACAAGAGAGCGTGGGTGGGATGAGGAGGTAGTGTGGGAATGGTGGGTGGTAAGTGTGCAGTTAGTGGGGTATAAGGAGATCCAGGAAGGGGTCACATCTGTGAAGCAAAGGGTTGAGAGGATTTGTAATGGGAGGGAATGGACAAATGCGTAGAAGTTATTGAGCACATAGAAATATAAAAAAAAAATACTATTTTATACAAAATCATTATAATGTTGTACTTTTCTGATTTCTGTCTCTTAGATTGTTGATGAGCGAGATTTCTTTGAGATTATGCCAAACTATGCCAAGAATATTGTGGTGGGCTTTGCCAGAATGAATGGAAGGACGGTTGGAATTGTTGGAAACCAACCGAAAGTTGCATCAGGTACCGGGCCTGGAACTATACTAGATGTTAAGAATCTAAAAAGAATGTGTCATCTGAATATGAACTATTGTTTAAAGGGAACACGTCACCAGTTTTTTAGTATCCCAACAAATCCCGCCACCTTTTTCTGCTGTTAGGCGTTTCGCCTCCTGACTGCCCCTGCACACCTCAAAAATACCATTTGATTTGGTCTCTCGCTGTGTTTAAAGGAAGCTGGTCCAGTCCAATGGGTGTCCTCCTTGTGGCGTCTGTTCCTCCTCTCTGCTAGAAAAAGGCGTCCTCTGGGTCTGATTGATGTGGATGCTGTGTCCTGCGTTATCCACGTAGCTGAGCAAAGTCTTGTGACTGTTCAGTAGCATCGCTGGCTGCGCGCTTTGCTTTAGGCATGCGCATTGATGTCCTTTGCTCTGCCCGCAGTAGGTCAGAGCGAAGTGCGCCTGCACGGCCAGCAATGCTACTACGCAGGCACAAGACTTTGTTCAGCTGTGTGGATGATGCAGGACATGTCATCCACATCAATCAGAACCGGAGGATGGGTGTTACTAGCAATGAAGAGGAATAAACACCTCATGGAGGACGCCCATCGGAACGGACCAGCCTCCTTTAAAGGTAGCGCAAGACCAAGTCAAATGGCATTTTTGATGTTACCGAGGGAGTCAGGAGGCAATGCAATCATTTGTGAAATGCCTAACGGCAGAAAAAGGTGTTGGCATTTGTGAAATGCTAAAAAACTGGTGACAGGTTCCCTTTAACCTCTTACCAACATATGACGTTCTGGTACGTCATATGCCGGCTTTCTGACTTTGATGTGGGCTAGGTCGCTAAGCACGCATCTTTCCAGCAGATAATGGCTGATTTAATCAGTCATCATTTGCCTTTAACAGGCTGTTAACCTATTAAATACTGCTGTCAATCGTCAGCAGTGAGGCGTGTCATTCCATGCACCCATTGATGCGCCTGTCACATGATCACGGGACGCCAATGGTGTGCTATGACAGATGGACACCGGCTCAGTTCTGGTAAGGGGACTAACAAATATAGTAACAAGTGAAACGAATGTTTTTAAAATATGAAAAAATAGAGAAAATACAGAAGTTCAAATCACCCCTCTTTTGCCTCATTAAAAATTTAAATCCGTTTTTTATGTTAAAAAGTAACAGTAGTTTTAATTTATTTCATGACTCAATAGTACACATGATAGTAAGAAACTTTGTATTATATCTCATCAGAGAAAACTGCTTTTTTCCCCCTCTCCCATGACAACACCACCTGAGAGGGTATCCGCCCACCAGGACAGGAAACCTACTGAATAAAAGGGCGGTACCTCTCCTTCGCATCAGTTAGGTTTCCTGTCCTCGTGGAATCCTACAGCAAGTGCGGTACACTTACCCAGGATGGTGTCCAGGAGCTGGGATGCCGTCCGAGGTGAAAGCAGTGGCCATCGGGCCGGCACAACTGATGCAGCAGGGGACCTCTTTGGAAATGTCCCTGTCTGCAGAAGTCCTGGGGCTGGGCGCGCGGGGGGGGCGAGCCCAGCGATGTGCGCAAGGACCACCTCCCGCTGAATAGACAGGGAGCCATGTGTCCTGGGCTGCACGAGCCGTGTCCCCCCGGCAATGTGCGCCAGGACACGCTCCGGGCCTGTGCACGGTGGACCCAAGCGCACTGGTGAGAGGACCGCCCAGGACCGTGCAGGAGGAAGTGGGGCGGAATCACCGTGGCTGCGCATGGGGGCCGAGCGCGCTGGCAAGCGGCGCCTGGGATCTGCGCACGCGCGGGAGGCCGAACTTCCGGCGCGTCCCGACGTAGCGCGCCAGGCACGTCATTTCTGGCTCACGCGCAGGACGCCGGAGACGAGAGGCGGTCCTGCGTCGTGTGCGCCGGTGACGTCACACGGGGCGGGTGTACAGGGCATGGGATCCCTGTGCATGTCGCGCCGGGGGAAAAAAAATCGAGACGGAGACAGGAGGCGGAGCCACCCAATATTTAAAGGGGTGGCTCCAGATGAATGGCAGCGATGCTTACAGTCCTTCCACTATGGAGCCACAGCAGCAGCAGCCTCTTCAGCAGCACCAGCAGCCGCTATCTCCGCTGCCTTCACAGGGGCATAAACGTAAGACCAGCCATTCAAGCAGTGGAGCAAGCCTAAAAACTAAGGCAAGCCAGAAATCCTCCACCAGGGACAAGAGTTCTTTAGAACCTGCTCAGCCTTAGTCTCCGGTACCGTAGATTGATCCACAGGTGGTGAGTGATCTACGTGAATGTGATGGGTATTAAATGGTCCCCTCTTTTCTCTCTATTTTCCTTCATAGGAAAGGCCCCTCAAGCGCACCTCCAAACAAAAAAATGTGTGCCCTATGTAAGCAAACTATACCAGAGTATATTACCAAGCCACTCTGTCGTCAGTGCATACAACAGACCATAGCAGAGAAGACACCAGGGTTTGCTATGGACCTTAAGTCCATTATTAGGTCTGAGGTCCAGAAATCATTAAAGAGTCTGATGACCGAAAAATCAACGGTCAGACCAGAATCAATATATTCTGAACCCGAAGGATCGGGTCAACAGGAGAATAGCTCAGACTCGGGGTCATTATCCTCTTATTCCTCAGATGATGAGATGGGCGGGAAACTCTGTTTTCCTACAGAAGAGACGGACAGACTGGTTAGGGCCATTAGATTCACCATGGGCTTATCAGACCCCAAACATACTAGATCCCTCCAGGACATTATGTTCGAAGGCCTGAGTCAAAAGAAAAGGCGTTGTTTTCCCGTTAACGAAAATATTAAGCTACTCATTGACAGAGAGTGGAGGAAACCAGAGAAAAAGGGGCCACTACCATCCTCGTCAAAGAGGAGATACCCCTTTGAGGAAGAGGACACCACAATATGGGAGAAGGCCCAAGGATTGATGTGGCGGTGGCCAAAGCAGTAAAAAATTCTACACTACCATTTGACGATTTAGGTGCCCTCAAGGATCCACTAGACAGGAAGGCCGAAGAATTCCTAAAACAAGCATGGGAATCTTCAGCGGGCTCATTAAAACCAGCCATTGCAGCCACCTGTACAGCAAGATCGTTAATGATATGGTTACAGCGGCTCGGTGACCACCTTAAAGATAACACCCCAAGAGAAGAGATTCTTGCGGATCTACCTCTATTGCAAGGGGCAGCCTCTTATTTATCAGATGCCTCAGCGGACTCAGGCTAGCGGCTAGATCAGCGAACCTGTCTAATGCGGCCCGTAGAGCCCTATGGCTTAAAAGTTGGGCAGCAGATGCACAGTCCAAAACCAGACTGTGCTCCATTCCCTGTGAGGGCAAATTCCTCTTTGGGCAGACTTTGGATGACATTTTGGACAAAGCGGACGACAAAAAGAAGGGGTTTCCGACAGTGTCACGATCGCAGTTCAAAAGCTTCTTTCGGAGAAGACTCTATAACAGGAGCAGGCCATCCAAGGATACAGAGGGCTGGAGAGCGAGGAGACCCTTTAATAAAAGCTTCATGTTCGGGGAGCCATCCTCAAAGAGCAGAAAATCCTCCAAGTGATGGGCCGCCCCAGGTGGGAGGAAGGCTGTCCTACTTCCAAACCGCCTGGGAGAAGATCTCAGCCAACGCTTGGGTGCTCAGCATTATAAGAACAGGCCTCAGATTGGAGTTTGCATCCGTACCCAGACACAGGTTCAGGATCTCGTCCCCAGATCCGATAGGGAACAGCAAGCTCTGGAAGCCGAAGTGCTATCATTACTTCGGAAGAGAGTACTGGTAGAGGTGCCTGTTCAGCAAAAGGGGAGAGGATTTTACTCTCCCCTGTTTCTGATAAGGAAGCCAGATCAGTCATACAGGACAATAGTCAATCTGAAGGGCCTCAACAAGTTCTTGGTCTACAGGCCATTCAAGATGGAATCCATAAAGACGGCAATCAAGATTTTGTTTTCAGGGTGTTTCATGAGCGTATTAGACCTCAAGGACGCCTATTATCACGTCCCTATCCATCAGGAACACCAGCAGTACCTAAGAGTGGCAGTACATCTGGAAGATCAGCTAAGACATTTCCAATACAGGGTACTGCCCTTTGGCCTGTCTATGGCCCCAAGAATTTTTACCAAGATAGTCCTAGAAGTGATGGCATGCTTGCGGGAAAAGGATATATTAGTAATACCTTACTTGGACAGCTGAATGATACAATCCCTACCTCTGCTATCTGTCTTGTATGCCACAATATATATTAATGGTATGCACTGCATTCATTGGAAGCAAACAGCTGAATGATACAATCCCTACCTCTGCTATCTGTCTTGTATGCCGCAATATATATTAATGGTATGCACGCCATACTTCTGCTTGCTGCCAACCACTGCTTTACCATCTTGCAACATAGTTTAATGTGCCTGGTAAAGCTTTGGTATAATTCATTTTTGCACTATGTTTAATACTTACTGCTTTATATCCCTGTGCCTGGGGCCTCTCTAGATCTTATCAGATGGAAGGTGCTAAAGCATATAGATGTAGCCAGCTCTAGTGCCTTTGATGATCTAACCACCCCATGGTGTGCTGGCCCCAGCTGCCAAATTATCCCAAAGCAGCTCCCACAATCCCACTTTCCTGACCCTGAAGTGTGGGCTATATATTTAGGAGTAGTCTAAGGGGAGCACGCAGTGTGGGGTGCAGCACGCAAGCATCCCAGAAGCAAAGCATCACAGAAGATAAGCATCTTGTAAACGGCAGTTATCCATGGCAGTTAATCAGGGCAGGAATCCGGTACCCCACACTTTGCTTTCTTTTTAATTATGTACTTTATCTCTATCCTCCTGTGTTCGCTTGCCATCCACATTCACCGCCCCATCCCCCCTCCATCACGACTCATACACATCAGCCCCTCTATACTTCCCTCTCCCATGTACAGTTCCCATGCACTCTTCACCTTCCTGAGAAACCTCAGCCCATCTTGCCCAAACACATCACAGAAAAAACCTACTTACAACTCCAACAACTACCTGCTCTTTATCTTCCTACTCCTACTGATTTCAGGGGACATCTCCCCCAACCCTGGTCCACCATCCCCCAACCTCAAACCCTACCCTACCTCATATCAAAACTATAATAATCTTATTAATATTACTTGCACTCCCTCATCTCCTTCTTTTAATTGTGCCCTCTGGAATCCACGGTCTGCATGCAACAAGCTATCCTTCCTGCACAACTACTTTCTGAACAACTCTCTTCATCTGTTGGCCCTCACGGAAACCTGGATTCAGGATTCTGACACTGTCTCCCCTGCTGCCATTTCCTATGGTGGCTTACAGTTCTCCCTAGACCCGCAAACAGACATGGTGGTGGAGTTGGCATATTCCTGTCCCCACAATGCACTTTCCAGGTCATCCCCCTAATTCCATCACTCTCATTCCCTTCTTTTGAGGTCCACACCATCAGTCTCTTCCGTCCCCTCTCCCTCAGAGTAGGGGTCATATATCGGCCCCCAGGCTCGCCCACCCGGTTCCTTGACCACTTCTCAGCCTGGCTGCCGCACTTCATGTCCTCAGAACTACCAACCCTTATTCTTGGAGACTTCAACATCCCCAATAACAGCCCTACTTCCACATCTGCATCTCAGCTTCTATCACTAACCACTTCTCTAGGCCTCTCACAGCTTTCAACCTCTGAGACACACAAGGATGGTAACACCCTTGACCTGGTCTTTGTCCGCCTCTGTTCAATCTCCCACCTAAATAACTCACCGCTTCCACTCTCTGACCACAACATTCTCTCCTTCATCCTCACAAATCCTCGACCACCCCAGCGCACTCCTACCTACCATACATTCAGAAATCTACAAGCCATTAACCCTCAGACACTTTCTGACTCCCTACACTCATCACTGTCCCCAATCTCCTCTTTTTCTTGTCCTGATCTGGCTGTACATCACTACAATAACACTCTTAGAAGCACCCTTGACCAAGTAGCACCGCTCACCCTCAGAACTTCCAAACACACAGTAAAACAGCCCTGGCTCACATTGCAAACTCAACTTCTTCAGCGATGCTCTACGAGTGCTGAACGCCTCTGGAGAAAAACCCGCACACCAGAAGACTTCATCCACTTTAAATTCATGTTAAGAACTTATAATGCTGCCCTTCACCTCGCCAAACAGACCTACTTCACCACCCTGATCTCCTCACTAGCCAACAACCCCAAGAAACTTTGACACTTTTCACTCCCTCCTCAGGCCAAAAGCACAAGCCCCTATCACAGACATTTGTGCTGACGACCTGGCCTCCCACTTTATAGAAAAAATAGATACTATCCGTCAGGAAATCTGCTCTCAACCACCAAGTGCTGTGACTCCCATCCCACCCTGCATTTCCCCTGGCTCACTTCCCACATTTGATCCCATCACAGAAGAAGAAGTCTCCAGACTCCTCTCTTCCTCTCGTCCGACTACATGCACCACCGACCCCATTCCCTCACATCTCCAGTCTCTCTCTCCAGTTGTCACAACTCACCTAACTACAATCTTTAATCTCTCACTCTCTTCTGGCATTTTCCCATCTTCCTTCAAACACTCCATTACTCCACTACTAAAGAAACCCACTCTTGACCCTTCCTGCACAAACAACTACAGACCAGTCTCCAATCTCCCCTTCATCTCTAAACTTTTGGAGCGCCTAGTCTACTCCCGCCTTACCCGTTACCTCTCCACTTACTCCCTTCTAGACCCTTCACAGTCTGGCTTCCGCCCCCTACATTCGACTGAAACTGCACTCATCAAAGTGACCAATGACCTTCTGACAGCAAAACGTAACGGCGACCACTCTCTGCTCATTCTTCTCGACCTTTCTGCAGCTTTCGACACAGTTGACCACTGTCTCCTACTGTCTAGGCTCCAGTCACTAGGTATTAAGGACACTGTTCTCTCCTGGTTCTCTTCCTATCTTTCTGACCGCTCCTTCAGTGTTCCGTTCTCTGGCTCCACGTCATCTCCTCTTCCTCTCACTGTCGGTGTACCCCAGGGCTCAGTCCTTGGCCCCCTTCTCTTCTTTCTCTACACGGCCCCAATTGGACAGACCATCAGCAGATTTGGCTTTCAGTACCATCTTTATGCTGATGACACACAACTATACACGTCATCCCCCGACCTTACCCCGCTGTTCTACAGAACGCCACCGACTGTCTGTCCGCAGTCTCCAACATTATGTCCGCTCTCTATCTGAAACTCAACCTCTCCAAAACTGAACTCCTTCTGCTCCCGCCGTCTACTAACCTCCCTAAATTTGACATTTCCCTCTCCGTGGGCGGCACCCAGCAGCAGGCTTGCTGTCTGGGTGTTATGATTGACACCAATCTCTCCTTCACCTCCCATATAAAATCTCTTTCCCGCTCTTGCCGCCTACACCTAAAGAACATCTCTAGAATCCCCCCTTTTCTCACCATGCAAACAACAAAAACCCTCTCTGTAGCATTGATCCACTCCCACCTGGACTGCTGCAACGCTTTATTACTTGGCCTCCCCATTACTCGACTATCCCCTCTCCAGTCCATACTTAATGCAGCAGCCAGGGTCATCCATCTGGCTAATCGGTACTCGGACGCGTCCGCTCTTCGCCAGTCCTTACACTGGCTGCCCATTCATTATAGGATCCAATTCAAAGTACTTGTTCTCACCCACTAAGCTCTCCACAGTGCAGCCCCCCCTACATCTCCTCCCTCATTTCTATCGGCCTAACCAACTGCTGCGCTCTGCAAACGACTTTCGACTAACCTCTGCACTAATCCGTACCTCCCACTCCCGACTCCAAGACTTCTCCCGCGCTGCGCCAATCCTCTGGAATGTTCTACCCCAAGAAATTAGGACTATCCACAATTTGCATGGTTTCAGGCGCTCCCTCAAAACACATTTGTTCAGAGCGGCCTATCACATTCACTAATCAAAGTCATTCTATGTGTAAGTGCGTGTGTAGCCCATTCACTGTCTCCATCCATCCCTCACTCCCTCAAGATGGCTGGACCATCATTGTAAATGCACCATTGTATATACACACCTGTACTTTGTATCTCCCACCTCATTGTAGATTGTAAGCTCTCACGAGCAGGGGCGGCTTATTTTGCTTTAATTATTGTATTGTTAACGTTGTTACTTATGACTTGTGTTTTGAAACTGTTAAACTGTAAAGCGCTGCGGAATATGTTGACGCTATATAAATAAAGATTATTATTATTATTATTGGACGATTTTCTAGTAATCGGCGGATCGGAGCAGGAGTGCAAAGCCCATCTAAAGTTCACTCAGGACACCATGTCCAGTCTAGGCTGGATTATAAATATGGAAAAATCAAGACTCCAGCCCAAGAGGGTCCAATCCTTCTTGGGTCTCACTATAGATTCAGAAAAACAACTCTGTCTCCTTCCAGAGGAGAAGGAAAAATTGATAACCTTAATATCAGCAGCGTTATCCAGACCGACTATGTCCCTGAGGAAAGCCAAGTCCCTTCTAGGTTCTATGACCTCGTGCATTCCGGCAGTGCAGTGGGCCCAGTACCATTCCAGGGCTCTGCAGCGGGATGTCCTAGAGGGGGAGAGGAGACTATCAGGGCATCTAGAGGGGAAAATAGTGCTATCCCAAGAGACTTTGAGTGCCATAGCCTGGTGGCTGAACCCAGACAATCTGTCACGTGGCGTCCCATGGTCTCTCCCGGTGTCTGATGTGATAGTGACAGACGCGAGTGCGGAAGGATGGGGAGCGCATCTCGGGGACAATGTAATACAAGGGATCTGGGCCGAAGCAAGCTCCTCAAATTACAGGGAACTACTCGCCATAAAGGAGGCAATATTGAGATTCCTTCCAAAATTACGAGGCAATCACGTCATTATCATATCGTACAACAGAACCTCAGTAGCCTACATCAATCATCAGGGAGGCACAAGGTCCAGACCTTTAATGCTACTAGCCCAGCAGATCCTACAGGTGATGGAGAAACACCAGCTGCAGATAACAGCCTTACATATAAGGGGGAAAGACAACGAGGAGGCAGATTTCTCAGCAGAACAACCCTGAAACAGGGAGAGTGGGAACTAGATCAATCAGTGTTCCAGCAGATTGTGAATCTTTGGGGACAGCCAGAGATAGATCTTTTTGCAAACAGGAAATACAGAAAGACCAACAGGTTCTGTTCCCTAGACCCGAAAGAAAGGCCTTATGGTGTAGATGCGCTACAGATCCCTTGAAGCTTTCACCTAGCATACGCCTTCTCCCCCCCAATGATGTTGATCCCGACAGTACTCCGAAGATTCGGGAGGAGAAAGCACAGGTCATACTTATCGCTCCCTTCTGGCCGAAAAGGTCTTGGTTTTCATGGCTGAGGAAGATGTCCTTGACAGACCCCTGGGTTCTCCCGGATATTCCGGGTCTCCTCAGGCAGGGCCCAGTAGTACACCCTCAGAGACAAGGCCTTCATTTGATGGCCTGGTATTTGAGAGGTCATTATTGATACAGAGGGGCTTTTCACCAGGTGGTGGATACTCTAATGCAAAGCCGGAAGCCCATAACCACTACGATTTATGGCAGGATATGGGCGAAATTTCTAAAAAGTTCAGGACATCAGATGGGGGGTCCAGTCCCAATTAGGCACATTCTGGAATTCCTCCAGAGGGGAATGGAGATGGGTCTGGCTACTAGCACCCTTAAGGTGCAGATATCTGCATTAGGGGCCCTGTTCAAACACAATCTGGCGGCAGACAGATGGATAGTCAGGTTCATTAAGGCCAGTCAGAAGTCTAGACCAGCTCCAGCCCCAAAGCCCCTTGGGATTTAAATTTAGTCTTTGAACCCTTACAGGAAGCATCTGACAAGAACCTGACTCTCAAAATGGTGGTCCTAGTAGCCCTGACGTCAGCACGTAGGGTTAGTGATTTGCAGGCCCTGTCAATCGATCATTTATGCAGATTTTAGAAGATAGTGTCATGCTGAGACCTGACCCAGCCTATCTCCCCAAGGTGGCCTCCAAATTTCATAGAAGCCAGGAGGTAATCCTACCCTCCTTCTTCAATGAGCCGATATCAGAAGAAGAACGTATACTCCACACATTAGATTTCAGGAGAGCCCTGGTACGCTATCTAGACAGGACTAGACAAGATAGGAAGGACAGATCCTTATTTGTATCTTTCCAAGGTAGAAGGAAAGGGAGTAGTGTCACAAGGGGATCATTAGCTAGATGGATTAGGGACGCCATTAGCCTAGCATACACCGCTAGTAAGAGACCAGTTCCAGAGAATCTGAGAGCCCATTCCACCAGGGCTGTGGCGACCTCCTGGGCCGAGAGAGCGGAGGTTTCCATCGAGGAGATATGTAAGGCATGGTCTACCCCTAATACTTTCTATAAACACTATCGTCTTGATCTGTCCGCCTACCGGCCTGTCCTTCGGTAGCAAGGTGCTGGAAGCGGCGATCCCTCCCTAGGGTGCTTCAGTCTATATAAATCTCTCAGGTGGTGCTGTCATGGGAGAGGGGAAAAATCTAAGTTACTTACCGTTAACGGGATTTTACAGAGCCCATGACGGCACCCTTATATTCCCTCCCTCTCTTCTATCACGTATGGTGTGCACTATTAGGGGTGTTAAGGAAAATGTTTTTTTTTTTTTTTTTTTTTGGTGATGGTTATGTTATGAACTGTCTGGAGGTCCTCCGTGCTCTGAAACCAAACTGATGCGAAGGAGAGGTACCGCCCTTTTATTCAGTAGGTTTCCTGTCCTGGTGGGCGGAGACCCTCTCTCAGGTGGTGCTGTCTTGGGCTCTGTAAAATCCCGTTAACGGTAAGTAACTTAGATTTTTTTTTTCTCCGTCAATATTCTCAGTTCACAGGTAAAATCTGTTGGCGGTGAATACAGATTGTTACTTTAGGGGATGGCGGTTGCTACTCATAAGATTTTAGGAAGAGGTGAGAGGAAGTAGAGGTTTTATTTTATTGATGTAAAAAAAAAAATAAATCTTCTTTTGAATCTTTCCTCATCTTAGCCTAAAATGAGTACTAGATGTTGAGTCCTCCAGCATGCTACATTCTGGGCTGGTTTTTATAGGGTTTCTCTGGTTGATATCAACATCTACCAGTGGCTTGGTATATTGAATAACAAATGCAGTGACACTTGCATATGACACTTGCCTGCATCCAGTGCAGGCCACTACATGTTCTGCATTTACACCCGATGAGAAATGTCACCACTCCGGAACTGGGACCTCGGGGCCCTATGATTGGCTTTAGCGGTCTGGTGACTTCAGCAGCGCGTGACAACGTCATTCTCTTACATTTGTGCTGTAGGGTTTGCTTTACCTCTCCTGTGTAAGAATCTAACCGTGTTCCCATGTTATCTGTCATGCAGGCTGCTTGGACATAAATTCATCAGTGAAAGGAGCTCGCTTCGTCAGGTTTTGTGACGCCTTCAATATCCCCATCATCACTTTTGTAGATGTACCAGGATTTTTGCCAGGTAATTGTAGTTTTACTTAAAGGGTGTTCATTTAAGTTTGATACTTTGGCTTCTGTCTCTCCCAATATTCACATAAAGATGTGTCCTCCGTTACCTTTCTGCAAAGACTCCAATATTTCGTGATTAATTCAACTGAATACATCATAGCAGCATGCTATCAAAACCTTCATCAGACAGAAGTCCACATCACATGTACTGGGTGGCAACATGTAGCATAAGCATCTCTCAAAATTGTGATAGTATTATTAATAATAATTTTCAGCTGCAGATGGAAGGAAGAGAGCCACAGTATTCATTACTGATGGGTAGGCGGAGCCCCAGATCAGGATGTTACCTCAGATCAAAAGAGTGCTGACTGGCTGGCCCCTCCAGCTCGGGCTCCTCCTACTCAGCTCCAGTCTAAGATTTGAGGTCCAGAGGATGGTCGCTGCTAATGCAGCTCCTCAGAAGATTTTATTATTTTATATTCGGACAGGAGACTTGGATCACCAGTTGGTCTAGAGGTCTCAGGGGTACCAGCGCTGCTGTACCCCAACCTCTCCCTTGGCGGATCTGTATTTACTCAAAGTCCCTGCAGAATCCTTGCCGGCCCTGGGGGATGAGGAGAGCTTCCCTGGCGGGACGCAAACCACACGTGCGGTCACTGCGTTCCTCGCCCTGGGGGGAAGCATGGGCACAGCGCCAGAAACCCCTGAGGGTCCCTGTGGCGCTTTTGGCTGGTGAGTACTCCACACAAAATTTTATTATTAATGTGTGAGTGCTTTAGCGTCTGATGGCAGCGCTATTACATGTATATCAGTATGCTTCAGCGCTGCGGTGACAGCGCTATTACATGTTTATCAGTGTATTTCACCAGCCTCTCCCTTGGCGGATCTGTAACTACATAATGGTCCTTGCAGAATCCTTGCCGGCCCTGGGGGATGAGGAGAGTTTTCCCTGGCGGGGGCGCAAACCACACACTGGGGTCACTGCGCTTCCCGCCCTGGGGGGAAGCATGGGCATAGCGCCAGAAACCCCTGAGGGTCCCTGTGGCGCTAAGCTGGTGAGTACTCCACACAATTTTTATTATAATAATGTGTGAGTGCTTCAGCGCTGCGGTGACAGCGCTGTTACAAGTAGATGTGGTGATTTTTTTGTCCGCAGGCAGATAGCTGCAGGACAGAGAGGGAGCAGGAGCGAGGGAGTTCGCGCTCAATATTTGAGCTAGCAGGGGGCGTGGCCTAACGATTCCCGGTCTTCTGAGCAGGAAGACGCGCGCTCTGGCGTTTCTCCTGCGACTTCCTCACTGTGGCGGCCATTACACAGGTTCCTGGGCTCCTCAGACCGCTCCTCTCCTCATAAGACACCACGGCCAGCTGGGTGAGTGCTGATTCCTCACCCCGCAGCGCAGCGATCGCTATCCTGCAGCTGCAGTCTCATTAGAGACATAAAATTGGCTGGGGCTCACAAACATATATATTGTGGTGAGTTTGCAATATTAACCCCTCTGAGGGTTATTTCTACTAGCTAAATTTTTTGACTGAATACCGCTGGGGTAACCCTGCCTGGTGGAGCGTTAACCCTTCAGCGTATAAAAAAAAAAAAAAACCGCATAGTTTTTGCTGGTATTACCGCTTTGACCTGCTCATACAGGTGAGACATGTCTGAACAGAGTTCAGATGCCGCGGACCACGTCCCAGTGCCATTGCGGCAATCAGATACGCAGACCTCCACAGCGTCTAGCGCTGCGGTCGACAGCGGTAAAAAATTGGATGATATCGCTCGATCGATCAACCACTTGTCTGACCTTTTAGGTCAATATGTGTCTGCTAATTCCTCTCAGAGGAAGCGACGCAGGCCGTTACCGGCCTCTACACGGAGCGAGTCAGATGTATCTGATATTGGGCAGAGTTCCCCTTTAAATTCGGATGGCGAAATATCCGATTCAGATGCGGACGAGCCGCAGGGGCGTTCCTCTATGGCGAAGCGTACGGAGGCATTAATTGAAGCCATGAGAGATATATTACAGTTACCGGAGGAGGTAACTAGTCGTCCTGGTAAATCAGCACGCATGTTCCAGGAGTCCCGTGCTTCGCGTACAACATTGCCAGCTCTGGATGAGCTTAATAGTGTAATAGAGGAGGAACGTCTATGTCCAGATAAGCGTTTTCATGGAACTCATTTCTTGGATACACTTTATCCTTGCTCTGCGGAGTCAAAGGCTAATTGGACTTCTGCTCCTGAGGTGGATGTGTCTTTATCTCAGCTTAGTAAATCCTCACTACTCCCTATTAAGGGAAAAGCGAGCTTACAGGAGCCTTTGGATAGAAAAACAGAATTGGCGGCAAAAGCAAGCTATGAGGCTGCGGGTCATGGATTCCGAGCAGTGCTAGGATCCATGTGTGCTGCTAGAGCTTCTCTAGGCTGGTTGGCACGTCTGAAGACGGAGTTGCAAAATGAATCTCCGTTATCTGAGATACGGGAAACTTGTGAATGGTTGGAAACGGCAGCCTGTTATATCTTTGATGCCGGTCTGGATACGGCATCTCTGCTGGCCAAAGCGCAAGCTTCAGCGGTCACAGTCAGAAGAGCTTTATGGCTCAGACAGTGGGCCGGGGACGCAGTTTCCAAACAAGGGTTGTTGGCCTTACCTTACAAGGGTGGCCATCTTTTTGGATCCGACCTCACAGAGCTGATTTCCAAGGCTAAGGCGAAGGAATCAGCATTACCACAGCGTAGGGCCATGGCCTCGGTGTCCAGTAAGCCTGGTGTCTATAGTGGTCGGCGGTCCTTTCGGGGCCGAGGACGATCTAGTCACTCCTCGTGGGGATCGGGTCGTCCTTCCTTCTCAGGAAAGAAATCCTCTCAGAAAACTCGTACTCCCTGGAAGCAGAGTTTCCGCCAGGACAAGCGGGAACTTGACAAGAAGCCCGCAAAGTCGAATTGACGCCAGGGGTCCACTCGAGGATTCTCGAGTGGGGGGTCGCCTGCTTCTTTTCAAGGCGACTTGGATGGCTCGCGTTCCAGATTCCTGGGCAACGCGGATAGTGTCGGCAGGCTATTTCATAGAGTTTGCTTCTCGACCCCCAAATGTTTTTTGTCAGTCTCGCGTTCCGTCGGAACCCGAGCTTGTTGTCGCTCTACAGCGAGAGGTCGAATCTCTGCTACAAAAGGGTGTAGTGATACCGGTTCCGTCAGAGGACCGAGGGAAAGGTTTTTATTCCAACCTTTTTATAGTTCCCAAAAAGGAGAACAAATTTCGCCCGATTCTGGATCTCAAGCGATTAAACCGGCATGTCCATGCCCGGAAATTTCGCATGGAGTCGCTTCGCTCCGTTGTGGCAGCTCTGTCACAGAACGATTTTCTGGTGTCAATCGACATTCGCGACGCCTATTTGCATATTCCCATCGGAAAGGCTCATCAGCGCTTTCTTCGATTTGCCATAGGTCAGAATCATTACCAGTTCGTGGCTCTGCCGTTCGGCTTAGCCTCAGCGCCAAGGGTCTTTACAAAAATTCTGGCGCCCCTCATGGCAATCCTTCGAAGACAGGGGATTACGATTCTCCCTTATCTGGACGATCTTTTGATCGTGGCTTCCTCGGAGGAGGAGGCGTTGACGGCTCGGGATTTGTCTCTTCAGTTTCTGAAGGACTTCGGTTGGCTGGTCAATTGGGAGAAGTCGTCCCTGGAACCATCGAGGACAATCCTCTTTTTGGGAATGCATCTCGACACGTTTCGGTCGGTAGTTTCCCTACCACCAGACAAACAGTCATGTCTTCTTCGACATGTACAGATTATGAAATCCTCAACGGCAATGTCCCTTCGGAAGTGTATGCGTCTTCTGGGACTGATGGTGGCGTCCATGGAGGCAATTCCTTTTGCCCAGTTCCATTCCAGGACTCTCCAAAGGTTCATCTTGAGTCGATGGAACCAGTCGCAATCGCTGGATTGCAGTGTCACCATTTCTCGCGCGGTGCGGGATTCTCTAGAATGGTGGTTACGTCCAGGGGCATTCTCCCTGGGGAAGTCTTTCCTCCCTCCGAAGTGGTCAGTCATAACCACCGATGCCAGCCTGAAGGGCTGGGGGGGTGTTTGGAACATTCTCTGGATTCAGGGAGTATGGTCATCGGAAGAGTCTGTTCTTCCGATCAACATCCTGGAATTGAGGGCGATTTTCCTTTGCCTCCAACATTGGACGGTCCCTTTGAGCGGTCTGCCAGTCCGAGTGCAGACAGACAATGCGACGGCTGTCGCGTATATCAATCACCAAGGTGGGACAAGGAGTTCCAGACTCATGGTAGAGGTGTCCCGAATTTTGATTTGGGCAGAGGCCAGTGTACCAGCCATTTCGGCGATTCACATTCCAGGGGTTCAGAATATTACAGCGGACTTTCTCAGTCGCAGAAGGATGGATCCCGGGGAATGGAGTCTCCACCCGGAAGTTTTTGCACTCCTGTGCTCTCGCTGGGGAACCCCACAAGTGGATTTGATGGCATCCAGGTCCAATGCCAAGTTACCGACGTTCATGTCCAGGTGCAAGGACCCGAAGGCTGTGGCGGTGGATGCTCTAGTGGCTCAGTGGGATCAGTTCGAGCTGATCTATGTATTCCCGCCGATATCCTTACTTCCTCTAGTACTGCGTCGGATCAGACTAGAGAGAATTCCAGCTATTTTGATAGCTCCAGACTGGCCAAGAAGGGTGTGGTTCTCGACAATAATGTCGCTGTTGGCGGCACCTCCTTTTCCACTCCCTCTTCAACCGGACTTGTTGACTCAGGGGCCCGTTTGTCATCCGGACTTGATGTCCCTGCGTTTGACGGCGTGGCTCTTGAGACCGAAATCTTGACCGTAGAGGTTTCTCAGCCGAGGTCATTGCTACCCTTCGTGCTGCAAGAAGTCCGGCTACTACTAGGATTTACCACAAATTTGGGAAACCTTCTTTTCGTGGTGTTTGGGGTCTTCTCGGAACCCGAGAAAATTTTCCATTCCCAACCTGTTGGCTTTTCTGCAGCATGGGCTAGACAAGGGTTTGGCAGTCAGCACCCTGAAAGGTCAGATTTCTGCTCTGTCCTTATTGTTCCGGAGAACCATTGCTTCAAATAGAGACGTGCTCTCCTTTTTCCGAGGTATATCTCGTAAGTTCCCGCCGCGGAAGGCTCCCGTGTCTCCTTGGCGGCTCAACCTTGTTTTGGAGGCTCTTCAGCATAAACCTTTTGAGCCTATGGTTTCTGCTAGCCTTTCTTTACTTTCTTGGAAGGTGGCTTTTCTTGTTGCAGTCACTTCCTTGAGGAGAGTTTCTGAGTTGGCAGCTCTTTCTTGTTCGCCTCCTTTTCTGGAGTTTTTTCCGGATCGTGTAGTGCTTCGCACTCGGGGTGATTTTTTGCCTAAAGTGGTGTCACAATTTCATGTCAACCAGGATATTGTGTTGCCTTCATTCTGCCCGGATCCGAAGAATGTGAAAGAGCGAGCTTTACACACATTGGATTTAGTGCGGGCCTTGAAGTTTTATCTATCTATTACTCAAGGTTTTCGTAAGACGGACTCCCTATTTGTGGTTCCAGTCGGTCGTCGGCGTGGTCAACGAGCTTCCAAGGATTCTATAGCTCGTTGGATTCGGTCAGCTATATTGGAAGCTTACCGTCTTCAGGGTGAATCTTGCCCGATTAAGATTCAAGCCCATTCCACGAGGGCTGTGGCTTCATCGTGGGCTTTTCACCAAGGTGCTTCGGCAGTGCAGCTCTGCCGGGCGGCAACTTGGCGCTCTGTCCACACGTTTACAAAGTTTTATAAAGTGGACGTCAGTGCTTCCGCTGATGCAGCCCTCGGACGTAGGGTCCTGCAGGCGGCTGTAGTTTAAAGTTCTAGATGAACTTGTGTTTAGCGCTGGTTGCGCTTTTTTGTTAAGGTTGTTGGGTTTCTGCCTTTTGTTGGTTTTTCCCACCCTTATTTTTGAACTGCTTTGGGACGTCCCATCAGTAATGAATACTGTGGCTCTCTTCCTTCCATCTGCAGCTGAAACACGGATTTTGGTAAGAACTTACCTGTAAAATCCTTTTCAGCGAAGGAAGGAAGAGAGACACAGCACCCTCCCAAGGCAGAAGTGTGTTGATGTTTTCATATGCAGCGCGACCCTTATCTGATAGCGATTATCTGGGCTGAGGTCAGCGCGCTAAGGCTCTGTTCCAGCATCGCCAGCTCATCGCAGTAGTCAGGTTCCGTGAGTAGTATCTGGAACTCTGTGGTTTTTGGCTTTCTTTGCATGCATAACCTGTATCCTTGTGTTTTTTCTCTGAAGTTCCTTCAGAAGGGGTTATGTTGCTCCGCTGGTGATCTTGGCTCTTTTCCTAAAAGCTTTGGTACGACTGGAGCTGAGTAGGAGGAGCCCGAGCTGGAGGGGCCAGCCAGTCAGCACTCTTTTGATCTGAGGTAACATCCTGATCTGGGGCTCCGCCTACCCATCAGTAATGAATACTGTGTCTCTCTTCCTTCCTTCGCTGAAAAGGATTTTACAGGTAAGTTCTTACCAAAATCCGTGTTTTGTATAAAAAGGAAAAAAGATATACCGTATATACTTGAGTATAAGCCGAGATTTTTAGGCTGAAAATGCCCCTCTCGGCTTATACTCAAGTCATTGTCCCAGGGGATAGGCGGGGGAGGGGGGAGCGCAGGAATCGGCGGCTGTCAGATCATACTCACCCCCTCCTGGCGCGGTCTCTGCACCTCTTGCTTCTCAGATGGGCGGCGGCAACTCCTTCCAGTGTTCAGCGGTCACGTGGTACCGCTCATTAAAGTAATGAATATGCATGCAACTCCACTCCCATAGGCGTGGAGCGCATATTCATTACTTTAATGAGCGGTACCACAAGACCGCTGAACACTGGAAGGAGCTGCTGTCGCCGAAGACCATCGGAGAAGCAAGAAGTGCAGAGACCGTGCCAGGAGGGGGTGAGGAGGACAGGGGGAGCCATGCGATATTCACCTGTCCCCGTTCCACTGCCGCGCGACGCTCTGTCTTCCACGTCCGGAAAACAGCGGCGTGCGGCGGTTAGAACGGGGACAGGTGAATATCACAGGTGCTGGGGGCCTGAGCCAGCGGCGACACCCGCACCTGGCCCCCATAGCGCGCCATTGTCCCCGCCTGCTCTGGACGCCGGCACCTGGCCCCCAGTGACAAGAGGCAAGTATGTTATTTTTATTTTTATATTTTTTTAATCGCCTCCGCAGCAGCAGCATATGGGGCATGTATATGTGTGTGTGTGTATATATAGATATATATCTATCTATATATAGATATATATCTATATATAGATAGATATATATCTATATATAGATATATATCTATGGAGCATCTTATGGGGCTATCAAGTGACAAGAGGCGAGTATGTCATTTTTTTTTTTTTTTTTTAATCGCCTCCGCAGCAGCAGCATATGGGGCATGTATATGTGTGTGTGTGTGTGTATATATAGATATATATCTAGATATATAGATATATATAGATATATAGATATATATACTAGGAGTAAGAAGCACTGAAGATGAGCTCCTGAATTTTCATCACTTTATACCTTGTAATGAGCCAACTGTAAGACAAAACCTGGAAAAAATCAACTCCGTGGGACAGAAAAGGGACCTGGACTGAGCTGGACTTTGGATTTTTATGAAAGAGGAAGAAATAGAGGATTTAAAGGGCAAAGCAAGAATCTCTTGGAGGACAGACTGCAAACAGGCAGCATTCATCTGACATCCAGAGACCTGAGCATCCAAAGGTAGGACCATCCTGCAACCCCAAAACAATCTATAGACTTCCTACAAATCTATCTTCTCAGAAATAAGGATTATAATTACTACATAACCGCAAAAATGGAAAACCCAAATTTAGAAGTAAATGGGCAAAGCACATGGCTGGAGACACAGCACACCAGGGGGTCAGATATGGAGACAACACTGGGGCAGAAGAGCAGTAAAAGCAGGAAAGGAAACACAATGAGGGAGAATCCAGAAACCCTTTTTTTCTGATTTCACCAAAGAGGAAGATAAAAGGAAAACCAACCTGTTATTCTACACAGACCAACTCTCAGCCTGGCACACCGCCCTGTGCAAGCAGTATAAACATATATCTAAGTGCAACACCAATAATAGCCGGCAGATTAAAATTAAAAGCAAAGCAGATGATGACACATACTCACTCACCATAAGCCTATACAACAATGGCACCGTCATGGTGCAAGGGACTGAGGACAATCTGCAGCAGTTTGAAAACCATTTTACTCATATCAGAGAACAGGCACAAATCCTTAAAAAATCACCTCCAGAGGCCATTTGTAATGCTCACATCTCTACAGACTAGATCAAAGACGTTGGCACAACTATATAAGTTGTAAAGGTGGTGCACAAATTAGGGTCCCAACCCGTGTGCAATGTATAGTTATAAATTTGGCACACACCAGTGGATGCAAGAAAAGTTCTATTTAATTGGAATTTACATACAGTCTCAGCAAAATCATAAATGGCAGACGTTTCGGTCAAGTGACCTTCATCAGTATGCTGCAATATGAATGTTGATAAATATAGATATAAGAAATAATAATGAAATGAAAATTAGACAATAAAAAATAAAGTATAAACATGGTATACATTAATTAATCTCAATTTGCTGTATATAGGAATCCACAACAACATATAAAGCATCTTATTTAATATATATGGTATATAATATATCTATGGTGTCTTGAGAAAGGAATCAAGTGATTGGGGTGAAACGTGAAAACCTTAAGAGGGCACATACCCATATATAGTTTTGCTGATGGAATTAGTTGTTCCTATAAAGGAATATATTGAGGTGAGTATAGCAGGCTTTCAGTGATGTTACTGGATAACATAAATGCTAGATGGTACATACCGTTGGAATAAATGGTATAAGGTTTCACTCTGTGGAAATAGATGATGTGAAGGAACCGCTTTATAATGTGCCACGGAATGGTAAGTTATAAGCAAAGGTGATGCAGTGTGAAGATAAAAAAGTTTACCTTGAACGCTGGTGAAATATTAAATGTGTCTGCAGCATAGACGCGGTGTCCACCGCTTGTCTCAATAGCTGCTATCTGCTTCCTGCGTTCAGTTTAAATGAGACGCATGGTGCAGGTGTCATGGCTGCCGAAACCGGAAGTGTGTGACCGGAAACGGCTCAGCGTGCGTTCCACTGACGTCACCGCTTGCGTTCCAAGGTGCTAGGTGAGGACTGATCTTACTTGTTACAGATCTGCATATCAGGAAGTGCTGTGCTTATAGTGCAAATATTCTTAAAGCGGTGCACAAAGTCTTGTGACGTGAGTGACAGAAGTGATCCGTTGTTTATTCTAAGGATTCTGAAAACAGACAAATATATAATTAGTACCCACGATATGATTATATATGCAGAGTAAAGACAGTATATAAACATATATATAGAGAAAGACATATATATTTTTAGTAAAATATGAAATGATGTTAGATAAATGTTTGAATATCAAAATCCCTATTTAACCCTTTTGGGGCTAGGGTATTGAGTTGGTGAATCCAAAAGCTTTCTCTCTTTTTAAGTAATTTAATGCGGTCACCCCTCTTCGAGATGGTGCAATGTGCTCAATAATTTGAAATCTTAATTGGGCAACGGTATGGCCAGTATTTATAAAATGAGCAGGAATCGGGAGTAACATGTTTTTGCACCTAATGGTGCTTTTGTGTTTGGAAATTCGATCCTTTATTGGTTGGGTCGTTTCGCCCACGTATAAAAGACCACATGGGCACTTAATCTGATATGCAGATCTGTAACAAGTAAGATCAGTCCTCACCTAGCACCTTGGAACGCAAGCGGTGACGTCAGTGGAACGCACGCTGAGCCGTTTCCGGTCACACACTTCCGGTTTCGGCAGCCATGACACCTGCACCATGCGTCTCATTTAAACTGAACGCAGGAAGCAGATAGCAGCTATTGAGACAAGCGGTGGACACCGCGTCTATGCTGCAGACACATTTAATATTTCACCAGCGTTCAAGGTAAACTTTTTTATCTTCACACTGCATCACCTTTGCTTATAACTTACCATTCCGTGGCACATTATAAAGCGGTTCCTTCACATCATCTATTTCCACAGAGTGAAACCTTATACCATTTATTCCAACGGTATGTACCATCTAGCATTTATGTTATCCAGTAACATCACTGAAAGCCTGCTATACTCACCTCAATATATTCCTTTATAGGAACAACTAATTCCATCAGCAAAACTATATATGGGTATGTGCCCTCTTAAGGTTTTCACGTTTCACCCCAATCACTTGATTCCTTTCTCAAGACACCATAGATATATTATATACCATATATATTAAATAAGATGCTTTATATGTTGTTGTGGATTCCTATATACAGCAAATTGAGATTAATTAATGTATACCATGTTTATACTTTATTTTTTATTGTCTAATTTCAGCTGCAGATGAAGGAAGAGAGCCACAGTATTCATTACTGATGGGTAGGCGGAGCCCCAGATCAGGATGTTACCTCAGATCAAAAGAGTGATGACTGGCTGGCCCCTCCAGCTCGGGCTCCTCCTACTCAGCTCCAGTCTAAGATTTGAGGTCCAGAGGATGGTCGCTGCTAATGCAGCTCCTCAGAAAATTTTATTATTTTAATATTCGGACAGGAGACTTGGATCACTAGTTGGTCTAGAGGTCTCAGGGGTATCAGCGCTGCTGTACCCCAACCTCTCCCTTGGCGGATCTGTATTTACTCAAAGTCCCTGCAGAATCCTTGCCGGCCCTGGGGGATGAGGAGAGCTTCTCTGGTGGGAACGCAAACCACACGTGCGGTCACTGCGTTCTTCGCCCTGGGGGGAAGCATGGGCACTGCGCCAGAAACCCCTGAGGGTCCCTGTGGCGCCTTGGCTGGTGAGTACTCCACACAAATTTTAATAATAATTATGTGTGAGTGCTTTAGCGTCTGAATGAGCAGCGCTATTACTAATGTCAGCGTTACTATGTCATCAGTGTGCTTCAGCGCTGCTGTGACAGCGCTACTACATGTATGTCAGTATGCTTCAGCGCTGCTGTGACAGCGCTACTACATGTATGTCAGTATGCTTCAGCGCTGCTGTGACAGCGCTACTACATGTAAATGTCAGTAAGCTTCAGCGCTGCTGTGACAGCGCTACTACATGTAATGTCAGTATGCTTCAGCGCTGCTGTGACAGCGCTACTACATGAAGATGTGGTGATTTTTTGTCCGCAGGCAGATAGCTGCAGGACAGGGAGGGAGCAGGAGCGGGGAGAGTTCGCGCTCATTATTTGAGCTAGCAGGGGGCGTGGCCTATCTATCCCGGTCTTTTGAGCAGGAAGACGCGCGCTCTGGCTTTTCTCCTGCGACCCCCTCACTGTGGCGGCCATTACTCAGGCTCCTGGGCTCCTCGGACCGCTCCCCTCCTCATATAGACACCACGGCCAGCTGGGTGAGTGTGGATTCCTCACCCCGCAGCGCAGCGATCGCTATCCTGCAGCTGCAGTCTCATCAGAGACATAAAAATTGGCTGGGGCTCACAAATATATATATTTTGGTGAGTTTGCAATATTAACCCCTTTGAGGGTTATTTCTACCTGCTAAATTTGCTGACTGAATACCGCTGGGGTAACTCTGCTTGGTGGAGCGTTAACCCTTCAGCGTTTGAAAAAAAAAAAAAAAAAACCGCATAGTTTTTTGCTGGTATTACCGCTTTGACCTGCCATACAGATGAGACATGTCTGAACAGAGTTCAGATGCCGCGGATCACGTCCCAGTGCCATTGCGGCAATCAGATACGCAGACCTCCACAGCGTCTAGCGCTGCGGTCGACAGCGGTGGAAAATTGGATGATATCGCTCGATCGATTAATAACTTATCTGACCTTTTAGGTCAATATGTGTCTGCTAATTCCTCTCAGAGGAAGCGACGCAGGCCGTTACCGGCCTCTACACGGAGCGAGTCAGATGTATCTGATATTGGGCAGAGTTCCCCTTTATATTCGGATGGAGAAATATCCGATTCAGATGCGGACGAGCCGCAGGGGCGTTCCTCTATGACGAAGCGTACGGAGGCATTAATTGAAGCCATGAGAGATATTCTACAGTTACCGGAGGAGGTAACTAGTCGTCCTGGTAAATCAGCACGCATGTTCCAGGAGTCCCGTGCTTCGCGCACAACATTGCCAGCTCTGGATGAGCTTAATGGTGTAATAGAGGAGGAACGTCTATGTCCAGATAAGCGTTTTCATGGAACGCATTTCTTTGATACACTTTATCCTTGCTCTACGGAGTTAAAGGCTAATTGGACTTCTGCTCCTGAAGTGGATGTGTCTTTGTCTCAGCTTAGTACATCCTCTCTACTCCCTATTAAGGGAAAAGCGAGCTTACAGGAGCCTTTGGATAGAAAGGCAGAATTGGCGGCAAAAGCAAGCTATGAGGCTGCGGGTCATGGATTTCGAGCAGTGCTAGGATCCATGTGTGCTGCTAGAGCTTCTCTAAGCTGGTTGGCACGTCTGAAGACGGAGTTGCAAAATGAATCTCCGTTATCTGAGATACGGGAAACTTGTGAATGGTTAGAAACGGCAGCCTGTTATATCTTTGATGCCGGTCTGGATACGGCATCTCTGCTGGCCAAAGCGCAAGCTTCAGCGGTCACAGTCAGAAGAGCTTTATGGCTCAGACAGTGGGCCGGGGACGCAGTTTCCAAACGAGGGTTGTTGGCCTTACCTTACAAGGGTGGCCATCTTTTTGGATCCGACCTCACAGAGCTGATTTCCAAGGCTAAGGCGAAGGAATCAGCATTACCACAGCGAAGGGCCATGGCCTCGGTGTCCAGTAAGCCTGGTGTTTATAGTGGTCGGCGGTCCTTTCGGGGCCGAGGACGATCTAGTCACTCCTCGTGGGGATCGGGTCGTCCTTCTTTCTCAGGAAAGAAATCCTCTCAGAAAACTCGTACTCCCTGGAAGCAGAGTTTCCGCCAGAACAAGCGGGAACTTGACAAGAAAACCGCAAAGTCGGATTGACGCCAGGGGTCCACTCGAGGATTCTCGAGTGGGGGGTCGCCTGCTTCTTTTCAAGGAGACTTGGATGGCTCGCGTTCCAGATTCCTGGGTAACGCGGATAGTGTCGGCAGGCTATTTCATAGAGTTTGCTTCTCAACCCCCAAATGTTTTTTGTCAATCTCGCGTTCCGTCGGAACCCGAGCTTGTTGTCGCTCTACAGCGAGAGGTCGAATCGCTACTACAAAAGGGTGTAGTGATACCGGTTCCGTCAGAGGACCGAGGGAAAGGTTTTTATTCCAACCTTTTTATAGTTCCCAAAAAGGAGAACAAATTTCGCCCGATTCTGGATCTCAAGCGATTGAACCGGCATGTCCATGCCCGGAAATTTCGCATGGAGTCGCTTCGTTCCGTTGTGGCAGCTCTGTCACAGAACGATTTTCTGGTGTCAATCGACATTCGCGACGCCTATTTGCATATTCCCATCGGAAAGGCTCATCAGCGCTTTCTTCGATTTGCCATAGGTCAGAATCATTACCAGTTTGTGGCTCTGCCGTTCGGCTTAGCCTCAGCGCCAAGGGTCTTTACAAAAATTCTGGCGCCCCTCATGGCACTCCTTCGAAGACAGGGGATTACGATTCTCCCTTATCTGGACGATCTTTTGATCGTGGCTTCCTCGGAGGAGGAGGCATTGACGGCTCGGGATTTGTCTCTTCAGTTTCTGAAAGACTTCGGTTGGCTGGTCAATTGGGAGAAGTCGTCCCTGGAACCATCGAGGACAATTCTCTTTTTGGGAATGCATCTCGACACGTTTCGGTCGGTAGTTTCCCTACCACCAGACAAACAGTCATGTCTTCTTCGACATGTACAGATTATGACATCCTCAACGGCAATGTCCCTACGGAAGTGTATGCGTCTTCTGGGACTGATGGTGGCGTCCATGGAGGCAATTCCTTTTGCCCAGTTCCACTCCAGGACTCTTCAAAGGTTCATCTTGAGTCGATGGAATCAGTCGCAATCGCTGGATTGCAGTGTCACCATTTCTCGCGCGGTGCGGGATTCTCTAGAATGGTGGTTACGTCCAGGGGCATTCTCCCTGGGGAAGTCTTTCCTCCCTCTGAAGTGGTCAGTCATAACCACCGATGCCAGCCTGACGGGCTGGGGGGGTGTTTGGAACAATCTCTGGATTCAGGGAGTATGGTCACCGGAAGAGTCTGTGCTTCCGATCAACATCCTGGAATTGAGGGCGATTTTTCTTTGCCTCCAACATTGGACGGTCCCTTTGAGCGGTCTGCCAGTCCGTGTGCAGACAGACAATGCGACGGCTGTCGCGTATATCAATCACCAAGGTGGGACAAGGAGTTCCAGACTCATGGTAGAGGTGTCCCGAATTCTGATTTGGGCAGAGGCCAATGTACCAGCCATTTCGGCGATTCACATTCCAGGGGTTCAGAATATTACAGCGGACTTTCTCAGTCGCAGAAGGATGGATCCCGGGGAATGGAGCCTCCACCCGGAAGTCTTTGCACTACTGTGCTCTCGCTGGGGAACCCCCAAGTGGATTTGATGGCTTCCAGGTCCAATGCCAAGTTACCGACATTCATGTCCAGGTACAAGGACCCGAAGGCGGTGGCGGTGGATGCTCTAGTGGCTCAGTGGGATCAGTTCAAGCTGATCTATGTATTCCCGCCGATATCCTTACTTCCTCTAGTGCTGCGTCGGATCAGACTAGAGAGAATTCCAGCTATTCTGATAGCTCCAGACTGGCCAAGACGGGTGTGGTTCTCGACAATAATGTCGCTGTTGGCGGCACCTCCGTTTCCACTCCCTCTTCAACCGGACTTGTTGACTCAGGGGCCCATTTGTCATCCGGACTTGATGTCCCTGCGTTTGACGGCGTGGCTCTTGAGACCGAGATCTTGACCCGTAGAGGTTTTTCAGCCGAGGTCATTGCTACCCTTCGTGCTGCAAGATGTCCGGCTACTTCTAGGATTTACCACAAAATTTGGGAAACCTTCTTTTCGTGGTGTTTGGGGTCTTCTCGGAACCCGAGAAAATTTTCCATTCCCAACCTGTTGGCTTTTCTGCAGCATGGGCTAGACAAGGGTTTGGCAGTTAGCACTCTGAAAGGTCAGATTTCTGCTCTGTCCTTATTGTTCCGGAGAACCATTGCTTCGAATAGAGACGTGATCTCTTTTTTCCGAGGTATCTCTCGTAAGTTTCCGCCGCGGAAGGCACCCGTGTCTCCTTGGCGGCTCAACCTTGTTTTGGAGGCTCTTCAGCATAAACCTTTTGAACCTATGGTTTCTGCTAGCCTTTCTTTACTTTCTTGGAAGGTGGCTTTCCTTGTTGCAGTCACTTCCTTGAGGAGAGTTTCTGAATTGGCAGCTCTTTCTTGCTCGCCTCCTTTTCTGGAGTTTTTTCCGGATCGTGTAGTGCTTCGCACTCGGGGTGATTTTTTGCCTAAAGTGGTGTCACAATTTCATGTTAACCAGGATATTGTGTTGCCTTCACTCTGTCCGGATCCGAAGAATACGAAAGAGCGAGATTTACACACATTGGATTTAGTGCGGGCCTTGAAGTTTTATCTATCTATTACTCAAGGTTTTCGTAAGACGGACTCCCTGTTTGTGGTTCCGGCAGGTCGTCGGCGTGGTCAACGAGCTTCCAAGGGTTCTATAGCTCGTTGGATCCGGTCAGCTATTTTGGAAGCTTACCGTCTTCGGGGTGAATCTTGCCCGATTAACATTCGAGCCCATTCCACGAGAGCTGTGGCTTCATCGTGGGCTTTTCATCAAGGTGCTTCGGCAGTGCAGCTTTGCCGAGCGGCGACTTGGCGCTCTGTCCACACGTTTACAAGATTTTATAAAGTGGACGTCAGTGCTTCCGCTGATGCAGCCCTCGGACGTAGGGTCCTGCAGGCAGCTGTAGTTTAAAGTTCTGGATGAACTTGTGTTTAGCGCTGGTTGCGCTTTGTTGTTAAGGTTGTTGGGTTTCTGCCTTTTGTTGGTTTTTTCCCACCCTTATTTTTGAACTGCTTTGGGACGTCCCATCAGTAATGAATACTGTGGCTCTCTTCCTTCATCTGCAGCTGAAACACGGATTTTGGTAAAGACTTACCTGTAAAATCCTTTTCAGCGAAGGAAGGAAGAGAGACACAGCACCCTCCCACGGCAGAAGTGTGTTGATGTTTTCAGATGCAGCGCGACCCTTATCTGATAGCGATTATCTGGGCTGAGGTCAGCGCGCTAAGGCTCTGTTCCAGCATCGCCAGCTCATCGCAGTAGTCAGGTTCCGTGAGTAGTACCTGGAACTCTGTGGTTTTTGGCTTTCTTTGCATGCATAACCTGTATCCTTGTGTTTTTTCTCTGAAGTTCCTTCAGAAGGGGTTATGTTGCTCCGCTGGTGATCTTGGCTCTTTTCCTAAAAGCTTTGATACGACTGGAGCTGAGTAGGGGGAGCCCGAGCTGGAGGGGCCAGCCAGTCATCACTCTTTTGATCTGAGGTAACATCCTGATCTGGGGCTCCGCCTACCCATCAGTAATGAATACTGTGTCTCTCTTCCTTCCTTCGCTGAAAAGGATTTTACAGGTAAGTCTTTACCAAAATCCGTGTTTTCATTTCATTATTATTTCTTATATCTATATTTATCAACATTCATATTGCAGCATACTGATGAAGGTCACTTGACCGAAACGTCTGCCATTTATGATTTTGCTGAGACTGTATGTAAATTCCAATTAAATAGAACTTTTCTTGCATCCACTGGTGTGTGCCAAATTTATAACTATACACATCTCTACAGAGACCTCCAGGCACAGCTCCTCAACCCCCAACACTTCACACCTCTCCCCTGAGACCATCAGAGACTGTCTATCTCAATTAGAACGAGACTTGGTTCAAATTAAGGAAGAACTTCAAAGAAACTCACATAGAAATGCAAATGACCAAGCAACAAATGAGATCAATAAACTGAAATGTGAGTTCAAGTCAGCTCTCCAGAAAATAAGAGAGGAAATGAGTGAATTACAAAATGACAATGAAAGACTCAGAAAGGAGATCACAGAACTAAAAACACAGACTCCTCAATGTCAGACCCAGCAGGGGACAATGGAAACAAGCCAGAGAGCAGACAACATGGCCTCCACTGACCAGAATGTGGAGATTCCAAATAACAACACAATAACCAACAATATGAACAATCCTGAAACCAAGAAAAGTGAACCAGCGAGAAGAGAACCAACCACCAGCAAAGCCAGCATCACAGACCCCCATCAGCAGCCACTTAACCCACCCCAGACCTCACAAAGTCCTGATATCGTCCTAATAATGGACTCAAATGGGAAGTACCTAAATGCACAACGGCTATTCCCAGGAAAACGGGTCAGAAAAATTCACTGTGCAACTATTGAACAGGCGACAGAGGTCATCAATAATCCACGTTTTACCAGCCCAAACCATATTATCATACACACAGGTACAAACAACCTGCCAGACCAGCACCAGCAGATCGCAGGACAACTGGCCCATCTAGCAATGACGGCAAAACTAAAATTACCAGACAGCAAAATCATTGTCATCTCTGCTCCCAACAAAGGACATATCCAGGCAAACCACCCAAAGCATCAATATGGAACTGATAGAAAGGGTCAAGACTGTCCCAAAAGTGACCCTGGCACAACACCTTTCCATAAACCACCATCACCTATATGATAATAAGCACCTTAACAAACAAGGGGTCACCCTCCTGGCCAAAGAGCTTAAAGACATCGTACTAAACAGAGGACCCAGGCCTGGATTCAACAGTAACCAACATCACACCAAAAGACCCCTAACAATAAAAAGACAAAACCCCAATCCTATCTCCAGAAGCTGGAAACAAAGCTCTTCACCCAAAATCAGACCATCAGAGGAGGAGACCTCCATGGAGGGGTCCACCGACCCCACACAGATACACGCAGAGCAGAGATATGGATAAGGTAAAGACCCTGCTTAGCGCACTATGCAGGAAACTAATGTGACTGGATGGAACCAAGCACACCTACAAAACATTCAGAAATCCAGTTTGTCCTACACAGCCATACTCATTACAAGGTATATACACACAAGATATATAGAAAAAATGACTTCACTTACAATCAGCAGCTGGAATATTCAGGGTCTCAACACCTCGACCTTTGGATGTAAAACAAATGACCCTGACTTTATACAAAGACTGAAAAATATAGACATCCAGATCCTCCTGGAAACATGGACCAGAGCCGAAAACGAATCCCTGGTGCCCATCGGATACAGGGAAATCTCTGTCCCTGCCCTGAAAAATAAAAACATCAAACAGGGCCGGAGCTCAGGAGGAATACTGATCTGGTATAAAGATGAGCTCCACCAATACATCAAACCGGTGAAGAGAGGAGGCAGCCACATATGGATCAGGATCAGCAGCTCCATCCTCACCTCTCAGTCTGATGTCCACCTCTGCGCCACCTATATACCACCGCCAGAGTCCCCCTACTTCAATCCAGACTGCTTCGAGATCTTACAAAGAGAAGCCGCCCACTATCAGGCCCTGGGCAAAGTTCTCATCTTTGGGGACCTCAATGCAAGAACAGGGAGAGAAAATGACTTCCTGACCACGGATGGGAACATCTACATATTTGGAGCAGAGAATGACGGCCAAGACTCCGTACACACAGAGAGAAACAGCTATGACAGTACAGTCAACAAAAGTGGTAAAAAGCTCCTGAACGTATGTAGAAGTTTAGGACTTAATATTCTTAATGGACGTACCAAAGGAGACTCTTTGGGGAGGTGTACACTAAACTCCCATGTAGGGAGGAGTGTAGTAGATTATGCCATTACAGATATGAACCTGGCAAATATCAGCGCCTTCATAGTCACCCCACAAACGCACCTGTCAGACCACAGCCAACTTCTTCTGTACTTGAAATCTACAGAGAAACCATCCACTCAAAAGCCACAGCATAGCGACCTCTTCAACTGGCCTTCATCCTATAAATGGTCCAAAACATCAGCATTAAAGTATAAAGAGGCTCTCAGCAGACCTGAAATACAGCGGATGCTCCACCACTTCTACAACTAAGAGTACCAGCCTAACCCAAAGGGAGTGAGTCAAGCTACAAAAGACCTCAACAATATATTCTATGCAATGGCCAGACTGTCCGACCTTAAAAAAGTCGACTACAAGAGACCAAAAGAAAAACAGATCAATGGTTGGTTTGACAGAGAATGTAAAGCCGTACGGAAGACCCTGAGAACAGCCTCAAACAAGAAACACAGATTCCCCAACCACCCGGGTCTGAGGGAAGCCTATGAAACCATACAAAGGCAGTACAAAACCATCCTCAGGAGGAAGAAGCAGAGTTACATCTCTACCAAGCTTAACCAACTCCAAGATGCTCTTCAAGACAATTCCTTCTGGGAACTATGGAACCACATGGGCACAAAAGACAAGAAAAACAACATCCATATCCAAAATGGCAACATCTGGCTCCAGTACTTCAGAGACCTCTATAAAGACATCCCAAAGAAGAACTAAACCAAGAACAGGAAAGCATAATGGCAAAACTAAAAGCAATGGAAGAAAAAGTAAAACATTTCCAAAACCCCGTGGATACACCTATTACATTACAGGAAGTAGCAGAGAGAATCTCTTCCATAAGATGTAGAAAAGCTGGTGGCCTGGATGGATTCCTACCAGAAATGCTGAAGTACAGCCCACCAGAAATACAGGCTGCAATGGTTAAACTCTTCAATATTGTGCTAAGTGCCGGCTACTTCCCTCGTACCTGGAACCAAGGCCTCATCACACCCATCCACAAGAATGGGGACAGGTATGACCCAGCCAACTACAGAGGCATATGTGTCAGCAGCAACCTGGGGAAACTGTTCAACAGCATCCTGAACAAGAGGATCCTCAGTTTCCTCACCGAACATAACGTCCTCAGCAAGAGCCAAGCAGGGTTCATGCCAAACCACCGCACCACTGACCACATCTATACCCTGCACAGCCTCATTCAGAGACACGTCCACAATACAAAGAACGGGAAGATATACACCTGTTTCGTGGACTTTAAAAAGGCCTTCGATTCAGTGTGGCACCCGGGCTTATTCCTGAAACTGCTAGAGAGCGGAATAGGAGGAAAGACCTACAATGTTATCAAAAGCTCCTACACCGAGAACCTCTGCAGTGTGAGTGTGAACGGTAAAAGAACGGCTTATTTCCAGCAGAGCCGTGGAGTCAGACAAGGCTGCAGCCTAAGTCCAACGCTCTTCAACATTTACATCAACGAGCTGGCTACCGCTCTTGAATCTTCCACAGCACCAGGTCCCACCCTCCACGACACCCAGGTGAAATTCCTGCTGTATGCAGATGACCTGCTGCTTCTGTCACCAACCGAGAAAGGCCTCCAAGACAACCTGAAAATCTTAGAGAAATTCAGCTCCACCTGTGCACTACCGGTCAACCTAAAGAAAACCAACATCATGGTGTTCCAGAGGAGTAAGAGAAAATTAGACCAGCACCCTTCATTTGTCCTCAACAACTGCGCCCTTACAGGAACAGACAAATATACCTACCTGGGCTTAGAGATTCACCGGTCAGGGAGCTTCAAACAAGCCATAGAGACCCTGAAAGACAAGGCCTGTACAACCTTCTATGGCATCGGAAGGAAACTCTACCATCTGAAGCCACCAGTGAGGGTCTGGTTAAAAATCTTCGACTCTGTCATCGCCCCAATCCTCCTGTATGGCAGTGAAGTCTGGGGTCCTCACACCTACCCAGACTGGTCAAGGTGGGATTCCAGCCCAACAGAAATATTCCACCTGGAATTCTGCAAGCACCTTCTCCAAGTCCATCGGAGCACCTCCAACTGTGCCTGCCGGGCCGAGCTGGGCAGATTCCCTCTACACCTAACGGTTCTAAAGAGGGTACTGTCATTCCAGGCTCACCTACATAGGAGCAATCCAAGCTCCCATCACCATAAAGCCCTGACACACGTAGGTGAAACAGAAAAACTAGGACCCTCGCAACAGCTCACCCAAACCCAACCTGACCAGAACACCAATCACAACAACCTGACAAAAGCCGAAATCAGGAAGATGGTAGACGAAGGCCAGGAGAGGTATGTCAGTGACTGGAAGAACGACATCATCAGCTCCCAGAAACTGACCATGTACCGGAGTCTACAGAGAGACTACAGACTGGCCCCATACCTGCAGAAACTCCCGGACCCCAGAGCCCGCAAGATCCTGAGCCGGTATAGACTCAGTGCCCACAGTCTGGCCATCGAATCTGGCCAACACAGGCAGAGCTACAAGCCCAGGGAGGAAAGACTATGCCAACACTGTGACCAGGAGGCCATAGAGGACGAAACCCACTTCCTGCTGCACTGCTCCAAATACTCAGCAGTGAGGGACACTCACTTCAGGAGACTCTCACATCTCTTCCCGGATTTCATCACCATGAAGGAGGAAGAGAAAACATATATCTTACTGGGGGAAGAGGAGAGAGCAGCGGAGATAGCAGCGCGGTATGTGAGCGAATGTCATAGACTGCGAGAAAGAGAACTATGATATGCCATGGACTTCCATAGCCCCCACCCTGGATCTGCCCCCATCACCCCTCCCAATGCCATGGACTTCCATTGGCCCTACCCTAGATCTGCCCCTACCCAACATCCCTATCCCTATTCCCTTTTGTACACTTGCTTTGGCAAAACTAATGTGTATTTAGTCCTGCCAATAAAGCTTCTTTGAATCTTGAATCTATATATATATTAGATAGATAGATCCCCAACAGTGTCACCAGCAAAGCACCCCCACACTATCACACCTCCTCCTCCATGCTTCACGGTGGGAACCAGGCATGTAGAGTCCATCTGTTCCCTTTTCTGCGTGCAAAGCAGTAATCAAAGCAAAAGGTGGCTACTTTGAAGAACCTAGAATATAAGACATATTTTCAGTTGTTTCACACTTTTCTGTAAAGTGTAATGTATAATTCCACTTGTGTTAATTCATAGTTTTGATGCCTTCAGTGTGATTCCACAATTTTCATAGTCATGAAAAATCATTGAATGAGAACGTGTGTCCAAACTTTTGGTCTGTACTGTGTGTGTGTATGTGTGTGTGTGTGTGTGTGTGTGTGTGTGTGTATATATATATATATATCTATATATCTATATAGATATATATATCTATATATATATCTATATATAGATATATATATAGATATATATCTGTATATATATAGATAGATAGAGAGAGAGATATCTATATATAGATATAGAGATATCTATCTATATATATATATATAGATAGATAGATAGAGATATCTATCTATGGAGCATCGTATGGGGCCATCAACCTTTATGGAGCAGCTTACTGGGAATATATATATATATTTATGGAGCATCTTATGGGGCCATTAACCTTTATGGAGCAGCTTATGGGGCATATTATTCTATGGATCATCTTATGGGGCCATCAACCTTTATGGAGCAGCTTATGGGGCATATTATTCTATGGAGCATCTTATGGAGCCATCAACCTTTATGAAGCATCTTATGGGGCCATGAACCTTTATGGAGCAGCATATGGGGCATATATATCTATGGAGCATCTTATGGGGCCATCAACCTTTATGGAGCAGCATATGGGGCATATATATCTATGGAGCATCTTATGGGGCCATCAACCTTTATGGAGCAGCATATGGGGCTTATATATCTATGGAGCATCTTATGGGGCTCAACCTTTATGGAGCAGCATATGGGGCATATACAGGGGTTGGACAAAATAATGGAAACACCTAACGTTTTGGCATCATAATCTTCGAACATGTTATAAACATACAAACTGTGACATATGGTAATGTTTTGTAGTTGATTATTTGTGTTATGTGATATGTGTATGTAAATTAACTGTTTGTTTTGCATAATTGTAAGAACATTGATGAGAACCTGATACCAATGGAAGACCTCTCGGATTTTCAAAAAGGCCAAATTGTTGGTGCTGGTATGGCAGGCGCTAGTGTATCCGAAAGTGCCCGAATGCTTGGCGTGTCAAGAGGTACTGTCTCCAAAGTAATGACTGCGTTTGAAAGAGAAGGAAAAACATCAGCAGTAAAGCACAGGTCCGGCCGAAGTCGAAGTTGACTGAGAGAGACCGTCGGACTCTAAAGCGAATTGTGAGAGAGGATCGCAAGACCATGGCTCCGAAAATCACTGCTGAGCTCAATGAACACCTACAGAACCCAGTTTCCACGAAAACTGTTCGTCGGGAGCTGAACAAATCTGGATTCCACGGAAGAGCTGCAATTCGAAAACCGCTGCTCTCAATGACAAATGTTTCCAAGCGTGTAGAGTGGTGAAGAACCCTCCAGAATTGGTCCCTCGAGCCGTGGAAACATGTGATATTCTCATTTACCCTATTTCCGACCTCCGGCCTCGTGTACGTTTGGAGACAGCCGAAAGAAGCATTCCATCCAGACTGCCTTCTCCCAAGCGTAAAACATGGCGGAGGTTCTGTGATGATCTGGGGTGCTATTTCGTGGAGATCCGCCGGGCCAATGATATCCCTTCATGGAAGAATTAACAGCCGCGATTATTTAGGCATTTTGTGCGACCAAGTGCATCCTATGGTTCAAGCACTGTTCCCAGAGGGGAACGCCATCTTTCAGGATGATAATGCACCAATTCATACAGCTAGAATCGTTAAAGCATGGCACGAGGAACCTTCTAATGAAGTTGAGCATCTCATCTGGCCCCCACAATCCCCAGACCTCAACATTATTGAGCATTTATGGTCGATTTTAGAGATTCAAGTTAGACGTCGATTTCCGCCGCCATCGTCGCTCCAAGAACTGGAGGGTGTTTTCACTGAAGAATGGGCTAAAATTTCTTTGGAAACAATTCACACCTTGTATGAATCCATACCTCTGAGAATTGAGGCTGTAATCGCCGCAAAAGGTGGGTCCTACACCATTATTAAACTAAATTTTGTTGATGTTTCCAGGTGTTTCCATTATTTTGTCCAACCCCTGTATATCTATTATTAGGAAAAAAAAAACCAAAATAGCAAACCATAGGATACTGACTTGTAATGTAACTGAGAATTACTGGAGAACAAAAAAGTCAAAAAAAAGTATCTCAAAAAATATATCAAATTTTTTTTATACAAAAAATACATATATCAATAAAATTACAGCATTGTGCATATATATTGAATAGTTGTATATATAACTCAGGATGAGATGATACACCCAATAATAAGGACCCTGTGGATGCCTGCTCAATGCAATATCATATGTACAAAGCGCAATGTATTAGCGTCATAGAAACATAATTAGGTCCACAGAGGGCTTCCATCATTATATGAACTGACTATATTGTATTGCTCATAGCGCTGTTGTAACAATAGACAAGAAAATGTGCATTTAAATAAACAGATCATGGTAAAATTTACCCATTTTAGGAGCAGGTTGTGATATCCACAGGTGTCCAGGAACCCTGACGCGCGTTTCGTGAGCCTGACGCTCACTTCCTCAAAGGGGGGCATGGTTAAAAGTTGTCATATTGCCGCCTATAAATACCCGGCCACTACGGTCAGCTGGTCAAAATGTGGCCAATAGAATGGTACTTGCGGCACATGTGCAGTGATATCGCAGGTCCTAGGTGCAGAGTGATACTAATACAAGTAAACAATGATCACATGATCAGAATGGGCCAATGAACTAACGGTCACATGGTCTATGACCACTGGCAGGTCCTGGTATCATGTCATCTTGCATATATCCACAAGCCACCAAGGGAGTGCGGCTGGCGCCAAACCGCACACCGAGGTCAGCTCATGAAAAGATGCAAAGGGCATGTAAAAGGAAGAAAAATATAAAAATATAAATAAGAAAAAAGTAAGAAAAAATAAATTTTTTGGAGTGAAATAAGATAAAAAAGTGAAGGATCGTGAATGGGAAGTGAAAAAAAAAAGAAAAAAAAAAGGGGGATGAAAACATATATATATATATATATATATATATTTATATATATATGTGTTGATAAAAGTAAAAATAAATATAAAATAAAATAATATTTTCCCAATATGTCCAAAATAGTGTACCAGAAATAAATAACGGTAAGTATAATATAGGAGATGGTAAGTATACAATAAAACAAAATTATCTATAACAGAATATCCATATCATTAACAAAATATTAAATAATAATGAATCCATGTTACATAGTGATAATGGTGAAAAAGAATTGGAAAATAAGAACAAAAAAAGTGAAAATATATATATGTATATATAAATGATTCTTCCTTGCCAATGTCCCTTCTTCTCATAACCGGAAGGAGCTACCCCCATGTAAAACATACAAAAAAAGGCTGCACTCAAGCATACTAAAGCATGACAACATAGAATACATGAAATTTTGAATAGCAATATGGCTTTGGAGTATAAGGAAAAATTTGAGACGCTTAGTATAAACATTTGGCCAAACATTTTAAAGCCCACCAACCATCGTCAAGGTGGTCTCAATTCTGGTGAGTCCCTGACCTAATGTGAACATACCTCTATTAGGCTGATATCTGAATTTCTGGGTGAATATGCACCTCTGTCAGTAATGCCTGCATTTATGGGTAAAGTAGGGACCTGGTGTAATTAAAATCACCACCTGCTGGGGGCGGAGTGCTCGGTCAGTAAGCTAACATTCAAAAGACAAAAAAACCTGACTGGCACTTCCAGACTAATGTGAACTAGGTGCAAACCAAAAGGAGCTACCCCCATGTAAAACATACAAAAAAAGGCTGCACTCAAGCATACTAAAGCATGACAACATAGAATACATGAAATTTTGAATAGCAATATGGCTTTGGAGTATAAGGAAAAATTTGAGACGCTTAGTATAAACATTTGACCAAACATTTTAAAGCCCACCAACCATCTTCAAGGTGGTCTCAATTCTGGTGAGTCCCTGACCTAATGTGAACATACCTCTATTAGGCTGATATCTGAATTTCTGGGTGAATATGCACCTCTGTCAGTAATGCCTGCATTTATGGGTAAAGTAGGGACCTGGTGTAATTAAAATCACCACCTGCTGGGGGCGGAGTGCTCGGTCAGTAAGCTAACATTCAAAAGACAAAAAAACCTGACTGGCACTTCCAGACTAATGTGAACTAGGTGCAAACCAAAAGGAGCTACCCCATGTAAAACATACAAAAAAGGCTGCACTCAAGCATACTAAAGCATGACAACATAGAATACATGAAATTTTGAATAGCAATATGGCTTTGGAGTATAAGGAAAAATTTGAGACGCTTAGTATAAACATTTGGCCAAACATTTTAAAGCCCACCAACCATCGTCAAGGTGGTCTCAATTCTGGTGAGTCCCTGACCTAATGTGAACATACCTCTATTAGGCTGATATCTGAATTTCTGGGTGAATATGCACCTCTGTCAGTAATGCTGCATTTATGGGTAAGTAGGGACCTGTAATTAATCACCACCTGCTGGGGGCGGAGTGCTCGGTCAGTAAGCTAACATTCAAAAGACAAAAAAACTGACTGGCACTTCCAGACTAATGTGAACTAGGTGCAAACCAAAAGGAGCTACCCCCATGTAAAACATACAAAAAAAGGCTGCACTCAAGCATACTAAAGCATGACAACATAGAATACATGAAATTTTGAATAGCAATATGGCTTTGGAGTATAAGGAAAAATTTGAGACGCTTAGTATAAACATTTGGCCAAACATTTTAAAGCCCACCAACCATCGTCAAGGTGGTCTCAATTCTGGTGAGTCCCTGACCTAATGTGAACATACCTCTATTAGGCTGATATCTGAATTTCTGGGTGAATATGCACCTCTGTCAGTAATGCCTGCATTTATGGGTAAAGTAGGGACCTGGTGTAATTAAAATCACCACCTGCTGGGGGCGGAGTGCTCGGTCAGTAAGCTAACATTCAAAAGACAAAAAAACCTGACTGGCACTTCCAGACTAATGTGAACTAGGTGGCCAAACATTTTAAAGTCTGGAAGTGCCAGTCAGGTTTTTTTTGTCTTTTGAATGTTAGCTTACTGACCGAGCACTCCGCCCCAGCAGGTGGTGATTTTAATTACACCAGGTCCCTACTTTACCCATAAATGCAGGCATTACTGACAGGTGCATATTCACCCAGAAATTCAGATATCAGCCTAATAGAGGTATGTTCACATTAGGTCAGGGACTCACCAGAATTGAGACCACCTTGACGATGGTTGGTGGGCTTTAAAATGTTTGGCCAAATGTTTATACTAAGCGTCTCAAATTTTTCCTTATACTCCAAAGCCATATTGCTATTCAAAATTTAATGTATTCTATGTTGTCATGCTTTAGTATGCTTGAGTGCAGCCTTTTTTTGTATATTCTTCTCATAACCGTCCTTAACCCCTTACTGCCATCGGACGTACTATCCCGTCCATGGTACCTGGGCCCGTATGACCGGGGACGGGATAGTACGTCTCGTGCGATCGGACGCGCTCCCGGGGGGAGCGCAGCCGATCGCGGCCGGGTGTCAGCTGATTATCACAGCTGACACCCATGACTGTGTGTCAGGAGCGGTCACGGACCGCTCCCGGCACATTAACCCCTTGCACACCGCGATCAAACATGATCGCGGTGTACTGGGGGCACAGGGGAGGATCGCGCAGGGTGGGGGCTCCCTGCGCCCCCCTGAGACCCTCAGAGCAGCGCGATGTGATCGCGCTGTTCTGAGGGCTTCCTCCCTCCCAGGACCCGGATCCAAGATGGCGCCGGGGTCCTGGAGGGAGGCGGCTACCTCAGTGCCTGCCGAGAGCAGGCACTGAGAAGCCTGCTGCACTGCCTGAGCGATCGCTGGTGTGACAGAGTGCTGTGCACACTGTCACACCAGCGATCTGATAAAATACAGTGATGTCCCACCCTGGGACAAAGTAAAAAAGTTAAAAAAAAATAAAAATAAACATGTTTTAAAAAAAAATCCAAAATAAATAAAAAAAAAATATATATATTCCCCAATAAATTCATTCTTCCTGTAAATAAAAAAAACAAAGCAATAAAAGTACACATATTTGGTATCGCCGCATCCGTAACGACCCCCCCTATAAAATTGTCCCACTAGTTAACCCCTTTAGTGAACCCCTTAAAAAAAAAAAAAACGAAGCAAAAAATCAATGCTTTATCATCATACCGCCGAACAAAAAGTGGAATAACACGCGATCAAAAAGACCGTATAAAAAAAAATAAGGGTTTTGAAAACTTCTTGTTCCCAAAAACGAGCGTCATACAGCATCATCAGCGAAAAAAATAAAAAGTTATAGTGAGATTAAAGCGATGCAAATAATTATTTTTATTAAATTGTTTTTATTCTATAAAGCGCAACATGAAAAATTATATAATGAGTTCCCTTTAAACGTACTGACCGAAGAAAAAAATGCTTTATCAATTTCCCCACGGTAAATTTAACGCCTCCCAAAGAAATTCATGAATTGCTGATTTTTGTTCTTTAACCTCCAAAATCGAAATAAAAGCGATCAAAAAACGTCACGTGCTCAAAAATGGTACAATAAAATCAATGTCCCGAAAAAATAGACCTCCATGCTTGTGGGCAAAATATGAAAAATTATAGCTTCAAAATGTGATGATGCAAAACTTTTTTTGCAAAAAAAGCGTCTTTTAGCGTGACAGCTGCCATCTAAAAACCGCTATAAATAGTAAATCAAACCCCCTTTATCTTCCCCTTAGTAGGAAAAATAATAAAATTAAAAAAAGTATTTTTCCATTTTCCTTAGGGTTTGGGTTGCGGCTAAAGTTAGGGTTAGGGTTGGCGCTAAAGTTAGGATTAAAGGTTGGGATTAGGGTGTGTTGGTTAGTTTGTGGTTAGGGTTGGGACTAGGTTTTGGTTATTGGGTTTGGGTTAGGTTTGGAGTTAGAATTGGGGGTTTCCGTGTTTAGGCACATCAGGGCTCTCCAAAAGTGACATGGGTATGATCTCATTCCAGCCAATTCTGGTTGAAAAAGTCAACGGTTTTGTTCTTCATTCTCTTGCCATGGTCCAAAGTAGTTTATCCCACATATGGGTTTGCGTACTCTGGACCCAAGAGTTATTGTGAATTTGTCTATTTTTCTGTTACCCTTGGGAAAATAAAAACTGGGGGCGAAAATATCATTTTTGTACAAAAAAAAATTTTTTTTTGTTTTTCGGCTGTACATTATAAACTTTGTGAAGCACTTGGGGCTTCATAGCGTCCACACATCTAGATATTTTTTTTTTTTTTTTTTTTTTATTTGGGGTTTTTTTTTTAATTTAATAATATTTTAAATTATTTAAA
>JARQOD010000005.1:66454562-66494652 GCA_033576555.1 Oophaga sylvatica
GTTAAAAAAAATAAAAATTAAACATGTTTTAAAAAAAATCCAAAATAAATAAAAAAAATTATATATATTCCCCAATAAATTCATTCTTCCTGTAAAATAAAAAAAAACAAAGCAATAAAAGTAACATATTTGGTATCGCCGCATCCGTAACGACCCCCCTATAAAATTGTACCACTAGTTAACCCCTTTAGTGAACCCCTTAAAAAAAAAAAAAAAACGAAGCAAAAAATCAATCTTTATCATCTACGCCGAACAAAAGTGGAATAACAACGCGATCAAAAAGACCGATATAAAAAAACATGGTACTGCTGAAAAACGTCATCTTGTTCCGCAAAAAACAAGCGTCATACCATCATCAGCGAAAAATAAAAAAGTTATAGTCGCAGATAAAGCGATGCAAAAATAATTATTTTTTATTAAAAATTGTTTTTATTCTATAAAAGCGCCAAACATGAAAAAATTATATAAATGAGGTATCGCCATAATCGTACTGACCGAAGAATAAAACTGCTTTATCAATTTTATCACACACGGAACGGTATAAACGCCTCCCCAAAGAAATTCATGAATGCTGATTTTGTTCATTCTAACCTCCCAAAAATCGAAATAAAAAGCGATCAAAAAACGTTCCGTGCTCAAAAATGGTACCAATAAAAACGTCAACTCGTCCCGCAAAAAATAAGACCTCACATGACTCTGTGGGCCAAAATATGAAAAAATTATATGCTCTCAAAATGTGATGATGCAAAAACTATTTTTGCAATAAAAAGCGTCTTTTAGCGTGACAGCTGCCAATCATAAAAAACCCGCTATAAATAGTAAATCAAACCCCCTTTATCATCCCCTTAGTAAGGGAAAAAATAATAAAATTAAAAAAAGTATTTATTTCCATTTTCCATTAGGGTTAGGGTTGCGGCTAAAGTTAGGGTTAGGGTTGGCGCTAAAGTTAGGATTAGGGTTGGGATTAGGGGTGTGTTAGGGTTAGGTTTGTGGTTAGGGTTGGGACTAGGGTTAGGGGTATGTTGGGGTTAGGGTTGGAGTTAGAATTGGGGGGTTTCCGCTGTTTAGGCACATCAGGGGCTCTCCAAATGTGACATGGCGTCTGATCTCAATTCAGCCAATTCTGGTTGAAAAAGTCAAACGGTGTTCCTTCACTTCTCAGCTCTGCCATGCGTCCAAACAGTAGTTATCCCCACATATGGGGTATCAGCGTACTCTGGCCCCAAGAGTTATTGTGCAATTTGTCCTATTTCTTCTGTTACCCTTGGGAAAAAAAAACTGGGGGCGAAAATATCATTTTTGTACAAAAAAAAAAATTTTTTTTGTTTTTACGGCTGTACATTAAAAATTCTGTGAAGCACTTGGGGCTTCATAGCGCTCACCACACATCTAGATAAGTTCCTTGTGGGGTCTATTTTCCAAAATGGGGTCATTGTTGGGATTTCCACTGTTTAGGCGCCATCGGGGCTCTCCAAATGCGACATGACGCCCCCAGACCATTCCATCAAAGTCTGCAATCCAAAACGTCACTACTTCCCTTCCGAGCCCTGACGTGCCCCGTACAGTAGTTTTCTCCACATATTGGGTATCAGCGTACTCAGGACAATTGGACAACAACTTTTGGGTTCCAATTTCTTCTGTTACCTTGTGAAAATAAAATATTGGGGCGAAAAAATCATTTTTGTAAAAAAAAAAAAGATTTTTTATTTTACGGCTGTACGTTATAAACTTTAGTCAAACACTTGGGGGTTAAAAGTTCTCACCACACATTAGATAAGTTCCTTGAGGGGTCTAGTTTCCAAAATGGTGTCATTTATGGGGGTTTCCACCGTTTAGGCAGATCAGGAGCTCTCCAAACACGACATGGCGTCCAGCCATTCTGCGTTGAAAAAGTCAGAGCGCTCCTTCCCTTCCAAACTCTGCCATGCACCCAAACAGTGGTTTACCCCACATATGGGGTATCAGCGCACTCAGGACAAATTGCACAATAACTTTTGGAGTCTTGTTACCCTTGGAAAAATAAAAATTGGGGTGAAAAGATCATTTTTGTGGAAAAAATGATTTTAAATTTTACGGCTCTACGTTATAAACTTGTGTGAAGCACTTGGGGGTTCAAATTGCTCACCAAAGATCTAGAAAGTTCCTTAGGGGGTCTAGTTTCCCAAATGGGGTCATTTGTGGGGGGTTTCCACTGTTTAGGCACATCAGGGGCTCTCCAAATGCAACATGGCATCCAATCTCAATTCCAGCCAATTTTGGTTGGAAAAAGTCAAATGGTGCTCCTCGATTCCGAGCTCTGCCGTGCGCCCAAACAGTGGTTTCCCCCACATATGGGGTATCAGCGTACTCAGGACAAATTGGACAAACCAACTTATGTGGTCCAATTTCTCCTGTTACCTTGGGAAATAAAAAATTAGTGACTAAAAGATAATTTTTGGGAAAAAAAATAGGATTTTTTATTTTCATGCCCGGGCATTATAAACTTGTGTGAAGCACTTGGGGGTTCAAATGTGCTCACCAAAGATCTAGATAAGTTCCTTAGGGGGTCTAGTTTCCAAAATGGGGTCACTTGTGGGGGGTTTCCACTGTTTAGGCTCATCTGGGCACTGCAACGGAACATGACCCCATCAACGTCTGCATTCCAAAACGTTACTACTTCCTTTCCAAGCCCTGCCGTGCACCCAAAACAGTTCCCCCCCACATATGGGGTATCAGCGTACTCAGGGGACAAATTGGACAACAACTTTTGGGGTCCAATTTCCTTGGGAAAATTCAAAATTTGGGACTAAAAATAATTTTGTGGAAATTGTTTTTTTGTTTTTTTCACACCCAGGCATTATAAGCTTTTGTGAAACACTTGGGGGTTCAAAGTGCTCACAACAGATCTAGATAAGTACCTTAGGGGGTTCTAGTTTCCAAAATGGTGTCACTTGTGGGGGTTTCCACTGTTTAGGCGCATCAGGGGCTCTCCAAACGACATGGCGTCCAATCTCAATTCCCGCCAATTTTAGTTTGAAAAAGTTCAAACGGCGCTCCTTCCCTTACGAGCTCTGCCGTGTGCCCAAACAGGGTTTTCCCCCACATATTGGGTATTGGCGTACTCAGGAGAAATTGCATAACAACTTATCTGTCCATTTTCTCCTTTTACCCTTGTGAAAATAAAAAAAAAGTTTGTAAAATCATTTTTGTGGCTAAAAAGTTAAATATTCATTTTTTCCTTCCACGTTGCTTTAGTTCTGTGAAGCACCTGAAGGGTTAATAATCTTCTTGAATGTGGTTTTGAGTACCTTGAGGGGTGCAGTTTTTAGAATGGTGTCACTTTTGGGTATTTTTGCTATATAGACCCCTCAAAGTGACTTCAAATGTGAGGTGGTCCCTAAAAAAAAATGGCTTTGTAAATTTTGTTGTAAATATGAGAAAATCGCCTGGTCACTTTTAACCCTTATAACTTCCTAACAAAAAAAATTTTGGTTCCAAAATTTGTGCTGATGTAAAGTAGACATGTGGAAAATGTTATTTCTTAACTATTTTGTGTGATTATTTCTCTGTTTTAAGGGAATAAAAATTCAAAGTTTGAAAATTGCAAAATTTTAAAAATTTTCGCCATATTTGCGTTTTTTCAAAAATAAACGCAAAGTTATATCAAAGAAATTTTACTTCTAACGTGAAGTACAATATGTCACGAGGAAAACATTCTCAGAATCGTGAAGATCCGTTGAAGCGTTCCAGAGTTATAACCTCATAAAGAGACAGTGGTCAGAATTGTAAAAATTGGGCCCGGTCATTAACGTGCAAACCACCTTGGGGGTGAAGGGGTTAATGTTTCATGAAATAAAGGAGTAACTGTCTTATCTGTTATGATGATTATGACCAGGACTAAGCATCCATGTCCCCGAAAATAGATGAGTTTCCATATGATCATGATATACAATATGAACTTAGCTGTAAAAATAAAAACAAAATTAAAAGAGACCTAAAACAAGAATAAAACAACAAGAGACAACATATGGGAGACAGTAAATATTGGAGAGGGGGATACACCCATGAGAGACCCGATTCACAGAAAAAGAATATCCCATGGCCTCATTTAATCCTCCCGGTACCATTGTTCTAGGTAAAGATCCACTTGCATTCCCTTTGCGCCAGCAAGCGGTGTATGTTACCACTCGAATGCCACACTGCACATGTTCAATACACGAACCTTAACCCCTTCATGACCTGTGACACAGGTATGTGTCATGAAAGGATCGCGTTACTGCGGGTCACGTGACCGGGGTCACTGAAAGGTCACCCAATACGCAGGCACAAGACCCTTTGTGCTTCACCACAGGGGGGTTGGCTTAACCCTACGTGCTACGATCGCTCTGATTGGCTGTTAAAAGTGAAACAGTGCTCCCTTTATTCCGAGCCCAGATGTGTGCCCAAACAGTGGTTTACCCCCACATATGGGGTATCAGCGTACTCAGTAAAAATTGCACAACAACTTTGGGGGTCTAATTTCTCCTGTTACTCTTGGGAAAAAAAAAATTGGGACTAAAAAAATTATTTTTGTGGAAAAAAAAATGATTTTTTATTTTCACAGCTCTGCGTTATAAACTTCTGTGAAGAACTTGGAGATTTTCAAAGTGCTCACCACACATCTAGAGGAGTTCCTTGGGGGATCTAGTTTCTAAAATGGGGTCACTTGGGGGGTTTCCACTGTTTAGGGACATCATGGGCTCTGCAAAACGTAACTGACGCCGCAGACCATTCCATCATGTCGGCATTTCAAACACTCCACTACTTCCCTTCCGAGCCCCGACGTGTGCCCATACAGTTAGTTTTCTCCAACATAAGGGGTACAGTGTACTCAGGACAAACTGTACAACAAACTTTTGGGGTCCAATTTCTCCTGTTACCTTGTGAAAATAAAAAATTTTGGGTTAAAAAAATCAGTTTTTGAGGAAAAAAAATGATTTTTTGTTTTTACAGCTCTGCATTATAAACATTCTGTGAAGCCGTGGGGGTTCAAGGTGCTCACCACACATCTGGATAAGTTCTTTGGGGGGTCTAGTTTACAAAATGGGGTCACTTGTGGTTGGTTTCACTGTTTGGGCACATCAGGGGCTCTGCAAACTTAACAAGATGCCGCAGACCATTCCATCAAGTCGGCATTTCAAAGCGTCACTACATCCCTTCCAAGCACTGACGTGTGCCCATACAGTGGTTACCCCCCACATATGAGGTACAGCGTACTCAGGACAAAACTGGACAACAACTTTTGGGGTCTAATTTCTCCTGTAACCATTGTGAAAATAAAAATAGGGGACTAAAAAAATCTTTTTTGAGAAAAAAAAATGATTTTTTATTTTCAAGGTGTGCGTTATAAACTTCTGTATAGCACCTGGGGGTTCAAAGTGCTAACTGTGCATCTAAATAAGTTCCTTAGGGGGTCTTGTTTCAAATGGGGTCATTTGTGGGGGAGCTCCAAGTTTAGGCACACAGGGGCTCTCCAAACACGACATGGTGTCGCTAACGATTGGAGCTAATTTTCCATTAAAGTCAAATGGCGCTCCTTCCCTTCTGACCCCTTGCTGTGCACCCAAATGGGGTTTCCCCCCCTTTCATATGGGACACCGCGTACTCAGGAAAATCTGGACAACAACTTTTGGTGTCATTTTATCCTGTTCCCCTTGGGGGAAAATAAAAAAAATAGGCTAAAAAAATTATTTTTGAGAAAACATGCTCTGCGTTTATAAACTTCTGTGAAGCATTTGGGGGGTTCAAAGTGCTCACTACACATCTAGATAAGCTCCTTGGGGGTCTAGTTTCCAAAATGGGGTCACTTGGGGGGGGTTTTTTACTGTTTAGGCACATCAGGGGCTCTGCAAACGCGACATGACGCCCGCAGAACTTTCCATCAAGTCTGCTTTCCCAAAAATGGCGCACCTTCCCTTCTGAGCTTCTCCCATGCGCCAAAACAGTGGTTCCCCCCCACATATGGGGTATTGGTGTACTCAGGAAAAATTGCACAACAACTTTTGTGGTCCAATTTTCCTGTTACCCTTGTGAAAAAAAAAAATACGGGCTAAAAAATCATTTTTGAGGACGGCCTGGAGGCGGTCCGCTTTTTCCTGGGGATGGCCAACGGGGATGGCCTGATGTGTGAATTTATCATGGAATTACTTTCTTTCATTCTCACAAAAAATTTTTTTGTTTTCAAAAATTCTTTTTATTTACAAAAATGCGGCCTGCCATGGGGGCGGCCTGTGTGCCCTCTTTTGCCGGCCTTTTCCTAGGTTTCTGGGAGGGAGATTTTCGGCGGAGAGGGCGTGAGGGCGCGGCCCATGTCCCAGTGCTGGCTTCGTTACATAGATGATTTATTTATAATTTGGCAAGGTTTTCGAATTACAACTTCAAAAAATTTATGCAGCAGTTGAACTGCAATAATTTCAATATTAAACTCTCTTAAGGTGCTAGCAAAACTGCAGTCAGAGTTCTGGATATCAAGTCCAGGTGGCCCATAATTTGTTCTTACAAAATGATGTATATAGAAAGCCCAATAAACAAATTCATTATTACATGCTAAGTCTAGCCATCGAGCAGCACTATCAGAGCCATCCTGTTGGTTAATTCCTCAGGATGAGGCGGATCTGCTCCACGGAATCTAAATTCCAATTACAGGCTGTAGATTTACGCCAAAGAATTTTCAGGCAAGAGGATACTCGAAAAAGATGCATTAAGGCGGGATACGATAGAGCCAGAAAATGCGTTAGAGATGATTTGTTATGCCCAAAATTTAAAGGGAATAACATCAAAGATGATAAAATTCGTTATATATCTATTACAATGGCGAATGGTCGACCATGGTAATTGCATTCAAAAACATTTGGGATGTATTAAAAACAGATCCTATTCTTTCTAAATTTTCCCCTGATGTCCATCATGACGTCTAGGCGCAGTAGAAATCTGGGTGACATTTTGATGAGTAGCCATTATACCCACCCCAAAATAGGATGATGAATCCCTTTGGTTCCTCAGGGCCACCAAGTGGTTTGTTTCCCCTGTGGTAGTGTATTGCCTGTGGTAATATCAGCCGTTCTTCCACTTTTGAGTCTGTGGATGGTCACAAAAGGTTTTAAATTATCAAACGACATATTACAGCAATATTTCCCCAGGTTATCTACTTTTGCCACTTGCACATGTCCTAAAATTTATATTGGTCTGAATCTAGAACGTCTAGGTACAAGAACACGAGAACATGTTCGTGACATATTGGCAGCTAAAACTGAAACCGATGTCTCACAACTGAAGACTCTGCCAAGGCATTTTTCACGTTTTCATAAATGTGACCCTAAAGATCTTAAGGTTCGTGGTATTGAACATGTGCAGTGTGGCATTCGAGGTGGTAACATACACCGCTTGCTGGCGCAAAGGGAATGCAAGTGGATCTTTACTTAGGAACAATGGTACCGGGAGGATTAAATGAGGCCATGGGATATTCTTCTTTTCTGTGAATCGGGTCTCTCATGGGTGTATCCCCCTCTCCAGATATTTTACGGTCTCCCATATGTTGTCTCTTGTTTTATTCTTGTTTTAGGTCTTTTTAATTTGTTTTTATTTTTACAGCTAAGTTCATATTGTATATCATGATCATTATGGAAACTCATCTATTTTCGGACATGGATGCTTTATGTCCTGGTCATAATCATCTTAACAGATGAAGACAGTTACTCCCTTTTTTTCATGAAACATTAAGGACGGTTATGAGAAGAAGGGACATTTGGGAAAGGGAAAAATCATTTATTTTATTATATATATTTTCACTTTTTTTGTTTTATTTTCCAATTCTTTTTACCATTATCACTATGTAACATGGATTCATTATTATTTTATATTTTGTTAATGATATGGATATTCTGTTATAGATAATTTTGTTTTATTGTATACTTACCATCTCCTATTATTATACTTTTCCCTTATTTATTTCTGGTACACTTTTTTTGGACATATTGGGAAAAATATTATATTATTTTATATTTATTTTTACTTTTATCAACATATCATATATTATTATATATATATAGGTTTTCATCCCCTTTTTTTTTTCACTTCCTATTCACGATCCTTCACTTTTTTTTCTTATTTCACTCCAAAAAATTTATTTTTTCTTACTTTTTTCTTATTTATTTTTTATATTTTTTCTTCCTTTGTACATGCCCTTTGCATCTTTTCTGAGCTGACCTCGGTGTGCGGTTTGGCGCCAGCCGCACTCCCCTTTGGGGGCTTGTGGATATATGCAAGATGACATGATACCGGACCTGGGCCCGTGGTCTTAGACCATGTGACCGTTAGTTTCATTGGCCCATTCTGATCATGTGATCATTGTTTACTTGTATTAGTATCACTCTGCACCTAGGACCTGCCCATATCACTGCACATGTGCCGCAAGTACCATTCTATTGGCCCATTTTGACAGCTGACCCTAGTGGCCGGGTATTTATAGGCGGCAATATGACCAACTCTTAACCATGCCCCCTATGAGGAAGTGAGCGTCAGGCTCACGAAACGCGGTCAGGGTTCTGGACACCCGTGGATATCACAACCTGCTACTAAAATGGGTAAATTTTACCATGAAACTGTTTATTTAAATTTCACATTTTCTTGTCTATTGTTACAACAGCGCTATGAGCAATACAATATAGTCAGTTCTTTTTAATGATGGAAGCCCTCTGTGGACCCAATTATGTTTCTATGCGCTAATACATTGCGCTTTGTACATATGATATTGCATTGAGCAGGCATCCACAGGGTCCTTATTATTGGGTGTATATCTCATCCTGAGTTATATATACAACTATTCAATATATATGCACAATGTTGTAATTTTATTGATATATGTTTTTTTTGTATACAAATAAAAAATTTGATATATTTTTTGAGATACTTTTTTTTGACTTTTTTGTTCTCCAGTAATTCCCTGTATATCTATGGAGCATCTTATGGGGCCATCAACCTTTATGGAGCAGCATATGGGACATATTATTCTATGGAGCATCTTATGGGGCCATTATTAACCTTTTGTGTAGCATTATATGGGGCATATTTTTTGTATGGAGCATCTTATGGGGCCATCATGAACTTTATGGAGCATTATATGGCGCGTGTTTTGTATGGAGCATCTTATGGGGCCCATCATGAACTGTATGGAGCATTATATGGGGCTCCTGATTCAATATGTATGTAAAAAACATTTAACTTACTGATGTCTCAATTAATTTTACTTTTATTGGTATCTATTTTTTTTTTGAAATTTACCAGTAGCTGCTGCATTTCCCACCCTCGGCTTATACTCGAGTCAATAAGTTTTCCTAGTTTTTTGTGGCAAAATTGGGGGGGTTCGGCTTATACTCGTGTCGGCTTATACTCGAGTATATATGGTAGGTACATTTTATATAAACTGCACTGGTACTAATGTCTGTTGGCGGTGCAGCCAATTGGTGCGCTCAGCTTCTTGTGCTGATAATGATAAATGATGTTGGCTGCATTGCTGTCGATGTGACATCAGAGGTACGGACAATAACACACCAGGAGCAATGGTGGAGACTCTGTTCCGGACCCAGGGAGGGTGAGCCAATCAATTGTTTTTTAAACACACTGTGGCTAGTTAAAGCTGGGGAAAATGGTTTTTGCCAAACCGGAAAACCTCTTTAAGATGGTGACAAAGTGAAAAGTGCAGATGTCTGCTATTTTGGGACCCTGCTTGTTACCAGGTATGTGGCACGTAGACATAGGGCTGTGTTTGGTAGCTTGGAGATTCCTATAGCTGGTGATGTTGTTATGATCCCATCTTTTGTAAAGAGGTGAAAACCTAAAACTGTACATTTTTGTCTTTTTTTTTTTTTTTTTTTTAGGCACTGCTCAGGAATATGGAGGTATTATCAGACATGGGGCAAAACTTCTGTTTGCCTTTGCAGAGGCTACTGTTCCCAAGATCACCATTATTACCAGAAAGGTAAGATCAGAAGGTGTGTACGATAATCTATTGGGGCAGATTTACTAATCATGTGGAATAGGTAGGCCAATATTTAGACCTTACAGCTTTAAATATGTGGCAAACTTATCATACTGGCTCTTGATGTAATGAGATTATACTTCTCTGAATTTATGCCCCTGGATGTTGTACTATTTGCACGCAAATTTGCTGCACCTCTTTGCAGCTGACTGAAAAGCAGCAAAATTAAAGAAACTCTCCTCCTCCCATCAAAGTTTTTATCCTCTCAATATACTGATATACTGCAGTCATCATATTATATAGCGTTGTGTACTTACAATTGCTCATTTTGCCTTTCTACCCAGATAATTCTTGGGGAAGGCCCTTGGGGGACCCCATTTCTCTCTTCTCTAATGTGCTAGATCACATCAGAGGAGAGAGAAATAAATGGTAGATCTGACTTTTTTTTTTTTTGCGGTTGCTGTTATTTGGTGAATAACGGCTATCACAACACTCGGAACAGTAAAAACCTACCCAAATCATGTTCTCTGGGGTCTCGGCTACCCCCAGGTGGCAACTGCACTGCAGCATAATCGCATGGTTACTGTGCACGTAATCCCTTTTGCAGATTTACTTGAGCGAGGGGAAAAAAAAAAGTCATTTTGAAAATGGCACCCAGGTCGCCTGTGCAGTAGCAGCTATCTGTTTGTATAGAGAGCCCATAGCTGCTGTTGCGCAGATACCGGCGGCGCCATCTTGCTTTAGAAGAAAAAAAAAGTCCTCCTCCAAGATGGCGCAGCCTGCACCTGATAAGTAGCCGCTCTCGGAGATTGCTGACAGCTGCTGTTGCGCATGCGCAGGCGTTGGTGGAGGACATTTTTTTTTTTTTTTCTTCTCCAGCATAACGACGCCGATCTGACACTGTGTAGGTTACTGAAAGGCTCCCGTTAAAAAGCACTGAGGAATAAGTACCCTTTAACTGTCGTTGCATATCGGTGGTAGTTAAGGGGTTAATCATTATACTTCCAAATTTGTTTGTAATTTTTTAAACAAATAATCTGTCAGATTTGGCTTTTTTTGCAGTTTCAGCTCAGTTAGACCTAACCTAATTTTGCCACCTGTGTTTCAAAACCTTAGGCTCTGTTCACACTTGTGGTGCCTGCCTTCATCACAGGAGTAGTGAGCTGAGCTGTACTTGTGCAGATGAACCTTCCTTTGCCTGTCCTCTAGTCTGTGTGCACAAACGGTCTGGATCATGGGTGGTCAACTAACGTTCTCAAGAGGCCACGGGAGATGTGACTGTTGGGGAGGGGGGACCAACTGGACAAAGTTAATTCTGCTCATTATTAAGTAGTAAATTATTATTATTATTATTTCTTGTTCACACATTTGCCCCAAAGTACTGACCTATGGTATATATATGGAATTAGGGCGCTCCACAGTGTAAGAGAAAATAAACCAAATGATATCTATGTAAATAAGGTGCCACATCAGGTAGAAACTGAGGAACATAATTGATAGAAGGAAAAGCTACCTGTAACATGTGCACACTCACAATGTATATATAAAAATTATAGTTTTTTTGGACACAATTGAAACAAGCATAGAATTGGTTAAAACAATTAAAAGAATACAACAAGGTATTCCAGGGCGACATACACCATCATGTATGTAAAATAATACATCCACATAATATCAAAATAATTCAATCAAAAAGTGATGATGAACAATGCGCAAGGATCAGTAATAATAAATAAGGACATATACACACCTCCCTGAATATCAGGAAAATATGGCAATAAGGATAATGTTATACCAAATCTCGGCAGAAAAATCGAATAGGATGAAGATAAGATCGCTCTACCAAATATAGTGATAGAGAGACACATATATAATTGTAATCAATCATAATCTCACCCATCCATGTATGTGTGAGGAATTCCACCATCAGGAATCAGGTAATGGCAAAATGGCTGCCATTAAAGCCATGCCCTTAAAGTATGAGCCAAAAAAGTCCTTCCCACAAGTATACCTGCACATGGATGGTGAAAATCACTAGAGAAGGAAGCAAGAGTGCCAAAGAAATCAAGGAGGCGTATGGAGGTAGGGGTCAGAGATGGCCTGGAAAAGGACCCACGCGTATCGCTGCGTCAAGCGCAGCTTCATCAGGGGAAGTGCTGCTTGTACGGTAGTGTCCAGTGTAAGTACCAGAATAATCAATGTAAAGTGGACTCACCAGTGTTACTCGCGCCGGCTGCGTGCTGACCGGAAGTAATGGAAGGTCAAGTGATTGGATTTTCCGGACTATGGGTGACCGGCAGTATAGTCCCCTGCTGGAGGGGAAGACTCGCATGTGTGAGATACAGAGCAAGGTGCTGAGAATGAAGGATCAGAGATTGCGCATGCGCAGCTCCCGGGAGCTAAGTGAAGCCAAGTTTGGCAGAAGGAGAATGCAGATGCCGTCTGTCCGGGCGGGCCCTCCCAGGCAGACAACAGAGAACCATAAATGATGGGGGGAACAAATTAGTGAAAGAACACATAAGAGTAAGGAAACAGTATGGGCTAAAGTAGAGGGTACAAGTCTCAGAAAGAGACCAAACATATACAACAAGGACGCTAAGAAGAAGAAAAAAATAATAGACAACGATACACACACATGTTTATATATGTACCGTAACCATAATGATAGAGGAAAGAATAATAATGTGGAGATAAATTATAATTGAAAATAAAAATTATAAACATGAAAGGAGAAGAACAGAGCACTGATGAGAAGAAAAAGCCAAATGCATAACACACACACCCATGATAATGAGAATAGAGAACATAGAAAGAAAAATCAATGTGCAATTGAATTATGGAGAAAAAAATTAAAGCAAATAACAAAGAGAAAAAATAATGTGGAGATAAATTATGAATAAAAATATAAGTCTGGAAGAAGAGTAATAGAGCACTGATGAGAGGAAAATAAAAAACAATCGCAAGCATACACATGTAAACGTATATAAACACATACACACACACACATGATGTTGAGAATGGAGAACATAGAAGGGAAAATATGCGTACAGTTGCGTTATGGGGAAAAAATGAAAATATGAGAATATAAAATTAAGAAAGAATTACAAAAATGAAGAGTGCTCATGGGACTGAAAAAAAAGTACAGTAAGGACGAGAAAAAATAAATGAACATAAAATGATTAAGTAGATACAGTAGGATGCTGGTGGTGAATGGTGACCTGTGAGGAAAATAAGAATTATAATTAACCCTGAAAAACCAATGCACTTTAATGAAAATAAAGGTGAAAATTGAAACCTGTAGTTTTGCTGAAGAGATTTATTCATGAGGGCATGTAGTACAAGTTAAGGCTACTGCTATGCTTTAAAATGCATATATGAAAGGGTTAAACAAATTTGGAAACCAGAAGGACAAGTATGAATACGTTTAAAGAGCCATGAGAAAGACGGAGTATAAAATTCTTTGGCTCAAAAAGCCCCGTCGCAAACATGAAGGCTGTAACAATGCTCCAAGTTCCTGAAGAGGGGGACATGCCTGCCCAAGAGGGTAAGATGAATATCCATGAACGGCTGCAATAACCCACAGATCCATGTCATCAGGGATACAATTAGGATATCCAAAATCGTAATCCAGATAGCTATAGGCATTACCATAATCCAGAGACAATATAGATGCAAGCGTAAAAGCTGCAGCAATGCTCCAAGTTCCCAAACGGGGAACATGCCTGCCCAGGAAAGCAAGATGAATATCCATGAACGGCTGCAATTAGGTACAGGCCCATGTCCTCAGGCATACATCTAAAATTTCCAGAATTACAGTACAGCTTATGTTATGAAAACTATAGGCATTACCATGATCCAGAGACAATATAGAAGCGAGCAGACAGATTGTAACGGGGGACATGGATAGTCAGTGGGAGTAAAATAGAAGGCTGCAGCACCCCAAAGTCCAGGACCGGTGTTGAGACAAGCAGATGGATGGCAACAGGGGCACAACTGGTGAGCAAAAGCAGATCCAGAAGACGGAAAGTCTGTCCGTCATGACCCTTCCATGCAATGAACATCTCTCCAAAACGTTGTAATTCTATCAGCGGGTAGTTCTATCTGCAGAAGAAGTGGGGACAGGATGAGTTCCTGATCGACACCATGATGATCATCCCAGCCCAGAAAGGTCATCTGTTGGAAGAATCCTGTAATTACTATCACATGCTGGAATCCTCATTAGCCCTGGAAACAAGAGCTCCTCGTTCATACCAAAGGGCGCTACTGTTCTTGGTCCGAATTTACAATACGTTCCAGACCTACTATGCGGGCATGGGTGTGCGTACCTGCATGATGCGATAAGAAGTGTGAAGCCACAGATTTAAGTGATTTCCCTTTCCGCAGGTCCGTTGCCGCCAAATTGATTGTACAGAAATGCTTCTGTATCCTCTTACGGAGTACCTGGGATGTTTGCCCAATGTAAACCTGTGAACAAGGATAGACAATGGCATAAACAGCTTGTTTAGATTTGCAGTTGACATAGTGCTTCAACCGATAGGATTTTGTGTCAATGGGATTGATGAACACATCGCATATTGGACGCATGTAGGGCCAAATACTGCATTTGCCACAGGGGAATGAACCTCGTAGAGCAATACCACGATTGAATTTGATAGTAGGCCTCTGATAGTCTCTTCATAAGAGTATCCTTGAGATTTGGTGCTCGCCTTGCTTTCAATAATGGTTTCCTACTCACAATGGTGTTGGTTTGCAGGTCCGTAGTTAATATGTCCCAATGGCTCTCAAGGCCCTCCTCACTTGTGCCCATTGTGCATTGTAATCAGTGATAAGACACACCTGATTGTCACGAGTCTTCGGGTGAGAAACCAAAAGGGAGTCCTGAGTATGGTGATTCGCTCTCTGGAAGGCCCACAATATCAATTTCTTAGGATATCCCCGCTTTCAAAACCTAGTGGTAAGCTCTTGTGCATGGTCTTGAAAGTCTTCATTGAGCATGCAGTTCCTCCTGGTCCTGAGGAACTGGCTTGTGGGGACACCCTTCCAGTTATGAAAAGGGTGAAGGCTACAGAAGTCCAAAAGGCTATTGGTGGCAGTGGCCTTATGGTATAAGGTGATAATGAGCTGATGGTCTTTGACTGAAACAGTCACATCTAGAAAAACAACTGAAAGTGGGGAAATGGAATAGGTGAGGAAGATATTATATGGCTTATCGTTGAGAATTTTAAAGAAGCCTTCACATTCATGTTGTGTCCCAAGTCAGATAAAGAACACATCATCGATGTAGCGTAGCCAGTATCTAACTTTGGTTTTGAACAGATCTAAGGAGTAAACCACCGTAGCCTCCCACCATCCTAAAATTATATTCACTAATGCAGGCGCACAACGGGCCCCCATTGCCACGCCGGATGTTTGCAGGTAGAATAACTTGTTGAATAATTATGTTTTAGGATAAATCCAGAAGGTCAACGATGAAAGAGTCATGTAGCCTGTCTGATCCAGGCTACCAGTACTTGAAACAATGGGACTATCAGGCGGCCTCTCCATGCTCTTATGTACCTTGGGCAGCATATAGAATGTGGAGATGACCGGAAGCTCAACCCACATGAAGCTTCGCTCTCAATTGGTAATGATGTCCATCCCTTTGACTAAATGCAACAATTGTTTACATTTTTTGACGAACACCATCGTGGGATCTGAGGGCAATTTTTGGTAAGTCCTGTTGTCGCCCAGCTGTCATTGAGCGTCCTCCAAGTACATATGATGTGGCCAGAGTACCACATTGCCCCCTTGTCAGCTTCCTTAATAAGAAAGCTTTTTTCTCCATCGCCTCATTGGGGGACACACAGACCGTGGGTGTTATGCTGCTGCCACTAGGAGGACACTAAGCAATACATAAGCAAAGAAGATTAGCTCCTCCTCCTGCAGTATACACCATCTGTTGGCTCAATCCTGAACCAGTTCTTGCTTAGTGTCTGTAGGAGGCACTAGGGTCTGCTCTCAGACCCCACTTTTTTCTCATTTTTTACCTTTTATTTTTGCTTTCTTCACGCACGGATGGGCGACGGGACTTGTACAAAAAGTCACGATCTCCCAAAAAACCATCAACAGGCGGCATCGTGTGAGTGTCGCCTCCACGTACCCCTCCTGCTACGCTACCATGGGGCGACAGATCCCTTGAATGGGCCGCTCTCCCATGAAATAACCCTCGATGTGGCGAGGTGATATGGCACAGAACGTTGAATGGACCCCCCACCACCTCCACGGAAAGCGGTGGCGGTATGGAGGAAAATTGAGATCCCTCTCCACCCCCTATCAAAGGGGACGGTGGATTGAGGAAGTACGGCCACATCTGCCGTAATCCCTGCGGAGGCCCTCCTTTTCTTCATTACCTTCCCGCAGTGAGTACAAGCACCCGGGGTATATGGCTTATCTCTGCGCCCACTGCGGCTGATTCCCCGTGCAGCGGCCGCCTGTCGCCGCCTCCGCTTTGCGTCGCGGCCGCAGCCATAAATTTAGTCCCCGGCTTTGGCCCGGGATAGGCCGCAACCAAAAATTTAGTCCCCGGCTTCGGCCCGGGATAGGCCGCAGCTTGAAATTTAGTCCCCGGCTTCTGGCGGGATAGGCCTCGATGGGGGAGGGTCTCCTGGCTCTCCCCTGTGACTCCGCCCACGTCACGCGCACCTTCTGCGGCCCAGGATTGGACAGGGCTCCTTCTTGGTCCCTCCTTCCCCCTCCCCCCCCCCCCACACCTTCTGGCGCTTCTCGTGCATACGAGAAGCGCAATCCTAGTCTCGGGTGCCATCTTTAACTGGAGACGCCTTCCTCTGCTAAGGGGCACAGTACCTGGGTAAGTGCCATAGCGCTTAACCCTTCTCCTGCCGAAGCCCCATTTGTAATAATGTCGCAACCAAGGACAATAAAAAGGCTCACAAATCACACCCTTCGGTGTATACCACCTGTGCCTCATGCAGCGCTTCGCTGCCAAGAAAGCTAGGTTACGCACTATGTGCTACAAGCGACCAGGAGCCTCCGGTCATTACGATCAGGAGCCCCAGCTATTCTCTACCCCAGTGAGCTCACTCTTCCTCATGCAGCCCCTCGCTTCCGTGTAAGCAGCTCCGCGTTCTGTGCGGCCTGAATTTACTCTCGGCCGCCATGTCTCCTCTCAGGTAGGACCCGAGACATCTGAATTTTTTCTTTTTACTGGCGGGCACGAACACGGGAACACGGGGTAAGCTTATAAATGGCTTAACCCTTCCCTTCAGCAGTCTACAGGCTCGCTTAATTGCAGAATGTCACAATCTAAGAGGACTGACAAACACACTCAGTTGTGTATGCCTGGTGTGCTTCATGCGATACCTCGCTATAGTGAAGGCACGGTGTCACGGATGTGTCACCACGAAGATCATCGCGATTACACAATCTGACTTTGCGCAGCTGAGTTTTTGGTGCTTGGTGTTTTTCGGCAGTGAGGGAGTTAATTCTTTCTCTCTCTGTGCTAGACGAGGTCCGGCCTCGCCCAGCTGCAGTTAATTCTGCAGTAATGAGATTCCTTCAAATACCTGCCAGTCTGCTAGGAATGTGTCGGTGAAAGCATTCATGCAGACCAGCAGAGCGGATCGTGGTATTGTGAAGTCTGAAGTGAAGAGTATCTGGTGTGGTCTTTTTTCCTCTCCTCGCTTTATCATTTATCTCCGTACCCGTTGGTGTTCCCTCTGTTTTTGTGGTGTGAGTTTTGTATGCAAGGTGGATTTTAGTTTACCCCTTGTACTGTCTCGTTTGTCTGTTACTGTGTTTAGGCATATACCTTCCAGTCCCCTTTGTTGTGATCGGGGTCCTTCTCAGGACTAGATTACTGAAGGTCAGGGATTAGCAGGAGATAGGGTTACGCTGGCGGCCTGGACCTCTGTACCATCAACAGTACCTCCAGGTAGAGGGATTAGTCAGGACCCCAGCTTAGGGTCAGCATAGACCCCGGACCTCCTGTATGCAGTAACAGCGTGACATTTTCACCGACCACTAAAGATTTTCTCCAGCCACCATGGATCCAGTAGCCAGTCTAGCTCGGCAGTTGCAGAGTTTGTCCATGGAGCTGGCGGACGTTAAGTCCAAGGTTTTGTACCCCTGGAGCAAGCCGGTCCAGAACCTAAAGTAGCTCTCCCTGACAGGTTCACTGGGGGGCGGGACAAGTTTTTTGCTTTCCGGGAGGCATGTAAATTGTACTTTCGGCTGCGACCTCGGTCATCTGGGAGTGAAGAACAAAGGGTGGGGATTGTCATCTCGCTCCTACAAGGAGACCCCCAATCCTGGGCGTTCTCTCTCCCCCCGGGCTCCCGGCTCTCCAGTCAGTGGATAGGTTTTTTGCAGCTCTGGGTCTTGTATATGATGACCCAGATCGGGTCTCCCTTGCTGAATCTAAGTTACGTAAGATACAGCAGGGAGATCGTCCGGCAGAGGAATTCTGTTCGGAGTTCTGTAGGTGGGCCACGGACACCCAGTGGAATGACCGGCTCTTAGGAGCCAGTTTTGTCAAGGTTTATCTGACAAATTAAAGGATGTGCTGGCACAGTATGACCCTCCCACGTCACTGGAAGCCGCTATGGCCCTTGCTATTCGCATTGACAGGCGGCTTCGGGAGAGGTGCGGGGTAACTCCGCCCCCTGTGATGACTCTACCTTCTACTAGGGCCCCTTATATGGAGGTTCCCCTGGTCAGTCCAGAGGAGCCTATGCAGTTAGGAGGGACATCATTCCGGGGGAGGGGATCGGCAGTGCGCCACAAGACAGGAAGGTGTTTCTTCTGCGGGAGAAAGGGACATTTTATTGGGGGGTGTCCATCCCGTCCTTTGCAGAGTGAGAAGTCGCCGGAAAACTATTGATCCCAGGTTGTGTGGTGGACGGCAATCTTTGAGTAGGTATTTCGTTCCTAGGTCCATCTCAATTCCTCGTGGTGGTGGGTGCGAGAACTGAGAGGATATCTGTTCTTCTGGATAGTGGAGCCGGGGCTAATCTGGTGGATGCTCGCTTTGCCCGGGTTCAAGGTATGCGACTGAGTGTATTGGCTAAACCCATCCCCATATTCTCGATCGACGCCAGACCTCTCGGTCAGGGTAGTTTTTTGCAAGCAGTGCATAACATAGATCTTCAAGTGGGGGCGATACATAAAGAACTGTTGTCGTGTTACGTGTTGGAGGGTCTTCCCACTCCTATAGTGCTGGGCCTTCCTTGGTTAACTAAGCATAACCCGGTTATTAATTGGCAATCCAGAGAGATAAGCCAATGGAGTGAATTCTGTAATAAAAACTGCATGAATACGGTCATCGGTGCGGTCGCTCCTAGGACCTTACCTCCATTTCTGGTGGACTTTGAGGATGTATTCTCGGAGAAAGGGTGTCAAGAACTACCTCCTCATCGCGTGTATGACTGTTCTGTTAAATTGCTCCCTGGGGCCAAGTTACCGAAATCTAGGTTGTATAACCTTTCTGGTCCTGAGAGACAGGCCATGAAGGATTATATTTCAGAGAGTCTGGCTAAGGGGCATATTAAACCTTCATCTTCCCCGGTGGCCGCGGGGTTCTTCTTTGTGAAGAAGAAAGATGGAGGCCTACGCCTTTGCCTGGATTTCCGTGAACTCAATCGGATTACGGTCCGAGATCCGTATCCGCTCCCACTTATTCCCGATCTCTTCAATCAGATCGTGGGCGCCAAATGGTTCTCTAAGTTGGATCTCAGGGGGGCGTACAATCTGATTAGGATGAAGGAGGGGGATGAATGGAAGACGGCGTTTAACACTCCAGAGGGGCATTATGAGAACCTTGTCATGCCATTTGGTCTGACTAATGCCCGGCGGTGTTCCAACACTTTGTTAATGACATTTTTCGCCGCCTGGTGGGACAGTTTGTTGTTATATATCTGGATGACATCTTAATTTACTCGCCGGATCTGGTGTCTCATCAGGAGCATGTTAGGCAGGTGTTGCAGATCTTGCGGGATAATAAACTGTACGCCAAATGGGAAACGTGTGTGTTCGCCGTACAGGAACTTCAGTTTTTAGGTTTCTGGTGTCAGCGTCCGGTTTTCGTATGGACCTTGGGAAAGTGCGGGCAGTTCTTGAGTGGGATCTGCCAGAGGATCTTAAGGCACTACAACGTTTCCTGGGGTTTGCTAACTACTACCGGAAATTTGTTCGTAATTTCTCGTCCATAGTTAAACCTCTCACAGACATGACTAAAAAAGGGACGGATTTTTCTAGATGGTCTGACAAGGCTTGTCAAGCGTTTTCCTCCTTGAAAAAATGTTTTGCTTCGGCACCCATACTCATTCAATCGGATGCGTCACAGCCGTTCATTGTGGAGGTGGACGCTTCTGAGGTAGGGGTGGGAGCAGTATTGTCACAGGGTTCGTCCCTGGTAAGTGGCACCCGTGCGCTTTCTTCTCTAAAAAATTGTCGTCCGCTGAGAGGAATTACGATGTCGGCAATAGGGAGCTCTTGGCCATTAAGTTAGCTTTTGAGGAGTGGCGTAATTTTTTGGAGGGGGCAGTCCACCCGGTCACCGTCATCACCGATCACAAGAACCTGCTGTATTTAGAGTCCGCAAAACGTCTGAATCCCAGACAAGCTAGGTGGTCGTTATTTTTTACCAGGTTTAATTTTGTTGTCACATATCGTCCTGGGTCAAAAAATGTAAAGGCGGATGCCTTATCTCGCAGTTTCCCTGGGGCCGGGAAGACGGATGACCCGGTTCCTATCCTTCAGGAGGGGGTGGTGGTGTCGGCAGTATGCTCTGAGCTTGAGAAGGAGGTATTGGAGGCTCAGGGGGACGCCCCTGTTGGACCTCCAGGGAGACTGTTTGTTCCGGATCACTTGCGACAAAAGGTGATTGAGGCACACCATAACTCAGCCTTAGCAGGACACCCAGGGAGTAAAGCAACTGTGGATCTCCTCTCGCGGCAGTTTTGGTGGCCTAACTTACATAGTGAGGTGGTAACTTTTGTTGCGTCCTGTGGGGTTTGTGCGCGCTCTAAGACCCCACATACTCATCCGTCTGGGGCCCTCTTACCTTTGAAGATCCCGGAGCGTCCGTGGACTCATCTGTCTATGGACTTTATTACGGACCTCCCGCCGTCTTCGGGTAAAACAGTCATACTTGTTGTAGTGGACAGGTTCAGCAAGATGGCTCATTTTATCGCTCTTCCTGCTCTTCCTAATGCTAAAACTCTGGCGCAGGTGTTCATTGGGGAGATTGTGAGGCTTCACGGGGTACCCTCCGATGTGGTGTCGGATCGGGGGTCTCAGTTTGTGTCCAAATTCTGGAAGGCATTTTGTACACAGCGGGGGATGCATTTGTCGTTTTCATCGGCTTTTCATCCTCAGACCAATGGTCAGACGGAACGTCTGAACCAGAGCTTGGAGACATATCTCCGGTGTTTTGTGTCAGAGAACCAGGAGGACTGGGCTTCTTTCTTACCTCTGGCAGAGTTTGCTCTTAACAATAGGCGGAGCGAGTCCACTGGTAAGTCCCGTTTTTTGGGGCATATGGTTTTCACCCCAGTTTTGTACTTTCAGTAGGGGGGGCTCTTCGGGGGTTCCTGAGGAAGAACGATTTTCGTCATCACTTGCTTCAGTGTGGAGAGGAGTGCTGAACAATCTTAGTACTATGGGGAACCGATACAAACGTATGGCTGACAGGAGGAGAGTGTCTGGTCCGGACCTATGTGTGAACGATTGGGTATGGTTGTCTACCAAAAATATAAAACTTAAGGTTCCCTCTTGGAAACTGGGTCCCAGGTTCATCGGGCCATACAGGATCAGTTCTATAATTAATCCTGTGGCATTCCGTCTTGACCTTCCCCCTACGTTTAAAATTCACAACGTGTTCCACAGATCTTTGCTTAAGAGGTATGTGGCGCCGGTGATACCGTCACCTTTACCTCCTCCTCCGGTGGTGGTCAATGGTAACTTGGAGTTTCAGGTGTCGAAAATCATCGATTCACGTCTTAACCGCCGGTCCCTTCAGTACCTGGTTCATTGGAGGGGGTATGGTCCTGAGGAGAGGACGTGGGTTTCTGTGTCGGATATTAACGCAGACCGATTAATTCGGGCCTTCCACACGACTCACCCGGATAAACCTGGCTCTGAGGGTCCAGAGGCCCTCGTAGAAGGGGGGGTACTGTCACGGGTGTGTCACCACGAAGATCATCGCGATTACACAATCTGACTTTGCGCAGCTGAGTTTTTGGTGCTTGGTGTTTTTCGGCAGTGAGGGAGTTAATTCTTTCTCTCTCTGTGCTAGACGAGGTCCGGCCTCGCCCAGCTGCAGTTAATTCTGCAGTAATGAGATTCCTTCAAATACCTGCCAGTCTGCTAGGAATGTGTCGGTGAAAGCATTCATGCAGACCAGCAGAGCGGATCGTGGTATTGTGAAGTCTGAAGTGAAGAGTATCTGGTGTGGTCTTTTTTTCCCCTCCTCGCTTTATCATTTATCTCCGTACCCGTTGGTGTTCCCTCTGTTTTTGTGGTGTGAGTTTTGTATGCAAGGTGGATTTTAGTTTACCCCTTTTACTGTCTCGTTCGTCTATTACTGTGTTTAGGCATATACCTTCCAGTCCCCTGTGTTGTGATCGGGGTCCTTCTCAGGACTAGATTACTGAAGGTCAGGGATTAGCAGGAGATAGGGTTACGCTGGCGGCCTGGACCTCTGTACCATCAACAGTACCTCCAGGTAGAGGGATTAGTCAGGACCCCAGCTTAGGGTCAGCATAGACCCGGACCTCCTGTATGCAGTAACAGCGTGACACACGGTTCCGTTTTTTTTTTTTTTCTGTGGGGCCTGCGTCCTTTCATAAGTCCAGGAGCCCCACGCGTCTCAGACTCCATAGGACGCCCGTGCGCCCCCACTATGTCACCGCTGTCCAAAGTGAATGGTGACTGGGGGCTAACAAAAACTTCTCCACCTCCCTATCAAGGTGATGGTGGATTGAGGAGACAATCAGTGCAGATGGTCACTAGAGGCTACCAAAAACCTCTCCACCTCCCTATCGAAGGTATGGTGGATTGAGGAGATAATCAGTGCGGACGGTGAGTGGTTTGCAATCTCCTGTGACATACGTTATTTGTCTGTCGCCGATAGACAGTCTGCCGTCTCTGGCCGGGCCGGACATATGGCCTGGGAGCACTGACCGATAGAACGCACGCTGACGCTTAGTGTGTTACGGGTAAAGTCATTTTACCGCGGCGACTCCCCGTTCCTGGGGATTGCAGCAAACATGACTCAAAATATGAGTCGCATGTGGGTATATCCGGATTCGCCAGACTATCAGTCTTACCTCACTGAGATCTTCAAAGGGATCAAACGTCTTCACGGGGTTTTTTACCATCCCCCTGACTTGCTGACATGGGTCAGAGATACAGTAGTTGCCGGACAAAGATTTCTCGGAGCAAAAACCGTTTAATCACAGTGTCTTTTTCCCGATCACCCCGTTCTTCACGCAGGAGACAGGGGCTCACAACCATCGTTCAGGTCCTTTCAGCCCTGGAGAAACAGATTCTCCCAGGCGGGAAATAAGAGCTCTTCCTCTCGCAAATTATCTTCCCAATGACTCCTTGCTGGGGACGGGCGACTCAAACAAGGTAGGCGGCCGCCTACTCTTGTTCCGCGAGGTCTGGGGGTCGGTCGTCCAAGACCGGTGGGTCCGAGATCTTGTAAACTCCGGCTACAAGATCGAATTCTTATCTCTCCCCCAAGGCGGTTCTTCCAGTCTCGCCCCCCAAAGTCCAAGGATCTCGCAGTTCCTTTTCTTCAGGCCCTGAACATACTGCGTACCAGCGGGGTCATCGTTCTAGTTCCTCACAAGGAAAGATTCAAAGGGTTTTTACTCAAACCTCTTTGTGGTTCCCAAGTAGGACGGCTCCTTGCGTCCTATTCTGGTCCAAAAATTTCTGAATAAATTCATCAGAGTCCGCCATTTCAGAATGGAATCCCTCCGTTCTGTTGTCGCATCTCTAGAAAGAAAGGAATTTCTGGCGTCTATCGACATCAAGGATGCTTATCTACACATTCCGATTTTCAGAGACCATCAAAGGTTTCTGCGTTTTGCAGTCGGAGAGGATCATTTTCAATTTGCCGCCCTGCCTTTCGGACTCGCAACCGCCCCCAGAGTGTTCACAAAAGTCATGGCGGCAGCCATGTCAATTTTACACTCTCGGGGTGTGGTGGTCCTCCCGTACCTGGACGACCTGCTCATCAAAGGACCGACTTTTCGGGCCTGCGCAGAGAGTGTCGAGATCACTATCGACACCCTCTCCCGTCTGGGTTGGCTAGTCAATCTGGACAAGTCTTCTCCCATTCCCTCTCAGAAGTTTCCTTTTCTGGGAATGATTCTGGACACCTCCCAAGGGTTGGTATCTCTCCCTCCAGAGAAGATTGCTTCTCTGAGGCGGGGAGTGCTCTTATTGTCTCCAGGCCGCCCCCACTCTCTGCGGGGCGCCATGCAGGTCCTCGGAAAGATGGTAGCCTCCATCGAGGCAGTACCGTTCGCTCAGTTCCATTTTTGACCTCTTCAACAAGAGCTAATATCAGTCTGGGACAGGAACCCAGCGTCCCTAAGTCGCCGCTTTCGTCTTTCCCCCAGAGTCAGAAGCTCCCTGAAATGGTGGACAAAATGCTTCATCGCTGAATCAAGGGAAATCTTTTCTGCCTGTCCATTGGCTGGTGGTGACCACCGATGCCAGTCTCCTCGGATGGGGAGCGGTGTTCCTTCATCACACGGCTCAAGGCCGCTGGTCTCTCCCAGAGACCCGTCTCCCGATCAACATCCTGGAGATCAGAGCTATCAAACTAGCTCTCTTGCAGTTCCATCATCTTCTGGCCGGTCGTCCCATCCGGATCCAATCAGACAATGCCACGGCCGTGGCGTACATCAACCGTCAGGGAGGCACTCGGAGCAAAACAGCGATGCTCGAGGTATCACACATCCTGCGCTGGGCCGAGGCAAACCGCTCGCCCATCTCTGCGGTTCACATCCCAGGAGTGGACAATTGGGAGGCCGACTTCCTCAGTCGTCAAGGCTTAGACTCAGGGGAATGGTCCCTGCGTCCGGAAATGTTTCAACTCATTTGCCAGCGTTGGGGCATGCCGGATGTGGATCTCATGGCATCCAAATTGAATGCCAAAGTTCCGACTTTCATAAGTCGATCTCGCGATCCACTAGACATCGGCTCAGATGCGCTAGTCCTCCCTTGGAGTCAATTTCGTCTTCCTTACATCTTTCCTCCTCTTCCGTTAATCCCCAGGGTGATTCGGAAGATCAAGGCGGAAGGCGTTCCTCTCATTCTGGTCGCTCCGGACTGGCCTCGCCGTCCGTGGTATGCGGAACTAGTGCGTCTGCTCGCAGACGTCCCTTGGAGATTACCGGATCGTCCGGATCTTCTCTCGCAGGGCCCAATTTACCATCAAAATTCCAAGGCACTTAATTTGACGGTATGGCCATTGAAGCCTGGATCTTAGGTCAGGCTGGTTTTTCTCACAAAGTTGTCTCCACAATGGTCAATGCCAGGAAGCCGGCTTCCGCCCGCATTTATCATCGTGTCTGGAAAACATTCTTTTCCTGGTGTAAGGACAAAGGTCGTTCCCCTTTGGTTTTTCTATCCCTTCCATTCTGGAATTTCTCCAAGCAGGAATGGACTCGGGGCTAGCACTCTCCTCCCTCAAGGGACAGATTTCCGTTTTATCCGTCCTTTTCCAACGACGGATCGCATCTAAGTCTTAGGTCAGGACTTTTATCCAGGGAGTGTCACATCTTGTTCCCCCTTACAAGAGGCCTTTGGAGCCTTGGGATCTTAATCTGGTCCTCAGTGCATTACAGGAATCTCCTTTCGAGCCTTTGCCGGAAGTGCCTTTATCTCTTCTTTCCTGGAAAGTTGTCTTCCTAGTGGCAATTACCTCTATCAGGCGGGTATCGGAATTGGCAGCCTTGTCTTGTAAACCTCCTCTTCTTACCTTTCACCAGGACAAGGTGGTTCTCAGGACTTCTCCTTCTTTCCTGCTCAAAGTAGTTTCGGCTTTTCATATCAACGAAGAGATAGTCCTGCCCTCCTTCTGTCCGGCGCCGATTCACCGTACAGAAAAAGCCCTACACACCTTGGACTTGGTGAGGGCTCTCCGAAGGTATATTTCGAGAACTGCATCTTTCTGTAAATCGGACGCCCTGTTTGTGCTTCTGGAAGGACACAGACAGGGTTTGCCTGCTTCCAAGGCCACGTTAGCCAGATGGATCCGTTCAGCGATCCAAGAGGCCTACCGTCTCAAGGGCCAGCCTATCCCGGCTGGGATTAAGGCACACTCCACTCGGTCTGTGGAGCCTCCTGGGCCATTCGGCACCAGGCTTCAGCACAGCAAGTGTGCAAGGCTGCGACTTGGTTCAGTCTTCATACTTTCGTCAAGCATTACCAAATCCATGCTCAGGTTTCTTCAGATGCGGCACTTGGCAGACAGATTCTGCAATCAGCTGTTGCGCATCTGTAAGTTGTCCGTTGACTGTTTAAGCGTTTTATGCATGTCATTAACGAGGCTTCATCTACTGTTATGGCTTCCCACCCAGGGACTGCTTTGGGACGTCCCACGGTCTGTGTGTCCCCCAATGAGGCGATGGAGAAAAGGAGATTTTTGTGTGCTCACCGTAAAATCCTTTTCTCCGAGACGCTCATTGGGGGACACAGCTCCCACCCTTGTTTAGCCTGTGGCCTCGTTATTTCTTTGATTGTTTCTTTGATTGTTGACATATTGCACTCTGTTATGAGCTCCTACTGCTTTGGCACCGGGTGGGGGGGGGCGAAGGAGGGACCAAGAAGGAGCCCTGTCCAATCCTGGGCCGCAGAAGGTGCACGCGATGTGGGCGGAGTCACAGGGGAGAGCCAGGAGACCCTCCCCCATCGAGGCCTATCCCGGCCAGAAGCCGGGGACTAAATTTCAAGCTGCGGCCTATCCCGGGTCAAAGCCGGGGACTAAATTTATGGCTGCGGCCACGACTAGTGTTGAGCGATACGATACTGCAAATATCGGGTATCGGCCGATATTAGCTGTATCGGCCTTTCGATTCCGAATACCGATATTTTCGTCATATCGAATACCGGAATCGGATTTGTCACTGTCACTGTGAGTGTCCGTCGGTCGGGTCTGTCAGGAGTCAGCGGCACTTACCTGGCAGAAGATCTCCGGCGGTCACGTCCTGGACTGCTTGATGGCCGCCATTATCTTCTCCCTGGCGGTCACATGCAGTTTTTCGCGATAACTGCAGTGACTGCAGGGTAATCCCGGCCGTAAACCAGTCCGATGACGTCACCGCCGGGGAAGCAGGTAATCAGCTGTGCTGCGCCGGGATGACAGGCTCTGCCTGTCATTCTGATGTAGCAGAGCTGGATCGTCGTGGGACACTCGTTACTATGGACTGCGTCAGTCAGGTGGTATACTTTTTTTTTTTTTTTTTTTTTTTACAGGAGATCGATGGCGTCGCAGGATGAGACTGTAATAAAAGTAATGAAAACTGTGTTTTTTTCTTTTTTATTAAATTAAAAAACTTTTTTATGAACATTCACCCGTCCGGGTACATCAACAATTTAACTATTTACATACAGGGACCCTGTCTGGGTTATTTATAATTCTTTGGCAGGGGTGTTCCAGGTACCACCTGGTACTCTTCTGATGCTTGCCAAACATCCGAGACACCAAGGACCACCAGGACCTGATGACGTCGTGTGGCCTGTACAGTCAAGTCGTGACCCGCTATCTGGGTCTGTGTGGCCACCTCTTTCATCTCCCTCCGGGTCTGGAACCCTATGTCCCGGACTGAACGAACCCCAGGGGGCCTAACAGGCGCGGGTACGGGCCAGCTATACTTATCATCTCCATAGCTGGGGCTGCTGAGGAGACCACTGAGGGAGGCTGGGGAGATTTACGGCGTGGGGTGGGCACTTTTGCAGAGGCCTGGATGTGGGAGGCTGAAGGCTCCGAGGGTCTCACAGGTTCCTGACACTCTGGGGAGTAGGGGTGGCACCTGGTAACATTTAGGGCGTACCATCCATTGTAACCCAGTGTCGGGTGTAAGTCACCAAGTCTCCTGGCAACAGGTCCCTCCCCGGGTGTCCTTCTGGGAGGTGAGCCTCCACGTCCCGCCGGTTCACAAAAACTTCTAAATAAAGTCCAGGCTCCTGGATGAAGCCCCAACCACCTTTCAATTTAAAGCTCCGTACTGCACCCTTACGCCGCGGCTCCCACAGGGTTCCTTTATCTTTTCTCATCCGGTCCTTATCTGCCCGGTCCTTCTCCAGGTTACGTTGCCGAAGCTTTTGGGTTTCTCGCTGCTCCCTTTGTCGCTCTGCTTCCCGCTCCCAACGTCTCCACTCTTCCTCCTGACGCCGGTTGAAATTCTCCTCCACCAGCTGCTCCATGTCTCCACCATCAAACTGCAGCTTACAGTGTCCGGTTTGCGGCAGCTCTCCTGGCGCCCCCCAGTCCTGGCGGCGCTCACCTGCGGAGGAAGCAGCCGGCTCTGGAACAGATGACAGTCGGGGCTCCGGTATAGGCAGGTAGTGCTCTGGTGCCTGCGCGGCCTCCTCCATGAGGACGGGTGTCGCTTCTTCTGTCTCAGCGACTGGGGCAGACAGCGGGATCTGGGGTGCTGCCGGTGCAGAGTTTTTTGCAGGAACGGGTGCCTCCACTGCGACAACGTCAACCGGATCACATTGCAAGGGCTGGGATGCCCGCACGGACTCCTCTACTGGAACGGGTGCCTCACCTTCCGGTACAGACACTTCAGGTAAGAGGGATTGGCGCCGCTCCAAGTTTAGTTTTAGGGCACGCCAGCTGGCTTCCATCCTGGCGACCTCCTCCCGGTGCCGGGCCAGACCTCTTAGGGTATCCTCCGCTTCTTGCAGCGTAGGAGGGTTTCCAGGCCGGGTGCCCAACGGTGGTTCCGTGGCGATCGGGTCGCTTCCGTGGGGGGAGAGCTCTGACTGCTCCATCCCTTCACACTTCTGCTCGTGTCCATTAGCCATCTCTGCCAAGTCACATGTGTCATTAGCATCTGGAGAGGGCCCCTCTTTTGTAGGGAGGCGGGACCTTCGTGTTAGTTTCCGCACACTGAGGAGGATGAGGAGGCGGAACTGAAGAGCTGTGGGGCACGATCTTACATTGCAGTACCATTTACAGTGGTCGGCCATCGTTTTTGCGCCACTGAGTGAGTGTACACCCACGAAGAGCACTCCCTTCTTCTTCACCAGTGCCTCGTCGTGACGCAGATATGGCTGAAAAATGGCAAATACATTCTCTGATGATTTTAGCAATTCTCAAGCACAAAACCAGTTCAATTCAGGCACACAGGACTCGCTTATAGCGAGCTACAGAATCCTGTTTGTGACGCCCAAGTTGAGTCGCACAGAGCCAGAGGTTTTGGGGGTACTCGGCACCGAGCCCGTCGACTTCTATGGGGTATGTCACGGCTTTACCCGGCAATTGAATCAGAGTCTATTTTACTATGTAGAAGTGTATAAACTATAAATATATGTATATATATATGTCACAATGACATGTATATATATATATATGTGTGTATTCTATGTGTGTATATTTTGTGTTTACAACGAAAGAAAGGGTTTTTTTTGTTACGATATTTTGTTCCCATAGATTTACATGGGACTTCCGGTATCAGAATCGGATATCGACGATATTTAGTGATATCGGCGATACCATTTCGATACGATATTTTTAGATATCGAGCAGTATCGCTCAACACTAGCCGCGACGCAAAGCGGAGGCAGCAGCGGCAACAGGCGGCCGCTGCACGGGGAATCAGCCGCAGTGGGCGCAGAGATAAGCCATATACCCGGGTGCTTGTACTCACTGCGGGAAGGTAATGAAGAAAAGGAGGGCCTCCGCAGGGATTACGGCAGATGTGGCCGTACTTCCTCAATCCACCGTCCCCTTTGATAGGGGGGTGGAGAGGGATCTCAATTTTCCTCCATACCGCCACCGCTTTCCGTGGAGGTGGTGGGGGGTCCATTCAACGTTCTGTGCCATATCACCTCGCCACATCGAGGGTTATTTCATGGGGAGAGCGGCCCATTCAAGGGATCTGTCGCCCATGGTAGCGCAGCAGGAGGGGTACGTGGAGGCGACACTCACACGATGCCGCCTGTTGATGGTTCTTGGGAGATCGTGACTTTTCGTACAAGTCCGTCGCCCATCCGTGCATGAAGAAAGCAAAAATAATAAAAAGGTAAAAAATGAGAAAAAAGTGGGGTCTGAGAGCAGACCCTAGTGCCTCCTACAGACACTAAGCAAGAACTGGTTCAGGATTGAGCCAACAGATGGTGTATACTGCAGGAGGAGGAGCTAATCTTCTTTGCTTATGTATTGCTTAGTGTCCTTCTAGTGGCAGCAGCATAACACCCACGGTCTGTGTGTCCCCAATGAGCGTCTCGGAGAAACGGATTTTACGGTGAGTACACAATCTCCTTATTATTCTTCAGGTCTCTAATTGGTTTTTGTTCCCAGTCTGCAAATTGTTTGGTAGAGTTGGATATGATGGCAATCTCGAAATAACCCGTTTTACCAATTGAAAAAATGATTTTTATGGCTGGTACCAAAGATAATGGGGGGCAGTGGTTGATTTTGTTAGAATGTGGAAAGCGTTTATCTGAATCTGTTTGATTCTCTTGTAAGAGCTCCACCAAGTCCTGGAATATCTGTCTGTCTGTCTCGTCCATGGTATCGATAATGCCTGGCTTCTTGTGCAGAACTTGAAGAACCAGTTTTCTGCAAAAAGAAAAAGATCTTTAACAAGTGTGAACTTATGGAGTGGTTGTTGTGGGGAGAAGGTCATACCTCTCTTAAGGACCCAGATCTCGTCCCGGGAAAGTTGGTGATCAGATAAATTGATAATCTGTAAATCATCTGTAGATACCTGTTGGGTAATGGCACCAGGTGTGAAAGTCAAGGCCGAGTCTATTTGTGGTATCCTTTCTGATTCCCATAGTGTGTTGGTCTGTGGCCTCTTTGTCTTGTTCTTCTAAGGATGCCTCGACCTCCTGCCCCCTCTCCTGATCCTGTATCGAGTTCGCTTAAATCACTTGATGCTTGGCTATCTTCACCACTCTGTGTATCCATATATGTGGGTCCGTGATGGATTATGCTGATTTCCATGGTGTCTCCATTTGTAAACGTGTTTATTCTCAGTCTTTTTTTATCCCTTTGAAATTTTGATTTCTTGCGTGAGATGACGTCATTCTCATACCTATCCAATGTTTCCTTGAGTTTCACCTTAAAGGGTTGTACCATCTGGTTTTCATCAAATTTGGATATCTTGGACTCCAAGGACTTGATGTTAGTCTTTTGTACAAATCAGTAGTTCCCTATCATGCTCCAAGAGCATGTTTATGATAATAGTGGAACATTTAGAAAGGCCCTGTTCCCATGTGGACCGGAAGCCATCGGTGGGTTCCCAGGCCAGGTAGACATGAACCCTGAGTCCCTATGGTATAATATTTGATCTTAAATATTCCTCTAGGGTTCCTTCTCTAGTGATTTTCACCATCCATGTGCAGGTATATTTGTGGGAAGGACTTTTTTGGCTGATACTTTAAGGGCATGGCTTTAATGGCAGCCATTTTACCATTACCTGATTCCTGAGGGTGGAATTCCTCACGCATACATGGATGGGTGAGATTATGATTAACTGCAATTTTATGTGTCTCTTTATCACTATTTTGGTAGAGCGATCTTATCTTCATCCTATTCGATTTTTCTGCCAGGATTTGGTATATTCTTATTGCCATATCTTCCTCATATTCAGGGAGGTGTGTATATGTCCTTATTTATTATTACTCAGCCTTGCGCATTGTTCATAATCACTTTTTTGATTGAATTAACCATATTTTGATATTATGTGGATGTATTATTTTACATACATGATCAGTCTAATATCTTGGGGGTATGTCGCCCCGGAATACCTTGTTGTATTCTTTTAATTGTTTTTAACCAATTCTATGCTTGTTTCAATTGTGTCCAATAAAACTATAATTCTTATATATACATTGTGAGTGTGCAATTGAAAGAACAAATACCCATTCAACTAATCCTGTTACCCGAGGCTGGGCCCTGGGCGATCTGAGGCTGGGCCCGGGCGGTCTGAGGCTTTGCAGTCACAATTTAGTAACTTCTTTGCACCTGCTGCTCTAAGATTCAGATGCTCACACTGAATGGTGGTGGAAGGAGGCCACAACTCCCTGTTCCCCCAGGTTATTCAGTGGTATGTGCATCTTGACATTGCAGATGAAATCGAGACGCTAGATGAGGGAGCAGCCATATGGTGCGGTTTCAGGAACCGCTTAAGGGTCAGATGAGGCCTGTGTGCTGTGCTTAGTCTAGGTCTGGCCTAGATGAACAGCAGGTGCATTCACATTTGTCGATTTCTAGTGAACAAACCTTTTTAGGAACTCTCGTGTCCTGCCAATCATCCAGTGTAAACAGTCTGCCAATTACCCGAATAACACTTATTTGTCAGCTGACATGATTTTTAAGTTGTACCAGGACCTGCAATGCCAAGAATGACCGTCTATGCCCTAACGGAACTGTTAAGCAACCGATGATCTGCCCCTATGTAGCCAATCGCAGTCGGTAATGGCCACGGGTCATGCAGTGTAAACAAATCTTTATTCTTGTGTTGAAGATCCAGCATTTGCATTGTGCTAACTTCTCCCTGTTGGGTGATTTCAGGCTTATGGTGGTGCCTATGATGTAATGAGCTCAAAGCATCTTCGAGGTGATGTTAACTATGCCTGGCCTACTGCAGAAGTCGCTGTTATGGGGGCAAAGGTAGGAGCTGAACCCAATGTATCCTTTCTCACTGCACTTATTTTATACTTCTCCAGACAGTCCTTCTTCCAGAACTTCCCGACCGATGGGGTGTGTATATACATTGTGGTGAACGCCGGGTGTTCAGCTAACATCACAGCGGACTCCCAGCTCTCACTGTCAGGAGCGGTGCTCGCACTGCCCCCAGCAGTTTAGCACCCTAAATGCTGCGATCTATATCAATCGCAGCATTTAGAAGAGAGAGGGGGGGCTCCCTCTTCCCTCCGATTGGTGCCCCTGTGATGTCATTGCAAAGGTCTGATCGTTGCCGTGGTGACCCAAGGTAGTCAACATCCCGGTCACCAGGCTACGGCAAGTCCCTTAACCCATGGTCTTGTTCAGTGCAAAACGGACATGTATAAAGCAATGCAGTGCTTTATACCCTGCCATCAGACTGCTCGAAGTGAAAGTCCCATAGAGGGACAAAGTAAAAAAAATATATATATATATATATATATATATATATACTGTTCCCATAAATAAGTATTTGTATGTGAACAAAGTTAAATAAACAAAAGTACACATTTGGTATCGCTGCGTCCGGAAGGCCCGACATATGAAACTGTCACACTAGTTACCCCCTTCAGTGAGCACTGTAAAAAAAAATGCTTTTTCATCATGTTTCTGAAGAAAAAATGGAATAAAACGCAATAAAAAAAGATAAATATAAATAAAAATGGTATAACTGAAAACGTCATCTTGTCCTGCAAAAAAACAAGCCGCCATACTGCTCCATCCGCAGAAAAATAGTTATAACTCTCAGAATAATGCAGTGCAAAAATAATTGTTTTTTTTTTCTAGACAAGTTTTTGTGTAAAAGCGCCAAAACATAAAAATAATTATATAAATTTGGTATTGCTGTAATCATAGTGACTCAAAGAATAAAGATGCCTAAGCAATTTTACCACACACAAAATGGCATTAAAAAAATGATTACTGAATTGATGTTTTGTGTTCCTTCTAACTCCCAAAATTTGGAATAGAAAGTGATCAAAAACGTTATGTAACCAAAAATGGTACCGATAAAAACATCACTAAGTCTTGGTTCAAATTTATCTTGCGCTCTACGCTGAGCTCTTACAACGGGGTTTCCATGTAAATTTCTGAAATGTGTGATTCAGACTTAACCCCCTGCAGAATATTCCCTGTAATGAGGCAGATGGAGACACTGTGGATGCAGTCTAACCTATGATGCAGCGGTGTCCCATCTTTTTAGGTGTGCATAAAAGCGTGGTCCGCCACAGTTTTGTGCACCTCTGTAAAGGACACCGCTGAACAGAGGTCAGACGGAGTGCAGAGTAACTCTGCTGCCTCATTATAGTGAATGGATTCCCTGGGCGTTTCATCTGAATCACGCCATTGGGAGAGTTCGATGGAAACCCCAAAGTAAGTGCTCAGCGTAGTGCTCAGGATAAATGTGATCCTAAATGTTATGTAAAATGCTCCCAACAAAAGTTTCAGCTCAATCCACAAAAAAAGGCAAGTCCCCACACTCTGGTCCATCACTGGTTACGGAAATATAGGGGGCTTCTACATTACTAGTAGTAAAAAGGCCCTGGAAAAATTATATGCTTCCTCACCCCTTAAAAGAAATCCAGCGACTTCTCATTCCCAAATCCAAATGCCCCACTCCCTTCTGAGCCCCCCAGTGTGCCTAAACCACAGCGTCCACATGTTTGGCATTTCTGTATCCTATAAGAGACTTGGAGTCAAAGTCCAGAGAAGTATAACAAGAATTTTTATTATTACAAAAGATAATAACAAATAACAGGCACAAACATTATGTATGAGAAAAGAGCTGTTAGCGACGATGGCACACAGTGTCAAAAAATTGCAGCTTCTCAAACTAGTAATAAGTATGGGAACTGAGATAACAAGGTAATGATATGAGGAGTCCACATAATGGTGTTTCCCCAGAAAGTGGTAGATAGAAATCTAAGTAGATACAAATTGGATCATAAGAGTACATAGATCCTAAAGCACCATATAAGGAAACATCATATGTTCACAGTGTAGATTCCTCAATATTTAAAAAATGTATATATATGCCATGTGAATAGCAATCACAATAAAAAATCAGTATCTCAAAGAAGTTACAAAATACAAAGATGTTATCCAAATCATAAGAGAATAGCAAGGCATACATAACCAAACATCTCACCCATTGTGCCCTGTATGAGAAGGTGCAGGAAACAGCAGCCCCAATGCTCATTTCATTTCGCATGGGCTTCCTCGGGGGGCTGTGACTCCGTGTGTGTCTTGGCTTCTTAATATAAGAGCTGATTTAGACTGTCAAATCAATCCACGGGTGGAGGACGTCGGAAACAGCTGTGTTCAGGGCCGGACGTATTCTGGCGCATGCGCAGTAAGGGCCTGCACCATCTTTATGTAATAAGGATCTACCAATCAAAAGATGAGGTGTATACAGCAAGGTAGAAGTGCAGGCTTAAAATATAACTTTTAATAATTGTAATAATTAAATAATCTCGTTTTTTAAGGGCAATTATTAAAAGTTATATTTTAAGCCTGCACTTCTACCTTGCTGTATACACCTGCACCATCTTTAACATTATATTGGGCATTCACAACTATGTCCAAGGTGGGGTGTATTCTAGGGCATGTGCCGTGGGAAAGCACGTCATCCTGGATATTGGCTCAGGCGCTCACAACGGCGCAGTGGGACAGGGGGAAATCCCCCCCCCATAATGTCAAGGCCTGCATACGCCACAACCAAACACCATCGGCAACATCGATGACAGTCGCACCCACCGCACATGCGTCCACCCCGACCGCCATTTTTGTGAAGGGCAGGTATATCAAAGGTATATACAGATGGAATTTTATCAAAGGGTATGTCTTTCCGAAAAAAGGCAGGGGTAAATTGGAACAGTTTGCTCATAAAGGTCCTAAAAGAAATGGTGGAAAAGCTTAGAAAATCGAAATCATTATTGTACAAACCATTACAGTGCCAAGTGTGTGGTTCTAAATACCTGTCAGGTCCCATAGGTAAGTGCCATTAAAGTGACAGGTGCATAAGAACAATAAGCTATGAAGCCCAGCACATAACGGCTACTCCCAAGTGCAGACAATACATAATAATCTAAAAAAATGCATAATATAAGAGTGTAAAATCAAGTGAGGCTATGTGATACAAAATGCAGGTGCCAATCTCAAGGGCATAATAACACCATTCATTATATAAGTAAAACGTAAATATTCATGGCCCAATATATAGGTCATATACATATAACTGAATAAAAAGTAAATGTGAACCTGCCATAAACCATGCATGATACAAAAAGGTCCCAAACCCGATGTCCTATATCTTATATGGCCGACAAAAAGGCCCCATATTGAATCAAATAATACCTAATGCACAATGTTATAAAAGATGTCCATGGTATATAAAAATAACAGTCCAAATGGGATGATGTCCATCTCATTACACAAGTTCTTACAGAAAGTAGAATTCCATAGGATATATAATGCTGATTCCGTAGAGATATAGAATGGATGTGAAAAAGCTCCACAATGAGAATATTGGAAAACATCCAACGATGAAATAAGCTGTAATGCAAACAGTAATACAAAAAAGAAGAAAAAGACAACACATAGATTAAAATAAAGTATAAAGGGATACGGAGCGCACAAAAAAATTATCTGCACAAAGATCAGTCTACAGAAATGGGGCAAAACTGATATGTTAATTCAGCCCTGCTGGGGTTATAGTACCAAGTGTGTTTATCCAGCAGCACTCTAACTGGGCCAATTTTAGCTTCATATTTCCACCCCGAATTCCACCACGTATTCTGTCTATCCCCTTGACCTTCAGGTCTTTGGGATTATGTGAAGTTGGTGCTACACGAGATGTAGTGTGTGATCTTGTATTCCTTCCACCGGTCGGATGAGGTAAAAGATGTAGATCGGATCATATTTTTACATGCTAGGCACTCACCACAGGGATAAAAGTCCCATTTTTGTTTTCCCGCACCAAAGAAACCCTTGGGTTTACACACATAGTGACTCCTAACAAGCATGTCACTAACATTTTTGCTCCTCCTATACGTCATAAGGGGTTATTTGATAAATGTCTGGCAAACACGGGTTCAGTCATGGCATTTCTGTAGCGATGAGAGCCCGCCTAATTCACAGGTGCTAGTCACTACAACATACCGGTCACTACAATAACAGATTTGCAATTTTCACTCCGCAGTATCCATAGCTGCTTGTTTCTGGAAAGTGCCCATGGAGTCAAATCATCACTACACCTGTATATAAATTACCAAAGGGGTAAAATTCCCAAAATGTAATCACTTGAGGGGAATTCTGCTTTTCTAGCACTTGGGATTAGTGATGGGCAAGCCCCTGGATTTTCGGGTTCGGCCGAACAGTTAAAAAAAAAAAAAAAGTTTGGTTTGGCTACCAGAACAGTACCTGGACCCCATTTACTTGAATGGGGGGCCTGAATATCCAGTGTTTGCCATGCTGTCATGTGCATGACAGTGTGCCAAACATGGTCTCAGAGCTGCAGTTCCCATGCTGTCAAATGATAGCGTGAGCCCACAGCTATGACTCCGGTCACTGGTGTTGGCTGATGGGACTACTACTGCAATCACCCTACACCTGCTGCTGCTAATAACAGCTAGAGCAGGCGGCGACTGATGGGAGTATTTATCAGCCTGCTCTATGTAAATGATATTATTTAAAAAAAAAAAAACACAAGAAAAAAAAGTTGTGGGTTCCCTGTATTTTTGATAACCAGCCAGGCAAAACTGATAGCTGCAACCCTCAGCTGTCAGCTTTAACGAGGCTGGTTATCAACATTAGAGGAGTCCTCATGCGTGTTTTTTTTTTTTTTTTTTTTTAATTAAAGCTAAAGCAGACAACTGGGGGCTAGTGTTTTGAGGCTGATAAGGGGCCATGGATATTGTCACCCCTCCACCCTACCCCAGCCTGCAACTGCCCCAGAAAAGGCACATCTATTAGATGCGCCATTACTGTTGTCTTGGCTAGCTTTTCCCACTTGGTGGCAAGTGTGGTTCATATTTATGGAGTTGATGTCACCTTTGTGTTTTCTGGTGACATCAAGCCCATGGCTTAGTAATGGAGAAGCGTCTATAAGACACCTATCCATTATTAATCCTATATTTGTTTTGCAAATAAACACACAGCCAGAATAAAGTCCTTTATTTGAAATAAGGAAAAACACGTTTTTTACTTTTTTATTTAAAAAGAAACTGTTTTACTCACCCATTCCAGTGAAGCCATTGTCTCCTGTGAAAAAAAAACGGAAAACAAAAAATAACCATATCCCTCACCTGTCCATTGTTCTGTTCCACGCCGTAATCCATGTCTGGGATGAATGGTTTTCAACCTGGATGGTGCTAAGATGAGACTGGTGGGAAAAAAAAAATAAACAAATTTCAAGGAGATTTACATCAGAAAACTGGCAAAAGATCTTTGACTCTGGGCCAAATTCCTGATTTTAATATTTTTTTTGTATCAAAATAAATGTAATAGATTGTATAGTATGAAATCACAGTGATGTTCTTTGCAGGGAGCTGTTCAAATCATATTCAGAGGAAAACAGAATCAGGCGGAAGCAGAGGCTGAGTATGTCGAGAAATTTGCTAACCCTTTTCCTGCTGCGGTTCGAGGTAAGACCTCTACACTTCCCTGTTCAGATTCCTTAAAGTATTGGTGTGTAGCTTGTGTAATATGCCACCTGCAGTGACAATGTAGGGCTGGGTTCACATGTGTATAAAACATGGCCGCTGCTCAGATCGTAGTACTCTGCCCAACCGCCAGGCAGTTAGCTCTGCTTAGGAGACCCAGCAGTCGTCTGTTACAAGTTTTAGGGGCTCACCTCCTCACACATGTTAATGTGGCTCATCTCCCGAGAGAACAAAAGGATCAGTCCTGTCCAATCCTTAACTACCCTAACAGCCACTTGTCTGGGGAATGGTTGTGTGAAGTATGTTCACTTGAGCAAGAAAACCAAGATTTGTGTTTTTCGTATTTCATTTTTAAGTCCCTGCTAGAGGAGTTGGATCTGCAGTTATTTGATTGCTTGTTCTGTAATGGCTTGCAAAAATATTCACCCCCTTAGCTTTTTAACTATTTTATTACATTACAACCAGCGTTTTAAATACTTTTGTAGGCCGATTTGTTTGTGATGCATCAGTACTATGTTGGTGAAGTGGTGAGAAAAATGTAGGCATAAATTAAATGTATGGGATAAAATGCATACAAATTGGCATGTGTATATGTATTCACCCCTTTTGCTATAAAGCCACTAAAAATTTCTGGTGCAAGCAATTCCCTTCATAAACCACATGCTTAGTGAAAGGAAGTCCCCCTGTGTACAGTTGAAGTGTCACTTGTCTGTCAGTATATGCAGTTTACCTTTTCTGAAAGGCCACAAAGGCTGCAACACCATTAACAAGAGGCCCCACTAACCAAACTCCATGAAGAGCGAGGAGATCTCCAAACAGGTCAGAGCCAAAGTTGTTGAGAAGAACAAGTCAGGGTTGGGTTATTAAAAAAACAAAAATCCCAATCTCTGCTGATCTCCTGGAGCGTCATCAAATCCATTATTATCAAATGGAAAGAACTTAGTACCAGCTCAGCCTAGGCAAGGAGGCCATTAATCAAAGAGGCAGCACAGAGACCAAAGGTAACCCTGAAGAAGCTGCAGAGTTTCCAAGCCTGGACTGGGGTATCTGTCCATGCCACCACAAGAAGTCATACTCCATAGGGGACCGTCGTGGAAGAGTGGGCAGAAAAAATCCTTCACTTACAACTTTTATGTTTAAGGATCGTTTTGATTTTTCCAAAAGATGTGGTAGACTCCCGAAATGTATGGAGGAAGGTGCTGTGGTCAGATAAGACCAAAATTGAACCCTTTTGGTCACTAAGGTAAATGTATGTCTTGTGCCACACCAACCCAGCTCATCACCGAAGAACACCATCCCCACATTGAAACATGCTGGTGGCAGCATCATGGGAATGTTTTTTGGCAGCAATGACAGCGAAAATGGTCCCAGTCGAGGGGAAGATGGATGGTGCGAAATACGGGATATTCTTGAGCAAAACTTGTTTGTCAGTGATTTGAGACTGGGACGGAGGTTCACCTTCCTGCAAGACAATGACCCTAAACATACTGCTAAGAAACCCTTAAATGGTTAAAA
>JARQOD010000005.1:66494752-66552632 GCA_033576555.1 Oophaga sylvatica
ACCTGCCAGGTCTCCTGCCGAGCTTTATACAGTGATTCCTTCTGCAGACAGCAAGGACATAATGGTGGATAGAATACACAGAATTCCAAAACCAAAAGGCCTCAGCCCAGATTTACCTCGAGATGTTATTGCCCGCATTCATTTCTATACATTGAAGGAGACTTTTATGGCTGGCCTCAGAAAAAGGCCGAAACTTCCAGATAACGCGGCCCAGCTGAAGGTATTCCCTGATTTGTCGGCAGGTACTTTAGCTCAGAGGAGGGAATATATGCTGTATACTACAGCCCTCAGAGAACAAGGGATAAAGTACAACTGGGGGTTCCTCACAAAATTGAAAGTCTTAAGGGACAATTCCATATTTGTCTGCACATCCCCAGAAAGGCGAGAGATTTATTGCTAAAGTGGAAGATTCAGCCTATACATCCAAATGACAAAAGAGCTCCTCAGGCACAGAAAAAGAAAAAACGACCCAGACTGGTTTAAGGCATGATTGATTACTGGACAGCCGTTCTCGGTTTCCTGCTTTCTACTCTTTGCCTGGTGCCTCTATGGCAATGTTGAAACCAGGCAAAGTTGCCCACAGAGTGTCTTTTTTCACTCTTTTTCAAATTATTTTCTCTTATTACTTTTTCTTTACTGTTTGCTTGATTTTGGAACTATAAGGGGACTTCCTCTTATGTTGAAGCAAAAATTTTGGTTTGATAATGATAACCCTTCATTTGTTTCTACAAGCAAATTTGTTCCCCTGTCCGTCCTCCCCCTGCCTGTTCTCTCCATGTTGGTCACTCATTTAGGAGCAGTGGTTTCACATAAAGCAGTATATAGTATTAACAATGCATATTACGGTTTTATCTATAAATGCCAATGGTTTGAACTCGCCATGTAAAAGATCCATCTTTTGGAAGAATATGTGCAAGAAACTGCTAATGTAATTTGTGTTCAAGAAACGCACTTGTTGGCGCAGGATAATGCTCGACTAAATAACCCACGATATCCACACAAGTTCTTTGCAAACAACAAGACTAAAAGAGCTGGAGTGGCTATTTTTATAAGAGACTCACTAACCTTTAAACTGTATGATACTACTAGTAATCCGGAGGGGCGTTTTATTTGTTTTCCTCGATTGTTCTTTAACACTAAATACATGATTGTATCTCTATATGCCCCAAATACGCACCAGTTCTCATCTATCAGATGAACACTTAAGAGGGTTCAGGTGTTCTCCAAGGGGTTTAAAATTGTCTGTGGAGATTTCAACCTCCCCATGTCTGAGTCACAAGTTTTGTGACGCAACATCGATCCCCCAGCGATATCGCTGTGTGTGACATTCAGCGACGATCAGCCCCCCTGCTGGGTATCGCTGATCGTCGCTGAATGTCCTGGACATTTTTTGATCGTTGGTCTCCTGCTGGCCAGCACGCATCGCTGCGTGTGACAGGCAGGAGACCAGTGATCCGCTGGTAACCAAGGTACACATCGGGTTTCTAGGCACCGGGCGGTGCCTAGAAACCCGATGTGTACGTTAGATACCAGCGTGCTGGTGCAGGGGAGCTGGTAACCAAGGTACACAGGGGGTTTCTAAGAGCCGCGCGGTGCCTAGAAACCCAATGTGTACCTTGGTTACCAGCTCCCTGCACCAGAGCGCTGGTATCTAACGTACACTGCGGGTAACTAAGCAACATGCGTCGCTTTTTACCCGCATAGTCGCTGCCTGTTTGACAGCTCACCAGCGATCATGTAGCGACATACCAGCGATCCTGACAAGTTCATATCGTTGTCGGGATCGCTGGTGTGTCGCTATGTGTGACGGGGCCCTTAGATTGCTCAAACAGACGTACCTCTAGGGGAAGACGAGATCTCTCGTTTCAGAATATAACTTACATGATATCTGGAGATATCTCCACAGCTCTGAGAGGGATTTCTTTCACTTCTCTAGATTTAATTCCTATAGCAGGATAGACTATATTCTTGTGGATGATAGAATTCTAGGTTGTGCGCTTGAGACGATAGGTGCCATCTCGTGGTCTGACCATACTCCTGTCTCGCTCACCATAGCTGATAGTGATTCTTTGGTCAAAGCTAATAGGTGGCGTTTAAATGATTTTTTTACTGACCAACAAACAAAACATTGAGTTAATAGAGACTAAATTAAAGACAAAGTGGTATGGTCAGCCCACAAGGCATATATGAGAGGTAGTTTTATTAAAATGGCAGCAGTAGAAAAGAAATAGAGAGAGGCGGCAGTGTTGGACGTACTAACTCAAATTAACAACCTGGAACAACCAACAAGAAAACCCCACCTCACAGTTGTCCCAATAAATAACGGAATTTAGAACGCGGCTGCGTGCTCTACTTTTATTCCAGTACAAAAAAGCTCTTAAAAATCCAAAACAAAATATTATGCAATGGGAGAGCAGGAAAGATTTTAGCTAGGAGATAAGAAATAGGATTGCATGCTTAAATAAACCTGATGGGGCCAAAGTACTAAATCCGATCAACATTGCTAAAGAATTTAGGCGATTTTACTATTCACTATACAACCTAAAAGAGGATCCCCATACAGTTCAGCCTAATCCACAGGAAATTAGTAACTTCCTAGAAAGAATCTCGCTCCTCAAATTATCGGCACCTCAGCTAAGTGATCTAAATACCCCCCTATCCATCAGTGAAATAGAACAAATAATCCGTTCTACTAAAAAGTCTTCTGCTCTGGGCCTGGATGGATTTTCTAACACCTATTATCATTATTTCATCAAAACTTTAGCTCCTTACTTCCTAAAAACTTTTAATTTTTGGAAATGTAGTTCTTCAATAAGCCATGTAAACCTGGAGGCAGCAATCACAACCATTCCTAAACCAGGGAAACCCCCAACACTCCTGGTAATGTTAGGCCTAGCTGCTTAATAAACTGTGATCTAAAAATATTCTCTAAAATCCTGGTGGCCAGAATGTCAGTTCTTCCCTCTCTGATAGTACCTGACCAGGTTGGGTTTGTCCCTGGTAGACAGGCCAAGGACGGCACTAGAAGAGTAATAGATCTGTTGGAGGTAATGGAGACTAGTAAACTCCCCAGTAGACTGCTGTCTCTTGATGCCGAGAAGGCGTTTGATAGAGTGCACTGGGGTTATATGGGAGAGGTTCTTGATAAGTTTGGATTTGTGGTAGATATTAAAAAAACTATATTGGCCCTATATTCTAATCCAAACGTGGTGGTGAGTGTGTCTGGCTTCACCTCAGACCGGTTTGTGGTGTCTAATGGCACCCGGCAGGGCTGCCCTCTTTCGCCGGTTATCTTTGCTTTGCTAATGGAGCCGCTGGCAGAGACTCTCAGAACTAATCCAAGCATACATGGAGTCCATGTGGGAGATATGGACCATGTGGTGGGATTGTATGAAGATGATGTGATACTATCTCTCACCTACATGTGGAGGAGAAAGGGAAGGGGGAACAAAGTCAGCTCACCAGTTTCTGAATAATCCTCTGCTGGTTCACGCACGGAGCCACCTTGATTAAGGGTGTTGTGTGTAGCAAATGCAGGAAAAAAAATTAACACCCACCTAGGGAAAGTGCAGGGCAATTTCTATTATAGGGCTAGTTGTGGACTGCCCTTGTTAGGGCGGGAGCTTGGGGGATAGTTTGTTAATAGCCCCATAGGGAATAACAGGGGATTGTCTTCCCGCTAGACACATTAGGGATCCATCGTTCTCTGTGCAAAGGCTCCCGTCACCCCTTCATATTGATGGTGAGATTGTTCCATTTCTTTTTCTCTCATCTTATATTGTGCAATTTTACACATTTATAATTCCTGTGTGTGTTATATATGTGACTCCTGGGTGATAGCCTATGAATTTTGGAAGGTGATCCACTGTAACACTCTTCCGTTTGGTTTCACCTTGGTATGTTGTTGCCACTTTTTGACTGCAAGTGGCTAACTATATCCTAAGTGAAGGTGCTGGTCTCAGTTTCTTCCACTGTTTATATGTATTTTTGAGCTGACAGCATTTTCAATGTTTTTTATTGGGTGACTCACTTAATTAGTGTTTTTTATGAATTATTAATAAAAGTTATATTACAATTTTCACCTTTGTTATATATTTCAGTGCCCATATACCCATCACACATCCCATAGTCCAGTGCCAATATATCCATCATATATATCCTCCATCGCATAGTCCCGTGCCCATATCCCCATCACACATCCTCCATCCCATAGTCCTGTGCCAATATACCCATCACACATCCTCCATCCCATAGTCCTGTGCCAATATACCCATCACACATCCTCCATCCCATAGTCCTGTGCCAATATACCCATCACACATCCTCCATCACATAGTCCCGTGCCCATATACCCATCCTCCATCCCATAGTCCAGTGCCCATATACCCATCACACATCCCATAGTCCAGTGCCCATATATCCATCATATATATCCTCCATCCCATAGTCCAGTGCCCATATACCCATCACACATCCCATAGTCCAGTGCCCATATATCCATCATATATATCCTCCATCCCATAGTCCAGTGCCCATATACCCATCACACATCCCATAGTCCAGTGCCCATATATCCATCACACCGTATATACTCCTGTATAAGCCGACACATGTATAAGCCGACCCCCCTAATTTTGCCACAAAAAACTGGGAAAACTTATTGACTCGCGTATAAGCCGGGTGTATAAACCGCCGTCCTGCTCTGTGCTGCCCCGTCCTGCTCCTTGCTCCCCCATCCAGCTCTGTGCTCCCCCATTCTCCTCTGTGCTCCCCCCTCCTGCTCCGTCCTCCGCTGTGCTCCCCCCTTCCTGCTCCGTCCTCCTGTGCCCCCGTCCTGCTCCGTGCTCCTCTGTGCTCTCCATCCTCCCCCGTCCTGCTCCGTGCTCTTCTGTGCCCTCCATCTTCCCCCCCCATCCTGCTCTGTACTCCTCTGTGCTCTCCATCTTCCCCCCATCGTGCTCAGTGCTCCACTGTGCCCTCCATCCTCCCCCCGTCCTGCTCCATGCTCCTCTGTGCCCTCCATCCTCCCCCCCGTCCTGCTCCGTGCTCCTCTGTGCCCTCCATCCTCCCCCCGTCCTGCTCCGTGCTCCTCTGTGCTTTCCATCCTCCCCCCCGTCTTGCTCCGTGCTCCTCTGTGCCCTCCATCCTCCCCCTCCGTCCTGCTCCGTGCTCCTCTGTGCCCTCCATCCTCCCCCCGTCCTGCTCCGTGCTCCTCTGTGCTTTCCATCCTCCCCCCCGTCCTGCTCCGTGCTCCTCTGTGCTCTTCGTCCTCCCCCCCGTCCTGCTCCGTGTTCATTGTCCTCCTCCATGCTTCCCCCGTCCTCCGTTCTCCCCCCGTCATACTCACCCTCCCCGTGCCATCGCTGAACGTCCTGGCAATCCTCCGTTGTACCCGGCTTCCTGCAGCTCTCCTGTGCTGAGCGGTGACGTAATACCGCTCATTAAGGCCATGAATATGGACGCCACGCCTATGGGAGTGGCGTCGCGTCCATATTACATGACCTTAATGAGCGGTATTACATCACTGCTCAGCACAGGAGAGCTGCAGGAAGCCGGGTACAACGCTGGATTGCCGGGACGTTCAGCGATGGCATGGGGAGGGTGAGTATGATGTCCCAGCCACCTGCTCCTGCCGCGGCACCCCCTCCCCCGCTGGTTTCTGCCAATGACTCGTGTATAAGCCGAGGGGGCATTTTCAGCACAAAAAAAGGTGCTGAAAATCTCGGAGGATATATACCGTATATACTCGTGTATAAGCCATCTCATAGTCCCGTGCCCATTTACCCATCCTCCATCCCATAGTCCTGTGCCAATATACCCATCATACATCCTCCATCCCTTAGTCCAATGGCCATATACCCAGTCACACATCCTCCATCTCATAGTCCCGTGCCCATATACCTATCATACACATCCTCCATCCCATAGTCCCGAGCCGGGTGGCGCTGAGTAGGGAGTTCCTGGAGATGTGCTGTTATGTAACCTGGCAGTGCGGCCACTGATGATGCAATTTTCTACGCCGGTAACAATAGAGCGCGGCAGTAATAGAGGAGGGGGTGATTCATTTCTGTCATGTGCTCTCTGCTCCTTTTCCGGGGGCAGACAATGGCTGGGAGCTTATATTCCCGGGGATGCTAGATTTCTCTCATCCAGTCAGTGTCTGCTGAGGTGTTGTGGAGTGGGAAAACTGTTGCTCATAGCAACCAATCACAGCTCAGCTTTCATCTTTATACGGCTCTGGTGAAATGAAAGATGCTTAGTGATTGGTTGCTATGGGCAATACAGGCAAGGTAACCTGTTGTGGTCAAGATGATGTGCCTATGAAATACAGGGTGGTCCAAAAGTAGGAGGATAACATTGACAATTAAATTTTATTCTGACAATAATACAAAAGCCCTTAAATTTTATCAACGCAGGTGCTCAAACTGTTTTCCATCACAATTTGCACAGCTTTGAAGTCTGCCTCTTACGCTTCGACAAACATTTTTGCACAAGTCTCTTTGGGTATTAATTTCTTGAAATGCATCTCTTATGCAATTTTTCAAATCACTGACACTTTTTGGTTATCGACTATAAACTTTGTCCTTGAGTTCTCCCCAAAAGAAAAAATCCATTGGGTCAAGTCTGGTGATCGTGCCGACCAATCAAGTGGGCCTCTTCGGCCAATCCATTTATTAGGAAATATTTCATGAAGATACTCGCGGACTGCTCTTGAATAATGTGTAGGGGCCCCATCTTGTTGGAAATAAAGGTAATTTGAATTAGGCTGTTGCTGTAACTGGGGAACAACTTGATTTATTAGAATTTCGAGATCCTTATCTCCTGTGACTGTTCCATCAAAAAAAAATGGTCCAAAAACACCAAAACTTGAAATACCACCCCAAACATTGACACCAGGCTCATTTAGTTGCTGCTCTAATGTTAAATGCATGTTCTCATTATACCAGTAAATACAGTTATGTCTGTTAATATGGCCGGATAATGTGAAAGAAGCTTCATCACTCCACATAATGTTATCTAAAATTACTGGATTTTCTTCAATTTCGTTAAGCATAATCTCACTAAATTGCAGCCGCCTGTCTGGATCATCCTCCAATAAGCCATGAATTAGACGTGACGATAAGCTTTCCACCCAATAGATTTCAGGACTCGCATGATGGAAGCTCGTGAAATTCCCAATTCTGAAGAGACTCTTCTGGTGACTTTTTTGGACTCTGAACAAATGTTTCAGCAACAAGTTGTTTATTATTTTCTGTGCAGGCTGTTTTGGGTCGACCAGTTTTTGGAGCATTAAGGATTAAGCCAGTGGCATCGAATTTGTCACGAGTGCGGTAAATGGTTTGTCTCTTTGGGGCTTGAGTACCAAATGTTTCAACCCAATTTGCTCTAACTGTTTCAGCATTTTGAGATTTCCAATACGATTTTAAAATCCATTTTCTTTGACCTGTAGGGTTGAGCATTCCGATACCGAAACCCGGTTCCGATACCTGAAATCCAATGTAAGTCTATGGGAACAAAATATCGGAATATTTTTAATTCCGATATTTTGTTCCCATAGACTTACATTGGATTTCAGGTATCGGAACCGGGTTTCGGTATCGGAATGCTCAACCCTATAATGATCTGTATTTAAATTATTTGCCATTTTGGGAAGATTTATCTGTGAAAACTATCTGTGAAACTGACTCAGTTGCCCTTAGCAACCAATCAGATTCCACCTTTCATTTTCCAAAGAGTCTGTGAACAAAGAAAAGAGGAATCTGATTGGTTGCTAAGGGCAACTGAGTCAGTTTCACTTTACACCATGTTTGATAAATCTCCCCCTTCATAACCCTATTACACATACTGTCCACCTACTTTTGGACCACCCTGTATATATATTAGATATTAGTAAATCAAAGATCAGGAACAGCACACCATTTCTTGTGGAAAATAGAGCTAGTTTATTAAGCCCATAGTGGTGACGTTTCAGTCCTAACACGGACCTTTCTCAAACCATTATATATATTACAGTGCCTACAAGTAGTATTCAACCCCCTGCAGATTTAGCTCGTTTGATAAGATGCAAATAAGTTAGAGCCTTCAAACTGCAAACGAGAGTAGGATTTATTAACAGAAGCATAAATCTTACAAAACAAAAAGTTATGTTGCTCAGTTGAATTTTAATAAATTTTAAACATAAAAGTGTGGGTCAATTATTATACAACCCCTATGTTTAATATTTCGTGGAATAACCCTTGTTTGCAATTACAGCTAATAATCGTCTTTTATAAGACCTGATCAGGCCGGCACAGGTCTGTGGAGTTATCTTGGCCCACTCCTCCATACAGATCTTCTCCAAGTTATCTAGGTTCTTTGGGTGTCTCATGTGGACTTTAATCTTGAGCTCCTTCCACAAGTTTTCAATTGGGTTAAGGTCAGGAGACTGACTAGGCCACTCCAACACCTTGACTTTTTCCCTCTTGAACCAGGCCTTGGTTTTCTTGGCTGTGTGCTTTGGGTCGTTGTCTTTTTGGAAGATGAAATTACGACCCATCTTAAGATCCTTGATGGAGGAGCGGAGGTTCTTGACCAAAATCTCCAGGTAGGCCGTGCTGTCCATCCTCCCATGGATGCGGACCAGATGGCCAGGCCCCTTGGCTGAGAAACAGCCCCACAGCATGATGCTGCCACCACCATGCTTGACTGTAGGGATGGTATTCTTGGGGTCGTATGCAGTGCCATCCAGTCTCCAAACGTCACGTGTGTGGTTGGCACCAAAGATCTCGATCTTGGTCTCATCAGACCATAGAACCTTGAACCAGTCTGTCTCAGAGTCCTCCAAGTGATCATGAGCAAACTGTAGACGAGCCTTGACATGACGCTTTGAAAGTAAAGGTACCTTACGGGCTCGTCTGGAACGGAGACCATTGCAGTGGAGTACGTTACTTATGGTATTGACTGAAACCAATGTCCCCACTGCCATGAGATCTTCCCGGAGCTCCATCCTTGTTGTCCTTGGGTTAGCCTTGACTCTTCGGACAAGCCTGGCCTCGGCACGGGAGGAAACTTTCAAAGGCTGTCCAGGCCGTGGAAGGCTAACAGTAGTTCCATAAGCCTTCCACTTACGGATGATGCTCCCAACAGTGGAGACAGGTAGGGCCAACTCCTTGGAAAGGGTTTTGTACCCCTTGCCAGCCTTGTGACCCTCCACGATCTTGTCTCTGATGGCCTTGGAATGCTCCTTTGTCTTTCCCATGTTGACCATGTATGAGTGCTGTTCACAAGTTTGGGGAGGGTCTTAAATAGTCAGAAAAGGCTGGCAAAAGAGATCATTAATCCACACATGTGAAGCTCATTATTCTTGGTGCCTGAACTACTGCTTAATACTTTAGGGGGACCAAACAGAATTCTTGTGGTTTGAGGGGTTGAATAATAAATGACACTCTGAATTAACTTTTAACGTTTTTAAAAAAAAAAAAAAAAAATTAAAACAAAAATTTTTGCTGCAGTGCATTTCCCACTTCCAGGTTGATCTACAGTACAAATGTCACAATGCCAAGTTAATTCCGCATGTGTCAACCAGCTAAATCTGCAGGGGGTTGAATACTACTTGTAGGCACTGATATATATATTATATATATATATTTATTTATTATACGGGGCTTTGCGTGAGTGTGGCTATGCAGAGTAGGTGGGGATATGTGGAGTGGTCGTGGCTTGATACACATGTAGTGACCAGAAAAACCATTATTAATGTGTGGTATATGTAGTTACCAGAATAAACATTATTAATGTATGCTATATGTCATATGGTAAGTGTGCTCTATTTCTTACACGATTACAATTGTGATATCGGCTCCTTGTTTTGCCTTAGGAGGAGGTAAATTATTTAATATTATGCTGCTCTCCTGCCTTGTTTTGGTATTACCACTAGTAGTACTATGCTGCCCTCTGCTGCCTTAGTTTGGCATTGCAACTTGTTTTTCTGATTTGAAACAAGTGGCAGTTGGAGGTGGGGGTGTGAGACTGAAAACGCGGAGTTACGAGCGGTTCCCATGGTGAGAGGAGGTAGGAAATTGGGGCTCCTCGTTTGGGACCATCGGGGAATACAAATAGCACCCAATTCAGAGTACCCTGCATTTTCCAGCGACAGAGTGCTGAGACTGCAGGACTGCACAGCAGATTTCCTGGATACTCTGACACAGCAGATTTCCTGGATACTCTGATCCTATTAAGGTCAGTTGATCCTTCCCCTACCCGCAGCACAGTTAGTCTAATGAAAATTGCTGCCATCCTCCCAAGGCCGGGACCGAGAAAGGTTTTCATAGTCGCAGTGAGTAAAAAAAAGTATATCTGCTACCCATGACTGTTAGGCTGTGGTTCCACGGTCCGGAACCACAGCGCATTGGACGGAGCGGAAATTCCGCTACGTCTAAGCCCCGCCCCCTTTCTGACGCGCGTTATTTCCGGAGGTGTTCAGGACACCTCCGGAACACCTCCGGAAAGAACGCAGGGCTACATAGCCCTGTGTTAATTCTGTTGCGGCGACGCACCGTCGCCGCAATACGCGAGGACATGCTGCGGTCTGAAAAGACGCGCCGCATGTCCATTTACGCAGGTCTGTGTATTGTTACGCATAGTGGAGACGGGATTTCTTGAAATCCCCTCCACTATGCTGTAACATCTGGACGCTGCGTGTTTGGCGCTGCGCCAGCGCACAGCGCCAAACACGCAGCGTTTCCTGACCGTGGAAACTCACCCTAATGTTGGAAAATATAAGAAATGTTACCAATCTTCAGTAAAGTTCAGTTTTCAAGTTTGCACAGGACCCTCGGTGTATGATTCTTTTGTCCGCGGCCTCACACCTTGCGGGCATCAACATCACTCACAGTCTCATATATCAGTCATCTTCCCCCTTTATAATTGCCACCTAACCTAGGGATTGTTAGAGCCATCGGAGCCACCGTGACTGAACCATCCTCCAAGAAACTGGGCTCTGCATCTCACAAGGCGGTGCGACACACACACACTCAACTTTATATATCTATTATAATAATCACCAGTTGGGACTTCCGGCCCCTGTCCCCGAATCCCATAAGGCACCGCGACAGTGTCACTTGTATAGGCGCAAGTGACATACACATCTCCGCTATTCCCACGCAGGAGCAGTAACAGCTGCATCATTACTACGCATGCGTGGGAATAGCGGTGACATGTATGTCACTTGCACAAGTGACATTCACGTCACCGCTATTCCCGTGCATGCGCAGGAACAGCCACAACTGCGCGCTCTACGCACGCATGCGCGGTAACGACGCGGCTGTTACTGCGCCTGCGTGGGTAATAGCGGTGACGTCTAATTTCACCGCACTCCTGATGCGATAGCATCGGGCCTAATTCTAGTATAGATTAAAAAGATGACATCTGATCCATTTAAAAAGACAAATATAAAATCCAAGAGTTTACAATGATGTAATGTCCGAAGCGCATCGTGTTGTCTTGTTGATGGATCGTATCGCATCTTTTAAATGGATCAATAAAATATAAGGCTATGGTTCCACGGTCCGGAACCATAGCGCTTTTGACGGAGCGGAAATTCCGCTCCGTCTAAGCCCCGCCCCCTTTCTGACGCGCGATCTTTCCGGAGGTGTTCAGGACACCTCCGGAACACCTCCGGAAAGAGCGCAGGGCTACATAGCCCTGTGTAATATTCTGTTGCGGCGACGCACCGTCGCCGCAATACGCGAGGACATGCTGCGGTCTAAAAAGACGCGCCGCATGTCCGTTTACGCAGGTTTGCCACCTGCGTATTGTTACGCATAGTGGAGACGGGATTTCTTGAAATCCCCTCCACTATGCTGTAACATCTGGACGCTGCGTGTTTGGCGCTGCGCCAGCGCACAGCGCCAAACACGCAGCGTTTCCTGACCGTGGAAACTCACCCTAAGTTTTTAACTTTGGATATTCGCCTCCGATGCTGGACTGACTTATTTGAATCTTCACTCGTCTACAAAGCGCTGTGGCAGTCTGTGCACAGGTCGTGGAGAGGGGAGCTGATAAAACTTGATCAGCGGTTTGAAGTTTTGCTGGATTTTTTGGGGGCATAATCATATACCCCATATCTGGTAGGTGTCTGTGTGTTGCCACATTTCCCCTCCATAATCTTATACATCCGTGTATGGTGCCTATAATTAGCTGCATTGATGGGGGGACACCTTCTCCTCTTACTGGAACACCTTTAATGGTCCAACTTCGTTCACATGAGCGACTGCAGGAACAATTATGGTTCAGAAGCTGGAGCGTGTAACAGTAAAATACCACACCCAGTACATCGAGCAGCAGAAGAGGACAAGCGGGCATAAACACATGCTCTAGGTCACAAATTTGCTAAAGTTATAACTTTTAATTATTTAGAAAATACAACAATGCCATACCAAAACATCCTTATCAACTTAACATTGCCAGCAAGAAAACAAAGTAAAAAAAAACAAAACCACACTGAATTAAAACTGCGAAATGAATGCGAATGTTTCTCCTTATAAATGCTAAACGCCTCAGCAGGTCCACTGGGTTCATCCTTGGACAAGAGGTGCTGGTTCTTCAGGACTTTAAAGGAACACAAATAGTGATGTTAAAATAGAAAAACATGAAAACGTAAAGCATGACAACACTGAGGGCGCCCTTACATGCACCAACCGTTGGCAGATATCTGCGATACATGTCGGCGGTTGCTGCAGTGTTGGGCCGTTTGGACAGAACAAGAATCCCAAACAGATAATTATAAGACAACAAATTATCGTTAAGCCAGAGAACAAAGGTGGGGTCATCTTGGTCGTGGACCATTCCTGTTACACTAACGAGATCCTACACTTAGCGATGGCTCCACTTACACCCCAATACCAAGGAATCCAGCAGAAGAACCACTATTGGAGAGAAGGTGGATTTTTACTTTAAAGAAGGGGCCATCAATAGGAAGTTAGCAGACTACTTAAAACACCTAAATCCTGTAACCAGTCTTCTATACTATCCCCAAAATCCATAAGAATCTCAAGACACCCCCAGTCCACCCCCCAGCCTACCGATATTTGCTTCAACGGACTCCTTACTCTCTCCCCTGGGAATAACATTAGACCGGATTCTTCCACCTTTTTAAGGACAGACATGCAATGTGTAGAAGCATGTTCCATAATTACCTTGCGGAGCTCCTTTTCGGCGACTGGGCGCCCTTGACCGCGTTTTCATGGCAGGTGGAGAGCCTAAACCTGCCCTGAAATAAAAACACTATTAGAGCTTTTAATGAGTGCACCCATTAGCTTGGCATCATGTTATGAAATTGAAGGTATATGTAGTATCTAATTAAAGGTTCTCTAGTACTCTCTTCAAAAGTGTTAGAAAACACATATACTCTCCCCAAAATCCATAAGAACCTCAAAAGACCACCACCCGACCGATAGTTGCTTCAACGGACTCCTTACTCTCCCCTGGCAATAACATTAGAGAGGATTCCTTCACCTTTTTAAAGCGAAGGTGCTGCAATTTTTTTTGTATTAAAAATGATTGTTTATATAAACAATTTTTAATACACAATTAAATTTTTTAACTTTAATTTTTTTTTTATATATTTTTGCAGCCACTAGGGTCTGCCATTTTGCTTTGCAGGAGTGTAAGAGTTGCTGCACAACACTTACACTCTGCAAATACGGCAGCCCTGGGCATAGGAGTCAGCGGTCAGCTGCCGACCCTATGCTTTACATTGGGCCGCATCCTGCTGTGATCTGGGCACGCCCCTGGGCTGTCTGGATCACAGCAGAGGGACGAGATTGGCGCCATTTTTCTGGAGCCCACAGTATTCTGTGAGCTCCACGTTCCCCCTATAACCGCATGAGCCGCGTGGTTTCAGCAGGAAAGATGTGACCGAGGACAGGAGGCGTTGGAGCAGCATGGGCAGCAGAGGTCCGGAGTGAGGTACAGTACAGACCAAAAGTTTGGACACACCTCATTCAAAGATTTTTCTGTATTTTTATGACTATGAAAATTGTACATTCACACTGAAGGCATCAAAACTATGAATTAACACATGTGGAATTATATACTTAACAAAAAAGTGTGAAACAACTGAAAATATGTCTTATATTCTAGGTTCTTCAAAGTAGCCACCTTTTGCTTTGATGATTGCTTTGCACACTTGGCTACTTTGAAGAACCTAGAATATAAGACATGATTTCAGTTGTTACACACTTTTTTGTTAAGTCTATAATTCCACAAATACAGGTGCTCTGAACACGGGATCGGGAGAAGAGGGGGGGAGAGACCAGGCAGAGGGGGGATGAGAACACATGGGGAGAGAGACCAGGCACCGGGGGATGGAGACTGTACAAACAGGGAGACAGACCAGGCATAGGGGGGTGGAGAAGACATACATGGGGAAAGAAACCAGGCACAGGGGGATGAGCGCACGTGGGTGGAGAGACCAGGCACAGGGGAATGGAGACTGCACAAACAGGGAGACAGACCAGGCACAGCGGGATGAGCACACGTGGGGAGAGAGACCAGGCACAGGGGGATGGAGATGGCACACATGGGGAGAGAGACCAGGCACAGGCTCCCCCAAGTGTTTCAAAGTGGAATATATCAAACTTTTTAATTTATTTTTCATATTTTACTCCAATAAATTGATAATATTGGAAAAACAAATTAAAACATTAATACTTTACATTTTTGCAATTGTTGAAAAAAAATTTTTTTATAGCACCTTCCCTTTAACCCCTTTCTGACATGAGACGTACTATCCCATCCATGGGCCCTGGGCCCATATGACCAGGGACGGGATAGTACATCTCATGCTATCAGACGCGCTCACGGGGTGAGCGCGTCTGATAGGTGCCGGGTGTCAGCTGATTCTCACAGCATGTCATCGTTTGGGCTTCTATTACAGGCTTGCCCTTTCATGCAGTCGCTCTCTGGGGGGCTTTTTGGATCTCCAGTTATTGGGCTGATGGCCTGGATTACCTTCCCTTAGTGGGGGCGTCTTCTTACTAGCCTTTTGGGGCGCATGCTTTTTCATTTGGACCCTTTAATTATGGGTCTGGATTCAGATATGTGCATATTTTGTGCCTCATGGGCCATTGGGTTAAGGTTTTTTTCCAGGACGTCCCCCTGACAGCACTATGGAGGACGTCCTCCTCCTCCTTGCAGGGACAGGAAAAAGCACACGAGAGGTTAAAAGGTCCCACTCCTCCCCCTATACCTCAGTGTTTTTCCTGTCCCTGCATGGAGAGATACACGAGAGTTCGCTGCGCAGCTTACCGGAGGGCCCAGGGGGATTGTGCGGCTGGTCCAATATCCTTCCCCCTGTCAAGAGGCCCAGGGCCGAAACTTCCTCCTTGGGAGTCCCTCTGCCCCAGAGACCGGGAGCGGACGAGTTCCCGGGTAGAGCCGCTCCTCCCAATGGGGGGCTCTCGGCTCAGGCGTCATCCCTTCGGTCCAAGGAGGGACGCCGAGAAAGGATTAGGCCTCAGATGGGAGCTGAGCGTCACTTCTGGTGACACGATGCCGAGACTCAGCGTGCATTCCAGAGTGGAACGCAAGAAGACCGAAGATCGCGTCACGTTTGGAAGCGGATGTGCGTCGGCAATCTTCATGCGTTCCAGAGCGGAACGCAAGAAGGCCGAAGATCGCGTCACGCTCACGTTTGGAAGCGCATGTGCATCGGCAATCTTCATGCGTTCCAGAGCGGAACGCAATAAGGGCGGCACTAAAGACGTCGCAGCGGCGCTGTTGGTGAGGTCATTAAGGTGCCAGCGCGCGTCTGGGTGGCCATTTAAACTGCTCTGAGTGCCATTCTGCGAATATTAACGCAGAGGAGGCGCCATAGCCACCATAGCAGTCCTAAGGCAGCAAGGTGGAAGCTTTTTCTGCGGAAGGACATGGAGTCAGAGAAATCCAGGACGGAGGAGAGATCAGAGGATGCAGGGGTAAGTGCGCATAGCGCAAAAAACTGCACCCTCACAATTTAAGCATCAACATCCAGATTTGGTCCTTAGTATACATATTCTTGTACTACTTAGGACAAGGATACTTCATCAACATCTCTGCAGACAGCAAAAAAGTCGGGCAAGGCCTCGGCGAAATCTAATCGCTGTTCCCCATGTCACACGAAGCTTCCTGACACTTATAAAAAACCGGTCTGTTGCTCTTGCACAGCAGCAGTTTTAGAACAGGAAAAATCTTCATTACTATCTGACATGAAGATCCTGATTCGGGAAGAAGTGCAGGCATCGTTATCTGCTAGTTCACAACATTAGCCCACTAGTCAAGGTCCAAGTCGTAAGAGACCTACGTGGGAATTGGAGCAGGATGAATTGGAGCTGGAGTCAGAAGAAAATTCAGATATGCAATACTCAGAGCAGGAAGAGGGTGAAGTACAGGTAGAAACCCAGGAAAAGGCCAGGAGATACCTATTCCCAGTGGAGGATACAGATGATCTAGTCCAGGCGGTGAGAAATACGATGCAGATTGAAGATGTTCCACGGCCACAATCCCGACAGGATTTAATGTTTGGAGGTCTCACATCTCAGATACAAAAGGTGTTTCCAATAAGTGACCATATAAAGGCCATGATACTGAGTGAATGAAAAGAAGCAGAACGCAGACTAGTAATGTCACGGGATATTAAGAGTCGTATTCCATTTGATCCTGAGGACACAAAACTGTGGGAGGAAATTCCTAGAGTTGATGTGCCAGTTGCAAAGGTTGCAAAAAAGACATCGATTCCATTTGAGGACTCGTCAAGTCTCAAAGATCCCATGGACCGAAAGGCGGACATCCTTCTAAAACGGGCCTGGGAATCATCGGCGGCTTTGATAAGAACTAACATTGCAGCTACCTCGGTAGCAAGGTCCATGTTCTTGTGGATGGGTCAGTTGGAGGAGCAATTAGCCAACAAGACCCCTATAGCAGAATTACTAGAGTCGCTACCTCTTATTAAATCAGCAACGGCTTTTCTGGCAGATACCTCGGCTGAGTCAGGTTTTCGGCCAGAAATAGTTCCCTGTCTAATGCAGTCCGTAGAGCTATTTGGTTAAGATCTTGGTCGGGGGATAATGCTTCCAAAAATAAGTTGTGTTCCATACCTTTTGCAGGATCAAAAGTATTTGGTCAGGCTTTAGATGATATCTTGGAAGCGTCAGACAGCAAAAAAGGTTTTCCGGAGGACAAACCCAAGAAGTTTCAGTCCTTTCGGAGAAAACCAGCTCCCCGTAGACAACCCTTTTATAGGGACACAGGGAGAGCTAGCAGGGGAACATATAAGGGTTCCTACAACCAGAATAGAGGAAATAGAAGCTCATTATTTGGACCCTCGTCCAAAACTAGGAGCCAATGACGCCAGGCGCATTGGGGGCAGACTTCTTTCGGCAGAGAATTGGAAGCAGGTCACCAAAAGCGAGTGGGTCTTACAAACAATAAAGGAAGGCTACAGGATAGAGTTGGTATCCACTCCGCCCCAGAGGTACATATCTCCCACTGTGGTTCAGGCAAAATTCTGGAATGTTTCGGGATCTTCAGGACCTAATCAGATCAGAAGTGATCGTGCCAGTTCCCAGGCCAGAGGAAAAAATGGGTCACTATTCCTCTCTTTTTCCGATAATGAAACCATCAGGCGAATCACAGACAATTCTGAATCTCAAACCATTGAACAGGTCTGTTTGGTACAAGAGATTCAGAATGGAGTCAATAAGATCAGCAATTCAGTTGATAGACAAAAATTCGGTAATGTGTACCCTCGACTTGAAAAGCGCGTACTATCAGGTCCCGATTCATCCAGCCTCGCAGGAACTTCTAAGATTTGCCGTAAGTCTACCAGACTGTACCTGCCACTTCCAGCTTCAGGGCCTTCCGTTCGGGCTAGCTTCTGCTCCCAGAGTTTTTACGAAGCTAATATCAGAAGTTGTAGCCTATCTGAGAAGCCAAGGAATTATAGTGGTGCCTTACTTGGACGACTTTCTTTTAGTGGCTCGAACAGCAGAAATTCTAACTCTTCACACAGAGCGGACTGTGGCGGCATTGGAATTTCTCGGATGGGTGGTGAATCGAGAAAAATCACATTTAACACCCAGATCACGAAGAGTATTTCTAGGAGTACTCCTAGATTCCAGATCCAGGACAGCCTTCTTGCCAGAAGACAAGCAACAGTCCTTGAGAAGGAAAGTTGCAGGGATGTTGAAAACCCGAATTACCATAAGAACAGCTATGAAGGTCCTTGGAGTAATGACGTAATGTATACCGTGCGTCAGGTGGGCACAGGCCCATTCAAGACCTTTACAAAAAGAAGTCCTAACAAAATGGGATCGTCGTCAGTCGTGCCTAGACAAAAAGATCCAGCTCTCAGCAAGGGTGAAGAGATCATTAAAATGGTGGATTCAACGCAGAAACTTGAGAAGAGGAGTTCTGTGGATACCATCCCCATACATAGTAATAACTACGGACGCCAGCTCATGGGGATGGGGAGCCCACTTAGAAGGAAAAATTCTGCAGGGCAGATGGCCAGAAAGAATCAGACGGAAGTCATCAAATTACAGAGAGCTGTATGCGGTTTGGGAATCGCTAAGAAGGAATCAAGATCGTTTGAAAAATCGGCACGTCAGAATCCTGTCGGACAACATGACAGCAGTAGCATTTATCAGACATCAAGGAGGCTCTTGATACAGAGCTCTGCAGGATATAGCAGCAAAGATTTTTGTTTGGGCAGAACGAACGGTCCTTTCGATGACCGCGGTGCACTTGGAGGGATCACAGAACTCGGTAGCGGACTATTTAAGCAGACAGAAGTTCCACCCGACCGAGCTGGAGCTAAACCAGGAAGTCTTCCATTTACTATGCCGTCGCTGGGGGACGCCTCAGATAGATTTGTTCGCCACAAGGAAGAATTCAAAGTTGCCAAGATTTTATTCGCTGAACCCAGCGGACAGTCCAGAAGCGGTAGATGCCTTGAGTCAAAGGTGGCACGAACCCCTGAACTATGCATTTCCACCAATAGCGCTGATACCAGCTGTTCTGAGGAAGATTCGAGAAGACGGAGTGAGAGTTCTACTGTACTAATTGTTCCGTTCTGGCCAAGGAGGAGCTGGTTTCCGCTTCTAGGTTCTATGACAAGAGAGGATCCAATCGAGCTTCCCGGGTGGAAGGACATTGTTCACCAGGGTCCAGTTCTACACCAGGATCCAGAAAGATTGCATCTGTCAGCCTGGATCCTGAACGGGACATTCTAAAAGCTCGAGGTCTATCGGATCAGGTGATAACGATCCAAGCTAGCAGGAAACCAGTAACATCAGCAATATATTACAAAATCTGGAAAAGGTTCTGTCTGGAGGGTGGCAGGTCCGATGTCGTAGCTGGAGTCCCGGATGTCCCTCGAGTTTTGGATTTCCTACAGGCAGGCTTTAATATGGGTCTCAGACCTAGCACACTTAAGGTGCAGATCTCGGCATTAAGCACTTACATGGACTATTCACTAGCTTCTCATCCTAGGGTGGTTAGATTCGTCAGAGCGGTCCAAAGGTTGCGGCCTACCATAAGACAATTATCTCCTCCCTGGGACTTAAATTTAGTACTAGCGGCACTTTGTAAAAGTCCTTATGCGCCTAACAAGGATATGCCTATTTCAATCTTAACTATGAAAACAGCCTTTTTGGTAGCCATTACCACAGCCAAGAGGATAGGGGAGATTCAAGCTTTGTCCACTAAAGACCCATATCTGCAGATTAGAGAGGATCACATAGTGTTAAAACTGGATCCTGCTTTTATGCCCAAAGTAGCTTCGTTGCAAAATCGCAATCAGGAAATCGTACTCCCATCCTTTTGTGAGAATCCGTTAAACATAAAGGAACAGGCCTTACACTCCCTGGATGTTAGACAGGCAGTGATTGATTACTTAGAAGCCACTCGGGTCTGGAGGAAAGACCCTAATCTGTTTATTTTGTTTGGGGGTAAAAAAAGCTTCCAAAACATCCATTGCAAGATGGATTACCACTATAATTACAAAAGCTTACACATCGGAAGGTGTAGATTGTCCTATAAAAGGTAAAAGCCCATTCTACTAGAGCCTTGTCAGCATCATGGGCTGAGAGAGCAGGAGCATCATTAGAACAAATTTGTAAGGCAGCCTCTTGGGCTAGAGTAAATACCTTTTGCAAGCACTACAAGTTAGATGTGCTGTCAGGACAGCATACGGCATATGGAAGGAAGGTGTTACAGGCCGTAGTCCCACCCTAAGGAGGGTTTCTTTGGTACTCTCCATAGTGCTGTCAGGGGGACGTCCTGGAAAATGGGTATTAAACCTACCGGTAATTCGGTTTCCAGGAGTCCATCCTGACAGCATGGTTAGTTCCCCCCCTTTTTTGTTTGTTCTGTATGCCATTTCATATGATGTAATATGTTTAGTAAATTAAAATGTTATCACTGGCATTGATCCATGGTATGGTACTTGTCAAATCACTGAGGTATAGGGGGAGGAGTGGGACCTTTTAACCTCTCGTGTGCTTTTCCTGTCCCTGCAAGGAGGAGGAGGACGTCCTCCATAGTGCTGTCAGGATGGACTCCTGGAAACCGAATTATCGGTAGGTTTAATACCCATTTTTTAGGTTCATGCATGAAAATATATTTCACATTGTTGTGCATGGGGTTCTTATATTATTGTGCTATTTACCCTGGGTGGATACAGCTGCATGGTTTTCATTATGTTTGTGTACCAATAAAATTGTTTTGTTTATTATTAATTATTGCTGTGTTGTGCATAAATTACAGTAGTGTCTTTTTTTGGTTCTGGTTTAACAACTGGTGAGCCCTGTTGCTCCATCAGGATTGATGTGGAAGTAACCTTTTCCTCAGTTCTAAAAAGTTAGTATGACAAACACCAAACATATCATTTTGTACATATATAGTAGAGGAGATATACAAAATACACAAAAAAATTGGAAAATTATCTCATGGTATATAATCCAAGAGAATAGGGATTACTACGGCAGATCGCTATAGATAATAGAAGGATATAGATTAGCTGCAGATCAAATAGATTATATGTAGCTATTACTCTATATCCATCCTGATTCCATGCGAGTATCATAAAGAAAAGACAAAGCATAAACTCATTCTTCAGGTGATCTCTGGTGGTCTTCTCTATAATTACTATATATATTACAAGACTCGTTAAAGGGTTGATTGTGACTTGTAGGATCGCTACTTCCAATAGGTGGCGCTATAGAGTTCAAGTCCTCTTTTTTTGAAGAGGCAATTTGCATATAAAATTTCCCAGAGGAGCATTGCACGGCGAATAAGCCTCCTTACCTCAACACGCCAGAGCTGGTATGTCACTCTCCACAAGGAGAAACCTTGCCCCTTAGACCCCAGTCCAGAGCCTCTCAGCTAGCCAAATCAGATCTCATACTTTGCACTGATGAGGACCAATAGTCCGAAACACGGTTTCTGCAAATTGAGATATGATTTGGCTTTTATCCTAAGTCACATTACAAGACTCGTTAAAGGGTTAATTGTGACTTGTAGGATCGCTATTTCCAATAGGTGGCGCTATAGGTTGAAGTCCTCTTTTTCTCTTAAGAGGCAATTTGTATATATATATATATATATATATATATATATACACATACTGTATATATTTTACATACATACCTCTCGCTTTCTTGGGCAACTTCAAGCTCCTCTTCACATGCCTCTGCAGGTGCTTAGTCAGTCTGCTGCTCCTCAACTTGGACAGTCCTGTAAATTATAAAAAGCCACCTGATTAGAGAACATGCATATCAAATAGTGATGAGCGATCCGGAGTTAGATGGGGTCAAAAGCAGCGACCCGATCTGACCAAAAATTAGGGATCAGACCTAACCCTAAACCCCATCTGCCAAAAAAAGTGCCTGATCCATCCTGAAGTTGCCGATGAGATCGTTCTACACTAATATTGGTTAGTATTAATCATAGTCATGTGATATATCTAAAACTTTGACAGGCTAAAGTGGAGCCTACCTGGCCGCACTTGGCTTGCGGAGTATGAGGAACCCTCTATCCTCCAGAAAAGGGATCATGTTCGCCGAGGCTCCAAATGACACAATCTCCTCATAATCCATTGTTGTCCCTTTGGATGCGATGTTGCAAATTCTGTCCCTTGCATCAGCCAGAGTAGCTGTCCTCTCCTTGGCAGAACTCTGCTTCATGCACTGTTCCTGGAGATGTCGGTCCAGTCGATCTGTTACTTTATAGGTCAGGTGCATCCTCTTTGGTTTTCTAAAAACACAGCGGTATAAGACTTGTGATGCGTAGTGCAACTATTGTCGAAGGGAACACAGCCTACTCATTCATTGAAGACATGCCAAAATAGTGCACTTCACACCGCAGAGTAACCCATAGAGTTCCATCTGGTGCAGAGTCACTGTCACAGTGAGATACTCTGCATATTGCATCGGGCAAGGTGATTTACCCATAGAAAGACACCCAGAAGTGAATAAAAAGATTCTATGCATATTAGCAAATGTAAGACACTGGTAGGGAATGTACATACTTGGATACAGCAGCCGGCGGCTCCGTGACAGCGGGGGATCTGTATTAAAAAACACACCATGTGAAAATAAAACCTAGCCTGTAAAAATCATTTGCCTATTTTCTCTGCAATAAAAATAATCCTGTTTTTCTGATATCCTTTTCCAGGGAATATTGCAGGTTTTGAGTCCCTTGTGCTCTGGTGGATGAGATGACCCGCACTGACTCAAAACAACTAATACATACTGGTGGTTTATAACAGAGCAGATAGGATTCATCTTTGGGGCCGCAGTGACTCAGTACATTGCACTAGAGAAGGAAGTTGTCCCATAGCAAGGCTCCCTAGAGCTGGACACCGTCCACATCAGCGTATTGAAGACACACTAGTAGCCATTCTACTCGCTCATCCAGATGAATAGCAGCAGGCTCCATTGTGAGGGATATCTGTGCCCCAACTCCTCAGCAGACACTGAGCCTCCACCTTCTGACACTGATCTGTGCTCAGGACACTGAACTGATACTTCTAGCAGATGCAGGGGTGTGCTGTGAATGTGAAGCAAAAGTAACTAGTGAAACCTCTCCCACTAGGAACTGTACAGCAGAGTGGAGACGGAGCCAAGTGACTGCTGACAGCTGGGACACCATCACTGAAAAGAACTACTACATTTCTTCACTTAGTAATTTAGTGAATTGTTACTCCGTATTTGGAAGCACAATCCTCTGATTCTAATGATGCCTGATTCACATGTGGGGATGCAGCGCTGGTACATGGTCCTCCGGTGCCAGAACAATGGCAGATCTTTAGGATACGTGCCCACTGGGTATTTGTGCTGCTTTTTACACTACAGCGTTTGTGCAGCTGAAAAACGCAGTACAAAAAAATTAGTCCTTTCCATCTTGAGAGTCTTCTCGCCAAAAGGAATTGCAAAGAGGAGTCAAAGAACATTAGGTTGTGATGTAACAAAATATTCTCTAACATTTTGATATTTCTGAATTTTAGCTGCTTCAGTTAATGAAAGACCAGGAAATTGGCAGCAAATGAAGGAGATGGAGGAAGATTTATCTTGCAGGTAATGTCCTGCCCACGTATCTGTCCACATTCCTATTTCTTCTCCATACACCTTTCTGTAGGTCAGAGGCCGCAAGCATTATGAATTATTGAAACAAACCCGGGATAGCCTTCCATATAGTAGAAATGGCACCCCATAGTCCTCCATACAATATATTGCACACCCCATATTATCCTTAGATTATTATATACAGCCTATAGACTCCCATGAGTGTACACGGATTTAAAAAAAAAAAAAATAATAACTCCTCCTCGTTCCCTCCTGTTTTGGTGTCCTCAGCATGTGTTAATATAATATTTATTCACTTGTATAGCGCCATTAATTCCGTAGCGCTTTACATACATCAGCAACACTGTCCCCCTTGGGGCTCACCCTTTAAGGACAGACATTTAATGTATATAAGAATGTTTCATAATTACCTTGAGGAGCTCCTTTTCAGCAACTGGGCCACCGTTGACCGCGTTTTCATGGCAGGTGGAGAGCCTAAACCTGCCCTAAGAAAAAAACATTACTATTAGAGCTTTTAATGAGTGCACCCATTAGTTTGGCATCATAGTATTTAATTAAAGGTATACTAACTGTCTGATCGCAGGTCCTCTAGTAGTCTCTTCCGCAGCTCTTTAGAAGCATTAGAAAACAAATATTACTGTTTGTAAAATACAAACTCAAACCTGCTTTGTAACAAACTTGAGAATTAAATACCTTGATGTGCTGGCTCTTGCTTCCTGCATTTCTTCCTCCCATGAGTAGGACCAGCTAGTGGCCATGTCTAACGTTTTCCAAGGTCTTTTCACAGTAGTTTCTTTTTGCCGTTTCATAAGAGTGTCCTAGATACCTGGCAAACAAATGTTTTTTGGTGTCCTTCATCCTCAAGATGGTCCAGGTCCAAATACCTTCCTAATCATTTGTCTGGTGACGAGGGGAAGCTCAAACCTAGAATGCAATGTGGAGAACCAAACAAATGTATAGCTCTGCACACAGACTTTCAGAAATATTGTAGACTTTCTAAATCTTACTTCTCATGGTAATGCATATGGTCATTGGAGACATTATGGATGGCGTTCCCTGTGGTGGATAAGGAAGAAAGTATTCGGTGTGTGTGGCTTGATCAGATTGGGTCGCACTTTATGTAAACACACGTTGAACCACTGTAAAAGAAAAAACAAATACAAACCTGGTAAGATGGAAAATCCCAGAGTCCATCTCTATGAGGAAAGGATACTTTGAGAAATTTTACTTCTTGTTCAATTGGAGTAGGCGCAAAGCAGGCCACTTGTGGTGCAGAGGTTGTGCGTGCCTTGGCCCCAATGACTATGAAGTCTTGCCCCTCATGTGTGAGGCCTCCTCCCGGCCCACTCTGAAACCTGTGAGTGAAGACAGATGAGAAAGTTTAAGTGACAGGTATTGTGAAGGTTTAAACTAAGATCAGAACCATTTTGTGCTTGTAATTCTATCTTGTCGTTTATGAGAAATTCTGTTACTAGGCTATAGTTCCTGGCTGTTATAAAGCCAAATTGTTTTTCTGAAACTAGAATAAAGGTCACGATTGTAATAAAACCAGATTGTTCTAGTTTGGACAAGATATGAGACCTTGAGGTGTATCATTGTATAATACTCTGGAGAATGAATGTGCTATTGTTTTTTCTATGTCACATAGGTACGACCATATTTATAGTTTCCGGTCTTTCTGTATTTTCATAGGTTAAGAGTTACAAGTGTGTTTTTATACTATTGGTTGAAGTACAACTTGCTAAATACTATAAAAGAGATGACATAATAAACGGGGTAGGAATTTGCTTTGATTCTCCCAAACAGACACGTCTTCGTCTGGTCATTTCCGGCAATATCCTGTGAATTAATTTGGAAATCATTTGGTCAAACGTGAAGGGTCACTTCAGATCCTCCCATCAGTTTGGCGCCCAACGTGGGGCCCCTAGATAGGGACGCCTCTACCCCTGGAGGACAGCAAGATAAAGGACCCTCGGACAGGACACAGGCACTGGAAAATTGGGACTGATCACCCCCCACAACCACGGTAAGTTGGAAATAATACTGTTCAGACTGACCGTTTGGTGTGGTTTTCCTGTGTTTGTTGCTGCAAAAGAGGATCTGAGGTTTGTCCCCGATGGTGGGGTGATTCTTGGGTGGAATCATAGAGGTGTAGTTCCATTGGGGGCCTGGTGTTCGAAACGTACCTCATAAAGGACGGACACCCTGGATTGACCAGTGATTGTAACTCTTTTTAGTCAAAATATCCTGATCACTGTTAGAATCTGGCACGGTGAGATGATCGAAGATTGGGTAGGATACGTTAACTCAGATATATCTATATCTATCTATCCAGAGGTGTCCGGAGGGATAGTCTAAGACGCCCTCCTCCTTTCACCGAGTACTGCGTTTTGGGGGTCATCCCTGTGGGGTTAGATAGACCCGGTGGAACAGACTGTACAGCCGCTCCAGTACTGTGCACAACTGAAGTAAGGATATTTAACTTTAAAGGAGAATCATGTTTCTGTGGAAGAAAAAGAAGAGTTTGGATTTGTGTTGATGAATCAGGTACTGTTAGTCTTATGGTTCAAAGGCGGGGAAAGAAATCTGTCAGAAATGCAAGAAAAATATTTTTGATTATGGGAATTCCTGAGGGCGGGAGGCTACAGCCTACGCTATGGGACGAAGGTATTAAGAAGAACAAAGGAAGGTTGATTGATGACGGTTTGCTTAAAGATGCTGAACAATTCTGTGGCTTGGCACATGAATTGTGTGATGAAGGTTATATGGAGGTAGAAGAGGAAGTAAATTCGGGTTGTCTTATTGTTATGTTTAAAAAGAAAAGCTGTCTACTGCTACGACAAAGAATGGATGTTTTGTGATACAAGAAGGAACTGAGAAAGTGACAGAGTAATGTTCCAGATCATCATTTTTAATTATTTGTCTTTTTGGTACAAGAGGTCTCCCTGCTAGATAATAAGGTCCCTCCCCAGGAAATTGAGACTCTCCTCCCGATTGTAAGCTCTGTGCCCCTCAACCCCAGGGCACCAATATATCCTGGGTTGCCAAAACCTAGTGCACTCCCACCTATGATCCTGCCAGGTGGATTTGTGATGTATGCAGAGTTACTAATCCTCAGTGGAGAGAGACCTGTTACAGTTGTGGAGCAAGGAGACCCGGAGTCGTAGTCCCAACCTTTCCCTTGGTAAACGCTGACGGCACTTATTATCAACCACTACCAGCACCAGTCCCTGCTATGCCTAGTATTGCTAGTGGTTATGAGTATCCACCCCCTCCTACTTTATTCACCCGGTCAGAGACAGGATACACAGAGGAGATAGAAGATTTTCATTAAATGTATTCCAATGTTATTCCTGGACCCCACCGTCATGATGTGCTCTTTAGGATAGGGACAAGGGGATCTTATGAAGCAGCATGTTGGGGCCATAGTAAATGCCACGAATCAACTCCACCATGCTGGAGTACTGGCCGCAATAATTTCATAGAAAGGCAGACCCATGATACAGGAAGAATCTAATTCGTATATACAAACATATGGCCAGGTAGAAACAGGACAGGTCGCAGCAACCAGAGCAGGACAGCTGCCGTGTCAATATGTAATACATGCAGTGGGACCACAATATAATCCTACCAACATTCCTAGGTCCCAACAATTACTTACTGAGGCGGTCCATAACGCTATCCTGTATGCCTCCTCTGTCCACCCCGGTACGATGCCTCAACGTACAATGGCCATACCATTAATCTCTGCCGGTATATTCCAATATCCCAGGAAGGATGCCGCCACGGTTATAGTATCAGCAATAGAGCAGTGTATACAGGAAAATCCCATAAAATTGGAGGAGGTCTGATTTGTCCTTGACAGCCGCCTAACGGCCCATCAGGCAATACAATCTCTAACTGTAACAGAGCCTCCTGCCCGCTTCCGCAGCAGATGCCTCTTGTGCCCACACTACCACCCCCTCCTCCCGCCCCTGAGTCAGTAATATCCAAATTTGAAGAGGATGATGTGGAAAATACTCCTGACAGGCCAAAGTATACCCCTTTTTCCCATCCCAAATAGGCACCCTTTGCAATCAATTACCCAATCCAAAGACTTCACCCATGGCCTTGTACAGGCAAATGGCAGCGAATCGAGAGATTTATTCCACTCCCCGAATAGATTTATTACACTTACTTTGAGTAAAAGCTGGGGAGGGGTATTTTCCAATTATTGAGGGTGGCATAATGTATAACGTGAACCTGGATGGGGAACCTATGAGAGTGGTGTTGTTTTCTGCAATGCTTTAGAGGTTTGGGCACAAGATAGACTAGCGGACCAAGCTACCTCTCACTGATGTCACACAGGACAAGGGGAAGACTGCTGAGAAGTTCTATGGGCGTTTATGGTAGTATTTAATGATCTGGGATTCTCATTGTATAATAAAGCTCGCTCACGTCTTTGTTGCAGCTTTGATGTCCGGCCTTAAACCCAAATTGAAGGAGGCGATAATGTCAGTTAGACCGGATATCGAGAATTCCACTCCGGACGATGCATTAAAAATAATAAAAAGTTTTCAGAAGAATTTAGCCCACTCTGCATCAGCAGGAAAAACAAAAAGCAAGCCAGCAGCTACAGCAGTTCCAGCTCCTGCTCCAATTTCAGCCCCACCTCAGCTGCAAGCACACAGCTGGTTCCTTATCAGTTGTCTACACAGCAGATTCCAGCTCCTGTCCTTCAACAATACACAAACTTAACCCCTTACACCACTATCCCTTCCAATCCTATGATTGAGAATCCTGCTCCCCAGCCCCGCCAATTCTCATCTGCAATGCTGGTGCTGTGGCCGGTCCGGTCACTTTCAGAGAGATTGTCACACCCCCGCTGATAGATGCTACCCTCAAGTTCCCCCTTCCAATTGTAACCTAAATACTGGGAACCCTAGAGGATACCCCGGTTACGGACAGTCTCAAAATCCTGATAATCGCTCATACTGAAAGGGTGGCCAACCAGGGTCTGCCATCACAATGTCCTCCACCAAACCTGGAGCATGCTCATCTGTCACGCTTCCTGTAGGGGACACCCTTGTTAAGTTCATGGTAGACACTGGGGCGGCCAATTCCATAATCAAGTCATCAGATGTATCTACGGATATCCCTATTCAATTCTCAGATCAAGAGCTTGTTTTAATTGGAGTAGATGGCAGACCCAATAAACATACTCTTACAAAACCCATCCCTGTGGGACCTTTCCCTGAAGTTACTGCTCAGTTCGTAATCTCTCCCACATGTCCAGTAAATTTACTGGGGGCAAATTTATTATCACGGTTCCGCTCCAGAATACAATTCCAAGATGATGGTCAGATGGTTCTTACGTTATATAATCTTTATGCAGATGAAGATAGCGAGGAAATCTGTATTTTACATGCCCTTCCTACGTTTATGATGGTCCTGACAGGCCCAGACCCGATGGTGCCTGAGGATCAACGACTTGCCCCATATCTCTCTTTTAGATACCATCTAAACTTTGGTCAAAAGGGCCAGATGATATAGGGAAAAAGCCTGTAGAACCAGTAAAAGTGTTTCTCAAACCTGGTGCCCCTTTTCCCAAAGTCCATCAATATCCTTTGAAACAAGATCAGGAGCGGGGCCTCAAGGGACAAATACAAACGTTACTCGATAATGGTGCCCTGGTACCGTGTTTCCCCATGCAACACGCCCTTGTTTCCCGTTAAGAAAAAGACCCCACCCGGCCAACCCCTGTGTACCGGCTGGTACAAGATCTACGGGCAGTTAATGCAGTTGCTGTTCTGGAAACTCCAGTGGTGCCCAATCCACATACTCTTTTGTCCCAGATACCTCAGGATGCTGCTTGGTTCACAGTCATCGACCTTGCCAATGCCTTCTTCAGCATTCCATTACACCCAGATTGCCAGTTTCTGTTTGCATTCACTTATCAGGGAGGACAATTGATATGGACAGTTCTGCCACAAGGGGCCCAAAACAGTCCCAATCAGTTTGCAAAAAATATGGGCGAGTATCTTTTACCCTGGTAATTGGACCACCCCTATGTCACGCTGCTCCAGTAGGTGGATGATCTTTTGTTATGTGCACGGACGGAGCAGGAAGCCATTGTTGCCACTCTTAGTCTCCTCAAGTATCTGGCAGATCTGAACTGTCGGGTTTCGGCCTCGAAACTTCAGTTCGATCTTGGTCAAGTGATATTTTTGGGTCACGGTCTCCTTCAGGGTGTCAGACACCTCACAGAAGAAAGAAAAATAGCTGTCAGCTCTCTTCCTTTCCCAAAAGATGAAACTGAACTCCAGCGTTTCCTTGGACTATGTACTTATTGTAGTCAGTGGATACAGGATGTATCCCGCATAATGCAACCCGTTTACAATGCCTTAAAAGACGGTATAATGAACTATAAGGAAAGATCACGATTTGTATGGAAAGCCTTTGTCGTGCCTTCTCTGAATTAAAGCGGCTTATTGCTTCCGCCCCTGCCTTGGGTATCCTGGACTATACTCGACCGTTCCATTTGTATGTGTCTGAGAATGAAGGACACGCAGCAGGTGTACTTACACAATCACATCGCAATAGGCAACGACCCGTGGGCCATTATTCGACCTGCCTCGACCCCGTGGCCTGAGCATCACCAAATTGCATGAGAGCAGTTCACACCACTCACTCGTTGCTTGACAAGACTGCAGATATAATTCTTGGATATGAAACGCATATTTTTGCCCCACATGATATTGCAGCAATACTAAGGCTGTGTTTCCATGATCAGGAAACACAGCGCTTTGGACGGAGCGGAAAGTCCGCTCCGCCCAAAGCCCCGCCCCCTAGAGAACACGCGGTCAATCCGGATGTGTTCTTAGAACACATCCGGAATGACCGCAGGGCTACACAGCCCTGTGCTATTTCCCTTGCAGCGACGCAGCGTCGCCGCAAGGGAATAGGACATGCTGCTGTCTAGAAAGACGCGCCGCATGTCCGTTAACGCAGGTCTGCCGCATGCGTGTTTTTAAGCATAGTGGAGACGGGATTTCTTGAAATCCCCTCCACTATGCTGTAACATCTGGACGCTGCATGTTTGACGCTGCGCCAGCGCACAGCGTCAAACACGCAGCAATTCCTGACTGTTTCCTGACCGTGGAAACATACCCTAACACTCCAACAGCCAAGACATTTGACTGTACAACGACATTTACGGCTGCAGTGTTCACTCCTTTTTCCTGACTGTCAAGTTGCATCGCTGTACTACAATCAACCCCGCTACTTTACTGACGGTCCCCAAGAAAGATGGCAGTGGTGAGGATTATCTCCAACATGATTGTTCCAACTTCTGACTGAAGAAACAGCTACTCTGCCAAATGTCAGTGAGAATCCACTTCCGAATCCCGATCTGGTGTTGTACACGGATGGTTCAAGATATGCTGATGAGTTTGGAAGATTCCACACAGGATATGCTGTTACCACAGAGGACACTGTTGTGCACGCAGCTGCGCTCCCGCAATCACAGTCAGCACAAGAAGCAGAACTTCAGGCTCTGTCTACTGCATGTATTTTGGCCAAAGACAGGCCGGCTAATATATACACGGACTCATGGTATGCATTTGGTATGGCTCACGATTTTGGGCCAATCGAGGGTTTATTACTACCGCCGGAACTCCAGTGAAAAATGCTGAAGCTGTTAAAACCCTCATGGATTCGATCAAGTTGCCTAAACAGGTGGCCATTATCAAAGTCAAGGCGCCCGGTCCTAGGAACAGTCCACAGACTATTGGCAACGCATTTGCAGATATGCAAGCAAAGGCCACTGCTCTCCTGCTCGTTGAACTAACCATACCAGCTATGGTGACCACACGTTCTCAACGTAAACAGATGCAAGAGATCCTGACTCTACAAGAACCTGATGATCTACGACAGACTGAGGTTTTCTGTTGGACCCCGCGAGATCGCTTAATGACGATGCAGAGAATGTCTCCAAAGGAAGAGGTGAAGCAATGGAAGACTGATGGGGCACATATGGACAATGGTCTCTGGAAAAAGGACCAACTTGTGTGTCATCCTAAGCGGATGTACCCTTCTATTGCCACGTGGGCACATGGACCTATACATCGAGGGAAAAACCAGGCCCTAGCCCTGGTACAAAAATTCTACTGGGCTCCAGGTATTTCTACAGTCCTGACAGCACTCAACCGTGCATGTAATATCTGTCAGACCTGCAATCCCGGTCAACTTCACCGTGTACCTCCGAAGCATCTTGCTAAGCCCGACTATCCTTTCCAAAGGCTCCAGGTGGACCATATCACGTTGCCCAAGTCTGGAAGGTATGAATATTGTCTGGTGGATGTCGACATGTTCTCCAGTTGGCCGGAAGCATTCCCCGTTACCAACATGACTGCAAAGACCACAGCAAAGAAACTGGTGATGGAAGTCATATGCAGATGTGGAGTTCCAGAAGTCGTTGAAAGTTACCAAGGTCCAACTTTTTCTTCTCATGTGTATCAGGAGGTTCCGACAATGCTTGGATCCACTGTTGCCCTCCATACTCCGTACCATCCACAATCCAGTGGGAAAGTTGAGAGGTTGAACGGCACACTGAAGCTGAAGGGACAATTGACTAAAATGATGTAGGAGACTATGGCTCCATGGCCAGAGCTCCTACCCATTGTACTATACCACATTCATACTACCCCTATTGCAAAACATGGCCTGTCCCCATATGAGATATTGTTTGGTGCCAGGCCCCCATTTGCAAGCTTCCAGCCTCAGCAGGTATCAGAAGAAACTGACAGTGCTGTTCAATATGTTATTCAGCTTAGTAAAAATCTTGCTAACACCCATGCTCTAGTTTCTTCTTCTTTTCCAGATTCAGCGGAAATGGACATTTGTCACAATTTGAAGTCTGGTGATTTTGTGGTCGTGAAAAGGCATGTCAGAAAACACGGACTAGAACCCTTGTATGGTGGTCCCTATCAAGTCCTCCTCATCACCCCTACGTCAGTGAAACTGGAAGGAAGACCGACTTGGATCCACGCATCGCACTGCAAGCTGGTTAAACAAGCCAATAGCAAATAAAGGAATAAAGGGGACATAATGTTTAGGTTTTTTGCATTTTCCATGTTATTATTGGTAACCGCATGGGATAGCCTAAATTCCCCAATGTCCTTGAATAATAAAAGTTTATACAACATCATGAAAAATTACTGAGAGATTTGTTGGACAATTCCCAGTCTCTGGCAGACTGTTGGATCTGCATGTATTCACCAGTGTCAGCCACGAGCATCCCCTTTTTGGCTATCCCTGTCCCACCTGAGGAGTTATTTGCTTGAACTAACTGTTCTGACACATTCGCTAATAATGCCACAGATAATGCTAAGTTATGGAATACTACTGTCGGTATACCTATTGTGGGATGGGTGCGGTACCCCTGGTGGCAAGGTAACCTTTCAGGAAGCGATACACACCTTCAATATTTGGCCTATAAAGGAGGGGCTTGCATACCTAAGAATAGGACTAGTCTAACCAATCTAGGGCAAGTTCCAACGTATGGTTTACAAATTAGTTTTAATGCGACTTCATACTCTGCTGATGCCTTCAAACCAATATTGTTAGAGAGAATGAAACATAATACGTCATGGAAATTTCTAGTCTGTTTTTACAAGGTTCTAAAAACATCTGTGCTAGTATTCCTGGCAATATACCTTGTAATGAGTCCTCTGAATATGTGCCAGGAACCCCCACTTGTGGAAATCCTGATGTAGGTTATTGTAGTCCTTTAGGATAATTTCCAACTTGGTGTATGCTTCAGAATGCATCTGCATTCATAGACTAAAGGTCCCTTTACACTAAGCGAGATCGCTGAAACGTCACCGATTTTGTGACGTAGCAGCGACCTAGCCAGCGATCTCGCTTAGTATGACACTCAGCGAGGATCAGCCCACCTGCTGGGTGTCGCTGAATGTCCTGGACCATTTTTTGATCGCTGGTCTCCCGCTGGCCAGCACGCATCGCTGCGTGTGACAGGCGGGAGACCAGCGATCAGCAAGCTGGAGCTGGTAACCAAGGTAAACATCGGGTTACCATGCGCCGGGCGGCGCATGGAAACCCGATGTGTACCTTAGATACCAGCGCGCTGATGCAGGGAAGCTGGTAACCAAGGTACACAGTGGGTTTCTAAGCGCCAAGCGGTGCCTAGAAACCTGATGTGTACCTTGGTTACCAGCTCCCTGCAACAGCACGCTGGTATCTAAGGTACACTGCCAGTAACTAAGCGACGTGCATCGCTTGTTGCCGGCATAGTCACTGTCCTGATAGCTGCCTGTTTGGCAGCTCAGCAGCTATCATGTAACGACACACCAGCGATCCTGACAAGTGCATATCGTTGTCGGGATTGCTGGTGAGTCGTTATGTGTAACGGGACCCTTAGTTCATAGATTGGTACTGCAACATTCAGCCCTATGGGATTTACCTAATGATATGTTCTGGGTATGTGGAGACGTGGAGACAATGCTTATAAATGGTTGCCAGTAGGGGTACTTGTACTCTGGCTCACTTGACCCCGGCCACCTTTGTTATTTCAAATAAACAGTTGGATACACAGGCTATACCTAAACATACATTATATAAAAGAGCTGCAGAAAATTCACCCCGCCCTTCAGGGAGACCACATATAATACAAAGGAGTCAATAAAGTTGTCAGTTCTATTTTCATTTACCCTATGATTACACAAATGTGAGATAAATTGGTTAGGGCCACAGACTATCTAGATGATCAAATTTGGGATACATTGGATATACTTAATACTACTGTTGCTGTCCAAAACCAAATTATCATAGTCACTAATCAACATACTATAGTACTGGACTACTTAACAGCAGCACAAGGCGGTATGTGTCAGATTATTGGACCCGCTTGCTGTCATTATATAGATCCTAACAGTGCTATGAAGTTAAAGTTAAAGTTAGAAGACATTCAAAGACTCAGAGATCAATATGATAAAGATAATGATTGTAATAAGGACAGTTGGTGGGCAGACACCTTCTCCTTTCTTAATCCATCCAATTGTTTCAAAGGAATTGGGGGCTGGATAGCTGGAATCTTGCAAAGTTTGTTACACATCGCTGCCTTTATCTTTGTCATGTATGTAATACTAAAACTTGTTTTTTGGTGTATTTCTGTATGTATTAGGAAATTCTGCACTAGGACAGCTAATGATGATACCAAAGGCGTTGTTACCCCTGCTCTTCTCTACACCGATTTCAAGAAGTTACCTGATGAAGATGTTGAAGCCAAGCGCATGGCTACCTTCAAAAGATCCCCACCACCATTATCAAAAATTGTTATTCGCAAATTGTAGCATACAGGGGGATGGGTATGCCGCAACAGACATGTCTGGTAACATGGCATAAGACATGTGAAAACCAGTACCCCTCGAGCTTATAGCTTGGGATAGTACCTCTGATGCTGGACATAAGTTAACAAAATTTATCTAGGGGGATTGTGAAGGGTTAAACTAAGATCAAAACCATGTTGTGCTTGTAATTCCATCTTGTCGTTTATGAGATATATTCTGTTACTAGGCTATAGTTCATGGCTGTTATAAAGCCAAATTTTTTTCTGAAACTAGAGGTCACGATTGTAATAAAACCAGATTGTTCTAGTTTGGACAAGATAGGAGACCTTGGGGTGTATCATTGTATAATACTTTGGAGAATGAATGGGCTATTGTTTTTTCTATGTCACGTAGGTACGGCCATATATGTAGTTTCCGGTCTTTCTGTATTTTCATAGGTTAAGAGTTACAAGTGTGTTTTTATACTATTGTTTGAAGTACAACATGCTAAATACTATAAAAGAGATGATGTACTAAACGGGGTAGGAATCTGCTTTGATTCTCCCAAACAGACACGTCTCCGTCTGGTCATTGCCGGCAATATCCTGTGAATTAATCTGTAGATCACTTGGTCAACCGTGAAGGGTCACTTCAGATCCTCCCCCATCAGTATCATTTAAGAAGATAATGTAAGCTTGTGAGCAGGGCCCTCACTCATGGTATCTGAATTTTTTTTGTTACTATGTCCCCTCTGAATTGTAAAGTGCTGTGGAATATGTTGGCGCTATAGAAATTAATTATTATAAGGCAGAGGAGGTGGTTACTGAATGTGAAATTCCTTACTGCGCCTGGCCGTTGTCCATGTTTTAACACCAGTAGGGTCTCCAGGTAATTCAGGACGTTTAGCTGATGTTCCTTTTTTTTGCTACCACATTTGATATATCTGAGTGATTTCAAGAAGGATGGCTTGGCCACATCCAGAATCTTCAAATAGTGTGCTGGTGGCAAACTTGATGTTAATGTGTCAAATCTAAGATAGATAAAACATATGATGGTTACATATGGCCATGTGAAAACCCTGGGGACAAAAGAGTGATTCTAACAAAATTTACACAAATTCATACAAGCATATATCTTGCCTGTTGCTGACCACTTCCTGTGAGACACCTTTTGCCAGCATGGTCTGGATATCCTTGGTCACACCTTTAAAGATTTTAAGTGCTTTATACAGCTGCGGGTTTTCATGTGCCAAATTGGTTCCTCATAGCTCATAACTCTTAACGTGTTTTAAATAAGTGCATGCTGTCTGGCTTGAGAGTCCAATTTCCTGCAGCTTGACAAAGAAAGACTATGCCTTCGCAATGTCCTTCATGAAATCCAAACTCGCGCAGTCTTTATTCACGTAGTATAGGAATCTTGAGACATTTGCAACCTTTTGCTAGACCTTCCTTACTGACAAGTTTTTATTTAAATAATCTGAAAAACCTTTCAGAATTGGATTACCATCTTTAAAATGTTTATACAAGCCAGTTTTTTTTAATCATTTTTAGTCCTGTCCATCTTCTCTTCAGAACTCTAATGTTGGATGAAAGAACAACAGTTAAGACTTGTGTGTTTCATTTTACAGATTATGAGAAAACAAAGACTGAATATTTCCTGACCGGTTTAGACCCTCATAAGAGCAGACATCGGATTCCTGCTCAGGGTGGACGGTGGATTCCTGCTCATCAGAGGAGATGGCATATTCCTCATCAGACGACTCTTCATCCTCGTCTCCATCACCCTGGTTTTCATGAAGATCTATCATCTCAGGAACCGTGAGAGCTGGACTACCCACAATCACCTCTTTAAATCCCTCGACTTTAACAACTGGTGAGCCCTGTTGCTCCATCAGGATTGATGTGGATGGAACCTCTTCCTCAGTTCTAAAAAGTTAGTATGACAAACACCAAACAAACATATCATTTTGTACATATGTAGTAGAGGAGATATACCAAATACACAAAAAAATTGGAAAATTATGTCAAGGTATATAATCCAAGAGAATAGGGATTACTATGGCAGATCGCTATAGATAATAGAATGATATAGATTAGCTGCAGATCAAATAGATTATATGTAGCTATTACTCTATATCCATCCTGATTCTCCATGCGAGTGTATCATAATGAAAAGACAAAGCATAAACTCACTTTTCAGGTGATCTCTGGTGGTCTTCTCTATAATTGAGATAGTATTAAGTTACTTACCGGTAACGGTATTTTTCGGAAGCCCATGACAGCACCACGAGAGAGGGGATCCGTCCTTCAGGAACAGGAAACCTACAGATACAAAAATGGCGTTCCTCTCACACGCATCAGTTTGATTACAGAGCCGAGAGGACCTCCATGGTTAATGACACAAATTATATACAAACTCTAAACAACCTTGTCTACGTGGACTTTATAATAAAAGGAAGTGTGCCATACACGTGAAACGGAGGGAACTAAGGGTGCTGTCATGGGCTTCCGAAAAATACTGTTACCGGTAAGTAACTTAATACTTTTTTCGGACTCCCATGACAGCACCACGAGAGAATTACAGAGATGTAACACTATTCTAGGGAGGGACTACAGCCTGCAGAACCCTTAACCCGAAGGCAAGATCCGAGGAGGCACCCATGTCTAGTCTATAATGATTAAACAAAAGGTGGTAGGAGAAGACCATGTGGCCGCCTTACATATTTGGTTGATGGATACTCTAGATCTCTCCGCCCAAGAAGTTGCCATGGCTCGGGTAGAATGCGCCCTTAAATTCTATGGAGCTGGACCGCCACCTGCTGAGTAAGCTAGAGAAATAGCCTCTTTAATCCACCTTGCTAATGTGCATTTGGAAACTCTAAGACCCTTTCTATCTCCCTGGAAGCATATAAACAAGGCGTTGCCCTTTTTCCATGGATCAGTGACTGAAAGAATGTAACAAACACCTTCTGACATCCAGGGTATGGAGTTTCTCCTCTTTCTGGTTAGTGGGGTTAGGGAGGAAGGAGGGGAGGACTATCTCCTGTGTTCTATGGAACCGAGAGGCGACTTTACGTAAATAGGCAGGGTCCGGTCTAATTATTACCCTGTCTTCCAGAATCTGTATGTAAGGAGGTTCTCTGGAGAGTACCTGTATATCGCCTATTCTATGAGCAGACGTGATGGCTAAAAAGAAGGTTAGCTTGAGGGATAGATTTTTGATTGAGGCGAACCCCATGGGTTCAAACGGAGCCTCTGTCATAGCCGTAAGGACTAGGTATAAGTCCCATGGTGCGTACCTTGCTCTATGTAAGGGCCTCGTTCTGTCTGCAGCTTTGATAAGCCTGGATATTCAGTAATTTCTCGTAATTTCACAGTTGAACAGGACACCAAGGGCTGATACCTGTACTTTCAGGGTACTAGTGGCCAGACCTAGATCTAAACCTCTCTGCAGGAATTCTAAAATCTGCCCTATAGGGATCTCCCCTTCAGCTCGGAGGTTAGGGGTGACCAGAAATCTTTCCCAGGTCTTAGCATAAATTTTTGTTGTAACTAATTTCCTACTATTTAGTAGGGCATTATTCAGATTATCAGAGAATCCTTTGCCTTTCAATAACTACCTCTCAAACTCCACGCCGTCAGATGGAGTCTGGCTATTTGTGGATGATTGACTGGGCCCCGGAAGAGAAGGTCCGGAAGAACCCAGGGGTGGGGGGTGGAGATCTCAGACTGACATTGTTCTCAGCCATGAAAAACCAGGCCCTTCTGGGCCAGAATGGGGCAGTTAGTATAACCCTTGCTTTGTCCTCCCTGATCTTCCTTATAACTAAGGGTAACAGTGCTAGCGGGGGAAAGGCATAAGCCAGGCCGAAGTTCCATTTTGTCAAGAAAGCGTCCACTACGAGATGTCTTTGTCAGATTTAGTGAAAAGAATTTCTCCACCTTCCTGTTTCGTCTGGTAGCAAAGAGGTCCACCTCTGGTTGACCCCACATATTGAAGATCTGGGTGAAAATAGCTGCATTCAGGCACCACTCTCCCTGTCTTAGCATGTTGCGGCTTAGAAAGTCTGCTGTGGTGTTGTCCTTTTCCCCTTATGTGTAGCGCCGTCAGGGATAGAAAATGTCTCTCTGCTGTCTGGAACATGCGTTCCTCCACTCATCAGGGCTTCGGACCGGGTTCCACCCTGGTGGTTGATATATGCCACTGCTACCTGGTTGTCTGAGAGAATCCTGATGTGGTTACCCTGCAGGTATACAAGCAGTTCTTTAATTGACAGCTCTACGGCCGAAAGTTCCTTAAAGTTAGAGGAACTCTCTATCAGGGGGTCACACTGCCCCTGGACCATGATCTCCCCCATACAGGCCCCCAAAGGGACTGGCATCTGTGGTTACAATGAGGGATATGCGATTTTCCCAGAGAACCCCAATTGATAAGTTAGCTTTGCTAAGCCACCATCTCAAGGAATTTACGGTATAAGGGCGTAAAGTCATACTCTTATCTAGAGATCCCAGGATCCTGTCATTATCCAGGATATCCCTTTGAAGGGTTCTGGTGTGGAGCTGAGCCCATCTGGCGGCTGGAATGTGTTAAATATTAATTATTGGTTATGGATTTATTCTTTATACACTCAATTCTGTACCAAGCACATTAACGTTCGCTGACATTACAGATGCTATTTCTGTATGGTAAAGTGTCATCTCCATATACAGAGACCACGTGATCTAAGGGATTTTTATATAATGGCTACACGAAAGGGGGGGCTCTTGCTCGCTCACTCTCTCCACAGACACTTTACTCTGACACTATGATGATGGGACAAGGACTATGATGAATGAACAGCTGCAACCACGTGTTGTTTCTCTAAGACGCTGCTGACAAGGCCAGAATGTCATTTTACCATTCAGGACATCAAGGAAAGATGTGTACAAGCTTTGCTATGGACAAATGGACAATCTTTTCGTAACTATTTCACTCATTTTATGTTTTCCTGTAATGATGTTTTTTTGATGGACAGTCCAATAAACCACTACATTTTTTTTTATAAGAAACGTGACGTTTTCTTTAAAGTATCGCATCTGGTAACAAGTCCTTGAAAAATATACTTAAAATAAGCATTTTTAACATTTTGGAGAGCCAGCCAGTCACACTTGATTTTTAGAGTGTGAATTTTTGATAACTTGCAAGGGGAGGAGGAATAGAAGAAAAATTACATCAGATGTGCAAGTCGTCAAAGAAATCACACTACGATATTTCAGGATCAAGAAAGAACCTATGAATGAGGACTAAGAGTTGCCAGACGTACTACAGGAATTAGACGTGCTGATGACAAGAGCATTGTCCAAGAAAGGAGCTACAAGCTGAGATATTTTAAGGTAAGAAATATGGATGTTATTACTTCTTTTTCTAAGCAAAGTAGACTAAAATTTATGTCTGTAGATCAGTCTAATTTAGAAGTTTTATGGCTCAGCTTATATGCAGAATGTGAAATGGAAAATCTAAAGCTAGAATCTAAGCTGGTGTCCTTTAATAGAGAAAGAGAAATTAAAAAACATATTACAGTTGATTGACATATTTCACAAGTTTGTATTAGAGAAATCTAAAGATGACTGTGTAGAAATAGTGTCAGATGATACCAGTGATGTTCCCGAAATTGACTGTAATGAGGAAATTGAGCAAGATGTGGGACATGTGTCTGTAATGGCTACTCAAGGTGACCTTGTCTCTGATGACGTAAAAAAAGATGGTGGAAATGTGGGAGGAGACTTGAGAACTGATGTAGGAGGGAACATGGGAGGAGACTTGAGAACTGATGTAGGAGGGAACATGGGAGGAGACTTGAGAACTGATGTAGGAGGGAACATGGGAGGAGACTTCAGAACTGATGCAGATGACGTACGAGGGACGGATGTTCAATGGCCACCAAAATAGAAGACAATTCAGAGGCCCAACTCCAAATCAAAGTTAGGAAAAATTTGTTAAAATTATGCAAAATCATTCCTACATATGATAACAAAATCCATGTATGCAGAAATTCTGAAATCTTCGAAAGCTTTATTGATAAGCTTGATTTAAGTAATGCTGAGAAAAATCAATTATTTAAATTGTGGCTTCCTGCAACCTTTTCCAGACGCTTAACATTGAAGTTGACTTGTGATAACTTACATGGAGATCTAGATGATAAAGACAGATTGAAAATTCTGATTTTCTGTGCATTAAATGAAAATTGTCCAGATACTGAGATTCTTCAAAAATTAAGGATTGGTCGGAAAGAATGTACTTTTACATTCATGTCCATATTTGAAAGGTTGTACAAAACTCTAATTACCAATGATAAAACACAATCAATGATAAAGTATTTTGTGGACAAATTTGGATTCCTAAATTCTGTATCTCGTGTTATTGCGTCACAAAAAGATACTTTATTTGAATGTGCGCAATTCCTTGATTTTGCTAGAAAACATGAGAATCGTGATAGGAAAATTAATCAAACAGACAGAGTAAGATCTTTTCAAAAGCCAGTGTCAAAATCTCCTAAACTGAGTCATCCCCGGAATCAAATCTATGACATAAGGAGGAAATTACATATTTGCTATAAGCCCTATAAAAAAAATCCAAGAGTCCGCTTTGCAGAAAGAGTTAATAATTCAAAGTTCAGACCGCTCTGTAAAGAGACAAATGGCGGACATTGAAAGACAGGAACAGGTGATTCTTCAAAGAGACATAGTTGAGTCTTCAGTTTACAGCTCATTATCGGAGCTGCTCAAACAATCATTAAAAAAAAGGAATCATTAACAGAGTTTTCCAGGACATCTTTGACAAAGAAATAAGATTTGGTTTAGGAATTGACTGAAAATGAAATTATATGTTGTGTAAAAGTATTATACAATATATTATTCAGTTATTTGTAATTATTTTATAAATATAATTCTGTAGTTCTACAGTTTTTGTAGATATATATATATTCATACAGTATATATAGTATACTTGTATAAATAGAAATTGTATAACTGTATATCTATAGTGATATAATTAAAATAAACTACAGAAAATATTTAGAATTACATTAAAGCCAATACATATATGTATAAGACATTGCAATTGGTTTGTTTTTGTATATGATATTAACCTTATCTCTTATTGTTCCTTAGAATTTTCACTTCAAAGTAGGATTTAATCTGGAAAAATTCTCTTACATGGATTTATTCCTTTAATTACACAGGAATTTGTAATAACTGCATGTTTTTATATATTTAACACTTAAAAGGAAATAATATATAACTAACTGAATCTAAATTTAGTTTTTGTGTGTTGCTAACATTTTGAAGTTATTTATTTGCATGGCAATATGTTCTTACTGCATGACAGTCACACATGTGACATTTAAACTGTTCTAATAATAAGGCTACCATATACCCCTATTTCAGTGGTTGCAACTTAAAGCTCTTATAGCTTCAGTGAGCTCGGCCTTTGCAAGTCAAAGAATTTTTTTTTAGGCCTCTTAAGTTCTAGGGTTCAATTTCAGTTGCAAACCTTGCACCAAATATAGAAACAGCTCATAACCAAATTTTCTTATGAGTCCTTTTATCTATAGAATGGTTCACAAAGTTTGTTATGTGTATTTGGGGAATATTCAAAGAAATATTAAAATATTAAATTTAGTAGTTTACAATGCGCATTGATAATTAGGATACAATTATTTGGGTTAAAATATATATGTATTACATACCTTTTTTGTATGAGGAATCTGTGGTGTAAACTTATATGTTCACAGTCTGAGTGACAGATGACAGATGCGTGTATGAGCAGCTGCTAAGAGTGAATATAATCTAAGAGTATGTGATGTATGAAAGGAGAGGTTTCACAATTCATGGTATGCGAGAAAAACAACAACTTGTTTTTAAAAAAAATAATACAAATCAGTTCAATTAGAATATTAAGATACATAATGAAATATTATCTACTCAACATATATTTCTTTAGTAATTATTTTTTTTTAGTTAATAGTAGATAAGTGGAATCACACATCAAAATGGTTTATCAAGAAAATTTACATTTAGATTTTTTTTTTCCTTTTTCCCAAAAGATAATTTTATGATATTCAATGTTATTTTTATTTTTAATGGTTACATAGATGGTACACATCTTCAGACAAATATATGGTATAAAGCTAAAACAGAAGTTACATAAATAATTTATAAAACAATTATTTTTTTTTCATTTTGGTTTTGATAAATCAATTATTTCATAAACTAATATTTTTTTTCCGGTATTAAGAGGGAAATGTGTTTTAGATTTTGAATACATCATCACATTTCATCAACACCTCTTCTTCACACATTGTAAAGAATATAAAAAGGTACAATGGTATAACTACTAGAGATAATAACATTAAGTATTATAAAGAGTCATTTCATTACACTAAGAAGGGGATTACATGCAAAGTTGCATAATATGAATATTTTGGTAACACAAGGTCATGACAAATATGAAATCATCCAGATAATGGAAATATTAAGGGTATGTGTTACAGACAACATAACTACTCAGCATTTGTCATAAACATATAAAGGCCTTATTTGCCTTATTTTTATTCTTACTTTTGTTTTTATTTTTATTTTTCATTTTTTATCTCTATTTTTGATTCTTAATTTTTATTTTTTATCTCAATCAAGAAACATCAATATTTAATAAAGTAATGTCAAGTATGAGAATATTGCTTCATTAAATATAGTGAAGATATCGGTTCATTAAAAGAAAATGTTCTAATTCTGAGTAAATACAATAATTCATTCTTTCATTCATTCATTCACTCATATTCACATTTTGGTTCATGGCTATACATTCTTACCTATTATTGGTCTAATAAATATATTCCATTAATAAAGTTTTAGTAATAAAGATGGAAACACTTGTTACATAAAAAAACACACTGACTCCTATGGGTTGAAAAGGTAATTACACCAATGACATAAAAATGTTCTATCTCATGAAGAATATGGTTAATAATGCATTATCATTTATTATTGTTTTACTATACAAACATGAATTCCATATTACTATTCTGATAATAATTCTATGGATATTATTGATTGCTATGGTTTGCTGTGATATTATAGGTTAGGAAAATTACCAGATTTGGTATAGAATAGGGAATGAAGACTTCAAGCAAGATATTGGAATTACGTTAATAAAGACTTTTCATATTTCTAAATTCAAGTAAATTTAAAAAGTTACAAGAAGAAAAAGCCGAAGTTCCAGAAGGTAAAAAGGCTCTATGATGTCTGAGTAATAATAGACTGTGTCAATTACAATTCATTTCATCACTGACAACAACTGCAGTATCCACCACTGACAGCCACGATCGCAGTATTCACCACTGACAGCCACGATCGCAGTATTCACCACTGACAACCACAATGGCAGAGGACGATGATCCTATGATACTAATATGAACTGTGTTATCACGCTTTTATCACGTTCCAGTGGTTTCCTATCACCTATGAAGCTTCAATGAAAGCTGGTGAACAATAAGTTGTCAGGAAGCTACAACCCTGACATGAGTCCTGTGCATTAGGACTAAGGACTGGTTATGGTGCTATCTTTAGCAAGGAAGAGTCATTTTAACCCTTGCTTTGCTGACCAAAGATGTCACACCTGTTCCAAGACCAGTGCGGATGGCATGGAGGATTCCAGAAATATCCAAGGCGAGCCAATGTAAGTCCAGGTCTTTAAAGGTGACACTGCTCAGCTATTAAAGCTTCATTTCATCAATGGACTTTGTTTTCTTATCAACATTTGAATTTATGGACTTTGATTGACACATGACACACGGTCTCTACAATATCTACATGTTATTTCAAAGGAATTATCGTATAAAGACTGTGTTTTAAAAGAATCAAGAACAAGACGTCAAGATGAAGACCAGATGACATCAGATGATGATGACTGGACCCGAGACGCTTCGATTTAGGTTTAGGAAAGTATAAGACACATATTTTATATGAATATTGGTCACGGCTTACCATAACATGAATTCACATAATTATGTTATTGAGTGCATATAACAATAATCTGAAATTAAAGAAAAAGAAGAAAGAAGATCTGATTATCCTAAAGATGAACTTCTCTACTTTGAGGGTTCCAATTAATGTCAGTCACCCTCAAAAGGGGGAATTGTTAAATATTAATTATTGGTTATGGATTTATTCTTTATACACTCAATTCTGTACCAAGCACATTAACGTTCGCTGACATTACAGATGCTATTTCTGTATGGTAAAGTGTCATCTCCATATACAGAGACCACGTGATCTAAGGGATTTTTATATAATGGCTACACGAAAGGGGGGCTCTTGCTCGCTCACTCTCTCCACAGACACTTTACTCTGACACTATGATGATGGGACAAGGACTATGATGAATGAACAGCTGCAACCACGTGTTGTTTCTCTAAGACGCTGCTGACAAGGCCAGAATGTCATTTTACCATTCAGTACACCAAGGAAAGATGTGTACAAGCTTTGCTATGGACAAATGGACAATCTTTTCGTAACTATTTCACTCATTTTATGTTTTCCTGTAATGATGTTTTTTTGATGGACAGTCCAATAAACCACTACATTTTTTTTTATAAGAAACGTGACGTTTTCTTTAAAGTATCGCATCTGGTAACAAGTCCTTGAAAAATATACTTAAAATAAGCATTTTTAACAGAATGCAAGCTGTTAAGGAGCCTAAAAAGGGACATGGCATGTCTAAGGGTCATAGTTGGCCTATTTACTGCTCTAAACACCTGTTGATGAATCTGGACAATTTTGTTAGCTGGCAGACGACATTCTTGAACCTCTGAGTCTAAAATGAGCCCAAGGAATTGCTGGACCCTCAAGGGTTGTAAACGGGAATTTTCACGATTTATTAACCAACCTAAGCGTTCTAAGATGGATATGGATTTTTCCAATTGAGAAAGGCAATTGTCAGCCGAGGTTCCAATAATCAAGAAGTCGTTTAAATATGGTACAATCAAGAGGTCACACTCTCTTAGGTGGGCCATCACTTTGGAAACTAACTTTGTGAATATACGAGGGGCCATTGAGAGCCCAAAGGGTAAAGCTCTATATTGAAAGTGACAGATTACAACATTCATGGAAATCGCCACCCTCAAAAACCGTTGGTGATCCACACAAATAGGTACATGGTAGTACGCATCTTTTAAATCTAAAACCACCATAAAACAGTTTTGAAACAATAATTTTATTGCTGAGCCAACTGTTTCCATTTTAAAGGGTCGAGCTACCAGAAATTTATTCAGACACCGAAGATTAATGATGGTTCTGTAAGAATTATTGGGCTTTTTCACCAGGAATAAGGAAGAGTAAAAACCCTTACCCTCCTCCAACGTTGGTACCGGTAATAGGACCTTTTTGTGGCACAAATCCGTTATTTCTGTCTATAGGGCCAACTGCTGAATTTGAGAGGAGCGTATAGGAGTCATCTTAAATCTATTCCCAGGGACTGAACTGAAGTCAAGCTTTAGACCTGCGAATACAGTATAACCCTTCTCACCCAACTGCCGTTGGTGATTTGGACCCAGGATAAATAATGGACTGACAGTCTACCCCTACGGGGGTTGCTAGTCATTGAGGGGGTTTTTTCCTTTCTCCAGAAGACCGCCCGAACATGAACCCGGTACCTTTCTTCCTTCTATCTTCCCATTTGGGACGGTCTCTAGCTGGCTTTTTTTGACCAAACTTTCTACTACTAAACGGCCGTTGATAAAATGAAGACGCTAGACTGGGGAATTTCTTTTTCTCATCCACTGCTTTTTCCAACAGCTCATCTAGTACAGGCCCAAAGAGATATCCCCCTTTACAGGGTATGGCGCACAGATTGTATTTTGTCTGTATGTCGCTTGGCCAGCACTTAAGCCACAGCGCTCTGCCGGCCGCTTTGGAGAGGCTCGCTGCCCTAGCCTCCATCCTGACAGAATCTACTGACGCATCACAGAGAAAAGCTGCAGCCCCTGTATTGTTGTTAGGGCACTTAAGATTGAGTCCCGGGGAACCCCTTCTTTTAGCTGGGTCTCTAGCTGGTCTAGCCAGACCATCATAGATCTGGCCGTGCACGTGGATGTGCACGTGGCCGCCATCTCCCAGGTTCCTTTGAGAAAAATGTCCGCTTTCCTATCCAGGGGATCCTTAAGGGCCCCCATATCCTCAAAGGGTAAGGAAGATCTAACTTGGGCGCTTTATCCCAAACGCTGGTGCCTGGCTCGTCGAAGGGATGTCTTCGCTTAAGGGCCGGCGGTAGAGAGCCTTTCTTCTCCGGCTTCCTCCATTCGTGGAGGATTAGCTCACGGATTTTTTTATTCAAGGGAAAGGCCCTTCGCTTCTTTTGATCCAACCCCTTAAACATAATATCCTGCACAGACATTTCCGGCTCCACTATCCCCATCGTACCCCTGACCGCTTTTACTAGCTTGTCCACACAGTCTAGGGGAAGACAAAAGTGGCTGGAGTCCTCTTCAGAAGAGGAAGCCGATATGGATGGATCAGGGGATTCCTCTGCCGATGAGTCAGACTCTGGAAGATCTCTCTGCTTAGGACTTCCCGCCTGCGTCATTGATCTTAGGGAATCCCTTACTTCAGACCTGATGAGGCCCTTCAGATTCAGGGTGAAGTTGGGGGTCTCCTCCGCCACCTGAGGGAATACCAAAAGGGGGGATTCTAGATTGTTCTCGGCTAGAGCTACTCCCCCTCCCCACTTCCTGAGACCTCACCGTCTGCTGGATACAGGGGGGGGGGGGCATCCACAGAGGGCGCATTCCCTGTGCATTAATTTATCTGTGCATTTCTTCCCCTAGAATGAGAGCATAAGGGGGAGGCTTTGTCATTGAGTGAACATTCACGAAGATCACTTACCAGTGTCTGCCGAAAAATAGGTACCGGAATACGAGGGAGAGATGTCCTGGATGAAGCCGTCCCCTGCCGACTGGAAGAGACCTTCTGACCTGACTGGTTCCGGTTGGTCTCCCAAGTCTTCTGACGAGTCTGGGACTTCTGGGATGCCTGGGACTTTTTTGCTGAAGTCTGGTTTGGGGCTTCGTCTGGCTGCAAGGGTTGCAACTGCTCATCCTCCATCATGAATGAATGAGCCAGAAGAATGTGTCCCCTTGCTTGGCTGCCTTATATATCCCTCCTTCTGGTATACAGCAGACTATGCTCCACCTCCCCTCCCAGCCTCCCCTGCCTCCGAGTCATCCTATACAGTGCTCCTGTCGCCCAGAATGGCGGCCGCCATCTTTTGGGAGTCTGCACATGCGCAGTACCGCACCCAGCGCCCACTACCCGGAAGTGACCGCCAGCTCCACCCCCGGACGTCAAGATGGCGGTTCCCAGCATCCGGGAGGGGGAAACCCACACCAGCCGGCACCGAGACCCCGGGTGCCGCTCCTCCGCCCCTCACCCACGGGGAGCGCCCCGGAGGTTTACCGCACGACGGGGAGGAGAGGGAGCGCCCGCACATACCAGCACCGCTGCCAGGACCCATGAGGCGGCTTCAGGGAGGCTGGGGGTATACCTACCCCGGCGTTGCTACCTCTGGAGGCAGCGATCCTCCGGACCCTGCTCCTTGCTGTCCGTCCACAGCCGTGCTCACCAGCCAGGAGCACCATGGTGCTTCAGGATCACCGCACCAGCTGAGGTAGGAGACCGCCCCGCTACCTGAGCCGACTGGCCGGGCCTGGAACATCTTTGCACGATCTGTAGGATCCGGTCTCCAGAAACAGGAAACCAACTGATGTGTGTGAGAGGGCCGCCCTTTTTGTATCTGTAGGTTTCCTGTTCCTGAAGGGCGGATCCCCTCTCTTGTTGTGCTGTCATAGGAATCCGAATAAATATATATTTTACATACAAACCTCGCTTTCTTGGGCAACTTCAAGCTCCTCTTCACATGCCTTTGCAGGTGCTTCGTCAGTCTGCTCCTCCTCAACTTGGACAGTCCTGTAAATTATAAAAAGCCACCTGATTAGAGGACATCAAATAGTGATGAGCGATGATCCTGAGTTAGATGGAGTCAAAAGTAGCGAGTATTAATCATAGTCATGTGATTTAGACTAAACGTTGACAGGCTAAAGTGGAGCCTACCTGGCTACACTTGGCTTGTGGAGTATGAGGAACCCTCTATCCTCCAGAAAAGGGATCATGTTTGCCAAGGCTCCAAATGACACAATCTCCTCATAATCCATTGTTGTCCCTTTGGATGCGATGTTGCGAATTCTGTCCTTTACATCAGCCAGAGTAGCTGTCCTCTCCTTGGCAGAATTCTGCTTCAAGTACGGTTCTTGACGATGTCGGTCCAGTCGGTCTGTTACTTTATAGCAAACTGGGCAGGTCAGGTGCATCCTCTTCGGTTTTCTAAAAACAAAGCGGTATAAGACTTGTGGTGCGCAGTGCAACTATTGTCAAAGGGAACACAGCCTACTCATTCATAAAGCGCTCACAAATTTGCAGACATGCCAAAATAGTGCACTTCACACCGCAGTGTAACCCATACAGATTTCATCTGGTGCAGAGTCACTGTCACAGTGACTTACTCTGCATATTGCATCGGGCAAGGTGATTTACCCATAGAAAGACACCCAGAAGTGAATAAAAAGATTCTATGCATAATAGCAAATGTAAGGCCAGTTTCACACTAGCGTTCCTCAGAGCTGCGGACTTCCTCCGTGAAGCTCCGCCCACTGCCACACTTCATTCAGCTCTGCCTACATCTGCATGCGGCCTGCGTATCTATCTTTAACATTGGGTACGCAGGCCGTGCGGCTGTATGCGGATGTCTCTGCATGCGTTGTTTTGCAGATGCGGCAAAAACAAATTCCAACACGGTGAGGTCGACGCGGGTCGCCGCATCGTCAAAACGACGCATGTGGACGCATCCGCATACAGCCACATGGCCTGCGTACCCAATGTTAAAGATAGATACGCAGGCAGACATAGGCGGAGCTGACTGGAGGAGGTGCGGCAGTGGGCGGAGCTTCACGGAGGAACTCTGCAGCTCTGAGAAACGCTAATGTGAAACTGGCCTTAGACACACTGGTAGGGAATGTACATACTTGGATACAGCAGCTGGCGGCTCCGTGACAGCGGGGGATCTGTATAAAAAAACACACCATGTGAAAATAAAACCTAGCCTGTAAAAATCATTTGCCTATTTTCTCTGCAATAAAAATAATCCTGTTTTTCTGATATCCTTTTCCAGGGAATATTGCAGGTTTTGAGTCCCTTGTGCTCTGGTGGATGAGATGACCCGCACTGACTCAAAACAACTAATACATACTGGTGGTTTATAACAGAGCAGATAGGATTCATCTTTGGGGCCGCAGTGACTCAGTACATTGCACTAGAGAAGGAAGTTGTCCCATAGCAAGGCTCCCTAGAGCTGGACACCGTCCACATCAGCGTATTGAAGACACACTAGTAGCCATTCTACTCGCTCATCCAGATGAATAGCAGCAGGCTCCATTGTGAGGGATATCTGTGCCCCAACTCCTCAGCAGACACTGAGCCTCCACCTTCTGACACTGATCTGTGCTCAGGACACTGAACTGATACTTCTAGCAGATGCAGGGGTGTGCTGTGAATGTGAAGCAAAAGTAACTAGTGAAACCTCTCCCACTAGGAACTGTACAGCAGAGTGGAGACGGAGCCAAGTGACTGCTGACAGCTGGGACACCATCACTGAAAAGAACTACTACATTTCTTCACTTAGTAATTTAGTGAATTGTTACTCCGTATTTGGAAGCACAATCCTCTGATTCTAATGATGCCTGATTCACATGTGGGGATGCAGCGCTGGTACATGGTCCTCCGGTGCCAGAACAATGGCAGATCTTTAGGATACGTGCCCACTGGGTATTTGTGCTGCTTTTTTTTTTACACTACAGCGTTTGTGCAGCTGAAAAACGCAGTACAAAAAAAAAAAAAAAATGAGTCCTTTCCATCTCGAGAGTCTGCAATTCCTTTTGACTAGAAAAGAGGAGTCAAAGAACATTAGGTTGTGATGTAACAAAATATTCACTAACATTTTGATATTTTTGGATTTCAGCTGCTTCAGTTAATGAAAGACCAGGAAATCGGCAACGAATGAAGGAGAAAGATTTTTCTTGCAGGTAATGTCCTGCCCACATTCCCATTTCTTCCCATACACCTTTCTGTAGGTCAGAGGCCGCAAGCATTATGAATTATTGAAACAAATCCGGGATATCCTGGATTCACATGCCAAATAAGAGAAGATGAAACTAAGCACAAACCTACAGAGTAAAAAATTTTTTACATGGAATTATCTGTCGGGTTACCACCCACCTGACAAATCATCCCATGCTGTTGGTGGTAAATTGTGGCTGTGTAGTTACACAGCAGCAATTGTAAATGGGAGGGGGGGGACCTCTGGTGCTCCCTCCCAGTGCCAGTTTCTAGGACATACATGAAAATCATGTGGCCCTATAGCAGAGATTCAGAGATCCTCCCCCCTCCCAAAAAATAAATACAAATTTGAATATGCAGCTTGGTCATGTAGGTACACATCTCGCAACACTGCTGCCCTTGCAAACTAATTTTCCTCCTATTGAGCCCCTAGATTCCTGTTTCATTACACCCATGAAGCCAACAAGTGCCGCACATACACTATGATCCCCCATAATTAAGTCCTCCACACAGTGTGATCCCACTGTACCCCCTTAATTACCCTGGCACTGTATGGTAACCCCAATACAGTATGATCCCCACCTGTGACACACTGTATAATGGCCCCCACACCACTTTGCACTGTATAAATGCCCTCAAATAGCCCTCCATAAAGTTTAAAGGAATCCTCTAAGCCCTCCAAAGGTTATCATGCCTGCTACACAGCCTTCCATATAGTAGAAATGGCTCACCATAGTCCTCCATATATTATAATGCACTCCATGGTCCTCCATACAACATATTGCACAGCCCATATTTTCCTTAGATTATTATATACAGCCTATAGACTCCCATGTGTACACTGATTAAAAAAAAAAACAAACTCCTCGTCCCCCCCCATTTCGGTCTCCTCAGCGTGTGTTAATATACTATTTATTCACTTGTATGTAAAGCGCTACGGAATTAATGGATAATAATACTACTAATACTAATAATTTTATTTCTATAGCGCCAACATATTCCACAGCACTTTACATTATAGAGGGGACTTGTACAGACAATAGACATTACAGAATAGCAATAAACACAGATCAAAGTAGATACCAAGAGGAATGAGGGCACTGCTCACAAGCTTACAATCTATGAGGAAAAAGGTGGAGACACGAAAGGTGGATGGTAACAATAGCTTTCATTGTTCGAGCCAGCCATAGTGTGAGAATCGGGTGTTCATATAATTCTGCATGAACAACAGTCAAAGTATGTAACAGTACAGACACAGAGGGCTATTACCTGCATAAAGTGGGTGAGAACATAATACGAGGTACCTGATTATGGTAAAAAAAATTTGAATGGGCCAACAGGTAAAGTTAGGTTAATGTGTTGAGGCAGTATGCCAGTCTGAACAAATGAGTTTTTAGGGCACGCTTAAGCCTGTGGGGATTGCACATAAATTGTCACTATGTCATCTCCCCTGTATATAGTACAGTGCCTTGCGAAAGTATTCGGCCCCCTGGAACTTTTCAACCTTTTCCCACATATCATGCTTCAAACATAAAGATACCAAATGTTAATTTTTGGTGAAGAATCAACAACAAGTGGGACAATTATGAAGTTGAACGAAACTTATTGGTTATTTTAAATTTTTGTGGAAATACAAAAACTGAAAAGTGGGGCGTGCAATATTATTCAGCCCCTTTACTTTCAGTGCAGCAAACTCACTCCAGAAGTTCATTGTGGATCTCTGAATGATCCAATGTTGTCCTAAATGACTACTGATGATAAATATGCATTATATTATATTATACCTGTGTGTAATCAAGTCTCTGTATAAATGCACCTGATCTGTGATAATCTCAGGGTTCTGTTTGAAGCACAGAGAGCATCATGAAGACCAAGGAACACAACAGGCAGGTCCGTGATACTAAGGTGGAGAAGTTTAAAGCCGGATTTGGATACAAAATGATTTCCAAAACTTTAAACATCCCAAGGAGCACTGTGCAAGCGATCATATTGAAATGGAAGGAGTATCATACCACTGCAAATCTACCAAGACCCGGCCGTCCCTCTAAACTTTCATCTCAAATAAGGAGAAGACTGATCAGAGATGCAGCTAGGAGGCCCATGATCACTCTGGATGAATTGCAGAGATCTACAGCTGAGGTGGGACAGTCTGTATAGTCATAGGACAACAATCAGTCATACACTGCACAAATCTGGCCTTTATGAAAGAGTGGCATGAAGAAAGCCATTTCTCAAAGATATCCATAAAAGTGTTGTTTAAAGTTTGCAACAAGCCACCTGGGAGACATACCAAACATGTAGAAGAAGGTGCTCTGGTCAGATGAAACCAAAATCGAATTTTTTGGCAACAATGCCAAACGATATGTTTGGCGTAAAGACAACACAGCTCATCACCCTGAGCACACCATCCCCACTGTCAAACATGGTGGTGACAGCATCATGATTTGGGCCTGCTTTTCTTCAGCAGGGACAGGGAAGATGGTCAAAATTGATGGGAGGATGGATGGAGCCAAATACAGGACCATTCTTGAAGAAAACCTGTTGAAGTCACAAAAGACCTGAGACTGGGACGGAGATTTGTCTTCCAACAAGACAATGATCAAAATCTACAATGGAATGGTTCACAAATAAACGTATCCAGGTGGTAGAATGGCCAAGTCAAAGTCCAGACCTGAATCCAATCGAGAATCTGTGGAAAGAGCTGAAAACTGCTGTTCACAAACGATCTCCATCCAACCTCACTGAGCTCGAGCTGTTTGCCAAGGAAGAATGGGCAAGAATTTCAGTCTCTCAATGCACAAAACTGATAGAGACATACCCCAAGCGACTTGCAGCTGTAATCAGAGCAAAAGGTGGCGAAACAAAGTACTAAGTTAAAGGGGCCGAATGATATTGCACGCCCCACTTTACAGTTTTTGTATTTCCACAAAAATTTTAAATAACCAATAAATTTCATTCAACTTCACAATTGTGTCCCACTTGTTGATTCCTCACCAAAAACTTACATTTGGTATCTTTATGCTTGAAGCATGATATGTGGGAAAAGGTTGAAAAGTTTTAGGGGGGCGAATACTTTCGCAAGGCACTGTATATACCTGTATGTTATCTCCCCCTGTATATAGTATATACCTGCATGTCATCTCCCCCTGTATATAGTATATACCTGCATGTCATCTCCAGTTTCCCTCCTGTCTGTACACGGTGGAGGCTTAGTGTCCCTGCAGCACAGAGCATTTCAGTGCGGCGGCTCCGCCTAATCAGTGTAATACCATTTAGTTAGAAATTGTAAAGGACTAGTTTATAGCGGCATTAGTTGTAGCTGTATAAATAAGTTTAAAGCAAACCAGGCATTGTTAGGTTGGTGCTGTTACACCAATTAAAATGATACCCGAGTTGGAGAAATCCGTCTTGTGTTTTGTTTTTTTTTGTTTCTTTTTTAATCTGTGTTTGAATTAAGTTAATGAGATGCTTCAGGCCAGACAAAGAAGTTCCTGATCCTGGGCTCCCCCTGCAGTCTGTGTCCGGTCTGTGTTGGCACAGTAATAAATTGTGTTATTTCCAGCTTTACAGAAGGACGATGTCTCCATAGAAATTATAAGAATAATAGGCCTCCGTTACCACAACTGTCTACAAGGAAAACTGTTGCTCATAGCAACCAATCACAGCTCAGCTTTCATCTTTTAAACAGCTCTGGTGAAATGAAAGATGCTTAGTGATTGGTTGCTATGGGAAACTCAGGCAGTGTAACCTGTTGTGGTCAAGAAGATGTGCCTGTGAAATATATATTAGATTAGATGTTTATTATGTGTATATTAGATATTATACAGGGCTTTGCGTGTCAAGTGAGTGGGGCTGTGCGGACTGGGTGTGACTTGATACACACTCATTTTTATATATATATATATATATATATATATATATGTATATATATACATATATATATATATATATATATATATATATATATATATATATATATATATATATATATATATATATATATATAGTGCCTACAAGTAGTATTCAACCCCCTGCAGATTTAGCTGGTTGACACATGCGGAATTAACTTGGCATTGTGACATTTGTACTGTAGATCAGCCTGGAAGTGGGAAATGCACTGCAGCAAAAATTTTTGTTTTAATTTTTTAAAAAAAAAAAAAACGTTAAAAGTTAATTCAGAGTGTCATTTATTATTCAACCCCTCAAACCACAAGAATTCTGTTTGGTCCCCCTAAAGTATTAAGAAGTAGTTCAGGCACCAAGAATAATGAGCTTCACATGTGTGGATTAATGATCTGTTTTGCCAGCCTTTTCTGACTATTTAAGACCCTCCCCAAACTTGTGAACAGCACTCATACATGGTCAACATGGGAAAGACAAAGGAGCATTCCAAGGCCATCAGAGACAAGATCGTGGAGGGTCACAAGGCTGGCAAGGGGTACAAAACCCTTTCCAAGGAGTTGGCCCTACCTGTCTCCACTGTTGGGAGCATCATCCGTAAGTGGAAGGCTTATGGAACTACTGTTAGCCTTCCACGGCCTGGACAGCCTTTGAAAGTTTCCTCCCGTGCCGAGGCCAGGCTTGTCCGAAGAGTCAAGGCTAACCCAAGGACAACAAGGAAGGAGCTCCGGGAAGATCTCATGGCAGTGGGGACATTGGTTTCAGTCAATACCATAAGTAACGTACTCCACCGCAATGGTCTCCGTTCCAGACGAGCCCGTAAGGTACCTTTACTTTCAAAGCGTCATGTCAAGGCTCGTCTACAGTTTGCTCATGATCACTTGGAGGACTCTGAGACAGACTGGTTCAAGGTTCTATGGTCTGATGAGACCAAGATCGAGATCTTTGGTGCCAACCACACACGTGACGTTTGGAGACTGGATGGCACTGCATACGACCCCAAGAATACCATCCCTACAGTCAAGCATGGTGGTGGCAGCATCATGCTGTGGGGCTGTTTCTCAGCCAAGGGGCCTGGCCATCTGGTCCGCATCCATGGGAGGATGGATAGCACGGCCTACCTGGAGATTTTGGCCAAGAACCTCCGCTCCTCCATCAAGGATCTTAAGATGGGTCGTAATTTCATCTTCCAACAAGACAACGACCCAAAGCACACAGCCAAGAAAACCAAGGCCTGGTTCAAGAGGGAAAAAGTCAAGGTGTTGGAGTGGCCTAGTCAGTCTCCTGACCTTAACCCAATTGAAAACTTGTGGAAGGAGCTCAAGATTAAAGTCCACATGAGACACCCAAAGAACCTAGATAACTTGGAGAAGATCTGCATGGAGGAGTGGGCCAAGATAACTCCACAGACCTGTGCCGGCCTCATCAGGTCTTATAAAAGACGATTATTAGCTGTAATTGCAAACAAGGGTTATTCCACGAAATATTAAACATAGGGGTTGTATAATAATTGACCCACACTTTTATGTTTAAAATTTACTAAAATTCAACTGAGCAACATAACTTTTTGTTTTGTAAGATTTATGCTTCTGTTGATAAATCCTACTCTCGTTTGCAGTTTGAAGGCTCTAACTTATTTGCATCTTATCAAACCAGCTAAATCTGCAGGGGGTTGAATACTACTTGTAGGCACTGTATATATATATCTATATATCTATATAGATATATAGATATATAGATCTATATATCTATATAGATATATATATATATCTATATAGAGAGAGAGAGAGAGAGAGAGAGAGAGAGAGAGAGAGAGAGAGAGAGATAAACACATAATATATAGACTGCATATGCACTATACACTAGTGCTTTCAACTCTCCGTATTATATGAAAATATTTTACACACACTATTAGACCGATGCAATCGCCTTTCTGTACTATATACCCAAACACACTACATGCATCATATACACTCGCTTCTCTATTATATATACACTGATGGTCTCATTTCTGTCTACACACTATACGCGAAATAATAATAATCATTTTAACATGAGCACCACAGACTATAATAAATCTCAGTCACATGCGCAACCAACACCTCTTTTTTTGGGAAGAGGAAAAATGAAAGGAAAAAAAAAAAAAAGACACTTACTTAGGCTATGTGCACACGTTGCGGAATTGCCATGGAAATTTCTGCGGCAATTCGCACCTCCCTGCCGCGGGAAATCCGCATATTATAGGTATGCGTATTCCCGCTAAACACTAGCGTTTTACAAGCGATCTGACAGGTTGGTCACACGAGTCAAACAAGTGTTTGACTCGTGTGACCAACTTTTTACTATTGATGCCGCCTATGTCGCATCAGTAGTAAAAATATCTAATGTAAAAATAAAAAAAATAATAAATAATGGTATTCTCACCTTCCGGCGGCCCCCGCAGCTTTCCCGCCTCTCAGCGACGCTCCCGGCAAATCCCGTTCCCAGGAGTCCTTTGCGACAATCACCCCGATGACGTAGCATCACGCGAGACCGCTACGTCATCTGGGTGATCTCGCAATGCATTACTGGGACCGGGAGCGTCGCTGAGAGGCGGGAAAGCTGCGGGGCCCGCCGGAAGGTGAGAATATCACTATTTTTTATTTTAATTATTGTTTTTACATGGATATGGTACCCAGGGCCCTGGGTACCATCCGCACATGAACCGCTTACATTGCGCATGGTGGGCACAGCCACATGCGGAAAGTAATTGGTTCAATGCATTCCTATGGCGGCGGAATCGCCACGGTTCCGCAAAAAAGAATGAGCATGCTGCGGATTCTCCCGCGATGCGATTCCGCCGCGGAAAAAA
>JARQOD010000005.1:66552732-66596416 GCA_033576555.1 Oophaga sylvatica
GAAATAAATACATTTTTTTATTTTTCCCTAACTAAGGGGGTGATAAAGGGGGGGTTTGATTTACTATTTATAGCGGGTTTTTATGTTTGGCAGCTGTCACATGCTAAGACTTTTTACACTTTGTCCCACTATGGGACACTCATTTTGTGCAGGTTGATCGCTTCTATCACATGCAGATCTGCATGCTATAGAAGCTGTCAGCACTGCAACTTCTATAATGCTGACCTGAGAGACTTCCTGGTCATCACTGTGCATGACAGGAAGTGCCTCAGGCCTAGAGACCCGGATGTCGTCGTGACATCGGGTCTCCATGGCAGCGATTGGGACCCCGCGATGTTTGATCGCAGTGTGCCGGGAGCGGTCCGTGACCGCTCCTGGCACTTATTGCCGGGTGTCAGCTGTGAGAACCAGCTGACACCCTGCCGCGCTCTCTCATGAGCTCGGCCGATCTACTATGACGTACTTTCCTGTCCCTGGAAATTAAGTCCCAGGGCACATGGACAGGATAGTATGTCATTTGGCAAAGGGGTTAATGGAAGCTCGATCATTTACCGAATTTTGCCGAAAGAGGAAAATTGCTTGGGAATCCGAACACTAGTCCAAATGTGCTACGTTTGTGCGGAATTTGAGATTGGTGATCGTTTTTCCAAACACATTAATTAATCTCGTCTTTACATTGCATCTACCTTTCAATACTGCACTTGACTTTGAAGATATATCAGTGGTCAATACTGGTCTACATTCTAGGGTCGCTGGGTCTGGGTTGGGCTTCACTCTGTAAACTTATTTTATTCAGTCTCCCATGACAGCACCATGAGAGAGGGGATCTGCCCTTCAGGGACAGGAACCCTACAGACATATAAGGAAAAACAGGCACAAAAAAACAAATATCCAAAAATGAAATAAAAAATCTTTTTGCAAAAATGCATGAAGGTAGTAATAATCATAAGGGTATTTAGTAAACATAATTTTGATCAAAATAATGTACATATAAGGGCACGTTAGTGCAGATTATATTTAGTGTAAATTGTTGTATATTTTGCTACTAACCTGGGAGGTCCTCTCATGCTCCGTAATCCAACTGATGCGGGAGAGAGGTGCCACCCCTTTATGTCTGTAGGTTTCCTGTCCTGAAGAGCGGATCCCCTCTCTCGTGGTGTTGTCTTGGGCTCCGAAAAACACCGCTACCGGTAGTGTTGAGCATTCCGATACCGCAAGTATCGGGTATCGGCCGATATTCGCGTTATCGGAATTCCGATACTTTTTCAATATCGTATACCGGAATCGGAAGTTCCCATAATTCTTTGAGAGGCAATGTGATGTTAGTCAGCCAATGATGAATCTTATGAAGTGTGGGCACATCCTGTAATGCTGCGGTCATCTTAACTAATGGCATGGCTGTGATTGGCTGCTGAAATGATGTCAGAATGCACTATAAAAGGCGCCGCAGCCATTTTAGCGTCACTGTGCTGTGAACTCAGTTAGGGACAGAACGCTGCTGTGCTGACACTGAGGGACAGTTAGATATTGCGATTTTGTGTACTACTGTGCTTGAGGCAGGCTAGTTTACCAACCGCTGTGTAAAGCTTCATTTTGCCAGTGTTGTTTTAACAGCTCTGTGCAAGGTGTGTGTGTGACAGTGCAGGTGACGCTGCAGTTTGCTCTGCATCCACCGCTGTTTGTAGGCATCTGCACGTGTCACTGACTCTTTTTTTTTTTATTTTATTTTGTGGAATTGGTGCAGCTCCATTATATTAGAAAAAAATCAAATCTATTAGTGTGACGTGCTTCCATCCGTATACAATACATTGGTTGCAAACACTATAGAAGTACAGAAAGGAGCCTTTCACAGCTACTGAACAGTTGTCTGCAGGGTTTACTGTAGTCTGTGAGCTTTTAATTTTGTGAGTGCAGATTACGCTCCAGTTAGTTCTTCAACCACTGCCGGTTGTAGTCTGCTGAGCGTGTGTCACTGCCTCATCCTTCACATTTTTCTAATTGGTGCTGCTCCATTTTAGTGGAAAAAAATCTAATCTATTAGTGTGACGCGCTTCCATCCGTATACAATACATTGGTTGCAAACACTATAGAAGTACACAAAGGGGCCTTTAACAGCTACTGAACAGTTGTGTTTCAGTGTTCACTGTAGTCTGTGAGCTTTTCATTTTGTGAGTGCAGATTACGCTCACGTTTGTTCTTCAACCACTGCCGGTTGTAGTCTGCTGAGCGTGTGTCACTGCCTCATCCTTCACATTTTTCTCTAATTGGTGCTGCTCCATTTTAGTGGAAAAAAAACTAATCTATTAGTGTGACGCGCTTCCATCCGTATACAATACATTGGTTGCAAACACTATAGAAGTACACAAAGGGGCCTTTAACAGCTACTGAACAGTTGTGTTTCAGTGTTCACTGTAGTCTGTGAGCTTTTCATTTTGTGAGTGCAGATTACGCTCCAGTTTGTTCTTCAACCACTGCCGGTTGTAGTCTGCTGAGCGTGTGTCACTGCCTCATCCTTCACATTTTTCTCTAATTGGTGCTGCTCCATTTTAGTGGAAAAAAATCTAATCTATTAGTGTGACGCGCTTCCATCCGTATACAATACATTGGTTGCAAACACTATAGAAGTACACAAAGGGGCCTTTAACAGCTACTGAACAGTTGTGTTTCAGTGTTCACTGTAGTCTGTGAGCTTTTCATTTTGTGAGTGCAGATTACGCTCCAGTTTGTTCTTCAACCACTGCCGGTTGTAGTCTGCTGAGCGTGTGTCACTGCCTCATCCTTCACATTTTTCTCTAATTGGTGCTGCTCCATTTTAGTGGAAAAAAATCTAATCTATTAGTGTGACGCGCTTCCATCCGTATACAATACATTGGTTGCAAACACTATAGAAGTACACAAAGGGGCCTTTCACAGATACTGAACAGTTGTCTGCAGGGTTCACTGTAGTCTGTGAGGAATAACCACACTTAGGCCTTATAACTTTTCTGACTTTCTTTATCAATCTACCAAGATGAAGAAGTCAGTGAGTAAGGCACGTGGTCGTGGTCGAGGCCGTGGATTTGCAGCAGGGAGAGGACGTGGGGATTCTGTGGCTGCTGCCGCACCCAGTGACACAGCATCCACCAGTTTTCCCCGTGAGCGTTCCTTTATGCGCACTTTTGTAGGAGCTCAGCGTACCCCCCTGCTGCGTGAAGAACAAATTGAAGCCGTTGTTGGTTGGATGGCAGCCAATGCATCGACTTCAATAGCTTCCACCTCCTCTCAGGACCACAGCACTGTTGAACAACCATCAGTCTCTTCACCGCCTGCCAAATTGCCCAGGCAGTCAGAGAGCTCTGTACAGGAGCCAGCTGAGTCTCTGCTTCTGTTCTCAGAATCTGTTGGCTTGGAAACAGGGGCCCAGCCAAGCAGCATTCTGGAATGTGAAGAAGAGGCAGTATGCAGTGATGCGCAACAGCTGTGTCTCTCTGAATCTGAAGAGGCGGTGAGCCAGTGCCGATGGTCAGCACACCGCAGAACGCATCTGATGATGATGAGACTCAGTTGCCAGTTTCTGTTGAGCATGGTGCTGGCCAGACCACCCAACAACAGCAGGTGTTGGAAGAGGGTAGTGGTGGAGATGATGAGGTCCAAGACCCAACATGGCGTGAGGAACAGGAAGGTGGTGGGAGCAGCTCTGAGGAAGAGATTGCCCCAACGGTCCAAACAGTAGGGAGAGGTAGGCTGCAGACTCGCTTGCCTGTAGCCTCCAGTTTGCACCCGTTCGGAGCAGTTCTCTTCAACAGCCAAACCGGGCGCTCCCAGGACTTGCTCTGCGTGGTCCTTTTTTGATACAGTTGCAGATGATATTTGCTATGTCAAATGCAAGCTGTGTAATCAAAAAATTAAAAGAGGTAAAAGTGTCAGTAACCTTAATACAACAAATATGTGGAAACATGTGCGGTCAAAGCACTTTGTTGAGTTACAAAGACACACTGGAGATGTAGGCCAACCTACAGCAGCACCTACATCTTCAGCTCGTGTTGGAGCCTCTTCCTCCAGTTCACACACAGCTGGTTCGGCTTCCTCACAGGATCGCCATGGAAGAACCTCTGTCACTGTTGTCCAGAGACACAGTGTTATTCCACCCACAGCTGCAAGTTCCCTGTCATCCTCACACACCCAGGCCACAAAACAGCCATCGGTAGCACAGGCATGGGATAAAAGACGGCCATACTCGGCAAACCATCCACGAGCACAGGCTCTGAATGCTGGCATTGCAAAACTCCTGTCCCTTGAAATGCTGTCATTCAGGCTGGTGGAGACTGACAGTTTCCGTGAATTAATGGCATTGGCAGTCCCACAATACAATGTGCCCAGCCGATTTTATTTCAGCAGGCAAGCCGTCCCTGGTCTGCAAAAGCATGTTGAGGCAAAAATTAAACATGCGCTACTAAACGCCGTCAGTAGCAAGGTCCACCTGACCACCGATGCGTGGACCAGTACCCATGGCCAGGGACGATACCTTTCACTCACTGCCCATTGGGTGAATGTTGTGGAGCCGGGTACAGATCTTGCGAGTGGCGCTGTACGTGTTCTGCCAACTCCAAGGATTGCCGGAATCAAGTCTGTCCACATTGACTCCTCCTCCTACTCCAGTTCCTCAGAATCATCGCTGCAGGAGCCGTCACGGTCTACCTCCACATGGACCCGTGGACGCTTACCTGATGCGACCGATATGAGCACAGCCGTGGCCAAACGGCAACAGGCCGTTCTGAAATTAATTCCCATGGGGAATCGAAGCCACACAGCGCAGGAGGTCTGGAATGCCATCAAGCAGGAGAGCGACGTGTGGTTTTTGCCAGCGAATCTCCAGCCAGGCTTGGTAGTGTGTGACAATGGCCGAAATCTGGTGGCAGCTCTGGGCCTTGGCAAACTCACTCACATACCATGTCTGGCACATGTGCTCAACTTGGTCGTGCAGAGTTTTTTGAGGGACTATCCGGATCTTGATGCACTGCTGCACAAGGTCCGCCTAGAGTGCGCTCACTTGCGACGTTCCAGCATGGCCAGATCGCGCATTGCAGCTCTGCAACGCAGATTGCGCCTTCCTGAACATCGCATCATATGTGACGTATCCACCAGGTGGAATTCAACGTTACATATGTTGGAGCGGTTGTGTGAGCAGCAGCCAGCAGTTATGGAGTATCAGCTGCATCAGGCGCAATCAACACGCAATTTGCGCCGTCCACACTTCACCATTAATGAGTGGGCCACTATGAAGGACATGTGCCACGTTTTGCGTGCGTTTGATGAGTCAACGCGGATGGCGAGTGCAGATGATGCACTAGTCAGCCTGACTGTCCCCCTTATCTGCCTGCTTCAAAAAACACTGCAAGCAATAAGGGATGAGGTTTTGGAAGAGGTGGAGGATGAGGAGTCACAAATTCCATCACCTTCTGGAAAGTCAGCGCAACGTGGTTCCTCACAAAGGCTGGGCAGGGCTCACTTTGTGAGGAGGATGAGAGAGATCAATGGAGGAGGAAGACATCGCTCCAGAGGGAGGTACACAACGCTCTAGTCAGTATGTAGAGCGAGGGTGGGTGATGCAGAGCAGGCAGAGATAACGCCTCTTGCAGAGGACAGCGTTTCTTTGCCAGTTGGGAGTCTGCAGCACATGGTTGATTTCATGCTGCAGTGCCTAAGAAACGACCGCCGCATCGCCCACATTCTCACGACGTCTGATTATTGGGTGTACACCCTCCTAGACCCTCGCTACCGGGACAACGTCAAAAGCCTCATCACACCGTTGAACCGGGAGCGTAAAATGCGGAGTACCAAGACACACTGGTGCAATCCCTAATGTTCTACCTTACTGCCGAGAGCACTGCTGCTGCTACTGCTTTACAAAGCAGCTCTGTGCGTCGAGGCAGTGTAGAGAGCTCTGCAACAAGAGGGAGCACACGCAGTGCCTCTGCACAGGGAAAGACCAGTATGTTAAAAATGTGGCAAAGTTTTGTGCAGCGCCACAAATGTCTACACCATCCGAGAGGGCTCCAGTCAGCGGGAGGCAACGTATCCGTCAGATGGTGACAGACTACTTGGCTTTGCCTCTCAGTGTACTCCCAGATGGCTCTTCCCCATTCAAGTTTTGGGTCTCTAAGCTGGATACATGGCCAGAGCTTAGCCAGTATGCATTGGAGGTGCTGGCTTGCCCTGCTGCCAGTGTATTATCGGAGCGCGTCTTTAGTGCTGCAGGTGGTGTACTAACAGACCGTCGCATGCGACTATCCTCCGATAATGTAGACCGGCTTACTTTTCTGAAAATGAACAAGGCATGGATCTCGCCAGAATTTGTCTGTCCGTTTTCAGATTAAATAACTGGTTCGCAACGTTATCCATGTCTCCTGTTATGTTCATCTTTCTACCACCTGAACTCTACTCCCTGGGCTCAACACTGCCAGTTGCTGCTCAGAAGTGTCGTGTCCACAGAACAAAACACAAGCTCTACTGTTAGTGGGGTTCAGTAACGCCAGCTGTTCCCCTGCTGTGTGAACGGCAAGAAGTCTCCTGTTCCCGACACATGGACAGAAAAACACATGACCAACATGCTCCAAATAGGGAAGAGCCGTCACCCTGCTTGTTATGCTGAAAACATGAAATTGTGAAGTTTTGCAGGCCTAGAATGATAAATTTTTATGACAAATATGGACAAATAATAATTTGTCATCACAGCGCATATCTGCACATGTCTATTAGAAATGGTAACAAAAAATAAAACATAGTCTACTCTTCACATTTTGAAATTAATGCATAAAAGTACATTTCAGACTTATGAATTAATGCTTTTTAAGGAACTTTATCTGTACCTGTAAGATAATGCAGTCAATGGATGTACGAATCATTAAATCCTCATCATCATCATCACGAGTTTTATTTATGACAGACATTATAAAATACACATACTGATGCCAACTGTAACTTCAAACACCATATATGAAATGGCCAGCATGTAAACATGGTAATAATGTCCAATAATAAATTATTACATCTAGAAAGTGCATCATGCATACTGACAATAGGTAGTTATACCTGCAAGTGCTGTTGAAACAACCACAAGAGATATAAATTAATACTGGTATATAGGTATCACAGTGCATAGTTACTCATGGACAATGTTGATGTAATACTGTATCTCAATTAAGTCAGCGTCAACCATTAGGCTTGTTAGTCTTGTACATTGTTAAAGAGGGAACGTAATTTTTTTGTTTGTCATAGGTGGAGTATTACACATTAAATTATTACTGCTGTATTTTTTTTTGCGTCCCTAGTGCGCAATAACGCAGCCTAACCTCACATTTGATAGTCAGCTAATTGCCACACGCTACCCTACCCTACGCGTGACAGTAGGAAGGTAGTGTTGACGGATAAAGCTTTGCGCAACCAGACATTCTTTTACCCTCTTCAACACTCTACAAGCAAAAAATGCATGATTTCAGCCGCAGACTTTATTGACGTACAGTATAACATCGGCATTACCCATCAGAGGCTGTCCACTGTCTGATACAGACATAGAATATACCTTTGCTATCCGTAGCCTTTGTTTCACCTACACTTGCAGGCACACACTTAAATTGTGACAAACAATGCCTAATGTTTTTTTAAATGGTTATTTTTTATCGTACATTATTGTGTCATCAATCACATTGATGAGTCCATGCTGGACATGTCATACATGCTATAGAAAGTTACGATTTTATGAACTTAAATAATTGAAATGTCTGTGACTGTCACATAAAATTTGCGATGATGATGATGAGTGACTATTACAAAATCCATTGTCTTCACTATGTTATGGTTTAACATAGCGTTCCTTAAGCATTATTCATAAAAAAAAAAATGGACTTTTATTCTTAAATTTACAACACTATATTTTGTTACCAATTTTTTGGGTGTTGTGTTGTTCCATTTATTTTTGGCATGTGCATATATGCGTTTATATTTGTATTTTCTTTATTTTTCCTTCTTGAAATTAGAAAACATGTGTATCTTTGTACCGTGTTAGCCAGTAGATAGAAAAATATTTAGACTTCAGAGTCAGCAGTGGTTGATACCTTTTAATGGATAACTGAAAAGATGGAAACAAATTGCAAGCTTTCAAGGCTACTCACGTCTCTTCATCAGGAAAGACTAAATAAAAAAATTAAGCATCACATATTTCTATACACAACAGGACACAGGAATAGTGCAATAGGTAAGACAAGTAAGTGACGTGTATCAGAACTGTCATTATCTCACAGGGATGAACATAAATATTGGAACAGTTCCTAGATAAGGATAGAAAGTTTGATTGCCCTCTCATTGGCGTCTTTTTTTGGGTTTTCATGACCCTGGAAGGGCATAGACGCAGATTCCTTAATTGATATAGAATGACATAAATCCATGTGATCTATTCATTCCATCACTAACAGTGTCAAAGGTCATGATGAGCTTATATTCTGAAACCTTTGTACGTTTCTCATATTTGAAGTTATATTTTAATACCAGTAATTCCATATCCATGATGCTATGACCGGGCATACAAAAGTCTTTTGCCACAGGTAAATTCATTAATTTATCTGTGATTGTGTGGCGCTGATAATTCATCCTTGTTCTCCTTTTTGTTGCCGGTCTCCCCTCACTTGTCCCTCCCTCACTTGTCTTAGCTATTCCTGTGTCCTGTTGTGTGTAGAAATATGTGATTCTTCATTTTTGGCTTTACTCTTAGCCTGATGAAGACACCTGAGTAGTCTCGAAAGCTTTGAATTTGTTACCATATTTTCAGTTAGCCATTAAACGTTATCAACCACAGAGGACTGTCAAGTATAAATATTTTTCTATTCTTGTAATTGAAATTCATCATTTTATTGTCGTAGTAAAACTTCATTTATTCTTGTTTGAAGTACATACATTTGCAATGGCCACGTAACAAGGCAATAACTCAATATTTGTGCCTACACCCTCCTTGACCCTGGGCTTCAACAGCGCAGTTGCTGCTCAGAAGTGTTAGATGCACAGATGAAAACAATCGCTGATGTGTTTGTGGGTTCAGTAACGCCTGCTGTTCCCCTGCTGTGTGTCTGGCAAAAATTACTGCTGCTAACTACAACTTCAACTTCAAACGTCTCATACTAGGCCTCTGCCTACACCCTCCTTGACCCTGGGCTTCAACAGCGCCAGTTGCTGCTCAGAAGTGTTAGATGCACAGATGAAAACAATCGCTGATGTGTTTGTGGGGTTCAGTAACGCCTGCTGTTCCCCTGCTGTGTGTCTGGCAAAAATTACTGCTGCTAACTACAACTTCAACTTCAAACGTCTCATACTAGGCCTCTGCCTACACCCTCCTTGACCCTGGGCTTCAACAGCGCCAGTTGCTGCTCAGAAGTGTTAGATGCACAGATGAAAACAATCGCTGATGTGTTTGTGGGGTTCAGTAACGCCTGCTGTTCCCCTGCTGTGTGTCCGGCAAAAATTACTGCTAGCTACCTAATCATGGTGAAAAAAACATGACATCTCAAAGTGTCTAGTGCTACACATAGATATGAGGCTACACCATGATTTCTAAGCTGTAAACATTTGAAACGTCAACTTTCAAACCATAAAATGATTTGTCTTTGTCACAAATCTGTAACAAAATAATTGTGACATATTATTACAGATATGCACATGTCGAAAACAAATGCAAACACAAAAGCCTACTTATGCTATAGGATACTGATGGTCAACCTTGTCACTCCATAGCTTAGACAAATCCAACTCACATCATGATGACTCAAATACTGCAATGTTGGAAGTGCATAATGTGGGTTGAACTTTGACAACTGCTGCAGTGCGAAGGTTATACTTCAGTGTTCTTGCCTTTGAAATAAAAGCATACAAGTAAATATAATATCCAATGTTGATTAAGGGACGTGATGTACACCTGTAATATTGTGCAAACAATGCATGTAGGAATAGTCCTCTTCAACATTACTTATATTTGTGTCATTTTAAAAAATACATATTTGATTAGAAAGTTAACAGCCCATATCATAAAGGTCCTTCATGTAAACATGATAATCGCTAACAAAAATCATGCATTACCTTGGTAAAGTCAATAGTGCATAGTCACAATAGCAAAATATATACCTGTAAGTGGTGCTGAAAGAACGACAACTGATAGAATAGGTGAATGATATCTATTTATCAGACTGAATAGCGACACCTGTACAATGTCGATATAATACTGTACCTTAACAAAACAGCTGTGTCACACCTCACACGCATTTTTCTTGTAGCTTGTTATGTAATAGGGCACATGCGTGTATGTTTCATCATAGGTGCATGTTTACTGAGTAAAGCAGTCATGACAACGCCTTTGTGTTGTCGGTACGCTTGCGATGATGAACGATGCGCACCGTGAATGTTAGTCTGCGTCATAAGACGCACAGACGCTCCAATACCCAACGCGTCACAGCAGGAAGCCAGTCTGTGCGTCCAAACAAAGGCGCAAGCATACATGCACGTACCCTTTTATAAAGCTATATAAAAAAAAGGATGTAGTAGTAACGCACACTTTATTGAGGTACAGTATTACATCGCCATTCACCATCTGTGGCTATGCAGTCTCATCTATATATACCTTATCTATCCGTTGTCATGCTTGCAAGTCCACAGTCAGGCATAAATAGCTGTTTTCACTATGCACTTTTTAAAGGTTTTTTTTGTTAATATAAATGATTGGCACATATTATCAGTATTACATGATGGAAATTTTAGATATTTTTAAAAACTTTTTAGTGATATTATTCAGCAAATGAAAATGGTGTACATACTGTTACTTATCCATCATTAATGGATTCTGATATGTACTTGTATGCTTTTATTTAAAACCGTATAGCAGATTATTTAACCGATTTTTATTGTGGTTTGCATTGCTTTTCAACATGTTAATGTATGCGTTTATGTTTGTCAATTATTAATTTACATATATTTTTTAAAGTAAAATCATCATCTTATGGTACTAAAGGTTATATTTCTCTTGTTTGGAGTATAGACATTTTTAATTGACACGTAACAAGGAAAATACTTGATCTAGTATTTAAACATCCTCCTTGACCCTGGGCTCCAACACCGCCAGTTGTTGCTTGGAAGTGCTGTTAGCACAGTCTACACTTGCTCCTGTGTTACTGGGGTTCAGTAATGTCAGCTGTTCCCCTGCTGTGTGAACGGCAAAAAGTCCTGCTGCCTCCACCCTGTTCTCTTCTCATCCCTGGGCTACAACACCGCCAGTTGTTCTCGGAAGTGCTGTTAGCACAGTCTACACTTGCTCCTGTGTTACTGGGGTTCAGTAATGTCAGCTGTTCCCCTGCTGTGTGAACGGCAAACAGTCCTGCTGCCTCCACCCTGTTCTCTTCTCATCCCTGGGTACAACACCGCCAGTTGTTTCTCGGAAGTGCTGTTAGCACAGTCTACACTTGCTCCTGTGTTACTGGGGTTCAGTAATGTCAGCTGTTCCCCTGCTGTGTGAACGGCAAACAGTCCTGCTGCCTCCACCATGTTCTCTTCTCATCCCTGGGTTACAACACCGCCAGTTGTTTCTCGGAAGTGCTGTTAGCACATCTACACTTGCTCCTGTGTTACTGGGGTTCAGTAATGTCAGCTGTTCCCCTGCTGTGTGAACGGCAAAAGTCCTGCTGCCTCCACCATGTTCTCTTCTCATCCCTGGGTTACAACACCGCCAGTTGTTTCTCGGAAGTGCTGTTAGCACAGTCAACACTTGCTCCGTGTTACTGGGGTTCAGTAATGTCAGCTGTTCCCCTGCTGTGTGAACGGCAAACAGTCCTGCTGCCTCCACCCTGTTCTCTTCTCATCCCTGGGTTACAACACCGCCAGTTGTTTCTCGGAAGTGCTGTTAGCACAGTCTACACTTGCTCCTGTGTTACTGGGTTCAGTAATGTCAGCTGTTCCCCTGCTGTGTGAACGGCAAAAAGTCCTGCTGCCTCCACCATGTTCTCTTCTCATCCCTGGGTTACAACACCGCCAGTTGTTTCTCGGAAGTGCTGTTAGCACAGTCTACACTTGCTCCTGTTTACTGGGGTTCAGTAATGTCAGCTGTTCCCCTGCTGTGTGAACGGCAAACAGTCCTGCTGCCTCCACCCTGTTCTCTTCTCATCCCTGGGTTACAACACCGCCAGTTGTTTCTCGGAAGTGCTGTTAGCACAGTCTAACACTTGCTCCTGTGTTACTGGGGTTCAGTAATGTCAGCTGTTCCCCTGCTGTGTGAACGGCAAAAAGTCCTGCTGCCTCCACCCATGTTCTCTTCTCATCCCTGGGCTACAACACCGCCAGTTGTTTCTCGGAAGTGCTGTTAGCACAGTAACACTTGCTCCCTGTGTTACTGGGGTTCAGTAATGTCAGCTGTTCCCCTGCTGTGTGAACGGCAAAAAGTCCTGCTGCCTCCACCATGTTCTCTTCTCATCCCTGGGTTACAACACCGCCAGTTGTTTCTCGAAGTGCTGTTAGCACAGTCTACACTTGCTCCTGTGTTACTGGGGTTCAGTAATGTCAGCTGTTCCCCTGCTGTGTGTAACGGCAAACAGTCCTGCTGCCTCCACCCTGTTCTCTTCTCATCCCTGGGTTACAACACCGCCAGTTGTTTCTCGGAAGTGCTGTTAGCACAGTCTACACTTGCTCCTGTTGTTTACTGGGTGTCGGTAATGTCAGCTGTTCCCCTGCTGTGTGAACGTGCAAAACAGTCCTGCTGCCTACCACCATGTTCTCTTCTCATCCCTGGGTTACAACACCGCCAGTTGTTTCTCGAAGTGCTGTTAGCACAGTCTACACTTGCTCCTGTGTTACTGGGGTTCAGTAATGTCAGCTGTTCCCCTGCTGTGTGAACGGCAAAAAGTCCTGCTGCCTCCACCATGTTCTCTTCTCATCCCTGGGTTACAACACCGCCAGTTGTTTCTCGGAAGTGCTGTTAGCACAGTTAACACTTGCTCCGTGTTACTGGGGTTCAGTAATGTCAGCTGTTCCCCTGCTGTGTGAACGGCAAAAAGTCCTGCTGCCTCCACCCTGTTCTCTTCTCATCCCTGGGCTACAACACCGCCAGTTGTTTCTCGGAAGTGCTGTTAGCACAGTCTACACTTGCTCCTGTGTTACTGGGGTTCAGTAATGTCAGCTGTTCCCCTGCTGTGTGAACGGCAAAAAGTCCTGCTGCCTCCACCATGTTCTCTTCTCATCCCTGGGTTACAACACCGCCAGTTGTTTCTCGGAAGTGCTGTTAGCACAGTTAACACTTGCTCCCTGTTTACTGGGGTTCAGTAATGTCAGCTGTTCCCCTGCTGTGTGAACGGCAAAAAGTCCTGCTGCCTCCACCCTGTTCTCTTCTCATCCCTGGGTTACAACACCGCCAGTTGTTTCTCGGAAGTGCTGTTAGCACAGTCTACACTTGCTCCTGTGTTACTGGGGTTCAGTAATGTCAGCTGTTCCCCTGCTTGTGGAACGGCAAACAGTCCTGCTGCCTCCACCTGTTCTCTTCTCATCCCTGGGTTACAACACCGCCAGTTGTTTCTCGGAAGTGCTGTTAGCACAGTCTACACTTGCTCCTGTGTTACTGGGGTTCAGTAATGTCAGCTGTTCCCCTGCTGTGTGAACGGCAAACAGTCCTGCTGCCTCCACCATGTTCTCTCTCATCCCTGGGTTACAACACCGCCAGTTGTTTCTCGGAAGTGCTGTTAGCACAGTCTACACTTGCTCCTTGTTACTGGGTTCAGTAATGTCAGCTGTTCCCCTGCTGTGTGAACGGCAAAAGTCCTGCTGCCTCCACCATGTCCTTCTCACCCTCGGGTTCAACACCGCCAGCTGTTCTCCGCTGCCTTGGCCTAGTGCTCTGTCTATCACGAGTTCCAGCAACGTCTGCTGTCCTGTAGTGACTTTGGGCACAGTACCTCCTGCTAGTAACCATGTCCCATACGTTCAGCGGTCCTGCGGTTGTGCCTTAGGCCTTCCTCTGCTGTCCGTTCCAGCACTCTACTGCTTCAGGTACCTCTTACTGTCCAGTACGTCAGCTGGCCCGCTGCTTGCCTACCTTCGTATCGATTCCAGCAACGTCGCTGGTCCTGTGCTTGCGGTACCTCTCCAGTAACGTCCAGTAACGCATGCTCGGTTCAGCTCTTTCTTCGCGACACGGTTCAGCACAGTCATGGCCCGTACTTAGTTGACCCTACCACGGTCCAGTAGTATGTCTCCGAGTGCTTGCCAGCAGTCGGTACCGTCCTACGTCTGTGTCCTTGGTAGTGCTTTGGAGCACAGGTACCTCCTGCTTAGTAACCGTGTCCCAGTAACGTCAGCTGGTCCTCGTTGTGCCATTGGCTCTTTTCCTTCTGCTGACCCTCCGGGTTCCAGCACAGTCAGCTGGTCCTCGTTACTTTCATTGGCTCTTGTACCTTCACCAACAGGACAAAGAAGGTTAAGACAAACTACAAGATACAGAACAAGAGACAGAAGAACAATAAGCAGAAGATCAAAAAGCAGAAGAACATTAAGTATAAGACCAAAATGAAGAGCAAAATATATGCTCTAAATTCTAAGCAGAAGAAGACTAAGCAGTGTATGGGGGTGAGTCCGTTCCTCCTCGTGGTGCCCCTGGAAAATGCCTGATGCTGCTGCAGGCTAAACTGAACGCGGACAAATACTGTTGTAATTAAAATCTTTCGTGACAGCAAGAACGGAAGGATGAAAATTCAGAGTTTTACAGATTACAAGTACAGGAATGTCTGTCACAAATAAGAATATGATGAAAAGGATGAATAGGAAGAAGATGAAGTAGAATATGAAGAATAATAACTGTTTAATAAGAACAATATAAGTAATGTTAACAAAAAGATGAATAGCAAGAAGTTTTAGAAGATTAAGAAGGTGAAGATGAAGAATAATTTGATGAGAAAGATGGTGCTGCTGAAGATTATGAAGGAGAAAGTGTGTGAAAAGTTAAAAAGGTGAATAGCATGGAAGTTGTGAAACAGACATATTTGACAAAATAGAAAAAAGGTTAACAACATTGTCAATTTCTTCGTCAATCCAAACGTATTTCAAAAAAAGAAATATTAATGCTATTCCATTGCATTGTGTTAAACATCTATGCCTTTAATGTCTCCTCAACCTCCCCCAATAAATTCTACATTACTCTTTGTTGTTTTCCTTCATGTACAATTAACCAACAAGGCAAGAATGTTTTTTTTTTAATTCCGATATTTTGTTCCCATAGACTTACATTGTATTTCCGGTATCGGTATCGCCAATATTTTTTGTGTATCGGCGATACCATTCCGATTCCGATACTTTTGGATATCGGAAAGTATCGCTCAACTCTAGCTACCGGTAAGTAGCTAAGCATTTCCCTCATTTTAGTATGTTAACTGACTTTTTTTTTTAAAATAAGTATTAATAAAAATTTATCTAATTTTTATTACTTGGGTTTCCTATTTTTTTTGTGGCTATTACGTATTTTGTAAATGCCCACTATAAATACTGTTTGGTCATTTATAGGTATTAACAGATTAATAGTTGAAGGAATTTGGTGGGGAGGTTGTTACAAACATCTTTGAGAACCACAGATCTATGAACTCCGACATTCTGACAGATACGCTCATCGAACCACTCTCCAGTCCTTCAGTGAACAAACTGCCTTCTGCTACAGCCAAATAGTTCACATTTTGACTCCTCGGTCCAGAGCATCTGCTGCCATTTTTTATATCCCAGTTTCTGTTTTCATGCATACTTCAGTCATTTGGTTCCATGTCAAAGCTATGCTTTCTGGATGCATCTCTTCCAAGAAGGCCATTTCAGGTCAGACATCTTGAAACAGTAGATGGGTATAGCCGTGCCTTACAGGTTGCTTACAGTTTTAAGTGAATGGCACTGATTGACATCTTCCAATTTCTAAAGTATGTGTCATCTGCTGCACCAAAATTCCCTGGCCGACCACAATCTATGGTTCAGAACTGTGTCCAAGTCTTGGATTTCAGTGTCCGCAATGCTGAAAAATAAAGGTATATACTTACCCAGCAGGGGGTGTCCGATGCAGCAGGATAACAACCCCAAACATACAGTGTCATTAAGAACCATCTTCAGTGTAAAGTACAAGAATTCCTGGAAGTGATGATTTGGCCCTTACAGACAGGGTCGGATTAAGAACATGATGGGACTGGAGCTGAAGGGGCGGGCAAGGGGCGGGGCAAGGGGTGGGGCCAAACACGGCAATTCACAAAGGCCAAAAATGTAACGTAAAAAAATATAAACAAAGTAAATATATGATACATGCCTAATATAAATACAGTGGATATAGAAAGTCTGTTATGGTTATCGCGCTGATAGTAACTTATGAGGCAAATAAGCAGGGTTATTCACTGAACGCAAAACTGTGTTTTATCGTAAATAAAGCTATAGAACAAAGTAAATATAAATATATGATACATGCCAAATATAAATACAGTGGATATAGAAAGTATGTTATGGTTATCACACTGATAGTAACTTATGAGGCAAATAAACAGGGTTATTCACTGAACGCTAAACTGTGTTTTATCGTAAATAAATCAAACTGGTAGAAGAAAATTAAACTACACATTCACTTTTCGTGCTTTTTTGCTTGCTTTGTACATAACACCAGTCCTACAGAACATATAATAGATTACAGCACAGGTACAGATAATGACTTACCACTGACGTTCTTTCTGATGGAATTGTTCACTTTTCATGTCTTTTCCATCTGGCCCAGACCGACATAATGACTCCTCCAGCCAGGACTCAACTACAGAGAATACAACAAAGACACATTTCACTTCTCATATTTTCAGCACTGTCACGGTCACCAATTGGACTATTCTCAACCTGCACAAACTCCTCATCCTGCTGATACCCCAATACTGAGCCGCTGCTGCTGTCGTATGTGTCCCTATTACTACACCTGATACTCCAATACTGAGCCGCTGCTGCCGTTTGTGCCCTATTACTACACCTGATACCCCAATACTGAGCCGCTGCTGCCGTATGTGCCCCTATTACTACACCTGATACTCCAATACTGAGCCGCTGCTGCCGTATGTGCCCCTATTACTACACCTGGTACCCCAATACTGAACCGCTGCTGCCCTATGTGTCCCTATTACTGCACCTACTGTGTGGTTCTGTGTGACCTCTAAATTCTAAAGCACCCTCTATAATATAGTAATGCCAGGTGCATGGGCCCTAGAAAACAGTGCCCACATGTTGTCCCCTAGAATGTAATAATGCCCTGTGTGTGCCCCTTTGACAGTCACAGTAACCAGAGTTCCCCTATAACAATAAGTACCCACTTTACACTTAATGTCCCGAGTCTCCCCCTGTACAGCTCCCCTATACACAGTATGATGCCCCCTCACTGGATATATACTGACCCCTTAATATCCCCAAACTATTTAATGGCTCCAACACTGTATGATGGCCCCGCCACTGTAATCTCCACACTGTATGATGGCCCCCTAGATAGCCTCCATATAGCATAATACACCAGATAGTCCTCAATATAGTATAATGCACCCCCATAGACAGCCTATGTATTGTAATGCACCCCCATAAGCAGCCTCTGTATTATAATGCACCCCAACAGACAGCCTCTATATTGTAATGCACTCCCCATAGGCAGTCTTATTTATAATGCACCCCATAGGCAGCCTTATTTATAATGCACCCCATAGGCAGCCTTACTTATAATGCACCCCCATATCCAGCTGTACTTACGTACTTATAATGCACTCCCCCATATGCAGCCGTACTTATAATGCACCCCATATCCAGCCGTACTTATAATGCAACCCATATCCAGCCGTATTTATAATGCACCCCCATATCCAGCCGTACTTATAATGCACCCCCATATCCAGCCGTACTTATAATGCACCCCATAGGCGGCCTACTTATAATGCACCCCAATATCCAGCCGTACTTATAATTCACCCCATATGCAGCCTTACTTATAATGCACCCCATAGGCAGCCTCTGTACTATAATGTACCCCCTTTACAAAAATAATAAATTCTGTACTCACCTCTCTTGCTCCAGGCTCCTGCGCTGCTTACTGCTCTCCCTCTCAGCGTCTGACTGCCGGCGCCGGGCAGTGACGTCATCGCGCCCGCTGTCAGACGCTGAGAGGGGGATTATGGGAGAGGAGCGCTCGCTCCTTCTCTCTCAATGCGGTCAGCTGTATTGGCTGGATGCCGATACAGCTGACCCTGCGATGACGGGCGGGGGGCCCACTGCTGGCACCGGGCCCCCCACCGCCTGCTCAGGGGCCCCATAGTGGCCGGGCGGCAGAGCAGGGAGATTGATTCTCCCTGCTCTGCCGCAGAAAGTAACTGTGTCGGCGTGCTGTGCACGCCGACACAGTTACAGTAGCGTAGCTCCAGGTGGGCCCCCTCCGAGCGCGGGGCCCGGGGCCACCGCCCCCTCTGCCCCCCCGGTAGCTACGCTACTGGGCCTATCTCTAACAAGGGCCCTGGAGCTGCAGCTCCATCAGCCCCTACGTTAATCCGGCCCTGCTTACAGAGCCCTGATCTCAACATCAAATCTGTCTGGGATTACATATAGAAATAAAAGGATTTTTGCAAGTCTACATCCACAGAAGATCTGGGGTTTGTTCGCTAACAGGTTTGGGGCACCCTCCCTGCATAGTTCCTTCAAAACTTGTGTGCACAGTCTATCTAGAAGAAATGATGCAGTTTTGAAGGCAAATGGTGGTTGCACCAAATATTGCTCTAGATTTTTCTTTTGTTCATTTGCTTTGTTTTTTAACAAAACACAAACTATTAACACTTCTATATTTATAAGCACTGAACATATTAATGCAACAATTCTATCGTTTATGAGTGAGTCACGAGTTCATGATTTTACAGCCATCGCTCTGAAAAAAAATAAGGAACTATTAGAAATCAGATTATCTTGGATACAAAGATATGGCATTGTTCATGTCCTGGATAAGTAGACGGCGATGGACAGGGATAATGCAGTTCTGTAACGTTCGGTGTAGAAATGCTGCTGCTCCTTCTTCTCCCGGCCTTCTGCAGTATCTCCTCCCCATTATCTGGGCCACTTCTAGACATGGACTGATGTACACACCGAGGAGAGCAAGGCAGAGGAGAATCAGAGCTTGGTTGCAGCATCACCACGCATGGGTTGGAAGCACAACAGTAATTCATAACTGAAGCAGCCACCGATCGTAACGCCTGCACGTCAGAGGAATGAGGTGACCAGGACATTATGTATAGAATCACTATCAGGGATTCACAGCAGGGACAGGGTATTAAGAGCAGATCCGGGAGGGATGACTCTGGGTGGATATACAGCAGTCAGATGGATGTTTAAAATGTCTGCAGTGAAAGGATAATGTAGAAGGAAGAGAGTGCACTGGACATTTGGACAGGTTTAGAGCAGTAGTAGGTGCTTCGGTGATCGGTAACCGGCCTGGATTGGCGATAACCAGGACAAAGTGTAATATTCACCTAGCTGCTTGCGCAACATATCTACTATATAATCATCTAATTCTGTCTGTAACGGAAATCCCGCGTCGATGATTGGTCGTGTCCAGCCAGGCGCGACCAATCAGCGACAGGCGCAGTCCGGCCGCAAATTGGCGCAGGATTTGAACCACACATGCCACTGCTATCGTCGGGAGATCAGCAGCTGCTCGCAGCGGAAGTACCCCGACTGGCAGCCTCCAGGTACACCCCAGCAGCAGCAGCCTCTATATACACCCCCAGCAGCAGCAGTCTATATACACCCCCAGCAGCAGCAGCCTCTGTATACACCCCCAGCAGCAGCAGCCTCTATATACACCCCCAGCAGCAGCAGCCTCTATATACACCCCAGCAGCAGCAGCCTCTATATACACCCCAGCAGCCAGCGTGTTGGCATATATCTACCGGAACCGGTTTTTAGTCATGGACAACTCTACGTTGCATTTTCAAGAGTTAAAATGAGATCAAACATCAAGGTGCAAGTTTTTGTTACCCCTTTACAAGGAAAGTTACTTATAGATAGTCAAAAGGTATTCACAAGAAATGTGGTGTACAAAAATATTTTGGGCTGATATTGTTAACAAATATATTATAGTGTCGACGTACTTCTTTTGTCCAATTTATTTAAATACAGTTAGATATTCATGTAATAGTTTATATATTTTGATGATCTGTTTAATAATTTCATTCAGTTGTATAAAGTTCTATGAGCAATAACATTTAATGATAATGTCTATATTTTACCCGGAAAATCCTGTGTATTCATTGCATTATTCTTAAATCTTCATAAACTACATACATATTCTAGAATACCCGATGCGTTAGAATCGGGCCACCATCTAGTAGTTGAATAAAGACGTTGCGACTTTTGGCGTTTTTACATCAGCCCCGCCTTTTTATTTAATGGGTGTGACCTGGTGGTAGTGGGTGTGGCCTACTGTTTGGGTGTGTGGCCTTGCACAGCCAAACCATTCCTTACAATTTACTGCTATATCTGCATAGATTTGTCCTAGTAATATTTTCCTGCATCAATAGCCATCTCTGAACATTATTCCTCAAAAATACATTTAGTATTTTAACCTTATCACAAAATATTTAGTGCAACCTCTGCCTGTCGTGACTACGGGAAGCCCCTGAGCGGCCATAGTGGATTCATATCACCAAAAATCAGTCTCCATGATCTCACTAAACCTCATTACAGTGGACAAGTCAGCACACTAAAAGCCAGGGGTACAGGGCCTCTAATTATCCTGGCAATAAACTCCATGTAACAAAAGCAGGCAGTGATGAAAGCATAAAAGTTGTTATAGTGCAGCTCTAGTGAGCAGGGGGGAATTCCTCAGAGACCCCCTAATGAGTTTATTAATGGGAATCTGTCAGTAGGATCAATCCTTCCAAGCCATCTATATTGTCATGTAGTTAATAGGAAGCGGAATAAAATTATGCATTGATAGCCGCAATCTAATGTTTTATTAAGGAGAGATTCACGTTTTTCTTATGTATAAATGAGCTGTTAAGATCTATGGGCGGGACAACAGGATTTTGGTTGCTTACCGTAAAATCTGTTTCTCGGAGCGCTCATTGGGGGACACAGGAACCATGGTGTATGCTGCTGCCACTAGGAGGCTGACACTATGCAAATGCAAAAAAAAAAAAAAGGTTGGCTCCTCCTCTGCAGTATACACCCCACCGACTGGCACCAAGCTAATCAGTTAGTGAGAAAGCAGTAGAAGAACATGACAGAACCAAACAACCAAATAGACAACTGTGATGATCCTGCAAGCTCCTTATCCTGTACTTCTCTAGAAGTCTCCACAGCTACTGCATTCATTAGGCTTTGCAGCCTGTGGGCTTCCCCCCCCTTCAGCTCACTACACACTCTGTGTAATCTGATTCCAGGTGGCTAGCCCCCACAGGGAGGCCGGCTGAAAGCGGCTAACAAACCACATGGTCTGTTCCTTTGTTGTATGGTAGTTATTCAAGGTCCAATATCTTGGCTCCTGTGTATGTTATAAGTATGCAATTTTAATATCTGCCAATTCATCGGTGAATCCAGGGATCAGTGAAGTTTCTAAGCGCTGGCACCAGCAGAACCTAAGAAACAGATTTCTGCTTAGCCGATCCACCCAGGCACTCCGCGTTTAGACTTAAATGCATGCCAACATCTTGCGGAGTACAATGGTATGCTCTGCATCGCTGTATGAGACTCCATCTCTTATTTATGAAAGTTTTGAGTTTTCTGAACTAAGAGTAACCCTTAGAGCAAGAGGAGGACCCTGGTAACTCCACCCCGTTTATGATGTCACAGCCACAGGTCTATAAGGTAGGGGCCAGGTATTCTGGCTCAGATCTGCCCTGGACACCAGACTTATAGCAGCTCTGTGATGCATTGTGATGTGTCTCCCCTCCCCCGACCGCATGGCTTGCCTACTATGATCTAAGAACTGTAAGTTGATCTTCCTTATGTTAACCCCTTTTATTTTCTAATTGTCTTGTACATAACTATATTGCCTCAGCTTGTTACATCTTTTTATATTGTATAAGCACTGCCTGCCTTTTTAGGAATAAACCTATAAATTTATTAGTTTGTCTCTCCTGCTCTATAAACGAATTTGCACGTGCCTGAAGCACTACGCTACTGTTTTGGGGTTGCTACGGACCCTCTTGATAAATTGTTCATCAAAAGCCGTAGCTGGTGGCAGCTAAAAGGAAGGGGTGTAAAGTGTTAATCTATTGGGTGACGCTGGCAGTGACGGAGCGGGGTTTATAAGGGTACTGCCGGGCTGCAGCCAGGAGTAATTATAATTCCCTCACTGCAGCGTGCCCAATAGCCAGCACACATCCAAGTGACCCGTCTGGCGACCAATTATCCTAGGTGCAGTTCCCTGACTGACCTGAGGGTAAGGGGGGCGCCAGAGAGCTGCAAGTTCCTAAGTGGAAGTGGGATAATTAAAAGTCCCTGCAGTTTACCGGGTCGGACGGCAGCAGCCGTCGTGTGTGTGCGCGTTTTCGTCACATTTGCGGCACGGAGGGATCACAGGCCGTGATACCCCGGGCTACCGTGTGGCAGACCGTGTGCCCGTTCATCACAACAACTCAATCATAACAATCAGAAGAAAGGACAAGAGCTGTAAACTGGGAGAGTGCTGTGTCCCCCAATGAGTGCTCAGAGAAACAGATTTTACGGTAAGCAACCAAAATCCTGTTTTCTCGATCGCTTCATTGGGGGACACAGGAACCATGGGACGTCCCAAAGCAGTCCCTGGGGTGGGAGAAAATGGCAAGAAACTCCATTCAGGTCGGCAAAGACACCAATGCTGCCTGCAAGATCCATCTGCCTAGGCTGGCGTCCGCCGAAGCGTAGGTGTGGACCTTGTAAAATTTGGCAAACGTGTGGATGGAAGACCAGGTTGCCGCTTTGCAAAGTTGTAGGGCGGATGCCCCATGGTGAACCGCCCAGGAGGCTCCTACTGCCCGGGTGCAGTGAGCCTTAATCCCAATGGGAGGCATTCTGTTCTTAACCCGGTAAGCCTCCAATACTGCAGTCCTAATCCAACGCGCAATCGTAACCTTGGAGGCCGGCAGGCCTCTCCACGCCCCGACTGGAATGATGAATAGAAGATCCGACTTCCTGAAGGAAGCAGTCCTCTCCAGATAGATCCTCACTGCCCGGACCAGGTCCAGCCTGTTCAATGAACGCTCCGGAGAATGAGTCATTCAAATGAAAAGTGGATACCACCTTAGGAAGAAAGGAAGGCGGAGGCCGCAACACAACCTTATCCTGGTGAAGAACCAGGAAAGGGGGCGACAGGACAGACGCTAATTCTGAAACCCGTCTGATAGAAGTGATCGCCACGAGAAAGGCCACTTTCTAGGACAAAACAGAGAGGGAGACCTCTCAGAGGTTCAAAGGGAGCACTCCTCATGACCTCCAGAACGAGATTTAGGTCCCAGGGGTCCATTGGATTCCGGTAGGGGGAATCGTGTGCACCACTCCCTGAAGAAAAGTCTTGACTTGAGGACGAGACGCCAAGGACCTCTGAAAAAGGATAGAAAAGGCTGACACCTGCCCTTTTAGGGTAGCAAGAGAGAGACCAGAGTCCAGTCCCGCTTGGAGAAAAGCCAAGACGGCTGGGAGCGACAACTTCATTGGCGGGATGACATTGGACTCACACCAGCGAAAACAGGCCTTCCAGGTTCGATAGTAGACCCAAGAAGGATTAAGGTTTTCTGGCCTGGATCATGGTGCAAATCACCCGATCGGAGAGACCGGATGCTCTCAATATCGCGGTCTCAACAGCCACGCCGTCAAATTGAGCGACCGAGAACTCGGGTGGCAGATCGGACCCTGTGAGAGAAGATCTGGTCTGTCTGGGAGTCGCCCGCCAGAAGATTGACGATGTCTGCGAATCAAGACCTCATGGGCCAATCTGGGATGATCAGAATGACCGGCACCCCTACCGCCTTGATCTTCTTTAGCAATCTGGGAAGAGGAAGGGGTGGAAATAGGTAGGGAAGAGCGAACTGCAACCAGAGAATGGCCAGAGCATCGGCGTCCAACGTGAGAGGGTCGCGGGACCTGGAGACGAACCGTGGGACCTTCCTGTTCAGCCGGGACGCCATGAGGTCCACATCCGGAGTCCCCCATCGAAGACAGACCTGATGGAAGACGTCCGGATGCAGGGACCATTCTCCTGCCACGAAACCCTCGCGACTGAGGAAGTCGGCGGCCCAGTTGTCCACGCCGAGGATATGCACAGCTGATATTGTCGTAACAGCCGCCCCCACCCAATGGAGGAACCTGGACACCTCGGCCATTGCCAGGCAACTTCTGGTCCCTCCTTGGTGATTGACGTACGCCACGGCCGTGGCATTGTCTGTCTGAATTCTGACCGGCAGGCCCCTGAGAAGGGCTTGCCAGGGACAGAGGGAGAGAAAGATGGCCCTGATTTCGAGGATGTTGATCGGTAAAGAGGATTCCTGTGCCGAACAACGACCCTGAGCCGTCAAGGTGGCAAAAAACTGCCCCCAGCCCAGAAGGCTGGCGTCCGTCCTTATAACCTGCGAGTGGACTGGGAGGAAGGACCGGCCCTCGAAGATGAGGGGGGATGACAGCCACCAGTTGAGACTGCTTGACTCTAAGAGGGAGGCGATGCGGACGATCCAACGACCGGACAGACCTGTCCCACTGAGACTTGATAGCACGTTGAAGAGGCCTCAAGTGAAACTGTGCAAAGGGGATTGCCTCTGAGGCTGCAACCATTCTGCCCAGCACCTTCATTGCTGATCGGAAGGATGGAAGCTGAGGGCCCTGCAGAGACCGAAATCCCTGCTGGAGGATCGCTCTTTTTTTCTTGGGGAGAAAAACCGTCGCCTGTCGGGTATCAAACAGCATGCCCAGGAAGACCAGGCGCTGGGAAGGAACAAGGCAGGATTTCTTCCTGTTGACGATCCACCCGAACCGGGTCAGGGTGTCGAGAACAATGGACAGGCTTTCTTGAGCCTGGGGCCTTTATGAGAATGTCGTCGAGGTATGGGATGAGAACTAGGCCCCTGATTCTCAAGATGGCCATCAATGCCGCCATGATCTTGGTAAAGACCCTGGGACCAGACGCAAGGCCAAACGGCAGGGTGACAAACTGAAAATGGTATTGCTGAACTGCAAAACGCAAAAATCCTCTGATGAGCTGGGCAAATCAGAATGTGCAGGTAGGCGTCTTGGATCTCTATGGAGCATAGCAATTCCTGTGTCTCCATGGAAGAGATTACTGAACGAAGAGACTCCATCCTGAAGTGACGCAGGCGAAGCCGCCTGTTCAGCAACTTGAGATCTAGAATGGGACGAACCGCGCCGCCCTTCTTTGGCACAACAAACAGGTTTGAATAGAAACCTGTGAAGCGTTCTCGCTGTGGAACGGGGATGATAACCCCAGAACTGAGAAGGGAGTCGATGGATGCAAAGAAACTCGGGACCAAGACAGGATCACTTGGGGGGGCGGGATTCGAAAAACCGATCTCGTGGACAGGAAATTAACTCTATTTTGTATCCTGAGGATACAACCTCCCTGACCCAAGCGTCTTCCACCAAATCGAGCCAAACGTCCCTGAACAGCAGGAGACGACCGCCGAGTTTGGGAGGAACGCTGGGCCCTGGGACAGTCATGCCGAGGAAGATCTGCCAGGTCTTGACTTGGCGGATCTACCGTGGGAGTTCTGGGAACGCCAGGAAGGAATGGGCCTGAAGGAAGCTTTCTTCCTGACCTGGCGATTCTGCGGCCTGCGCTGAGTGGAGGAATCCTCCGACGTGGGGAAACTGCGAAAGGGGCGGAACTGTCGTCTTTGAACGGGTCTGCGAGGCTTGGACTGAGGGAGGAGGGAACTCGTTCCTCCCGTTGCCTCTAATGATCTGATCCAACCTAGAGCCGAACAGAAGGTCTCCCTGGAAGGGGAGGCCTGTGAGCGACTTCTTTGACCAAAGGTCTGCTTGCCAAGCTTTTAGCTAAATGTTCCTCCGGATGGCCACAGAATTGCTGGATGCGTGAGCAGCGCAGGATGCGGCATCCAGAGAGCCCGATACTAAATATTGCCCAGCATGGGAAATTTGGTCAGCAAGCTCTCTCTGAGGGGCTCCAGACATGATGCCATTGCGGAGTTGTTTGGCCCATCTGGCTATGGCCTTTGAGACCCAAGTAGCGGCAAAGACCGGGCATAAGGTAGAGGCGGCCGCTTCAAAGGCTGATTTTGCCAGCGATTCTATAATTCTATAGTTGGCATCCTTGAGGGAAGCTGCAGTAGAAAGTGGAAGGACTGTATTGGTGGACAGTCTGGAGACCGGAGGGTCCACTGTAGGGGAGATCGTCCAGTTACTGGTAACATCCGGTGGGAAGGGATAGACGGATTTTGGTAAGACCTTACCTGTAAAATCCTTTTCAGCGAAGGAAGGAAGGGAGACACAGTCATTACTAGTGGGTAGGCGGAGCCCACACAGGATAGAACACCTCAGATTAAAAAGAGTGTTGACCGGCCCCTCCAGCTTGGGCTCCTCCTACTCCAGCTCTCCAGTCCGTACACAAGCTAAGGAAGAGCAATTATCACCAGCGGAGCAACATAACCCCTTCTGAATAACTTCATAGAAAAAAACAAGAAGACAGGTTATGCATATAACAGAAAAAAAACACAGTCCCAGGTACTACTCACTGAACCTGACCACTGCGATGAGCTGGCAATGCTGGAACAGAGCCTTAGCGCGCCAACCTCAGCCCAGATAATCGCTATCAGAGAAGGGTCACGCCGCATCTGAAAACACAACAACACACTTCTGCCATGGGAGGGATCTGTGTCTCCCTTCCTTCCTTCGCTGAAAAGGATTTTACAGGTAAGGTCTTACCAAAATCCGTTTTTCAAGGAAGGGAGACACAGTCATTATTAGTGGGACGTCCCAAAGCAGTCCAGAAATTAAGGGTGGGCAAAAAACCAACAGAGGCAGAATCCCAACAACTTAGATAAATGCGCAACCAGCGCTAAACACAAGTTAACAAGAACTTTAAACTACAGCCGCCTGCAGGACCCTACGTCCTAAGGCCGCATCAGCGGAAGCACTGACGTCCACCTTATAAAATTTCGCAAACGTGTGAACGGAGCGCCAGGTCGCCGCCTGGCAGAGCTGAGCTGCCGAGGCCCCTTGATGAAAGGCCCACGATGAACCCACAGCCCTCGTGGAGTGAGCTCGAATCTTAATCGGGCAAGGTTCGCCCTTGAGTCGGTAAGCCTCTAAAATGGCCGACCGAATCCAACGAGCTATAGAGTCCTTGGAAGCTCGTTGATCACGTCGACGACCTGCTGGAATCACAAACAGAGAATCCGACTTCCGAAAACTTTGAGTAATAGACAAATAGAACTTCAAAGCCCGCACTAAATCCAAAGTGTGCAAACCCCGTTCCTTCGCATTCCTCGGCTCCGGACAGAGCGAGGGCAACACAATATCCTGGTTAACATGAAATTGTAACACCACCTTAGGTAGAAAGTCGCCCCGTGTGCGGAGCACTACTCGATCCGGGTGAAACTCCAGAAAAGGAGGAGAGCAAGAAAGAGCCGCCAACTCAGAAACCCTTCTCAAAGAAGTGACCGCCACTAGGAAGGCAACCTTCCAAGAGTGCAAAGAAAGGCTAACAGAGTCCATAGGCTCAAAAGGCCCATGTTGAAGAGCCTCCAAGACAAGATTGAGCCGCCAAGGAGACACAAACACCTTCCGCGGCAGAAACTGACGGGTTACTCCGCGAAAAAAGGAACGTACATCCCTACGCGAAGCGATAGCTTTCCGAAACAGCAAGGACAAAGCAGAAACCTGCCCCTTCAGAGTGCTAACTGCCAAACCCATGTCCAGCCCGTACTGCAAAAAGTCCAACAAATTGGGAATGGAAAAAAACCCTCGGGTTCTTTGAAGAACCCGAACACCACGAAAAGAAGGCTTCCCAAGTCTTGTGATAAATTCTAGTAGTAGCCGGACCTCTGGCAGCTCGCAGAGTAGCAATGACTTCGGCTGAAAAACCTTGACGGCTCAAGATTTCGGTCTCAAGAGCCACGCCGTCAAACGCAGAGACTTCAGGTCCGGGTGACGAACGGGCCCTTGGGTTAACAGGTCCGGGCGAAGAGTGGAAGTGGAGGCGCTGCCAGAAGCGACACCAGCGTCGAGAACCACGTCCTCCTCGGCCAATCTGGGGCTATCAACATAGCCGGGACGCTCTCCAGTCTGATCCGATGCAACACCAGAGAAAGTAAGGATATCGGCGGGAACACATAGATTAGCTCGAATTGGTCCCACGGAGCCACCAGAGCATCCACCGCCACAGCCTTCGGGTCCTTGTACCTGGACATGAACGTTGGTAACTTGGCATTGAACCTGGATGCCATCAAATCCACTTGGGGAGTTCCCAACGGGAGCACAGCAGTGCAAAAATTTCCGGATGAAGACTCCATTCTCCGGGATCCATCTTTTCGCGACTGAGGAAGTCCGCCGTAACATTCTGAACTCCTGGAATGTGAATCGCAGAGATGGCTGGCACCCTGGCCTCGGCCCATACCAGGATCCGAGACACCTCCATCATGAGCTTGAAGCTCCTCGTCCCACCTTGATGGTTGATATACGCGACCGCCGTCGCGTTGTCTGTCTGCACTCGTACTAGTAGACCGCTTAAAGGGACCGTCCAGTGTTGGAGGCAAAGGAAAATTGCCCTCAATTCCAGAATGTTGATCGGCTGGACAGACTCTTCCGACGACCATACTCCCTGAATCCAAAGATCGTTCCAGACACCCCCCAGCCCGTCAGGCTGGCATCGGTGGTTATGACCGACCACCTCGGAGGGAGGAAAGACTTCCCCAGGGATAACACTTCCGGACGTAACCACCATCCTAGAGACTCTCGCACCCTGTGGGAGATGATGACACTGCAATCCAGCGAAACCTGCGATCGATCCCAACGGTTCAAAATGAGCATTTGGAGAGCCCTGGAATGAAATTGGGCAAACGGAATTGCCTCCATTGACGCCACCATCAAACCCAGAAGGCGCATACACCTTCGAAGGGACATTGCTGTCGAAGACTTCATAACCTGTACATGTCGAAGAAGACTTGTTTGCTTGTCTGGGGGCAGAGACACCACTGCTCGTACCGTGTCGAAATGCATCCCCAAAAAAAGTATTGACTGCGACGGTTCCAGAGACGACTTCTCCCAATTGACCAGCCACCCGAAGTCCTCCAGGAGCTGAAGGGATAGGTTGCAAGCCGTCACCGCCTCCTCCTTTGAGGACGCCACAATCAAAAGGTCGTCCAGGTAGGGAAGAATCGTAACCCCCTGTCTTCGAAGGATCGCCATGAGAGGTGCCAGAATCTTCGTGAAAACTCTGGGAGCTGAGGCGAACCCGAATGGCAGGGCCACAAACTGGTAATGGTCCTGACCTATGGCAAAACGAAGGAAGCGCTGAGTGGGTACCGAGGGGTTGCTGCAGGCCTGGCAGAGGGGAGACGACTGGCCTCAAGGGAGTCTGCCATTAAAAGAAGCGCACACAAAGTGTCTGACCAGAGTGGTAGAGGAAGAGGAAGTTGGAGGGCGAGCAGGCTCTGCCTTGTGCATGGTGAGCAGTCCCACTAACTGATGCCAGAAGGTTGGGGGACAGAAAGGAGACAGAAGAGAGTGTCAGCTCTGCAGGGCAGAGCAACTCACGGTTTGGTGTGTGCTGTTCCACCAGTGTGACGAGGATGCTGAGGCGCTTCGGTAGTCAGAGGCTCTGAGAGGAGATGATCTGCGCAGTAGCCGAAGATGGCGTCTAGCAGAGGACCCAGCCGAGGCAAAAAGCGCACGCTCTGAGAGAAAACCCCTGTGAACGGGGAGGGGGGCGGAGCAAAGCACCGTGGTCTGGGCACAATATGGCTGCAGCTCCAGCCCACAGAAAACGCTGGGAGATGGGCGGAGTCTAAGACAGCGTCGGGAGGAAAGGCTGGGCGGGAGAAAAGCCCGCACGGAAACTAGAGAGAAGGGGGCGGAGCCGGCAAGAAAGTAGGCCCGAGGTGAAGCCAGGGCCTCAATTAGAAAACGCGGCTGCCGATGGAGGGGGGGGCGGCGGCACGGAGGTCACCCGACTGCTCGCCAAAGATCCCCCACAAGGAACCGCAACGCAGGCCCCCCCGCCAAGGGGGCGCAACGGTGCGCCTGGAGCTGCCAGGTGGCTTCAAAGAAGGGGAGACTGGAGGTCCATAACAATGCTGCCTCTGAACTCCCGGGTAAGCCCCAAAGGACGGGGAGAACCCCCCCGATCGCTAACTTTTCCCCCTCCTGATCTATAATGTTCCTCTTCTTTTTTTATATCTTTTCTTCTTCTGTTTTCTCTCCTATCTGGGGGGAAGCGGGAAAGACGGATTTTGGTAAGAACTTACCTGTAAAATCCTTTTCAGCGAAGGAAGGAAAGGAGACACACTAGTCATAACTAGTGGGTAGGCGGAGCCCAGATGAGATACACACCTCAGATTAAAAAGTGTTGACTGGCCCCTCCAGCTCGGGCTCCTCTTACTCAGCTCTCCAGTTGTACCAAGCTTAAGGAAGAGCAATATCACCAGCGGAGCAACATAACCCCTTCTGAAGGACTTCAGAGAATAAAACACAAAAATACAGGTTATGCATGCATGTAGGCAAAAACCACACAGTTCCAGGTACTACTCACTGGACCTGACCACTGCGATGAGCTGGCGATGCTGGAAAAGAGCCGTAGTGCGTCGACCTCAGCCCAGATAATCGCTATCAGAGAAGGGTCACGCCGCATCTGTAAATACAACAACACACTTCTGCCAAGGGAGGGAGCTGTGTCTTCTTTCCTTCCTTCGATTAAAAGGATTTTACAGGTAAGTTCTTACCAAAATCCGTCTTTCAGCAGCAGAACGGAAGGAAAGGAGACACACTAGTCATAACTAGTGGGACGTCCCAAAGCAGTCCAAAAATTAAGGGTGGGAAAAAACCAAAAGAGGCAGAATCCCAACAACCTTGATAAATGCGCAACAGGCGCCAAATACAAGTTAACTAGAACTTTAAACTACAGCCGCCTGCAGGACCCTACGTCCTAAGGCTGCATCAGCGGAAGCACTAACGTCCACCTTATAAAATCTTGTAAAGGTGTGGACGGAGCGCCAGGTCGCCGCCCTGCAAAGCTGAGCTGCCGAGGCCCCTTGATGGAAAGCCCACGATGAGCCCACAGCTCTCGTGGAATGAGCTCGAACCTTAATCGGGCAAGGTTCGCCTTTAAGTCGGTAAGCCTCCAAAATGGCCAACCGGATCCAAATAGCTATAGAATCCTTGGAAGCTCGTTGACCACGTCGACGACCTGCTGGAATCACAAACAGGGAATCCGACTTCCGAAAACTTTGGGTAACAGACAAATATAACTTCAAAGCCCACACCAAATCCAATGTGTGCAAGGCCCGTTCCTTCGCATTACTCGGCCCCGGACAAAGAGAGGGCAACACAATATCCTGGTTAAGATGAAATTGCGACACCACCTTAGGTAGAAAGTCGCCCCGTGTGCGAAGCACTACACGATCCGGGTGAAACTCCAGAAAAGGAGGCAAGTAAGAAAGAGCCGCCAACTCAGAAATCCTTCTCAAAGAGGTGACCGCCACTAGGAAGGCAACCTTCCAAGAGAGCAAAGAAAGACTAACAGAGTCCATAGGCTCAAAAGGCCCGTGTTGAAGAGCCTCCAAAACAAGATTGAGGCGCCAAGGAGACACAGGCGACTTCCGCGGCGGAAACTGGCGGGTTACTCCGCGAAAAAAAGGAACGTACGTCCCTACGTGAGGCGATAGCCTTTCGAAACAGCAAGGACAGAGCAGAAACCTGACCCCTCAGGGTGCTCACTGCCAACTCCTTGTCCAACCCGAATTGCAGGAAAGCCAACAAATTGGGAATGGAAAAAATCCTTGGGTTCCTTGAAGAACCCGAACACCACGAAAAGAAGGCTTCCCAAGTGGTAAATCCTAGTAGTAGCCGGACCTCTGGCAGCTCGCAAAGTGGCAATGACTTCGGCTGAAAAAAACCTTGACGGATCAATATCTCGGTCTCAAGAGCCACACCGTCAAACGCAGAGACATCAGGTCCGGATGACGAACGGGCTCTTGGGTTAATAGGTCCGAGCGGAAAGAAAGTGGAAATGGTGGCGCTACCAGGAGCGACACCAGTGTCGAGAACCACGTCCTCCTTGGCCAATCTGGGGCTATCAACATAGCCGGGATTCTCTCTAGTCTGATCCAACGTAACACCAGGGGGAGTAAGGAAATCGGTGGAACACATAGATTAGCTCGAATTGGTCCCACGGAGCCACTAGAGCATCCACCGCCACAGCCTTCGGATCCTTGTACCTGGACATGAAAGTCGGTAACTTGGCATTGAACCTGGATGCCATCAGATCCACTTGGGGAGTTCCCCAACGGAAGCACAGCAGTGCAAAAATTTCCGGATGAAGACTCCATTCTCCGGGATCCATCTTCTCGCGACTGAGAAAGTCCTCCGTGATATTCTGAACTCCCGGAATGTGGATCACAGAGATAGCTGGCACTCTGGTCTCTGCCCATACTAGGATACGAGATACCTCCACCATGAGCTTGGAACTCCCAGTCCCGCCTTGGTGGTTGATATATGCGACCGCCGTCGCATTGTCCGTCTGCACTCGGACTGGCAGACCGCTTAAAGGGACCGTCCAGTGTTGGAGGCAAAGAAAAAAATCGCCCTCAATTCCAGGATGTTGATAGGCAAGACAGACTCTTCCGACGACCATACTCCCTGAGTCCAAAGATCGTTCCAGACACCCCCCCCCCAGCCCGTCAGGCTGGCATCGGTGGTTATGACCGACCACTTCGGAGGGAGGAAAGACTTTCCCAGGGATAACTTTCGGACGTATCCACCATCCTAGGGACTCTCGTACCCTGTGGGGGATGATGACACTGCAATCCAGTGAAAAACCTGCGATCGATCCCAACGGCTCAGAATGAACCTTTGGAGGGCCCTGGAATGAAACCGGGCAAACGGAAGTGCTTCCATGGACGCCACCATCAACCCCAGAAGACACATACAGCTTCGCAGGAACATTGCTGTCGAAGACTTCATAACCCGTGCATGTCGAAGGAGACATGCTTGCTTGTCTGGAGGCAGGGACAACACTGCTCGCACCGTGTCGAAATGCATCCCCAAAAACAGGATTGACTGCGACCGTTCCAGAGACGACTTCTCCCAATTGACCAGCCACCCGAAGTCCTCCAGGAGCTGAAGGGATAGATTGCGAGCAGTTACCGCCTCCTCCTTTGAAGACGCCACAATCAGAAGGTCGTCCAGGTAGGGTAGAATCGTAACCCCCTGCCTTCGAAGAATCGCCATGAGAGGCGCCAGAATTTTTGTAAAAACTCTGGGCGCTGAGGCCAACCCGAATGGCAGAGCCACAAACTGGTAATGGTCCTGACCTATGGCAAAACGAAGGAAACATTGGTGGGCCCTTCCGATTGGGAAGTGCAAATAAGCGTTGCGAATGTCGATTGACACCAAAAAAGCGTTCTGCAACAGGGCCGCCAAAACGGAGCGAAGCGACTCCATGCGGAATTTCCTGGCGTGGACATGCCGATTCAATCTTTTGAGATCCAGAATGGGCCGAAATTTGTCCTCTTTTTTGGGGACCACAAAGAGGTTAGAATAAAACCCTCTTCCCCGGCCCTCTGGCGGAACCGGCACCACCACACCTTTCTGCAGAAGGGAATCTACCTCCCACAGCAGAGCGGCAAAAAACTCGGGCTCTGACGGAACGCGAGGTTGACAAAAAAAACTGTCTGGGGGTCGAGAAAGAGACTCTATGAAGTAGCCTGCCAACACAACCCGTGTCACCCAGGCGTCCGACATGCGGGAAGCCCAAGTCGGTTTGAATAGAAATAGACGACCCCCCACTCGAGAGCACTCGAGTGAGACCCAGGCGTCAGTCCGCCTTAGCGGGCTTTTTGCCAGCTTCCCGCTTGTCTGAATCATCCCCTGGACCGAAAGGACCGCCGACAACTACCGGCACTAGTCCTGCCAGACGCAGAGGTCACAGCTCTGCGCTGCGGTAAAAGCTGTTTCTTTTGCCTTTATCTTGGCAATCAGCTCCGTGAGGTCAGGTCCAAATAGCTGACCACCTTGCAAGCTAGCAAACCCTGTTTGGAAACTGCGTCCACTGTCTAAGGCACAGTGCTCTTCTGACTGTGACTGCCGAGGATTGCGCCCTGGATAGCAATGATGCAGTAACCTCCAAAAACTGGAAAAGCCCATCTACCTCGATAGAGGAGATCCACCTTGCCACACCGTCCGTAGACGGTCCAACCGGCTCAGGGAAACTTTACAAGCACACATGGATTCTTAATACTGAATCCATGATCCGCGGCCTCGCAGATGGATTTTTCTGCCATCTACGTTTTTTGTCCAGCGGGTCCTGCAGACTCGCCTTCCCCTTAACAGGAGGATTTTGCTAAGCTGGAATAAAGGGACATCCACTTCAGGAGAAGGATCCAATTATCATCAACTCCGTAGAACACGGATACGGTGTCTCAATTTTCTGGACACAGGCGCTCCTTCTCCACTGCCCCATTAAGCTCATCCAGTGATGGTAAAGCTTGATCGTGATTGAAAACATCCGGGCCGACTTACCAGGACGTCCAGATACCTCCTCCGGTAACTAACGCCTCCAATAAAAACTTCTTTACGGCCCAAAAGGGAGGCAGAGTGTCCCTGCCGATCCTCCTTGTCCGAATCGAACATTTTCGTTACGCGGGAAGGAAGGCACCGGCTTGTGTCGCTTCCTGACATGAGAGGATCTAGCTGACACTCAATAATAGAAAATCAGACAGGCCATCAATAGAAACTAGCGAGGGCCTCCATTCTGACACGCGCTTGACGCCGTCCAGGTCTGCGCGTCAGATACGCGAGACTGATCCTGTAGCGGATCTGGGAGACGGTTGCACAGTATATGGCAGGTTAAACCTGTCAGTAACTAGAAAGTGTGGTTTCTTAAAGAAAAAACGAACGCTGAAGGGTTAAAGCTCTTAAGGAGAGAGCTACCCCAGCTGTCCCCATTAAGTTAACCGCCTAAGAAGGGGTTAAAGTCGCAGACTCCCCACAACCTTGATAATGAAAAGGGTGTGCGAGCCCCAAGTGCCTCTTATAAGGCAGCAGCTATAGGACAGCTATGCCACACTTAACAAGAAAAACGTTCACAAGATAGCTAAAAAATTGCGCTGCTTGTAAATCGCAATGACCGCCAAAGTCATTAAGGGGATCGCTAACCGCTTATGCGTTGTTAATGAGATCGCCCAGATTGGCAGCTACTAGCGACATTAAAAATGATCACACAAACGATCGCATAGTATGCGTCTTCGTTAGAGGAACGTATAGTGGCAGTATTACTGTCGCAGACTCCCCACAACCTCTTATATTGAAAAGGTGTGCGAGCTTTGAGATAACAGCTGCAGGCAGCGCAGTCTGCCACCCATTTGTGCCTCAGAAAGGCGCCCGCGCTGTGGGGGTGAAGGGGTTAAGCTTCTGCCCTAGACGGGTAGAAGCGACTCACCCAGCTGGTCGCGGTGCAGCGCTGCCGAGAGGGGAGGAGAGCGATGTCCGAGGGAGCTTTCCTGTCAGCATTACTTGGCTAATGGCCGCCGCGCTGTGCCTCCGTGCGCTTCATGAGGGAAGCCAGAAAAGGAGACTGCCGTAAAGCGCGCGCTCAGAGCGGCGCGAAATTCAAATAAAAAAGGCGCGCAGCTCCTCTCTCCCCCGTTCCTATGTCCTGCAGGCATCCACCTGCGGACAAAAAACACACAGTCACCGCATGTATACTGTAACAGCGACTGCCGCAGCAGTCGCTGAAAACACTCAAACACATTAAATGTGAGGTACTCACCAGCCGAAAGCGCCACAGGGACCCCCAGGGGTTTCTGGCGCTTGCCCATGCTTCCCCCCAGGGCGGGGAAAGCAGTGACCCCTGCAGCGCGGTTTGCGTCCCCGCCAGGGAAGCCATCCTCATCCCCCCGGGCCGGCAGGGTTCTGCAGGGACCACGATATAGGGTAATACAGATCCGCCAAGGGAGAGGTGGGGGTCCAGCAGCGCTGAGACCCCTGAGACCTCTAGACCACATTTGGTGATCCAAGTCTCTTGTCCGATAAAAATAAAATCTTCTGAGGAGCTGCTTCCAGCAGTGACTATCTTCTCTGACCTCAAATTGAAAACTGGAGAGCTGAGTAGGAGGAGCCCGAGCTGGAGGGGCCGGTCAACACTTTTTAATCTGAGGTGTCTATCTCATCTGGGCTCCGCCTACCCACTAGTTATGACTAGTGTGTCTCCTTTCCTTCCGTTCTGCTGCTGAAAGTACCTGACGCGAGTCGGACGTCCGGCATCCGGTTGTAGTGCGTCAGAGTCTCCTCAACCGCAGGCTCTGGTGGGCGAGTAGTTGGGAGACGGAGGCAGGCCCGGAGCTTCTTTACCTTTCAAGATCACCCGTCTGTGTCAGGGATCTTCTTTGGGGTCATGCCGAGAGAACAGACAGATGAGGATATGGGGTGGCAGTACACGCCGTACTCATAGTCTCTGCATGGGAGTACAGTAGTGACTGTTCACACTGAATCCCTCAGGAAAAATACCTGAAAAGGAACGACGCACATTAGGTAGATATAGGTCTCAATAGAGACCCGTATCCACCTCCTACTGACACTAAGCTAAAACTGATTAGCTTGGTGCCAGTCGGTGGGGTGTATACTGCACAGGAGGAGCCAACCTTTTTTTGCATATGCATAGTGTCAGCCTCCTAGTGGCAGCAGCATACACCCATGGTTCCTGTGTCCCCCAATGAAGCGATGGAGAAATAGATCTCCCCGAGAATCAGATTATTGTAAATGAGGAGTTATCAGCCAGCTTTCCCACTGATTTGCATTGCAATGCATTGTGGGAAGCAAAGGAAAGGGAAGTTAGGAGTGGCGCACAGTTACAGAACTGATGGAAGCCCATCCAGGCAGCAGGTCTGGTACCTGGAGATACACAAGAACAACATAGAGGATCAAAATGGAAGTAGAAGCATCGCAGGGGACTGTGTGTGTATTATACACAATTTTCATCTAAATGACAGGTTCACTTTAAAGTCTTTGCTGCATCTGTCACAGTGCAGGTAATACTAATCTTCTCAAGTAATGTGCAATGGATAAAAAAACATTATGAAATATTGTTAAAATCACTTTATTTAAGACAGGTGATTTTGACTTTTTATTACAATAATACAGAACAGGGCGGTTTAACGGGGAAATTATTGTGCTGGGGAAAAAATACTTTCCTCTTTCCCGTTTAAAAAGAGCCAAACTTGGGACAGATAACACTGAGAATGCTATAACTTGCAACATTGACCAGAGGAACAATGGAGAAAAGAAAAAAAAAAAATGCCCATCCAAGCGCTTGTTATAGGCGACAAATAAGTTTAAAATTGCATTATTTTTTGTTTTGTACCATTTCTTTACAAAAATATTACTGTTGAATTTTACTGCATGGATATTAGGCTCGTGTCAGTCCCATTATTATAAGTTTAATTTATTTATTGTAAAATATGTACGGATGTGTTGAACAATACAAGAAATATATATATAAAAAAGGTGACAAACCAACAAAAAAAAAAGGAAAGAAAAAAGATTAAAAGGAGCAAATGTCAAGAAGAAACAACTGCAAGAGATGAAATTGGGTAAAATTGCTACTGTCTTTGATTTGCTGGTATTGACTAGTAAAAATGTGCAGGACAAAGTTTAAAAAAAAAAATTGTCCTTTCTGATATAAAACAATAAATGGTGACATTCTGCGAGAGGCAGGGATCGCAGGATCCAATTACAAAACTTCTGTAAATAAAATGGAACATGATACAGATCTTGACATCCACTGAGTGATAGAAATCCTTGTTCTGCTGGGTCCAGGGTGGACATTTGGCCTCATCCGTGCCCCCTCTTTCGTTTCCTCTTCCAGTGCATTTTGTAATTTATGTACATTTCCATACAGGGGCAGACACCGCAGTCCTCAAGGCCAAGAGCCAATATGTAGAAACAAACGGCTGAACATATAAAGGTGGGGAGGTTAAAATGTAGACTTGGACAGCAGGAAAAATGAGTTGATAAAACCATTTGTCCATAAAACAGGCTATGTCTCCAATTATTTCTCTGTAGGACCAAATGCAGACAGGTGGGAACATTCGGCGTCCGCAGTAGCACAGATCCCGACTAGGGGTGTTTAGTCTTCTTTCCAGACACCATAAACTTTCCTCAGGTTGTACACAATCCATCAATACCACAAGCATTTGGTTTCAACAAAAACTGTTAAAAAAGTGTTTTTTTTTGTTTGTTTTTTTTCTAATTTTCTTACAGAAGCTCACAGTATACAGGCCTTTAAACAAGAGTTCCAGGTATGTGCTGAACCTCAGAACATTGGCATCCCAAATCCCTAGGAAAGAGGAAAAAAAAGCGTTACACTGATGGAAAATGCCTGGCGTTCCCACATAAACTAATCACTGAAAATGGCTCATTAAAATGGCACGAAAACAAGGTCTGAACATGACGCCGAACCTTGATCTTCATGTTAGGTTACTTAGCTGATATGCAGAAGTGATAGTAAGGATCCCTATTGGGTGAATGATCGTTTATCTATCTTCTATCAAAGTGTCAGGTTTTTTTTTTATAACAATATAGCTCAATTCATTGTGTTCTCAAACACGCCTGTTAAGGTACTGCCACACTAAACAATCCCGCTAGCGATCACGACGCATACTAATGCGATCGCTAGCGGGATTGTTTCTATATCGCTAAGTGCGGCCACATTTAGCGATATAGTTAACGACGCTATCGCCGTTAGCGATCTTCTTAACGACTTTAGCGGTACAAAAGTACCGCTAAATCGCTAAGAAAAGGTGCCACACTAGCGATATATACTTACCCAGCGGGAGCGCCGACGAGAAAATAGGGTCCGGAACGATTCCAGCGACGAGCGAGATCACAGCAGGAAGCTCGTCGCTGGCAGCTGCCGCACTGAACAACATCGCTAACGGGATCGCTAAATAGTGACGTTTTTTAGCGATCCCGTTAGCGATATTGTTCAGTGTGGCATACCCTTTACTGTGTGTGACATAGAAAAAAATGTGCAAAAAAAAAAAAAAATGTATAAATAAAAACAAACTAAGATACTGCCCAATCTGAAAAGCTGTTTCTAGCCCTGTAAAAAAAATAATGTCCAATATATACCCTTACTCCCGGCCGCACTCTATATATACATATATATTGGGTATATTCTGGGCTATATAAACATTCAGGTGTATTTTATAACAGGCTCCGGCAGCAAAAGGAAAGGTAACAAAACTACATGATTACATACTGATTCATCTTCAATAATGGCTGCGGAGTCAAAGAAGTCTGGTCGGAGCTCTGCTCTTTCCCGTCTGTTTCGAGAAGGTGGCTAGGAGAAAAACAAAAGGTTAGTCTTCATTGGTATATACACACTTCTAGCGCCCTCACTGTGATCATTTTGGGCTGACAACGTGACCCTGCGTAGTACAGTGTAACGATAGTAGTATTCAGGTCCTCACATGTACAATCAACTTACCAGATCAATAACCATCGTGTCCTCAAACTCCTCATTCATGTCTTCCAACTGCCCCCTCGAGGACATCATTACATCCTCAAATATGGGCTCCGCATCATCCTCCATTAGACCTCGTCTGAGAAAGGAAGAGAAAAGTTTCAAGGATAAGAAATTATCTGCAGATGCTACATCATCCTGTTAGCTACATAGTAATTTTTTAATATTTTTTTATTTTATTTTTTTAAGATGTGCAGGAGAAGAGTAACTCTCAGTATATGATAATAAGAACAAAGTCTAGAGAAGGACCACAGATAATATTAATGTAATTTCATAATCTAATCACCAGTTCCCAAAAATCCAGTATCTGTGGAAAACTCCAAGATGAGATTTTTTGGAACCTCATTTAGGCAATTGTGTGTAACCCTGGCTACTCACGAGTCGCAAATTACGCCTTATGTAGGATATATAGCTGCACAAGTTGATCATTGTGATCAATAGCGGCTAATGTAGGTGAGGCTACTGCCCCCTTGCACTCTTCTTCCATTACTTGTCCTACATCAGTTAGTGATGAGCGAGTATACTCGTTGCTCGAGTTTTCTTGAGCATGCTTGGGTGTTCTCTGAGTATTTTGGGGTGCTCGGAGATTTAGTTTGTGTCTCCGCAGCTGCATGATTTGTGGCTGCTGTACAGCCTGAATACATGTGGGGATTTTCTAACAAACAGGCATTCCCCACATGTATTCAGGCTGTCTAGCAGCCACAAATCATGCAGCTGCGGCGACACATACTAAATCTCCGAGCACACCAAAATACTCAGAGAACACCCAAGCATGCTCGGGAAAACCTGAGTAACGAGCATACTCGCTCACCATTAAAGATTACCCAAACTTGAGAAGGAGTATTGAAAAAAAAATGGTGGATATCAACTGGAAGGTGGCGGGTAGAAGCACCAGATTCGGGAAAGTTAAAAAAGCATAAAGGTCTAACACCATCTGTGTGCGCAATGCGTATTTGAGTGCAGGTGACTTATTATAGCTGGTCTTCGATACAAGAAAGTCCATCACCTATGATTCTGTACAAACCTGGGGTACAAGCCACAGCCCTCGTCTCTCCTAATCCAAACCCCCAAAGGGCTAGCAGCCATTAGCTACATAGTATGGTGGATGAAAACCAGTTGTAATGCAGGACGATGATCTAAGGTTAACAACTAGGAAACCTGCGGAGCCGCACAGTAAATACTTACACTCCGTGCCGAACGCCGCTCCGCACTTTCATGTAGCTCATAGATGTTCTGTCTTTTCTATTCAAGTCTTCTAACTTCTGCTGACCCAACCAAGACATTTGCATCTGAGGACTGGAAAACACAACAGCCGTCACACAACACAATACTGCTCCAGACGAAGGCGACAACAGGACACACAGCACATACTTGTGTAAGAAGTCTGGTTCTGAGCCGTGTTCAGACTCGTGTTCGGGCATTTGTTCTGGGATCGGTCTAGGGTTTTCCCGCAGTACTGTGGATGTAAGCTGAGGCGTGGTAAGTGCTCCCGGTGTTTGGATGGTGTCGTTCCAGGTTACCCTGGAGCTGTCAATGCTTTCTTCTTGAACAGATGGAAAAAGACAACGGTTATATTATGCAGTTTTACTCCTTTAGACACAAGAATTAAAGTGTGAGCGTAACACTTCTGGCTGTATTAATGACCTTGGCGGCTCATGTGTTGTGGAGTATAACCATACCAGGAAAGTGAATCAGCCAGCGCTGGCATTCAGCTCCAAATACCAGCATGGAGCACAAGCCAAGATGATCTGGGAGCCAAGCGGCAGTGATGTCCTCACTAGGTCACCCAGTGACTATAAAGACGAGGCTTACAGTGGCATTTTAAAAGTCTGAGCACGCCTAGTCAAAATTATGGTTATTGTGAACAGTTAAGCAAGTTGAAGATGAAATGACCTCTAAAAGGCCTAGTTACAGATGACACATATCCTTTGAACATTAGGCAAAAAAAAATATCATTTTTTTTTTCATTTTATAAATTTACAAAAAGAGAAATGGGCTGATGCAAATGTTTGGGCATCCTTGGAGATTTGTGTGCTCATATAACTTTCACACAGGTTTGAGACCTTAATTAGCAGAGTATGGTTATGGCTTTTCACTATCATGGTTAGGAAAGGCCGGATGACGCAAATTTCCCAGCTACAGGTGCTTCTCACTAAATTAGAATATCATCGAAAAGTTAATTTCAGTTCTTCAATACAAAAAGTGAAACTCGTTATATAGAGTCATCACAGAGTGGACTATTTCACGTGTTTATTTCTGTTAATGTTGATGATTATGGCTTACAGCCAATGAAAACCCAAAAGTCATTATCTCAGTAAATTAGAATACTTTATAACACCAGCTTGAAAAATGATTTTAAAATCCAAAATGTTGACGACCTGCTGAAATATATATTCAGTAAATGCACTCAATACTTGGTCGGGGCTCCTTTTCCATCAATTACTGCATCAATGCGGCGTGGCATGGAGGCGATCTGTAACCTTGTATTTGTAATGAAGAATTGAAATAAATTAACTTTTTGATGATATTCCAATTTTGTGAGAAGCACAGGTATATAAAAACCCAGTCTCCTCTAACCCTGTGCCAAAAAACAACAGCCATGGGTTTTAACTAGCACTCTGAATATGAAAATGGTGGAGGCTCACAAAGCAGTAGAAGGCAATAAGAAGATAGCAAAGCGTTTTCAAGATGTCCTTTCCTCAGTTAGAAATGTAATTAAGAAATGGCTGTTACTAGGAACAGTGGAGGTCAAGATAAGGTCTGGAAGACCAAGCTAAATTTCACTAAGAGCTGCTCATAGGATTGCTAGAGAGGCAAATCACAACAACTGCTTGACTGCAAAAAAAAGTCATTAGAAGAAAACCTCTCCTGGATCTTCACCATAAACTTCAGCATCAGAAGTATGCAAAACAACATCTAAACAAGCCTGATTCATTTGGGAAATAAGTCATATGGACCGATTAGGTTAAAACAACTTGGCCACATTAATCAAAAGATATGTGTGGAGAAAAAACGAACACAGAATTTCAGAAAAAGAACATCTCGGCAACCATTAAGCATGGGGTGGATCATCAATCATGTTTGATGTTGTGTTGCAGCCAGTCGCATGGGGAACATTTCACAGATAGAGGAAAGAACGAATTCAATGAAATTTCAACAAATTCTTGATGCAAACATAACACCATCTGTAAAAAAGCTGAAGTTGAAAAGAGCATGGCTTCTACAAATAGATAATGATCCAAAACACACGTCAAAATCCACAATAAACTATCTTAAAAGGCGCAAGCTGAAGGTTTTACAATTGCCCTCACAGTCCCCTGATCTTCTGAACATCATTGAAAATCTGTGGCTAGCCCTCAAAATAGCAGCGCATGCAAGATGACCCAGGAAACTCACAGAAGTGGAAGAATTTCCAAGGACGAATGGATGAAAATCCCTGAAACAAGAATTGAAAGGCTCGTCTGGCTACATAAAGCGTTTCCAAGCTGTGATACTTGCAAATAGGGAGTGTTAATAGGAACTAACCATGCAGGGTGCCAAAACGTTTGCATCGTACCTTTTTCTTTTTTGACATTTTCAAAATGTAAAATATGAAAAAAATATATATATATTTTCTCCGTTCTGGCTCATCACTTCGGGGCTACACAGGAACTTGTATTTCTATGATCTACACGGCCCTGAACTCTGATTTGTTACCACTAAATGTCCTGAGAAGAAGGATGTTCAACCTGTCCATAAAGCAAGAAATAACCTTGGGGCGCTGTGCCAGTCTTACCTTCCACCCCTCTCTTCTTGTGCAGGGGCGGCCGGCCTTTCTTACTTCTCACAGAGGAGCCCTTGCTGTTACTACCTCCACTATTCACAGACAAGCGGTCCTCATCACTACCCGTTACCAGAGAGTTTCTGTAGGAGATGAGAGGCAACCAAATG
>JARQOD010000005.1:66596516-66635200 GCA_033576555.1 Oophaga sylvatica
TACAGTCTAAATATGAAGATCATACCAATGAAGTCATACTTACACTGTCTTCTTGTCCTGCCGTAACAATTTAGAAGAAAATTCACTCAATACTTCCAGGAAGGCCAAGTTTGGTGGTGGGTACTCTAAGCCCTTGGGATTTTGGTATTTAAAGGCAAACTCTATGCCATCTCTGTATTTAGGAAATTAAAAAGGGAATAAAAGTTATGTTAAGGCTTCATGAAAAATTAAATATCCTGAAGCAGCAGCTACCATCATAGAAATGATCTATTGTGTTACATATAATTTTTAGACAATTTTTTTTCATATCATTAAAAAGAAATAATAATAATAATAATAATAATCTTTATTTATATAGCGCCAACATATTCCGCAGCGCTTTACAGTTTAACAGTTTCAAAACACAAGTCATAGGTAACAACGTTAACAATACAATAATTAAAGCAAAATAAGCCGCCCCTGCTCGTGAGAGCTTACAATCTACAATGAGGTGGGGGAGATACAAAGTACAGGTGTGTATATACAATGGTGCATTTACAATGATGGTCCAGCCATCTTGAGGGAGTGCGGCATGGATGGAGATAGTGAATGGGCTACACATACACACTTAAACATAGAACGACTTTGGTTAGTGAATGTGATAGGCCACTCTGAACAAATGTGTTTTGAGGGAGCTCCTGAAACCATGCAAATTGTGGATAGTCCTAATTTCTTGGGGTAGAGCATTCCAGAGGATTGGCGCAGCGCGGGAGAAGTCTTGGAGTCGGGAATGGGAGGTACGGATTAGTGCAGAGGTTAGTCGAAAGTCGTTTGCAGAGCGCAGCAGTCGGTTAGACCGATAGATAGAAATGAGGGAGGAGATGTAAGGGGGTGCTGCACTGTGGAGAGCTTTGTGGGTGAGAACTTTGAATTGGATCCTATAATGAATGGGCAGCCAGTGTAAGGACTGGCGAAGAGCGGACGCGTCCGAGTACCGATTAGCCAGATGGATGACCCTGGCTGCTGCATTAAGGATGGACTGGAGAGGGGATAGTCGAGTAATGGGGAGGCCAAGTAATAGAGCGTTGCAGTAGTCCAGGCGGAGTGGATCAATGCTACAGTGAGGATTTTTGTTGTTTTCATGGTGAGAAAAGGGCGGATTGTGGAGATGTTCTTTAGGTGTAGACGGCAAGAGCGGGCAAGAGATTGTATATGGGAGGTGAAGGAGAGATTGGTGTCAAACATAACACCCAGACAGCGAGCCTGCTGCCGGGGTGTTATTATGGTGCCGCCCACAGAGAGGGAAATGTTAGATTTAGGGAGGTTAGTAGACGGCGGGAGCAGAAGAAGTTCAGTCTTGGAGAGGTTAAGTTTCAGATAGAGAGCGGACATGAAATCAAATGTATTAAAAAAATCCACATCTCTGAAGAAAAAAAAAAGTAACTAGAAACAATCTAAAGGTGGTCTCTACCACAAAATTGTATCAATGCTAACATGAGTTCTCGCTGCTAAAAAAACAAGAACAATTGTGAATCATCAATCGTAAAATGAGAGATTAGGGAAAAAAAAGCAACTTTTATTTTTTAAAATGAATTTCCTATTTTTTATTTTTTTTCACTACTTAAAAAAGAGAAGCCAAAAGAACAAACCCCAAAATACAAAAATACGGAATGGTTATTTTTTTCCCCTGCAATTTCACCTTACTTGGAATTTTTTCCCCATTTTCCAGTACATTATATGATTAAATGAATGGTGTCATTCAAAAGTACAACTGAGGAAAATGAAAACCAGCCATCATACGGCTATGTGGGTGGGAAAGAAGAAAGAAGGTGGCTCCTGGAAAATATAGGAACATCACAGATATAAAACCCCACATGTTGTAGCAACTCAGAGGAAACCTAGGCATCTCATCCATCACTTACTTGTGTAATGTTGCCACGGCTTCTCTGGTCTTTATCTGATCCAAACCGAACGTGAGCGCGAACCTGCGAGCCAGCTCCTTAATCCCACTGACATGTGAGGACGTCCGGTCCAGGTTGGGGCCTTGCTCCTGCACCAGCTCGTTGAACAGCTGGGAATAAAGGGATAGAAAAATAGGAGAAAGTCAGCGACGAGAAGGACACCAACACGGGCTGACTGATGACACAGCTTACCTGCTGCAAACTAAGGATCAGGGTCTTGGCACACTGGATCTTGTCTATCTGCCGGGTTTTACTTAGTGTTTCTTTAATGATGTCACCATAATCGTTGTAATACTACAGAAGAGAACACAAACAATAAGTAACCTACAGACCTTCCCTCCTAATATTACTCCGTCTCCTGAGCTGCACTTCTCACATCTTTACACAACCACCACTTCCCCAATTGTCTGGATATCAGCTTACCTTCATGTAGTGCTTGAAGATGTCTGCGGCTGCATTCATGTCCACAATGTCATAGACGATAAGCTTACAGAATGCGGCCAGCAGATTCCTCCTCTTGTGCAAAGCCTCAATTTTGTTGGCTTCATCTTCTTCGTCACCCTCTGCAGGACATCGCATTATTGTTAGTAAGTACATGAGCCTGTTCACACTGGCGTCAATGCTTTACAATTCAGCCTAGCAGAAAAATGATCTAATGAAATCCAAACTAAACAAATGGCATCCCTAAAAATGCCCAAAACCTGGCAAAATACATCCAAGAAATATTTTTTCATGGACATTGTTCAGATTAGTCATTTTTGACGTCAGAAAACACTTTTGGGAATAGGTGTGTGATGACAAGCTTTCAGTTTTCTATATTAAATATCACAATTGTGAATGCAGCTCTGAAGTCTAAACAAAAATGCACAAACTGAAGTTTTGTTGCAGACTTCTCTGCACTTATCAGATGAGGGAGGTTTCAACAACTTATGTGAGGAATTCTGCAGACCCCAATCACATGAATTGAACAGTCCTAGACATGGCTAAGATACGTTGCCCCACTGTAAGCATACATCGCGGTGGCATCTTTACACTTGGCGGCAGCATCTATAAACATGGCAGCATCATCTTTCCACTTGGCGGAAGCATTTATAAACATGGCAGCATCATCTTTACACTTGGCGGCAGCATCTATAAACATGGCAGCATCATCTTTACACTTGGCGGCAGCATCTATAAACATAGCAGCATCATCTTTACACTTGGCGGAATCATCTATAAACATGGCAGCATCATCTTTACACTTGGCGGAAGCATTTATAAACATGGCAGCATCATCTTTACACTTGGCGGCAGCATCTATAAACATGGCAGCATCATCTTTACACTTGGCGGAATCATCTATAAACATGGCAGCATCATCTTTACACTTGGCGGCAGCATCTATAAACATGGCAGCATCATCTTTACACTTGGCGGCAGCATCTATAAACATGGCAGCATCATCTTTACACTTGGCGGCAGCATCTATAAACATGGCAGCATCATCTTTACACTTGGCGGAATCATCTATAAACATGGCAGCATCATCTTTACACTTGGCGGCAGCATCTATAAACATGGCAGCATCATCTTTCCACTTGGCGGAATCATCTATAAACATGGCAGCATCATCTTTACACTTGGCGGCAGCATCTATAAACATGGCAGCATCATCTTTACACTTGGCGGCAGCATCTATAAACATGACAGCATCATCTTTCCACTTGGCGGAAGCATTTATAAACATGGCAGCATCATCTTTACACTTGGCGGCAGCATCTATAAACATGGCAGCATCATCTTTACACTTGGCGGAAGCATCTATAAACATGGCAGCATCATCTTTACACTTGGCGGCATCATCTATAAACATGGCAGCATCATCTTTCCACTTGGCGGAAGCATTTATAAACATGGCAGCATCATCTTTACACTTGGCGGCAGCATCTATAAACATGGCAGCATCATCTTTACACTTGGCGGAAGCATCTATAAACATGGCAGCATCATCTTTACACTTGGCGGCATCATCTATAAACATGGCAGCATCATCTTTACACTTGGCGGCATCATCTATAAACATGGCAGCATCATCTTTACACTTGACGGCAGCATCTATAAACATGGCAGCATCATCTTTACACTTGGCGGCAGCATCTATAAACATGGCAGCATCATCTTTACACTTGGCGGCAGCATTTATAAACATGGCAGCATCATCTTTACACTTGGCGGCATCATCTATAAACATGGCAGCATCATCTTTACACTTGGCGGCAGCATCTATAAACATGGCAGCATCATCTTTACACTTGGCGGCAGCATTTATAAACATGGAAGCATCATCTTTACACTTGGCGGCAGCATCTATAAACATGGCAGCATCATCTTTACACTTGACGGCAGCATCTATAAACATGGCGGCATCTTTACACTTGGCGGCGGCATTTTTACACTTGGCAGCGGGATCATTACACTTGGCAGCGGGATCTTTACGATTGCTGGGGGTCTGACCACCATGACTTGAATAGAGGTTTGCATAGTTGACCAATGCTTTATTCTGAGCCTGGTTCATCGAGATCAGTGGGGGACTCCTAGCGATTGCAAAGTTATCTTCCATCGTGATAGGGGATAATTTTCAAACTTGAAAATACCCTTTCAATGAGGCATCAGGACAAAAACATGAAAAAAAGATTTATATCCTAATTACCCATGCTCTGGTTCTCATCATCTTGATCAATGAACACATGATCCATGACGAAAGTGAGCAGTTCAGATTGCAGTCCTATGTCAGGATTAAAGATAAGCAGCACAAGATTGTCCCTTCCACCTGTTGTTAACTGGTGGCTGAAGATCATAAGAAGGTCACAGAGCAGCATGAACGCCTGGAAGAAAAGGAACACAATGATGCTAAGTCACAAGTTTTGGGTACAAACCACCTTATAGCAAAGAAATCCCCACAAGAAATCATATGGATTGAAACCTACAGAATTACATTTTCTAGCGTCCATGACCTGGTGCTCGTCCAGAAACATGCCGCAATCAAGGAATTCAGCAAAAATGCATTTTGGGGAGATTTATCAAAGCTTTTTCATGAGCTTTCCAGCATATATAATTCACAAATTTTATTGCACGTTTCTTTTATGCCATTTCGCCAAGAGGGTCAAGAGTGGGCACGGTTAGCTATTAACCAAATGTAAGAACCGTAACTTTGATAAATGACCCTTCTACTGGAGTGTGATTGTTTTTTTTTGTTTTTTTTTTTTACAAAGGGGCACATGGCAGTTGGTGAATTTGGGGCATACTTACACATCACAGCAGCCAGAGGTAAATCAGGATCCAAATAATCCCTCCTGGTGAATCCCCCGTGTGCTATTTCCTTACTTAACAGACACAAATCTCGGCATCACTGTTCCGCCTGCCGCCTCGACTACCTACCTGTTCTTTCACCTGGGTGTTAACATTGGAAAGACACTGCTGACAGACGGCCAAGAAGGACTTTACAGTTTTTCGTAAGATCAACATATCGTCCTGTAAAAAATAAAATCACATGCTACTAGAACAGCATGTCTACCTACAGGGACATTACACTAGGCTGCTACATGACATGGCCGCATCACACCCTGTATACACAGGACTTACTTTGGAAGGGTTGCCTTCTGTGATTTTCACCAGCTGCCACAGTACGGAGTAGTGCGAGCACTGGAGAGCCTGGACGCCAATCTGGACAGACAACCATAGTGAATACGCTGCATGAGGCCCGCGTCGCTATAACACCCCATACTGATCCCACATACCCACCTGCTCGATCATGCCTTCATGCTCTATGCCTGCCCTCAGCAGCCGGTAACAGTTCCCAAACAAATCCCATTTTGTCAGATCATGAGCGCTGCAAACAAGGAATAGCAACGATTTATAATGCTGCAAACGCAAGTCCACGTAAAATCCAAAATAAACAACAAAGGCGGCACATATCATTATGTATTGTACTAATTAAAGGGGTGGTCTGGAAAGCACACTTTATTTTTTCTCTAGTGAGGAGAAAAAAAAATAAAAAGCCTTCTCCAATATCTCGCCCCGCACCAGTTCTGATGCTGCCTGGTATGCCAGCAGTCTCTGCTTTCTGCTAGCACGGCATGGCAGTGATTGGCTGCAGCAGTCACAGTGTCACTAGAGAAAGTCCTCACTGCAGCAGGAGGTACAGACCAGGGGAGGAGGATAAGCGAGGTCAGTAGGGTTTTTTTTGGGTTAAGCCAAGCTGAGCTTTTGAATAAGAATAAAAATCCCATCCAGACAACCCCTTTATATAATAAGCTCCCCTTTAAATAATGATAAGCTTCCCTTTAAATAATGATAAGCTCCCCTTTAAATAATGATAAGCTTCCCTAGGTAAAGGGGGTGGGCTTCACACTGGACCAGCAGAATGCATCTTCAGAGAGGTGCCCGTGTAATCAATGAAGGGGACATGGCAAAGCGCTCTCCAGTATGGGCAGCGGAGTCAGGCACTGAGCTACAGAACCAGGCACAGCTACATGCAGAAATGGCTGTGCCCGTGTAAACCATGTGGCATTTCACTTCTTATATCCCTGTCACTTATTTTTGTTTTGTAATAACTTTTCAATCTTCGATAACAGCTTTTTTCTCCTGAACTGATCATTTATTCTCAAAAACTCACAGGTAAAATCTCTCTTCAGTGAACGCATTTTTCATCACTGAGATAGATGACAGTTAGTGATTATAAAGTTCTATGGAGAACTGTAACTGTCCGTTCAGAACTTGCAGCAGAATGTCAGTGTCGGCATTTAGCTCCTCCATGGAATATTACAAGCACCAACAGGATAGTCAGACCTCAATGAAAACAGATTTTGCAGCGAATGATGAGTCCAGGAGGAGAATAAAGCAGATTTCTCTGATCAGATATATTACAAAGTTGTTTATTTCCATGTGCACTATTGACTTCTGAAATAAAAATGTAAAACTATGTTTACTCTCTGCTTGTGCAAGAGAGAAACACAAAAAGCGCACTCACTTGTGAAAACACGTTAATCGCTTCAATGATGCCAAGACATTATATACATCATCCTCGTCGGCTTCATCGATCTAGAGAGACAGTATATACTTCAGAGACGACATTTTTAAATCCATTTTTATACAAATATTCCAATTTTGCATGTGCCACCAGTATCAATATCTACAAATTTACAGTATGTGAACTGCAGCAAAGTAGAAATGATTTCTCACTGGTTCTGAAGCAGAAGAAAAGTTATTGTGGAAAAAGTGAAAAACTCCGCTCCAAACAATTCTGAAAACCAGGGGAATCACCCGAATTGTCATCAGCTCATACAAAGAACACCTCTGGTTTTATTCCCATACATTACACAGCAAAAAGAAAAGAAGGTGTGCTCCAGAGATGAAACAATCCACTGATCTATAGAAATAGTAGCTTATTTCTTAAAAAAACATAAAAAAAACGATGTGGGTAACACAAAAAGAAGTAATATGACCAACGCGTTTCAGCAATTAAGCCTTAATCATGGTAATAGAGGAACAGAGGGGAGCCACAGGCTGCAAGGTCCAGATTCATCGCTTTCGCTAGGTTTGTGGAATAAAACTAAATAAAATAAAAGTTGCACAACTCGAAGTTACCAGTTGCGGTGTACCTTGCATCTAAATCATGAAGTGTTGTACCCCTCTTAATCAAGGGACATGTGGCAGTAAGATGTGCCTCATTCATTACATCTGGTGTGTACCGTGCCACAACACTATAAAAGGTACAGACCCAGCCAATAAGTCACATCACCCCTACCTCCTTAACCCACAGATCAGTCATACCAGGTTTAAATATTTTCCACAACAGCATAGTAGGGAAGAAAGAAGAAAAAAAAAACCATAAACGGCGTTTCATTTCACCAGACGTTCATATGGCCACGATAGCTTTCCACAAGACCCTCTCTGATAGTCCGAACACTAACCCCCTGGGAATATGGGAGCGCTTACTTCTTGCAGTAAATCCTCTACGGCATGTGAGAAGCGATCGACCAGCTCATCGATCAGCTGACTGTGGGCCACGTCCACCCTGTTCTGGATGGTGTACTCCTCACTGCACAGGATGCTGTACGTCTTACTACACGCTTCTAACACGTCCGACTCCGTGTGTTTCTCCACCACAAACTTGATTTGCTTTAGTAAACTGTCCAGGTGCTGGAAATGGAAAGAGAGCAAGGTCGGGGACACATTCAACAAGCAGAGGGACATTTACACGGCACGTCACCAATGTTACTATGGTGGTAGAATCCATCACTAGGTAGAGGTAAGCACTAGGGATGAGCGAACAGCTTCCGATAACGCCTTACCCGAATAGCTATAGCGCTTCCCGAATAGCTGCCCTGGGAACCCGGATACCTGGAGCGTTCCTGATAATCAGCTGGTCGGAGCAGCAGCTGCATGTGTATCGGCTGTGTGACAGTCACAACACGTGTATGGCTAGCCTGTGTGCTGGGCTCTCCAGGCACGAGTTGTGACTGTCACACAGCCGCGACACATGCATCTGCTTACCCGAACAGCCGATTATCGGGAGCGCTCCAGGTATCCGGGTTCCCAAGGCAGCTATTCGTGAAGCGCTATAGCTATTCGGATAAGGCGTTATCAGAAGCTATTTGCTCATCCATAGCATTAACCCTTTTGTTAAATTGGTTGTGGACAGAGAAAATTAAGGGCCTTTTATATATAGACTCCTCCTGAACGCCTATATGAAGAAACTCCCTATACCAGCTAAACAAATATGGGAGGAAGATGTGGGACTCAGAGGATCAATGGAACGCACTCTTGGAACGGATCCCTCGATTATCATTAAATGAGGCACAGAGATTCTCCAAAATTATCCCAATCCATAGGAAGTATTAGACACCTAGATTATTACATATTGGATATAGTCCAGATTATTACTGTCCAAGATGTTTGTTCGGCAATCCCCCCGCGTGTGTTGTGGATGTCTAGCATCCGTGAAACATGAAGCCTCGGGGAGTGAAGCATATTACTCGAGCACACTCGTTACTTACTACACAAGCTCTGGAAATGTTTGGAAAAAAGATGACGTCTATGACTAGTAGAGTATATAATACTGAGATGACAGCAGATCCCAGAAAATGCACACTAGGATTAATACAGGAATACAAAACATTTGACCCTGTTCAGATAGGGATTTCCCAGATAATATATCAGGCTAGGAAACATATTGTATCTAAATTGATTAATCCTTCATCCCCCGTTAAAAGGAACCTGTCAGCTCGTTATTCGGCAATAAGCTGCAGCCACTGCCTTTCGGGGCTTATTGCCAGAATTCTATAATGCTGGAGATAAGCCCCCGATCTAACCTGAAAGAATTTTTTTTTTTTTAATTATTCTCACCCGGTGGCAGTCCGGTCCGATGGGCGTCGCAGGTCCGGCACCTCCCACCTTCATGCGATGACGTCCTTCTCGCTTCGTGTCGCGGCTCCTGCGCAGGCGCATTGATCTGCCCTGTTGAGGGCAGAGTAAAGTACTGCAGTGTGCAGGCGCCGGGCCTCTCTGACCTTTCCTGGCGCCTGCACACTGCAGCATTTTGCTCTGCCCTCAACAGGCGTCATCGCATAAAGGTGGGTGAAGGCGCCGGACCTGCGACGCCCATCGGACCGGACTGCCCCCGGGTGAGTATAATATAACTTGTTTTTCTTCTCTTTCAGGTTAGATCGGGGTCTTATCTACAGTATTATAGAATGCTGTAGATAAGCCCCGAAAGGCAGTGGCCGCAGGTTATTCTATATTATTAATGATACAGAACAAATTATATCATTAGACTGGAAAAAGTTATATACAAAAAATGTAATACAATGATTAAATGTGAGAGAACATGGGGTCCATGGTTTGGTACTCCTAGTTTGCCATCAAGAGAGTTGCTATTGGGGAGACCATTTAGTTTACTTGGAAAGGCATTATATGCGTCTAATGTGATATTTTGATGCTTTAGAAATATTCATTGTGTCTATTAACATTCTATTTGCCTGTTTAAATCACTGAAACACAATCTACAATAAATGTGTTACCTAAAAGACCTAGGGCCACCGAATATGGAAACAATTTGCTGGGTATGTTTTCAGCATATTTCTTTCTCTGGACTATGAGTTGGTCCAATAACTTCCTTGGGAATAATTTATGTATAAAGCCCCTATGTACATTATTGTGTAAGTGATGTTATGTTTAATGTGATCAAAGTTATAAATTACTTCAAACATTTTTCATTAAAAACAATTTGATTTAAAAGTAGTCATGGGAAAACCGGACAGTAAAGTTTGAGGTTCATACCGAACACCTAGTGTCCGTGCACGGACCCGATACACGGACTTCTCCAAGAAAGACGGATTTTGGTAAGACCTTACCTGTAAAATCCTTTTCAGCGAAGGAAGGAAGGGAGACACATTCATTACCAGTGGGTAGGTGGAGCCCACACAGGATAGAACACCTCAGATTAAAAAGAGTGTTGACCGGCCCCTCCAGCTTGGGCTCCTCCTACTCCAGCTCTCCAGTCCGTACACAAGCTAAGGAAGAGCAAATATCACCAGCGTAGCAACATAACCCCTTCTGAAGGACTTCAAAGAAAAAACAAGAAGACAGGTTATGCATATAACCGAAAAAACCACACAGTCCCAGGTACTACTCACTGAACCTGACCACTGCGATGAGCTGGCAATGCTGGAAAAGAGCCTTAGCGCGCCGACCTCAGCCCAGATAATCGCTATCAGAGAAGGGTCACGCTGCATCTGAAAACACGACAACACACTTCTTCCATGGGAGGGATCTGTGTCTCCCTTCCTTCCTTCGCTGAAAAGGATTTTACAGGTAAGGTCTTACCAAAATCCGTCCTTCAGCAGCAGATGGAAGGAAGGGAGACACATTCATTACCAGTGGGACGTCCCAAAGCAGTCCAGAAATTAAGGGTGGGCAAAAAAACCAACAGAGGCAGATTCCTAACAACTTAAATAAATGCGCAACTAGCGCTAAAAACAAGTTCACAAGAACTTTAAACTACAGCTGCCTGCAGGACCCTACGTCCTAAGGCCGCATCAGCGGAAGCACTGACGCCCACCTTATAAAATTTTGTAAATGTGTGGACGGAACGCCAGGTCGCCGCCCGGCAGAGCTGAGCTGCCGAGGCTCCTTGATGAAAAGCCCACGATGAATCCACAGCCCTCGTGGAGTGAGCTCGGATCTTAATCGGGCAAGGTTCGCCCTTAAGTCGGTAAGCCTCTAAAATGGCCGACCGAATCCAACGAGCTATAGAGTCCTTGGAAGCTCGTTGCCCACGTCGACGACCTGCTGGAATCACAAACAGAGAATCCGACTTCCGAAAACTTTGAGTAATAGACAAATAGAACTTCAAAGCCCGCACTAAATCCAATGTGTGCAAGGCCCGTTCCTTCGCATTCTTTGGCTCCGGACAAAGTGAGGGCAACACAATATCCTGGTTAACATGAAATTGTGACACCACTTTAGGTAGAAAGTCGCCCCGTCTGCGAAGCACTACGCGATCTGGGTGAAGCGAGCAAGAAAGAGTCGCCAACTCAGAAACCCTTCTCAAAGAAGTGACTGCCACTAGGAAGGCAACCTTCCAAGAGAGTAAGGAAAGATTAACAGAGTCCATAGGCTCAAAAGGCCCATGTTGAAGAGCCTCCAAGACAAGATTGAGCCGCCAAGGAGACAAGCGCCTTCCGCGGCGGAAATTGACGGGTTACCCCGCGAAAAAAGGAACGTACGTCCCTACGCGAGGCGATAGCCTTCCGAAATAGCAAGGACAGAGCAGAAACCTGCCCTTTCAGAGTGCTAACTGCCAAACCCTTGTCCAGCCCGTACTGTAAAAAGGCCAACAAATTGGGAATGGAAAAAATCCTCGGGTTCCTAGAAGAACCCGAACACCACGAAAAGAAGGCTTCCCAAGTCTTGTGATAAATCCTAGTAGTAGCCGGACCTCTGGCAGCTCGCAGAGTGGCAATGACTTCGGCTGAAAAACCTTGACGGGTCAAGATTTCGGTCTCAAGAGCCACGCCGTCAAACGCAGAGACTTCAGGTCCGGGTGACGAACGGGCCCTTGGGTTAACAGGTCCGGGCGAAGAGGGAGTGGAAGTGGAGGCGCTGCCAGAAGCGACATCAGTGTCGAGAACCACGTCCTCCTTGGCCAATCTGGGGCTATCAACATAGCCGGGACTCTCTCCAGTCTGATCCGACGCAACACCAGATGAAGTAAGGATATCGGCGGGAACACATAGATTAGCTCGAATTGGTCCCAAGGAGCCACCAGAGCATCCACCGCCACAGCCTTCGGGTCCTTGTACCTGGACATGAACGTCGGTAACTTGGCATTGAACCTGGATGCCATCAAATCCACTTGGGGAGTTCCCCAACGGGAGCACAGCAGTGCAAAAATTTCCGGATGAAGACTCCATTCTCCGGGATCCATGTTTTCGCGACTGAGGAAGTCCGCTGTGATATTCTGAACTCCTGGAATGTGAATTGCAGAGATGGCTGGCACCCTGGCCTCGGCCCATACCAGGATTCGAGACACTTCCATCATGAGCCTGAAGCTCCTCGTCCCGCCTTGATGGTTGATATACGCGACCGCCGTCGCGTTGTCTGTCTGTACTCGGACTGGTAGACCGCTTAAAGGGACCGTCCAGTGTTGGAGGCAAAGGAAAATTGCCCTAAATTCCAGGATGTTTATCGGCAGGACAGACTCTTCCAACGACCATACTCCCTGAATCCAGAGATCGTTCCAGACACCCCCCCAGCCCGTCAGGTTGGCATCGGTGGTTATGATCGACCACCTCGGAGGAAGGAAGGACTTCCCCAGGGATAACGCTTCCCACCATTCTAGAGACTCTCACCCTGTGGGAGATGATGACACTGCAATCCAGTGAAAACTGCGATCGATCCCAACGGTTCAAGATGAGCATTTGGAGAGCCCTGGAATGAAATTGGGCAAACGGAATTGCTTCCATTGACGCCACCATCAAACCCAGAAGGCGCATACACCTTCGAAGGGACATTGCTGTCGCAGACTTCATGACCTGTACATGACGAAGAAGACTCGCTTGCTTGTCTGGAGGCAGAGACACCACTGCTCGTACCGTGTCGAAATGCATCCCCAAAAACAGGATTGACTGCGACGGTTCCAGAGACGACTTCTCCCAATTAACCAGCCACCCGAAGTCCTCCAGGAGCTGAAGGGATAGATTGCGAGCCGTCACCGCCTCCTCCTTTGAGGACGCCACAATCAAAAGGTCGTCCAGATAGGGAAGAATCGTAACCCCCTGTCTTCGCAGAATCGCCATGAGAGGAGCCAGAATTTTTGTAAAAACTCTGGGTGCTGAGGCCAACCCGAATGGCAGGGCCACAAACTGGTAATGGTCCTGACCTATGGCAAAACGAAGGAAGCGTTGGTGGGCCCTTCCGATGGGAACATGCAAATAAGCGTCGAGAATGTCGATTGACACCAAAAAATCGTTCTGCGACAAGGCCGCCACAACGGAGCGAAGTGACTCCATGCGGAATTTCCCGGTGTTTCGGACACGCCGATTCAATCTTTTGAGATCCAGAATGGGGGGAAATTTGTCCTCCTTTTTGGGGACAACGAGGTTGGAATAAAACCCTCTTCCCCGGTCCTCCGGCGGAACTGGTACCACCACACCCTTCTGCAGAAGGGAATCGACCTCCCGCAGTAGAGCGGCAAATAGCTCGGGCTCTGACGGAATGCGGGATTGGCAAAAACTGTCTGGGGGTCGAGATAGAAACTCTATGAAGTAGCCTGCCGACACAACCCGCGTCACCCAGGTGTCCGACACGCGGGAAGCCCAAGTTGGTTCGAATTGGAGCAGGCGACCTCCCACTCGAGAGCCCTCGAGTGAGACCGTGGCGTCAGTCCGCCTTAGCGGGCTTTTTGTCAGCTTCCCGCTTGTCTTGGCGGAAGCACTGTTTCCAGGGAGTGCGGGATTTCTGAGCGTTCTTTTTTCCTGAAAAAGAGGGATGACCCGATCCCCAAGAGGGCTGACTGAACCGTCCCCTGGACCGAAAGGACCGCCGACTACTACCGGCACTATGCCTGCCAGACGCAGAAGTCACAGCTCTTCGCTGCGGTAAAGCCGTTTCTTTTGCCTTTGCCTTGGCAATCAGCTCCGTGAGGTCAGATCCAAATAGCTGACCACCCTTGTAAGCTAAAGATAGCAAGCCTTGCTTGGAAACCGCGTCTCCGGTCCACTGTCTAAGCCACAGTGCTCTCCTGACTGTGATCGCCGAGGATTGTGCCCTGGACAGCAGTGAGGCAGTATCCAAACCTGCATCACTGCCATATCGGGCTGCATCCTCCAATGACTTGAAAAGCCCCTCTACCTCGGATAGTGGGGATCCATCTTGCCACGCCGTCCGTAGACGGTCTAACCAGCTCAGGGAAGCTTTACAAGCACACATGGATCCTAGCACTGCTCTGAATCCATGACCCGCGGCCTCGTAGATGGATTTCGCTGCCATCTCCGTTTTTCTGTCCAGCGGATCCTGCAGACTCGCCTTCCCTTTAACAGGAAGTAATGAGGATTTGCTAAGCTGGGATAAAGGGACATCCACTTCAGGAGAAGGAATCCAATTATCAATCAACTCCGTCGTACACGGATACAGTGTCTCAAAAAACCGTGTCCCCTGAAAACGTTTATCTGGACACAGGCGTTCCTCCACTGCCCCATTAAGCTCATCCAGAGATGGTAAGGCTGATCGCGACCTATGCGACTCCTGAAACATCCGGGCCGACTTACCAGGACGTCTAGTTACCTCCTCCGGTAATTGTAACGCTTCCCTCATGGCTCCAATAAAAGCCTCTGTACGGCTCAAAAGAGAGGCCGAGTGTCCCTGCCGATCCTCCTTATCCGAATCGGACATCTCCCCATCCGAGCTTGAAGGGGAACCCTCCATGCCCGAGATCTCCGAGTCGCTACGCGGGGAAGATGGCACCGGCCTGTGTCGCTTCCTACCATGAGAGGATCTAGCTGACACCCAATAACCTAGAAGGTCAGAAAGGCCATTAATAGAACGAGCGAGGGCCTCCATTTTGACATCACTGACACCTCCGACCGCTGCGCTTGACGCCGTCGAGGTCTGCGTGTCAGATACGCGAGACTGATCCTGTAGCGGACCCTGATCTGACATGCCCTCACACAGTATATGGCAGGTCAAAACCTGTCAGCAACTAGAACAGTGTGGTTTTCAAAGGCAAAACGAACGCTGAAGGGTTAAAGCTCTTAAAGAGAGAGCTACCCCAGCTGTCTCCCAATAAAGGGTTAACCGCCAAAGAAGGGGTTAATGTCACAGACTCCCCACAACCCTTGTTTAATGAAAAGGGTGTGCGAGCCCCAGGTGCCTCTTATGAGGTAACAGCTGCAGGACAGTGCCTCAAAGGTATGCCACACTAAACAAGAACGCCAACGAAATCGCTAACATATTGCGCTGAATTGTACATCGCAATGACCGCCAAAGTCGCTAAAGAGATCGCTAACCACTTATGCGTCGTCAATGAGATCGCCCACTGTGGCAGCTACTAGCGACATTAAAACGATCACAAAAACTATCGCAAAATTATGCGTCGCTATCGTGATCGTAGCGGGAGCGTTCCGTGTGACAGTACCTTGCCCTGCGCTGTGGGGGTGAGGGGGTCAAGCTTCTGCCCTGACAGGTAGAAGCGACTCACCCAGCTGGCCGCGGTGTAGTGTCCTTGTTCCTTTCGGTCGGTCGGGGAAAGCGGAGAGTGAGGAGCCCGAGGAGGCCGTCAGTATTGGCCACCGCGCTAGAGGAGAGAAGCCGGAAGAGAAAAGGCAGGGTAAAGCGCGCGCTCAGAGCGCTTCCTGCCCGCGAAAAAATGGGAAAGCGCGAAGCCACGCCCCCCGCCGGTTTAAAAAAAAAGCGCGCGACTCACTCCGCTCTCCGCTCCCATGTCCTGCAGGCATCCACCTGCGGACAAAAGTACACAATCACCACACTGAATACATGTAGCAGCGGCTGCCGCAGCGGTCGCTGAAGCACTCAAACACATTAAAATGTGGAGTACTCACCCAGCTGAGCGCCACAGGGACCCCCAGAGATTTGTGGCGCTGTGCCCGTAGCTTCCCCCCAGGGCGGGGAACGCAGTGACCCCAGAAGCGCGGTTTGCGTCCCTGCCAGGGAAGCAATCCTCCTCCCCCAGGGCCGGCAGGGTTCTGCAGGGACCACCTTACAGGGTAATACAGATCCACCAAGGGAGAGGTGGGGGTCCAGCAGTGCTGAGACCCCTGAGACCTCTAGACCACTGGCGGTCCAAGTCTCTGTCCGACTAAAATAAAACATTTTTCTGAGGAGCTGCTCCAGCAGCGACTATCCTCTGTGACCTCAAATTTTAGACTGGAGAGCTGGAGTAGGAGGAGCCCAAGCTGGAGGGGCCGGTCAACACTCTTTTTAATCTGAGGTGTTCTATCCTGTGTGGGCTCCGCCTACCCACTGGTAATGAATGTGTCTCCCTTCCTTCCATCTGCTGCTGAAATCCATCTTACTGTTCGGGTTCGGCAGCCCGAATATCGGGTGTTTTCCACGCTGTCATCTGAGTGACAACGAGAGAAACACTGGAGGCTCTGATCGACAATAAGCTTGCATGTTTGTCAGATGACAGCATGTGAGCCAGCAGCTGTGACAAGCGGTAAAAAGGTTATTGCTGGTCACAGGAGTCGGCTGAGTACAGCCCGCAACTGTCAGATTTACCTGCTATGGTTATGAAAAATAGAGGGAACCCCATGTCGGTTGAGGAATACTCTCATCAGCTTCGCCTGAAACCAGGCATAGGATGATGAGATTAGTATCAGCCGACACCTGTGACTGTTAGTAACATTTTTACCGCTGGTCACAGCTGCTGGCTCAGTCATCTGACAGCGTGGGAACCGCAGCGCTCTAACTGGCGGTAATGATCTTACAGCCGATCAGAGCCCGTTTCCCACGCTGTCACACACATGACTGGGTCCGTGCTCGAGTACCCGAACAGGACTTTCTTTAAATGTTTGAGAGAACACGAACATCCAAGGGTTCATCCATCACTATTTAAAAGAACAGATCACTACTTCCAACAAACTGTACATATGAAGAAAATGCTGTGACGACCCCCATCTCATTTCTGGATGTGAAGATGTGGGAAAAGTAGAATCCCATACCCCCCACCCCCTCCGTGACAACGCTTACATACCTTCTCCATTCGGCCAGTGCTGTACAGCTCTAGATCAAAAAACTGAGGAATTTGTAAAAGATTTGCCACTTTCTCCGCATCAGCAGAATACTAGAGAAAATGGTACAAAATGTTACATATTGTTCACATATTGATTTGTCAGTGTCTGGGACATGACAAATACATAACTTTGTATGGAAACGCAAAAAGGTCGCATTTTAATTTACAGCTATTCTTCACTGCTTAAGGACAAAATCACAGAATGCATAATTGGTGCAGAATTTTTTTCATCACATCTGCAGCATAATATGTGTGTATTACAAGCAAATTTTGCTGTGGATTTTCAGTACATTTCACCATTTTCATTCTCTGCACAAAGAACAGACACCATAGGACAATTTCCAAAATGAAAATAGCTGCCAAGTGTAGACGACATGATGAAGTTTCATCTATTTAGCTGGCACAATGTTATGATGTGGCTTTTCTGTGTGTAAAGCAGCAACAGATATGCAATGTGTGAACTTGGGGTTAAAGTGTATCAGCAGTCACAAAAAAACAAATTACAGTGCAGAAGCCTGCCCTATAATCTATGTCTGCAGCAATTTCTTTTCACTTTCAATATATATTCTCTATCTTCTATGCTTCGGTATCCAGTGCCATAAAATATTGCTATTGTACAGCCACCACTTTTTCCCTGGTATACGCAGCCAATAACTGCTGGACATTGCAGGGATACGTGGTTTTAGCTTCAATTACAATAGGGGTTGGCGTGATAACATAGTTCCATTAAAGGGACTGCCAGCACAAAATGACTGTGCAAACCAAGTACAGGCACTCGGTGCATCTGTCACGCGGTCAAATATTTAAGCGCACATTCTCACTTACTTGTTATCCTCCTCTTCATCGCCTTTCCATTCTGAATTCTGATTGACAGCTGTGGCTTTATTGAGCCAGTGATGCGCAAGACAGGTGGTAAGGTGCACTTAAATGTTTGGTCACGTCAAAGGTGCACACTGCGCCTGTTCTTGGTTTCAACAGTCAGTCACACTGTGCTGAGTGACTCCCTTTACAGCTAAGCTGTGTGCCATACAGACATGAGTTGTATCTCTACCTTAGATAGCAGCATTGGAAGTGCAACAATGAAATGTTCGGTCAGCTTATTCTTGTCATCTATTTGAGTTTTTCTCTCCTTGGCAGTTAAAACCTGCAGGAAAAAAAAAAAACCTTTTAACTAATTTCAACAACTGTGAATTGGACATTACACAAACCCCTGGTTAAAAAGAGCCATATAGTAATTTCCTTTTCCTACTCACCCTTTTTCCGGTTCCTCTCCCCACGGGAGGATGCGCCTCTGCGGCCTGACGAATTGTACACACCATGAGCTCTATCAGTGCGCTCTCCTGCCGCTCAGACATCACTGGAAAACAACAGACACTCAGTGCATACCTCGCTAGTATGCTGCAGCCATAACATGGTACTAACAGGGTGCGGCACATGAGTATGAAGCACAGATTAGGAACAACATCTGCTCCACTCTGCAGAAAATTTCCCATAAACCACTGGGATCTATTTTGCTAGGTGTCAGAAGTTCAGATATGAGCAGAATAGAGATTGTGGGATGGGTGCAAGAAGGTATATTAGGCGCAAAGGTTGGGATCCGATTCTGTTCTCGGAAAAGATTATTGTGATTTCACAGGACCGGATCCAATCTCAGCGTAGAGCAAATGTGGAGGCAACAGAACGTCAGCTGCCATCGTGTCAAAATGGACAATAATCCAGCACCGAAGTTCAATGATGAAATATTGCTGAGAAAATCTTAGGGCAGGCTGGCAATGACTGCAAATACTTGATGTGCTTTCCGGAGTCAGAATCACAAAATGTGTCATGTTGGTATACATGTGTGATCAGAAGCAGAAATTTGCTCCTGTTTGCTCCGCTTGTCTGGAGCGATCTCCAAAACTGAAGGTAAGTGTTAAACCAGGGGAAGTGACAAAGTAAGTGGTGCACAGATCTGACAAGGAGACCGTTTATTACTGACCAAGAGGGGAATTCTCCAATAATTGGGAGTCTCAAATATTCAGTAACTACAAACGTGATCATTCATTGCGCAAAGTACAATGAAAGAGCAGCCGTAACTATGTATGACTGCTGCGCATCAAAGAAGAGGGGGGTGAGGCCGCAGAAGACGTTAAAGCTCATGAAAGCTGAAAACATTGTCAGAAGGGGTCCTCCAAAAAAAATAAGGTAATCACAAGACACTTAGAAGCAACTAGCAGTGAACCGCATGGGAAGCCAGTCTATCCTCTGCAGCGGTAACACAAACTAATGTGTAAACTGCACTGCTGTGCTGCGTCCTCCAGAGAAAGAAGCAATTTGTGTTTGCTAATTTATAGGGGGTCAAAAAAAGTGACCCCTTGTTAAAATCACTAATAAAGGCACTGCAAGGGGTTTCTAGATGGTGGCTATGGCGCCGGCTCAGTCTGTAATAGGAAACATTACATGCGGAGACCTCACCGGACCATCACTGACAGCTGCACCGTCTCCACTGCTTTATGGTTTAAAATCGATACCCAACAATATCGTTACGATGAATTATGGATGCGTCAATAACTGTGCCTCACCTTCCTCTCCCTGAACAGGCTCCTCCACTAGCAGCTCAGCCATGCATTCCCAGTCTTTCAGGAGTTCTTGAGAACTTTCCCATAAACTATCCACTAAATATGCCGCGTGTTCATGTAACTGTGGGATGAAATACACAAATCTGAATGGGTAAAAGCTGTCAGACAAAACCTTCAAGCAGCAGAACAGTTTTATGACTATTAGAGTTCACCGTACACCCGAAATCAGATCAGATTTGCCAAGTTACTTAAAATTGTGCTTACAGCTCCTCCCTCACCAAACCTATGTATCTGTATGGTAACATACAGCAAAAACTCTATGATCCGATCTTTCAGGCATACTTGCCTAGGATATATACCTGGAGCTTTTCCCAGACATATACATTAAAGGGTTGTCCACTACTAGGACAACCCCCTCTCCAACTAAATGTTCGACCCAGATAAAACAATAAGGCCGACGTCACACTGGTGAGTGTGATGCGAGTAAGTCGCACGACTTTCTCGCATGAAAACCCGGCACGGCCGCCCGCTCTCGGACCCGAGTGTGCGGCTGCATAGAAATACATGCAGCCGCACACTCGGGTCCGAGAGCGGGCGGCCGTGCCGGGTGTTGATGCGAGAAAGTCGTGCGACTTACTCGCATCACACTCGCCAGTGTGACGCCGGCCTAAAGCTTTCACTCACCTCCTGTGCCGGTTCTGTTACAGCGGCGTTGGCACTTGCGGTGCTGGGAGCTGTGATGCGGTTTTGTGACACGTGATGCCCGGCACCCAATCAGTGTTGGCGTCACTCTCAGCCTTCGGACAAACTGAACATGAAGGGGAAGTCCGGGCTGCAGATGATCCCTGGCTCGCTCTTCATGTTCAGTTTGTACAAAGGCGGGAACAGTGACGCCAGCGTCATGTGTCACACCGCATCACAGCCTCTGGGATAGCGAGTGCAGACACTACGGGAACGGAGCCGGCACAGGAGGCGAGTATAGGTTTATTATTTTATCGGGGCCGAACATTTAGTGTAAGAAAGGGTTGTCCTTTATTATTCCCATAGGCCCCAATCACCAGATGACACCAAAAGTTTAGTTTTTCAGCCTCTTTCTGGCAAAAATGCATCGACATTCCATGTAACTATTGAGGAAAGCCAAAGTAAGGATGGATGCCGGCGCCTAAGGAGGCTTATTGTGATATGCATACTGCATGACAGGCTTTTTTTCTTGTTTTGTGGCGGCACTCTATATAGGAGAGCTGCTGTGCTATACACCGTGCTACAGAAAAAATAATCCACACCACGCGGTATACATTTTTTACAATAAGTCCGTTTAGGCGCAGGCATTCATCCTTCCTTTAGTCACTTCCCTAATTTTATGTGAATATGTGTCAGTGACTATAAACACATATTGCTAAGGGACTAAAAAAAAAAAAAAAAAACACGCAAAGATTCCCAAATATTCAGCCTCTTTACAACATATAACCAGATAGTAATTTATGTGTAATCTTAGTAGATGCTAAAGATCTCACCTCACTTTCTAGGAAGAAAAGTACCAGCATTTTGACAAGGTTTCCATTAGGACTGCTACGTCCTCTAACTTTAGCCAATGCTTCTTCAGCTTGGGGGTCATGTCTACTAAATAACCTAGAAACAAGTAAAGTTCTGAAATTCATAAACAAACATTAAAAAAACAACAACTTTAAAATAAAAAAAAGTTTATACCTTCTTATTACTCAATTTCACAGAAAAAAATTAAATGTTTTACAAGAATTTTGTACATTTTCTGCAAGATGTACAGATGTACTTTTTTTTTTTTGGGAGGGGGGAGGCACCCCCACACCAGGTTGTGCTTGAAAAGTTTGTGGTTAATATTTGCCAATTGTTTTGGAGGAAAAGATGTGGATGAATTTGCTTAACCCCTTGGCTATTTTTGTTCATTTCCTCCTCTTCGTCCATGAGCCATGACTTATTTATTCTTCTGTCCACATAATCGTACGAGGGTTTATTTTTGCCAGACAAGTTGTACTTTTGAGTGGCACCAATTGATTTGATTTGATCATATATTGGAAAACAAGTAAACAAAATTCCAAGTGCATGGAAATTGCTAAAAAGTGCAATTCCACGATTTTTTTTATTTACCATGTTTAGTTATTGGTTAAACTGACCAGGTAATAGGATTCTCCAGATCTGTACAATTATGTAAATACTAAACATGTAGTGTAGTGGGGAAGAAAGAAATAGGAAATTTGTATTAAAAAAACAAAAAATGTTTCTGTCGCCATTTGGGTACGCAGGCCGTGCGCAGGTATGCGTTTGCCGGCGCATGCGTCCTTTGGATGGAGCGCCGACCTGCGCCATACGCACCGTGTTGCATTTTGGTGCGCTCGGCGCAGTCAAAAGGACGCATGCGCCGGCAAACGCATACCTCCGCACGGCCTGCGTATCCAATGCTAAAGATAGGGTACACAGGTCGCATGCAGCGTCATGCGCCCATAGGCGGAGCGGCCGGGAGGAGCGGCCGGGAGGAGCGGCCGGGAGGCGCGGCCGTGCGCAGACCGACGCAGGTCAGTAAAACGCTAGTGTGAAACTAGCTTTACACAAAGAGAAGTGTTCACATGTGGACACGGAAGGCTGATGTGCTCCATGATTCACTTCTTCCTCCCTCAGGAAACCGGAAAACTGCAGATGGAATAGTTTTAGATATTTCTGTTATTTCTGCCTTTTTATTTTATAACAGTTTGGCATATTTGTGTGTCATTTTATTTTTACCTTTTTATATATATTTATTGTAAGCGCTGCATGTTTTTATATTTAAGCTTAAAATCTTTATAAGTTTGATCCTTGTACACTGTAAAGAATCCATAGCCTTTCAGAGAGCGAGTGACCTGATTGTCTGACAGTAACATATTTTGGGGACTCATCACCCTGTGTGTTTGAGGAGTGGTTAAGAAACCGGGGTGTGCTTAATGTATCGGGGTGTGAGATAAATTAACCTTTGCAGGTGCACGCCACGTCACGAGCTGGGAAGTGTGTATGTGACAAACAGGTTAACAGCTGTTAAAGACGGAGCTGTTAAAGGCTCATAATGGCTGATTAAATCAGTCATCATGAGTCGGGAAAATGAGGTATCGTCATGTGAGCGCGCATCAAAGTCGGGGAAGCGTGAATGTGATGTACCAGTACGTCATATCTGGGTAAGGGCTAATAGTTCTTTTAGTGACTTCTAATAAAGATTTTATTAATACATTTTACACAAATACACATTGTCATTCTTCTACTAACTTCTTGTGCAGAAATTCCCCGGCTGCTACAGCAACAGGTCGATGAGCGGAATAGACCAAGTGGTAGACATTCTCGCAGTCTTCATTGGAGAGGGCCTCTTCACTGCCACTGAAATATCAAGTAATACAGGATCAGTGCTGTATACTCACTGGAAAACATCACAGACATCAACATGGAAATCTGCTTTACTACGCTGATCCAACTGCTCAAACCCACAGACATTACACAATGGCCACATGCTGCAATTCACCCAACAGTGGCTACAAGTAGAAGACTTTGTCCAACACAGGATTGGTGTCCTCGTGATACAAGATCTGGGTAACAAAGCAACAAAAACACTTATTTCCTATTAGGAAGACATTTAGCAAAACATAAGTCAGTAGAAGGTGTCTGCAGAGATGTCTTTAACCCTTAACCCCCAAGGGTGGTTGGCACGTTAATGACTGGGCCAATTTTTACAATTCTGACCACTGTCTCTTTATGAGATTATAACTCTGGAACGCTTCAACGGATCTTAGCGATTCTGAGACTGTTTTCTCCTGACATATTTTACTTCACGTTAGTGGTAAAATTTCTTCGATATAACTTGCAGTTATGAAAAAAATGGAAATATGGCAAAAATGTTGAAAATTTTGCTTTTTCAAACTTTGAATTTTTATTCCCTTAAAACAGATAAATACAGTACAGACCAAAAGTTTGGACACACCTTCTCATTCAAAGATTTTTCTGTATTTTCATGGCTATGAAAATTGTAGAATCCCACTGAAGGCATCAAAACTATGAATTAACACATGTGGAATTATACATTATACTTTACAAAAAAGTGTGAAACAACTGAAAATATGTCTTATATTCTAGGTTCTTCAAAGTAGCCACCTTTTGCTTTGATTACTGCTTTGCACTCAGAAAAGGTGAACGGATGGACTCTACATGCCTGGTTCCCACCGTGAAGCATGGAGAAGGAGGTGTGATGGTGTGGGGGTGCTTTGCTGGTGACACTGTTGGGGATTTATTCAAAATTGAAGGCATAGTGAACCAGAATGGCTACCACAGCATCTTGCAGCAGCATGCTACTCCATCCGGTTTGTGTTTAGTTGGACCATCATTTATTTTCAACAGAACAATGACCCCAAACACACCTCCAGGCTATGTAAGGGCTATTTGACCAAGAAGGAGAGTGTTGGGGTGCTATGCCAGATGACCTGGCCTCCACAGTCACCAGACCTGAACCCAATCGAGATGGTCTGGGGTGAGTTGGACCGCTCACAGCTTCAATTTTGAATATATTACCAACAGTGTCACCAGCAAAGCACCCCCACACCATCACACCACCTCCTCCATGCTTCACGGTGGGAACTAGGCATGTAGAGTCCATCCGTTCACCTTTTCTGCGTGCAAAGCAGTAATCAAAGCAAAAGGTGGCTACTTTGAAGAACCTAGAATATAAGACATTTTCAGTTGTTTCACACTTTTTTGTAAAGTGTAATGCATAATTCCACATGTGTTAATTCATAGTTTTGATGCCCTCAGTGTGATTTTACAATTTTCATAGTCATGAAAATACAGAAAAATCTTTGCATGAGAAGGTGTGTCCAAACTTTTGGTCTGTACTGTATGTCACACAAAATAGTTACTAAATAACATTTCCCACATGTCTACTTTACATCAGCATAATTTTGAAACCAAATTTTTTTTTGTTACGAAGTTATAAGGGTTAAAAGATGACCAGCGATTTCTCATTTTTACAAAAAAATTATACAAAACCATTTTGTTTTAGGGACCACCTCACATTTGAAGTCACTTTGAGGGGTCTATATGGCAGAAAATACCCAAAAGTGACACCATTCTAAAAACTGCACCCCTCAAGGTACTCAAAACCACATTCAAGAAGTTTATTAACCCTTCAGGTGCTTCACAGGAGCTGAAGCAACTTGGAAGGAAAAAATGAACTTTTTAGTCACAAAAATGATCTTTTACAAACAATTTTTTTATTTTAACAAGGGTAAAAGGAGAAAATGGACAGAAAAAGTTGTTGTACAATTTCTCCTGAGTACGCCGATACCCCATATGTGGGGGGAACCACTGTCTGGACGCACGGCAGTGCTCGGAAGGGAAGGAGCGCCGTTTGACTTTTTCAAACCAAAATTGGCTGGAATTGAGATTGTACGCCATGTCGCGTTTGGAGAGCCCCTGATGTGCTTACAGTGGAAACCCCCCACAAGTGACCCCATTTTGAAAACTAGATCCCCATAGGAACTTTTCTAGATCTGTTGTGAGCACTTTGAACCCTCAAGTGTTTCACTAAAGTTTATAATGCCTGGGTGTGAAAAAAAAAAAATTCCACAAAAATGATTTTTTAGTCCCCAATTTTTGATTTTTCCAAAGGAAATTGGACCTCAAAAGATGTCCAATTTGTCCTGAGTACGCTGATACCCCATATGTGGGAGGGTGAAAACTGTTTGGGCGCACTTCAGGGCTCGGAAAGGAAGTAATGACGTTTTGGAATGCAGACTTTGATGGGTGTCATATTCAGTTTGCAGAGTCCCTGATGTGCCTAAACAGTGGAAACCCCCCACAAGTGACCCCATTTTGGAAACTAGACTCTCTAAGGAACTTATCTAGATCTGTGGTGAGCACTTTGAACCCCCAAGTGCTTCACACAAGTTTATAATGCCCGGGCATGAAAATAAAAATCCTATTTGTTTCACACAAAAATAATATTTAAGTCACCAATTTTTATTTTCCCAAGGGTAAATGAGAAATTGGACCATAAAAGTTGTTGTCCAATTTATACCGAGTACGCTGATACCCCATATTTGGGGGGAACCACTGTTTGGGCGCACGGCAGAGCTCGGAAGGGAAGGAGAGCCATTTGACTTTTTCAAACCAAAATTGGCTGGAATCGAGATTGTACGCCATGTCGCATTTGGATAGCCCCTGATGTGCCTAAACAGTGGGAATCCCCCACAAGTGACCCCATTTTAGAAACTAGACCCCCAAAGGAACTTATCTAGATCTGTGGTGAGCACTTTGAACCCCCAAGTGCTTCACACAAGTTTATAATGCCCGGGCATGAAAATAAAAAATCCTATTTTTTTCCCACAAAAATTATCTTTTAGTCACCAATTTTTTATTTTCCCATGGGTAAGGGGAGAAATTGGACCCCAAAAGTCGTCCAATTTGTCCTGAGTACGCTGATACCCTATATGTGGGAGAAAACTACTGTATGGGTGCACGTCGGGGCTCGGAAGTGAAGTAGTGATGTTTTGCATTGCAGACTTTGATAGAATGGTTTGCGGGTGTCATGTCGCGTTTGGAGAGCCCCTGATGTGCCTAAACAGTGGAAACCCCCCACAAATGACCCCATTTTGAAAACTAGACCCCCAAAGGAACTTATCTAGATGTGTGGTGAGAACTTTGAACCCCCAAGTGCTTCACAGAAGTTTATAACGTAGAGCCATAAAAATAAAAAATCATTTTTTTCCACAAAAATGATATTTTCGCCCCCAATTTTTTATTTTCCCAAGGGTAACAGAAGAAATTGGACCCCAAGAGTTATTGTGCAATTTATCCTGAGTATGTGGATACCCCATATGTGGGGGTAAACTACTGTTTGGGCTAAATAGCAGAGCTCAGAACGGAAGGAGCACCGTTTGACTTTTTCAACGCCGAATTGGCTGGAATTGAGATCAGACGCCATGTCACGTTTGGAGAGCCCTGATGTGTCTAAACAGTGGAAACTCCCCCAATTCTAAATCCAACCCTAACCCCAACCCTAATCATAACCCTAACCACAAACCTAACCCTAACACACCCGTAACCCTAGTCCCAACCCTAACCCTAATGGGAAAATGGAAATAAATTTATTTTTCCCTAACTAAGGGGGTGATAAAGGGGATTTGATTTACTATTTATATCGGGTTTTTATGATTGGCAGCTGTCACACGCTAAAAGATGCTTTTTATTGCAAAACATAGTTTTTGCATCATCACATTTTGAGAGCTATAATTTTTTCTTATTTGGCCCACAGTCATGTGAGGTCTTGGGACGAGGTGATGTTTTTATTGTTACCATTTTTGGGCACATGACATTTTTTGATTTTTATTACGATTTTTGGGAGGCAGAGTGAACAAAAACCAGCAATTCATGAATTACTTTTTGGGGGGGCGTTTATACCGTTCCGCGTGTGGTAAAATTGATAATGCAGTTTTATTCTTCGGGTCAGTACTATCACAGTGATACCTCATTTGTATAATTTTTTTTATGTTTTGGCGCTTTTATACAATAAAAACGATTATATATAAAAAATTATTTTTGCATCGCTTATTCTGCGAGCTATAACTTTTTTATTGTTTCGCTGATGATGCTGTATTGTGGCTCTTTTTTTGCGGGACAAGATGACGTTTTCAGCCGTACCATGTTTATTTATATCGGTCTTTTTGATCGCGTGTTATTACACTTTATGTTCGACGTTATGATAAATCATTTTTTTTTTTTATAAGGGGTTCACTAAAGGGGTTAACTAATGGGACAGTTTTATAGGGCGGGTCATTACGGACGCGGCGATACCAAATATGTGTACTTTTATTGTTTTTTTATTTACAGGAAGGAATTTATTGGGGAAAATTTTTTTGTCTTTATTTATGAATTTTTTTTACACGTTATTTTTATTTTTTTTTACTTTGTCACATGGTGGGACATCACTGTATTATATCAGATCGCTGGTCTGACTTTGTGCACAGCACTGTCAGACCAGCGATCTGACTGGCAGTGCTGCAGGCTTTCTCAGTGCCTGCTCTCGGGAGCGCAGCTGATCGCATGTGACATACTATTCCGTCCTTGGGAATTAGGTCCAGGGTCACAGACGGAATAGAACGTCAGATGGGTTAATGGGGTTAAAACAGGTCAGAAAAGTTGTACAATTATGGAAATCACAAGATGGATAGATAGGCATGTCACTGATCTGCAAATGAAAAAAAATTGAAAAATGTCAAAAATATCTAAATTCATTCAGTATTAAGTATGACCGACAGAGAGAAATTCCCACACTTAGAGCCTTAGTTACTATCAAGAAGATTATTAAGGGTCGTCAGAGTCCTTTGCACTTGGGCAAATAATCAAGATCCGCTGCTGACAGCTCCCTTTGCATCTGCCAACAAATGATGTCCCACATGTGTGAGTTTGGAGATGCGGCACTTTGGAGAAATGGCAGTGCCGCTTATTGATAGTATGCTAAGGAGTGCGAGTGTGTATTTCTACATGTGGCACTCATACTAAACTCAATCTCTTAACTTTTTTTTTTTACACACACCGATTGCACAGTGGGAACACCAACTTAAATTAAAAAAAATAAATACAAAACACTCATTAGGTGTCAAATACATTGACTGCTAATAACTTGGCAACAGAAAGGTGTTCAATTACATCTTGTGTCTGGTGCAACATGAAAAATTAGGTGAAATGTCCTCTTTAAACTTAAACATACACAGCTTTAGTATAGGTGAATTTACAATTACTGCAGATTCTACAAATCACAGGGTTAGGGCAACTGCGGACTTTTTACTGCATCTTATGTAAAATTATACATACACGGTAGCTCAGTGGTTACCACTGTTGCTTTGCAGCTCTGGGGTCCTGGGTTCAAATCCCACCAAGGGCAACATCTGCCATGTGTTTGTGTGTTTTTTTTGGGTACTTCGGCTTCCTCCAAAGACATACTAATAGGGAATTTAGATTGTGAGCCCCAACGGGACAGCGATGCTGCGGTCTTTAACCGCTTAGTGACTGAGCCAATTTTCACCTTCCTGACCAGGCCAAATTTTACAAATTCTAACTAATGTCACTTTAGGTGGTAATAAGTCTGGAACACTTCAACGCATCCCACTTATTCTGAGATTGTTTTTTTGTGACATATTGTACTTCACGATAGTAGCAAGTTTAGGTCCATATTTATTGAGTTTGTGAATTTTAGTGAAAACTTTGCAATTTTCAAACTTTGCCCCAAATTTGTAATTTTCACAAAAGGATAATAGGAGAAAATGGACTGCATAATTTGTTATGCAATTTGTCCCGTATGTGGAAGTACCCCATAAGTGGTGTACACTACTGTTTGAGCACACGGCAGAGATCAGATGGGAAGGAGAGTTACTTGGTCCTAGATTGCAGAATTTGCTTGAATAGATTGTGGGCTCATTCAGCTGAACCCCTGAATTACCAGAACAGCAGACCCCTCTGCCCCCAGGTTACCCCATATTGGAAACTAAGTGAACCCATCATTTATTGCACAATTTCTTCATAACCTGTGATGTCCTGTATGTCGTCAGAAACGACCATTAGGCCACGTCAGGGCTGAGAAGACAGGAGCGCTATTTGGCTTTTTGAGCCCTAGAATTGTTTGCGGGCGACATTTGGGAGGCCTTAAGGTGCCAGAACAGCAGAAAAACCCCCAGAAGTGACCTCATTAATTAATTGAGAAATGCAATTTCTATAATCTATGGCTGCAGTGACCATTTTAGAACAGCCACACCGTGCTTTATTCTGGATAATTGCAAATATGACAGTTCAATGCCCATATAATATGCCCCCCAGTCAGTGTAGAGACCCCATTGTATCGCCCAGCTTGTGCTTCTGGCGATATTCGCCCTGTAAATTGTAACGTGCTCTCTCCCTGCTACAATAATGCCAAACATGTATCCGCTTCATGCGGTATAGGCAGGAGGGGGATTTGGGAGTGCAGATTTCACTGTATTCTATTTGAGGGGTGGGGGCCATGTCGCTTTTGTTCTACCAGTAACATGGGAACCCCCTATAGTTCCAGTGGATTGGTTGTGTCCGGGATAAATTAGGATTTTTATTGGTAACATTTTGGGGTACTAACATTTTTTGATCGCTTCCAGTATAAGGCTGGATCACAATATTGTGTTCTACGCTGAACATTTAAGTCGGGGTTTCCATGTAAATTTCACAAAAATACAATTCAGACAAAACCCCCAATGGAACCACCCACACATAATGAGGCAGAAGGAGACACTTTGGCGTCTGGTTCACGTAGGGTCCATATATTTAGGCATTCACAGAACGGTCATCGTTCACACCTGTGCGCTAAGAATATGACTAAAAGGTGACACCACCAAAACAGAGACAAGACAAAGAACAAATTGACACCATCTTCCTCATAAGTGAGCGGTTCTGCCGGGGGTTTTGTCGGAATCGTGTTTTTTTTATATTTATGCTGCAAGTGCTCAGCGAAGGGTGCAGGATAACTGTGACCCTTAGTATGATTTTGGAGTGGTAGACTGTACATATACATAGCAGTACAAGATTTGTTCTTATTTTATTTTTGTACGGTTCACCGTACAAAAATAAGACTACTTTATTCTTCGAGTCGGGGCGATTACAAATTTATATAGTATTTTTTGCTTTGCTGCTATCACTTACTATAAGTTTTTTTTTTTAAACAAAAAAAGAATTTTGGTGCCATATACTTAGAGCTGAAGCTATTTTTTTGGGCGTACAAAGTTGTTTGATGGCTTATTTTTTGGAGGAAAAGTTGGAGATTTGTTTGGTACTATTTTGGGGCACAAAACGTTTTTTTGATCGCTTTTTAATCAGATTTTTCGGACACAGAATGAACAAAAAACAGCAATTCAGTTATTGTTTTTACTTTTCATTAGTGATGAGCGAGTATGCTCGTTACTCGGGTTTTTCGGAGCATGCTCGGGTGTTCGCCGAGTATTTTGGGGTGCTCGGAGATTTAGTTTTTGTCGCCGCAGCTGCATGATTTGTGGCTGCTAGACAGCTTGAATACATGAGATTTGCCTGTTAGGAAATCCCACATGTATTCAGGCTGTCTAGCAGCCGCAAATCATGCAGCTACGGTGACAAAAACTAAATCTCCGAGCACCCCAAAATACTTGGAGAACACCTGAGCATGCTCGGGAAAACCCGAGTAACGAGCACACTCGCACATCACTACTTTTCATTTTTAGCGCAGGTCATCATGCGGTAAAAGTGATGAGACCGATTTGTCCATCTGGTCAGTATGATTACAGCGATTACAGATTTCTATTTTTTTATGCTTTGCTATTTTTACATAATAAAATCATTTTTTTTTCCAAAAAAATGGGACTGTTTGGAGTTTTCATTTATATATATTTTTTACCTATGACTTTTTGATCGCTTTTTATTCACTTTTGTGCGTGCTACCATGATGAAAAAGCAACATTTTTAGTGTGTTTATTATTTTTTATGGTATTCGTCATACAGAATAAATAACGTGCCAGTTTTATAGATCAGATTGTTCTGGATGCGGCAATACCAATTATATGCCCTTATTTTTATTTGATCACAAAGGGTGTGTTTTAATGGTGACATGGCCTTTTGAGAGGTTTTTTTTTTTTAGTTCATTACATATTTTTTGTAAAAATATACATGTCCCACTGTAGGACATGTATATTTTTCACTTTGGTTTGTGGTCTCATGCATTGCAGTACTCATGTACTCAAGTGCGAGAGACCTGTCAGTGACTCACTGATGGTCAGTAAGACCGTGCTTATAGCTGGAACTCACAGGCCACAGTACCCTGGGGTCATTACATGATCTCAGGGTCTCATGGCAACAATTGACACCAGCGATTACAATCTCAGGGGGTGCGAGGGGTGTTGAGTCTTTTAACCCCCTTTTAACCTCTTAGATACCGCTGTCACAATTGAAAGCTGTATTTAAAGGGGCTAATCGGCCTTGATCTGTATCAAAACCAACTGGGGCCAAGACGGCAGGGTGTCGCTATACTCTTATTCCTCAGTGCCGTTAAAAAGCGGCACTGAGGAATAAAGCCCCTTGATGACCACCATTGAAAGGCATATCGGCGGTCGTTTGGTGGTTGAAGTGTTTTGTAATTAATGGCGCTATATTCTGATAAGTTAATAAAATAACACTACATATTTTTCGTCCGGACTGAAGATCTACAGTGAATTACAATAGTAACAATGGGAAATTTATCAAGGTAAATGTGGCACAATTATGGCACAAAATTTGTTGCCAAAAAAGCACGTCTTTCACCGCTTGCACCATATTAAGCATTTTAGACCGTTTTTGCTTCTCACTGACAAAATGATGTGGCCTCATGGAAAAGGAGTGAGGCCCAGTACAAAAAAAAGTGAGATCTAACATGCAACACGGCGCATCAAAAAATGCACTTAAGTCATGGCGGACATTTCTGGCATAAACAATGGTGTAAACTTACACTGGACAGTGTCCAAGTATGCCGGATTTATCAAACAGAATCTACCACTTAAAGGGGTATCCCATCTCTAAGATCCTATCCCAATAAGTAGTAGGTGTAATAATAATATTAGCAAATATCTCCAACAACAAATATAGTATAGTTTATCTGATTCACAATGTCTCTTTCCTCATGAGCAGGCACTGCAGGACCTTTGGTATCCATGGTTACGCCCACTAACAACTAGCTGTCACTATCAGTTATCGTAACCATGGATACCTAAAGTCCTGCAATGCCTGCACATGAGGAAAGAGACATGGCGAATCAAAAAAACTATACCACATTTATAATTGGAGATATCTGCTAAGATTAGCATTATTACACCAACTACATATTGGGATAGGCTCTTAGAGATGGGAATATCCCTTTAAAGGTAATCTGTCACCCCATTTTAGCCATATGAGATAAAGATATCATTGCATAGTGCATCCTATAACTAATCTATGGGTACCTATGATATCTCCTGACACCCCAGTTTTCATGTAAAAATACCTTTGTAAAGTTCGTTTTCTAGTATGCAAATCCCTGCGGTCCGGTCCGAAGGGCGGCGTTTCTTCGCATTCCCGCACCGCCTCCATTCTTGCCTTACGCAGTTTCTTTTTTCTTTACCGTCGGTTCTCTTACGTATGTTCGTCTGTGACTAGCACAGACTGCGTAGTGTTTCCGCGCTTGCGCTTTTCAAAATCCCCTTGCGCATGCGCAGTGTGCTTTGCCCAACAGTGGGCAAAGCATAAAATCATTACAGCGCAAGCAGTCATTTCTGGGTCAAGGAAAGTGAAGGAAAATAGTTGCGCATGCGCTGTAATGATTTTATGCACATGTGCGAGGGGATTTTGAAAAGCGCAAGCGCGGAAACACTACGTCGTCTGTGCTAGTCACAGACGAACATACCTAAGAGAAGCTGAGGTGCGGGGGGGGGGAAGAAAAAAAAAAAAAAAACGCCACCCATCGGACCAGACGGATTTGCATACTAGAGAACGAACTTTACAATGGTATTTTTATCTCATATGGCTAAAATGGGGTGACAGATTCCCTTTAAATCAGAAGTGAATTGAGCATTTTAAGACAGTCTAGTCTACACTGACTCAGCCACACGTACAAGTCCCATGAGGAGATGCTCAGATAATCCTAACTAATGGTAAAAGGCCCTAAAGGTCCCATATTAGAAATGGAGCGAGTTTGTGCACCTTCCTATAAGGTGGTATAATACAGAGGAGATGTAAGGTGCACAGGACAACGTACTGGAGGATCAGAGTGACTAGTCGGATCGCTTCAACTGCTACATCGTATTCTTTGTCCAGGGTCATGGAAACAATTCGGTCCTGAAAAATAAAGAAATTAGGACTCAATTCCTTTTCAAGCTGGGAACAAGAAGGGAACATGCTGCTTAATTTGCTACCTGGATTCTAAAAGATCACACCAGAGGCCAGAGAAAACGTGTCATTAGGGAGAATCAGTGACGTCAAATCTCTACTGCGATTCTGGCTAGATAGTAACCAGGAGAGTATGACAGACACGTCTGACAAGACCACAAAATCTGAAAAGATGACGGACATAGCCTGCAATCCCAACAAACTCCAATAGAGGGCACTGGAGCCCATCATGTGTATACAAAATAAAACCCGATTGATAGGAACAGTGTGGGACACAACAATGCCCCTGCCATTCTGCCATGCCCGGGCTCTGGAGCACTTAACACTCACAGTAAATGTGGAAATGGAACTGCTACATCAAAATGATGTGCGTAAAAAGACTAACCTTATTGAATAAATGTCTTTTGCACATAATGGTAGCAGACATTTAGCATGTGCGCTTACATTACCACGTGGTCTGTGAGGAGACCTACCTTGAACCTGTTGGTGAAGAGCTCCAGCTTGGGGAACAGCTCCCTGTTGGTGTACAGGCTCTGCAGGGCTTTCAGGCACTTCAGCCTCACTTCTCCTTGCTACATAAGGAACACAGAAAATAGGAGAACTATTCAACAGGAGAGGCCACGGCCACAGACAGACGTCACATACCAACGCTCATTTACATGCATAAAGGCTGATTTTATCTACATATCACTTACAATTGGGTCATTATCTCTGCTCCTTCCCTCCGTCCACATTACAGGTCATTTTCAGATGTCAGAGACATTCAAGTCATGAAAAGTCATTTGTGGCACTAATTTATACATTGGTTGTTGTAATTCTGGCTTATCCCAAGTAAGTCGCTAGATTCCCTTCTGAAAAATGTCCCCGGCTTATTTTCCTCTTAGGTGAACACAAGCGTCTTGATTCCTTACGGTGTGCGGTGCTCACACCAGACATGAGGGGATGTATTGGGTAATAGGCGCCTGATCTGTAACGCTCGCACACACTTAATAATTAATTACCGTATATACTCATGTATAAGCCGACCCGTGTATAAGCCGACCCCCCTAATTTTGCCACAAAAACTTGGAAAACTTATTGACTCGCATATAAGCCGGGTGTATAAGTTGCCATCCTGCTCTGTGCTCCCCCATCCAGCTGTGTGCCTCCATTCTCCTCTGTGCTCCCCTCCTCCTGCTACATTATCCTGTCCTGCTCCGTGCTTTCCATCCTCCCCCGTCCTGCTCCGTGCTCCCCCATCCAGCTCTGCACTCCCCCATTCTCCTCTGTGCCCACCCCCGTCCTGCTCCGTGCTCTCCATCCTCCCCCCGTTCTGCTCCGTGCTCTCCGTCCTCCCCCCGTCCTGATCCCTGCTCTCCGTCCTCCCCCCGTTCTGCTCCGTGCTCTCCGTCCTCCCCCCGTTCTGCTCCGTGCTCTCCGTCCTCCCCCCGTCCTGCTCCGTGCTCTCCGTCCTCCTCCGTGCTCTCTGTCCTCCCCCCGTTCTGCTCCGTGCTCTCCGTCCTCCCCCCCGTCCTGCTCCTTGTCCTCCTCCATGCTCCCCCCATCCTCCTCCATCATACTCACCCTCCCCGTGCCATCGCTGAACGTCCCGGCCGGCAATCCTGCTTTCTCCCCGGCTTCCTGCAGCTCTCCTGTGCTGAGCGGTGACGTAATACCAGCTCATTAAGGCCATGAATATGGAGGCCACGCCCATGGGAGTGGCGTCGCGTCCATATTACATGACCTTAATGAGCGGGTATTACGTCACCGCTCAGCGCTGGAGAGCTGCAGGAAGCCGGGGAGAACGCAGGATTGCAGGGACGTTCAGTGATGGCACGGGGAGGGTGAGTATGATGTCCCAGCCACCGGCTCCTGCCGCCGCATCCCCTCCCCCGCTGGTTTCTGCCCTATGACTCGTGTATAAGCCGAGGGGGCATTTTCAGCACAAAAAAAGGTGCTGAAAATCTCGGCTTATACATGAGTATATACGGTAGGCAAGTCGTAGGCGCACCTCGCCACAAATCTTAGTCCGGTCTATGACTGGTATAAGGCACGGCACAGCAGCAGGTGTCCCCACGCGCCGCCGTGTCCCCCATTTTGGCAGAGCTGGCCGAAACTAAAGTGAAAACTCCATGTTGCCTAAAAACTTTGCAACTTTTCAAAGTGTTTAAAATGAAAACTGTGGTGTAACCACTGAGGAATTTACTGCATTACAGCTCAGTCACGATATGGCTCATATTATCCAGTGGGGCAAAGATGTTTTTTTCAGCATAACTTGCACATAAAAAAGGCACCGCATAAGACAAGACGCCTGCACAGTTGGAGTTTGCTACAATCAATATAGTAGCAGGTAGGCACAGTCCGGAAAACTAACGCTCACATGCTGTACTTCTGTCCTGTACACCATATCAGGAAACAGTGGGGTCTGCTACAACGTTCCTACGGCAAATGGTGAATGAAGCCCTCCGGACATTACTCACCAGGCACACATCCATCCATAAAGGAATGTGAACCTGGTCTCAACTGTAGGCAAAAACCTGGAGGGAACAAAGCCTTAATGGACTGCAATCCACCTTACTAGCAATGACAATCTCACCCGGTCATGAAGTGTCCACCCAACATATTTCAGATAGCTGTCATTGAGGAAAGCGTCGCTGTACATTTTCATCCAAACCCCGATTTCTTCTATGCAGATCGCTCGGATCTCAGCAATGGCATCCCTATGGGCGAGGAAACACAGAAATAAAAGCACCAAACACCCTCAAAACAAAAATGCTTTGTATGCGGACGTTGAACTAAATTTCAATAATCTTGAAAGTAGCACATTTTGTCACAGATTTTGGCCGAAACAAATTCTACAAAACAATGAGAATCACTGTGCTCTATGGAGGTTGTACAGGGGACGAGAACAGACGGTGCTCCTATCACTTGTGTGTAGGTAAGGCGATGGATGGGACGAGCTGCAACTTCTTGAAGGCTTATTTTTTGTGCAGCAAGCTGTCTTTAGTGATCACGTTTTGGTGTTTGTATGACTTTTGATCATTTTTATTGCAATTTGGGTTGGTGGAGCCAACTAGTAAAAAACGGCAATTCTGGAATTTATATTTTCTTTTTTCCGTTGCGTACTCTAGGTTTTGATTTTAGATTTTCATAGATTAGACTTACAGTTGCGGTAAAACCAAACGTGTTTTTTATTTAACCCCTTTCTGACATTGGACGTACTAATCCGTCTATGTGACCTTGGTCTATTTCTCCAGGGACGAATTATGTCTGCGCGATTGCCCGCGCACACGGGTGGTGTGCAGGCAATCGCCGCTGGTTGTCAGCTGATTCTGACAGCTGACACCAGGCACTAAGTGCCAGGAGCAGTCACGCACCACTCACGGCATTTTAACCCCAGATCCACCAGCAATTGGGGCTCTGTATATGAAGTCCGCAAACTCTTCTAGGAAAATCTGCAGCTTTCCAGGAGCCGGCAGAGGGATGACAGCCTTTCTGCCTTTGGATCAGAAATCCCGCGGCGTGACGCGGGCTCCCGATGTCATCATGACAACATCCGGGTCACCAGAGCTAGGAAACTTGCTGATCATGCGCAGTGCATGATCAGCATCTTTCCCTGTCAGTGCAGAGCTGACAGCTTGTACAGCATGGGGATGCTGCTGCATCCCCATGCTGTAGAAGCGATCAGCCTGCAAAAAATGATAGTCCCATAGTGGGACAAAGTAAAAATTTTTTTTTAAAATAATTGTAAAAATATTACACAAAAAAAAAAAATCAAATGATATTGTCTCCGTAAATAAATATTTGTAAGAAAAAAAATAAATAAAAGTACACATATTTTGCATCGCCGCGTTCGCAACAACCCAACCTATAAAACTGTCCCACTAGTTAACCCCTTTAGTGAACACCATAAAAAACAAAAACATGGTACCGCTGAAAACGTCATCTTGTCCCGCAAAAAACAAGCCGCCATACAGCTCCATCAGCAGAAAAATAAAGTTATAGCTCTCAGAATAAAGAGATTGAAAAATAATTATTTTGTCTAAAAAAGTTTTTGTAAAAGTTCCAAAACATAAAAAAAAGAAAAAAGAAGTATCGCTGAATCGTACGGGGCCTGAAGAATAAACTGCCTTATTATTATTTATTTTCTTAGCACCATTGATCCATGGGCGTACATGACAAGGGGGTTTCATGCAAATTACAGGGACACTTACATAAACAAATAACAATACAGACGAGCAGAGGGAGGGACCCGCCCTTTTTTGGGTTACATTCTACATCAGGGGGGAAGGGGAAAATAGGTTGGGGGGTCACAGCAGTTCCTTGCTGGGTTTAGGGCGTATCTCCGGTAGGGGGAGGGGGACAGGGGCATTTCAGGCTGTGCTTTTCCCGAAGAGGGGGTTTTCAGTTCCGTCTGAAGGATCCAAGTGGTTTTATAGTCGGAGGGTTTGGGGCAAAGAAATTTTCCCGAGGATGGGGAGATTCGGGAAGTCTTGGAGGCGGTTGGGGGGAACGAATAAAATGTGGAGGAGAGAAGGAGGTCTTGGGGGAAACGGAGATTTCGTGAGGGAAGATATCAGAGAAGTTCAGGATAAGGGGGGACAGGGTTTTAGATGGCCTTTAGGTCATATTTAGTAATTTAACTGGGTACCTGAGGGGAAGGAGCCATGAAAATTTGCAGAGGGGAGAAGCGAAGGATACGAGGAGAGAATGAATTTGTCGGGGAAAAGAGTTAAGGGGTGGGCTGGAGAGGTGCGAGGGGGTTGCAGGGGGGCCAAGAAAAGGGGGTTGCGTAGTCGAGGGGGGAATGAGAGGGGGTGCACAAACATTTTAGTAATTGAGGGTTGAGGAAAGGACGGGTTCTTGAAATATTTTTGCGAAGGCAACAGAGGAGAAAGAGCCTGGATTGCAGTTTTTAAAGGACAGGGCAGATCAAAGGGTTTTTCTCCGAGCCGGATTTTGGTACGGGGGGTGGGAAAGGTGTAGGGC
>JARQOD010000005.1:66635300-66707347 GCA_033576555.1 Oophaga sylvatica
ACCAAAACCAACCTGACCAAACCATCAACCAAAGCAGCCTGACAAAAGCCCGAATCAGGAAGATGGCAGATGTGGGGCAGGAGAGGTACGTCAATGACAATAAGAACGAGATCAGCAGCTCTCAGAAACTGACCATGTACCGGAGTCTACAGAGAGACTAAAGACTGGCTCCATATCTGGAGATACTCTTGGACCCCAGAGACTGCCAGATCCTGAGCCGGTAGACTCAGTGCCCACTATCTGGCCATCGAGGTCGGCCGGCACAGATAGAGCTACAAGCCCAGGGAAGACAGACTGTGCCTACACTGTGACCTGGAGGATGAGACCCACTTCCTGCTACACTGCACCAAATACTCAGCAGTGAGGGACACTCACTTCAGGAGACTATCCAATCTCTTCCAGGATTTCAGCTCCATGAAGGAGGAAGACAAAACATATATCATGCTGGGGGGAGAAGAAAGCGCAGTGGATATAGCAGCGCAGTATACATATATATACACATATACATACACTGCTCAAAAAAATATTCTCATTGAATACTTTGTTCTGTACAAAGTTCAATGTGCTGACAACAAAATCACACAAAAATCATCAATGGAAATCAAATTTATTAACCAATGGAGGCCTGGATTTGGAGTCACACAAAATTAAAGTGGAATGTAATGTCTTTAAAACAAGTCAAAATGCTCAGTAGTGTGTGTGGCCTCCACGTGCCTGTATGACCTCCCTGCAACACCTGGGCTTGCTCTTGATGAGGCGGTGGATGGTCTCCTGAGGGATCTCCTCCTAGACCTGGACTAAAGCATCCGCCAACTCCTGGACAGTCTGTGGTGCAACGTGACGTTGGTGGATGGAGTGAGACATGACGTCCCAGATGTGCTCAATTGGATTCAGGTCAGGGGAATGGGCGGGCCAGTCCATAGCTTCAATGCCTTCATCTTGCAGGAACTGCTGACACACTCCAGCCACATGAGGTCTGGCATTGTCCTGCATTAGGAGGAACCAGGGCCAACCGCACCAGCATATGGTCTCACAAGGGGTCTGAGGATCTCATCTCGGTACCTAATGGCAGTCAGGCTACCTCTGGCTAGCACATGGAGGGCTGTGCGGCCCTCCAAAGAAACGCCACCCCACACCATTACTAACCCACTGCCAAACCAGTCATGCTGAAGGATGTTGCAGGCAGCAGATCGCTCTCCACAGCGTCTCCAGACTCTGTCACATGTGCTCAGTGTGAACCTGCTTTCATCTGTGAAGAGCACAGGGCGCCAGTGGCGACTTTGCCAATCCTAGTATTCTGTGGCAAATGTCAAGCGTCCTGCACGGTGTTGGGCTGTGAGCACAACCCCCATCTGTGGATGTCGGGCACTCAGACCATCCTCATGGAGACACATGCACATTTGTGGTCTGCTGGAGATCATTTTGCAGGGCTCTGGCAGTGCTCCTCCTGTTCCTCCTTGCACAAAGGCGGAGGTAGCGGTCCTGCTGCTGGGTTGTTGCCCTCCTACGCCCCCCTCCACGTCTCCTGGTGTACTGGCCTATCTCCTGGTAGCGCAGCCAGCCTCTGGACACTCCGCTGACAGACACAGCAATCCTTCTTGCCACAGCTTGCATTGATGTGCCTTCCTGGATGAGCTGCACTACCTGAGCCACTTGTGTGGGTTGTAGAGTCTGTCTCATGCTACCACGAGTGTGAAAGCACAACCAACATTCAAAAGTGACCAAAACATCAGCCAGAAAGCATTGGTACTGAGATGTGGTCTGTGGTCCCCACCTGCAGAACCACTCCTTTATTGTGTCTTGATAATTGCCAATAATTTCCATCTGTTGTCTATTCCATTTGCACAACAGCATGTGAAATTGATTGTCAATCAGTGTTGCTTCCTAAGTGGACAGTTTGATTTCACAGAAGTTTTATTTACTGCTGTTTAAGTGTTCCCTTTATTTTTTGAGCGAGAGAGAGAGAGAGAGAGAGAGAGAGAGAGAGAGAGAGAGAGACCTGTTCAGCAATTCTTAATGGGAACACGTGCACGCTGCATTATATAGACAAAAAAATTTTTGAGGAGAAATTTAAATAGAATGTTTTTCTGTGTTTTCACATGGCCTATACATATACTCACACACACATATATATGTCAACAATCTTATACGGCCCATCGGCGATTCGCTTCCTATCTAATGGTGATAGGCTGTGTAAGTTTATGTTGAATTACGGATTTTGAAGTGTCTAATGCTCATTTTTTGGATATATGGGAAGGACTATATATATATATATATATATATATATATATATATATATATATATATATATATATATATATATATATATAGTTAATTTTTCTATACAATGAGTGGCAAAGTAAAAAAAAAACAAAAAAAAAACAGTTGCATTTTTCTCACCTATTCATCCCATTTGCAATTTATTTTCTCCACTTTTCATCAGATTGTATGGCAAAAGACAGATTTTGGTAAGAACTTACCTGTAAAATCCTTTTCAGCGAAGGAAGGAAGAGAGACACACTAGTCATTACTAGTGGGTAGGCGGAGCCCAGATGAGATAGACACCTCAGATTAAAAAGAGTGTTGACCGGCCCCTCCAGCTCAGGCTCCTCCTACTCAGCTCTCCAGTTGTACACAAGCTTAAGGAAGAGCCAATATCACCAGCGGAGCAACATAACCCCTTCTGAAGGACTTCAGAGAAAAGACAAGAATACAGGTTATGCATGCAACAGGAAGAAACCACACAGTTCCAGGTACTACTCACTGGACCTGACCACTGCGATGAGCTGGCGATGCTGGAACAGAGCCTTAGCACGCCGACCTCAGCCCAGATAATCGCTATCAGAGAAGGGTCACGCCGCATCTGAAAACAACAACACACTTCTGCCATGGGAGGGAGCTGTGTCTCTCTTCCTTCCTTCGCTGAAAAGGATTTTACAGGTTAAGTTCTTACCAAATCCGTCTTTCAGCAGCAGATGGAAGGAAGAGAGACACACTAGTCATTACTAGTGGGACGTCCCAAAGCAGTCCAAAAACTAAGGGTGGGAAAAAAACCAAAAGAGGCAGAATCCCAACAACCTAGATAAATGCGCAACCGGGGCCAAATACAAGTTAACTAGAACTTTAAACTACGGCCGCCTGCAGGACCCTACGTCCTAAGGCCGCATTAGCGGAAGCACTGACGTCCACCTTATAAAACTTTGTAAACGTGTGGACGGAACGCCAGGTCGCCGCTCGGCAGAGCTGAGCTGCCGAGGCCCCTTGATGAAAGACCCACGATGAAGCCACAGCCCTCGTGGAGTGAGCCCGAATCCTAATCGGGCAAGGTTTGCCTTTAAGTCGGTAAGCCTCCAAAACGGCCGACCGAATCCAACGAGCTATAGAGTCCTTGGAAGCTCGTTGACCACGCCGACGACCTGCTGGAATCACAAACAGAGAGTCTGACTTCCGAAAACCTTGAGTAACAGACAAATAGAACTTCAAGGCCCGCACTAAATCCAATGTGTGCAATGAGGGCAACACAATATCCTGGTTAACATGAAATTGCGACACCACCTTAGGTAGAAAGTTGCCCCGTGTGCGAAGCACTACTCGATCTGGGTAAAACTCCAGGAAGTGAGGCGAGCAGGAAAGAGCCGCCAACTCAGAAACCCTTCTCAAAGGGGTGACCGCCACTAGGAAGGCAACCTTCCAAGAAAGTAAAGAAAGGTTAGCAGAGTTCATAGGCTCAAAAGGCCCATGCCGTAGAGCCTCCAAGACAAGGTTGAGCCGTCAAGGAGACACAGGCGCCTTCCGCGGCGGAAACTGACGGGTTACTCCGCGAAAAAAGGAACGTACATCCCTACGCGAAGCGATAGTCTTTCGAAAGGCAGAGACAGGGCAGAAACCCGACCCTTCAGAGTGCTAACTGCCAAACCCTTGTCCAGCCCGTTGCAAAAGGCCAACAAATTGGGAATGGAAAGAATCTTTGGGTTCCTTGAAGAAACCGAACACCACAAAAAGAAGGCTTCCCAAGACTTGTGATAAATCCTAGTATTAGCCGGACCTCTGGCAGCCCGCAAAGTGGCAATGACTTTGGCTGAAAAACCTTGACGGTCAATATTTCGGTCTCAAGAGCCACGCCGTCAAACGCAGAGACTTCAGGTCCGGATGACGAACAGGCCCTTGGGTTAACAGGTCCGGGCGAAGAGAAAGTGGAAAAAGGAGGCGCTGCCAGAAGCGACACCAGTGTCGAGAACCACGTCCTCCTTGGCCAATCTGGGGCTATCAACATAGCCGGGATTCTCTCCAGTCTGATCCGACGCAACCCCAGAGGAAGTAAGGGTATCGGCGGAAACACATAGATTAGCTCGAATTGGTCCAACGGAGCCACCAGAGCATCCACCGTCACAGCCTTCGGGTCCCTGTACCTGGACATGAAAGTCGGTAACTTGGCATTGAACCTGGATGCCATCAAATCCACTTGGGGTGTTCCCCAACGGGAGCACAGCAGTGCAAAAATCTCCGGATGAAGACTTCTTACTCCGGGATCCATCTTCTCGCGACTGAGAAAGTCTGCCGTGATATTCTGAACTCCTGGAATGTGGATCGCAGAGATGGCTGGCACTCTGGTCTCAGCCCATACCAGGATCCGAGATACCTCCACCATGAGCCTGGAACTCCTTGTCCCGCCTAGATGTTCAATATACGCGACCGCCGTCGCATTGGCTGTCTGCACTCGGACTGGCAGACCGCTTAAAAGGACCGTCCAGTGTTGGAGGCAAGGGAAAATTGCCCTTAATTCCAGGATGTTGATTGGCAGGACAGCCGACAACAATACTCCCTGAATCCAGAGATCGTTCCAGACACCTCCCCAGCCCGTCAGGCTGGCATCGGTGGATATGACCGACCACCTCGGAGAGAGGAAGGACTTCCCCAGGGATAACGCAACCACCATCCTAGAGACTCTCGCACCCTGTGGGAGATGATGACACTGCAAACCAGCGAAGCCTGCGATCGCCAATGGCTCAGAATGAGCCTTTGGAGGGCCCTGGAATGAAACTGGGCAAACAGAAGTGCCCCCATGGACGCCATAAAACCCAGAAGGCGCATACACCCTCGAAGGGACATTGCAGTCGAAGACTTCATAACCTGTACATGTCGAAGGAGACATGCTTGCTTGTCTGGAGGCAGAGACACCACTGCTCGTCGAAATGCATTCCCAAAAACAGGATTGACTGCGACGGTTCCAGAGACTACTTTTCCCAATTGACCAGCCACCCGAAGTCCTCCAGGAGCTGAAGGGATAGATTGCGAGCTGTCACCGCCTCCTCCTTTGGGGACGCCACCATCAAAAGGTCGTCCAGGTAGGGAGAATCGAAACCCCCTGTCTTTGAAGAATTGCCATGAGATGCGCCAGAATTTTTGTAAAAACTCTTGGCACTGAGGCCAACCCGAATGGCAGAGCCACAAACTGGTAATGGTCCTGACTAGGGTTGAGCATTCCGATACTTCCGATACCTGAAATCCAATGTAAGTCTATGGGAACAAAATATCGGAAGTAAGTATCGGAAGTACTCCTGACCTATGGCAAAACGAAGGAAGCGTTGGTGAGCCCTTCCGACTGTAACATGCAAATAAGCGTCGCGAATGTCGACTGACACCAAAAAGTCGTTCTGCGACAAGGCTGCCACAACGGAGCGAAGCTACTCCATGCGGAATTTCCGGGTGTGGACATGCCGATTCGATCTTTTGAGATCCAGAATGGGGCAAAATTTGTCCTCCTTTTTGGGAACCACAAAGAGGTTGGAATAAAACCCTCTTCCCCGGTCCTCCTGCGGAACTGGTACCACCACACCCTTCTGCAGAAGGGAATCCACCTCTCGCAGTAGAGCGGCAAATAGCTCGGGCTCTGACAGAATGCGAGATTGGCAAAAAAATTGTCTGGGGGTCGAGAAGAAAAACTCTATAAAGTAGCCTGCCGATACAACCCGCGTCATCCAGGCGTCCGGGACGCGGGAAACCCAAGTCAATTTGAATTGGAGCAGGCGACCCCCCACTCGAGGGCCCTCGAGTGAGACTCTGGCGTCAGTCCGCCTTAGCGGGCTTTTTGTCAGCTTCTCGCTTTTCTTGACGGAAACTTTGTTTCCAGGGAGTGCGGGATTTCTGAGAGGTCTCTTTTCCTGAAAAAAAGAGGGACGACCCGATCCCCAAGAGGGCTGACCGAACCGTCCCCTGGACCGAAAGGACCGCCGACTACTACCGGCACTAGTCCTGCCAGACGCAGAAGTCACAGCTCTTCGCTGCAGTAAAGCCGTTTCTTTTGCCTTTGTCTTGGCAATCAGCTCCGTGAGGTCAGATCCAAAGGCTGACCACCTTGTAAGCTAAAGATAGCATACCCTGCTTGGAAACCGCGTCCCCAGTCCACTGTCTAAGCCACAGTGCTCTCTGACTGACTGCCGAGGATTGCGCCCTGGATAGCAGTGACGCAGTATCCTCCCAACAACTTGAAAAGCCCATCTACCTCGATAGAGGAGATCCATCTTGCCACGCCGTCCGTAGACGGTCCAACCGGCTCAGGGAAGCTTTACAAGCACACATGGATCCTTAGTACTGAATCCATGACCCGCGGCCTCGCAGATGGATCTTGCTGCCATCTCCGTTTTTCTGTCCAGCGGGTCCTGCAGACTCTCCTTCCCTTTAAAAGGAAGATTTGCTAAGCTGGGATAAAGGGACATTCCCTTCAGGAGAAGGGATCCAATTATCAATCAACTCCGTAGAACACGGATACGGTGTCTGAAAACGTTGTAAAGCTGATCGCGACCTATGCGACTCCTGAAAAATCCGGGCCGACTTACCAGGACGTCTAGTTACCTCCACCGGTAACTGTAACGCCCTCATGGCTTCAATAAAAGCCTCCGTACGGCCCAAAAGAGAGACAGAGTGTCCCTGCCGACCCTCCTTGTCCGAATCGGACATCTTCGTTACGCGGGAAGGAAGGCACCGGCTTGTGTCGCTTCCTTGAGAGGATCTAGCCGATACCCAAAAACCTAGAAGGTCAGACCGGCCATCAATAGAAACTAGCGAGGGCCTCCATTTTGACACCACTGGAACCTCCGACCGCTGCGCATGACGCCGTTGAGGTCTGCGTGTCAGATACGCGAGACTGATCCTGTAGCGGATCTGAGAGACGGTCCGCATCTGACATGTCCTTGCACAGTATATGGCAGGATAAACCTGTCAGTAACTAGAACAGTGTGTTTCTTAAAGAAAAAACGAACGCTGAAGGGTTAAAGCTCTTAGAGAGAGAGCTACTTCAGCTGTCCCCCATTAAGAGTTAACCGCCTAAGAAGGGGTTAAAATAGCAGACTCCCCACAACCTTGATAATGAAAAGGGTGTGCGAGCCCCAAGTGCCTTTATAAGGCAGCAGCTGCAGGGCAGCTATGCCACACTAAACAAGAAAACGTTCAGCGAGATCGCTTAAAAAAATTGCGCTGTTTTGTACATCGCAATGACCGCCAAATTCGTAAAGGAGATCGCTATCCGCTTATGCGTCGTCCAGATTGGCAGCTACTAGCGACATTAAAACGATCACACAAACGATCGCATTAGTATGCGTCGTTATCGGGATCGTTAGCGGGAACGTATAGTGGCATTAATGTCGCAGACTCCCCACAACCTCTTTAATGAAAAGAGTGTGCGAGCCCTCTTATGGAAAAACAGCTGCAGGACAGCGCTATCTGCCACTCATTTGTGCCTCAGAAAGGCGCCCGCGCTGTGGGGGTGAGGGGGTTAAGCTTCTGCCCAGACGGGTAGATGCGACTCACCCAGCTGGTCACGGTGTAGCGTCTTGCCGGGAGGGGAGGAGTGAAAGGCCCGAGGAAGCTTTCAGCCTGCTTCAGTAATGGCCGCCGCGCTGTGCCTCCGATGTACTACATGAGAGAAGCCGGAAAAGGAGACAGCAGTAAAGCGACCGCTCAGAGCGGCGCGAAAATTCAAATAAAAAGGCGCGCAACTCCTCTCTCCCCCGCTCCTATGTCCTGCAGGCATCTACCTGCGGACAAAAAACACCAGTCACCGACATGTATACATGTAACAGCGACTGCCGCAGCAGTCGCTGAAGCACTCAAAACACATTAACATGTTGAGTACTCACCCAGCTGAGCGCCACAGGGACCCCCAGGGATTTGTGGCGCTATGCCCATTGCTTCCCCCCAGGGCGGGGAACGCAGTGACCCCTGCAGCGCGGTTTGCGTCCCCGCCAGGGAAGCCATCCTCACCCCCCCGGGCCGGCAGGGTTCTGCAGGGACCACCATATAGGGTAATACAGATCCGCCAAGGGAGAGGTGGGGGTCCAGCAGCGCTGAGACCCTGAGACCTCTAGACCACTTCTGGTGATCCAAGTCTCTGTCCGATAAAAATAATAAAATCTTCTGAGGAGCTGCTTCCAGCAGCGACTATCCTCTGAGACCTCAAATTTTAAACTGGAGAGCTGAATAGGAGGAGCCCGAGCTGGAGGGGCCGGTCAACACTCTTTTTAATCTGAGGTGTCTATCTCATCTGGGCTCTGCCTACCCACTAGTAATGACTAGTGTGTCTCTCTTCCTTCCATCTGCTGCTGAAATGAATGCTGTCATTTAAAACTACAATTTGTCCTACAAAATACAAGCCTTCTTATGACTTTGAAGCTAGAAGAAGAAATTAGTTGTTGTGGAAACAAGTTTTCTGGTGTTTACAAAGGGGTGTGGCTCACAGGGTAATGCTGAGCTGCGTAAAGACCCCCCCACAGTCCATATCTCTTGAATAATTTGGTGGATTTGGGGTGGGAAGGAATTTTTGGGAGACGGTCTTCTGGTTATTACTAGGACTTATAAATAGTGCAGATTTTCAATGACAAAACTGCATGTGAATGGGGCTAGTTTGACAACACATGCAAGAGTTTCCACAAACTTTATTCAGATAAAATATTTCTACACTGGACTTGAATATGAATATAACGTAATAGACAATCTAATAACGATTTAATTCGGCTTTTAAATACATGAAAAAAAAACATTAAATTTGCAGCCACAAAGCTCTCAACTGGAGGAAGTTAGACGCCACACGACTGTGCTGTCTTAATGACCAGACAGAATTTATGTTATGTTTCCAACAAAGAGAGATCAGTACGTTGCAGCTCTCCGACCAGTAGAGGACTGACCAGAAATCGCAGCTCTCCGACCATACCTCTACTGACCAGAATTCGCAGCTCTCCGACCATACCTCTACTGACCAGAATTCGCAGCTGCCAGACCATACCTCTACTGACCAGAAACCGCAGCTGTCAGACAATACCTCTACTGACCAGAAACCGCAGCTCTCCGACCATACCTCTACTGACCAGAAACCGCAGCTCTCCGACCATACGTCTACTGACCAGAAATCGCAGCTGTCAGACCATACCTCTACTGACCAGAAACCGCAGCTGCCAGACCATACGTCTACTGACCAGAAACCGCAGCTCTCCGACCATACCTCTACTGACCAGAAACCGCAGCTGTTTGACCATACCTCTACTGACCAGAAACCGCAGCTGCCAGACCATACCTCTACTGACCAGAAACCGCAGCTGCCAGACCATACCTCTACTGACCAGAAACCGCAGCTGCCAGACCATACCTCTACTGACCAGAAACCGCAGCTGCCAGACCATAACTCTACTGACCAGAAACCGCAGCTCTCCGACCATACCTCTACTGACCAGAAACCGCAGCTCTCCGACAATACCTCTACTGACCAGAAATCGCAGCTGCCAGACCATACCTCTACTGACCAGAAACCGCGGCTCTCCAACCATACCTCTACTGACCAGAAACCACAGCTCTCCGACCATACCGCTACTGACCAGAAATTGCAGCTGTCAGACCATACCTATACTGACCAGAAACCGCAGCTCTCCGACCATACCCCTACTGACCAGAAATCGCAGCTGCCAGACCATACCTCTACTGACCAGAAACCGCAGCTGCCAGACCATACCTCTACTGACCAGAAACCGCAGCTGTTTGACCATACCTCTACTGACCAGAAACCGCAGCTCTCCGACCATACCTCTAATGACCAGAATTCGCAGCTCTCCGACCATACCTCTACTGACCAGAAATCGCAGCTGCCAGACCATACCTCTACTGACCAGAAACCGCAGCTCTCCGACCATACCTCTACTGACCAGAAACCGCAGCTGCCAGACCATACCTCTACTGACCAGAAACCGCAGCTGTTTGACCATACCTCTACTGACCAGAAACCGCAGCTCTCCGACCATACCTCTACTGACCAGAATTCGCAGCTCTCCGACCATACTTCTACTGACCAGAAATCGCAGCTGCCAGACCATACCTCTACTGAACAGAAATCGCAGCTGTCCGACCATACCTCTACTGACTAGAAAACGCAGCTGTTTGACCGTATATACCTCTACTGACAAGAAATCGCAGCTGTCCGACCATACCTCAACTGACCAGAAATTGCAGCTGTCCAACCATACCTCAACTGACCAGAAATCGCAGCTGTCAGACCATACCTCTACTGACCAGAAATCACAGCTGCCAGACCATACCTCAACTGACCAGAAACCGCAGCTGTCCGACAATACCTCTACTGACCAGAAACCGCAGCTGTTTGACCATACCTCTACTGAACAGAAATCGCAGCTGTCCGACCATACCTCTACTGACTAGAAACCGCAGCAGTTTCACCGTATATACCTCTACTGACAAGAAATCGCAGCTGTCCGACCATACCTCAACTGACCAGAAATTGCAGCTGTCCGACCATACCTCAACTGACCAGAAATCGCAGCTGCCAGACCATACCTCAACTGACCAGAAACCGCAGCTGTTCGACAATACCTCTACTGACCAGAAACCGCAGCTGTTTGACCATACCTCTACTGAACAGAAATCGCAGCTGTCCGACCATACCTCTACTGACTAGAAACCGCAGCTGTTTGACCATACCTCAACTGACCAGAAACCGCAGCTGCCAGACCATACCTCTACTGACCAGAAATCGCAGCTGTCCGACCATACCTCTACTGACCAGAAATCGCAGCTGTCCGACCATACCTCTACAGACCAGAAATCGCAGCTGTCCGACCATACCTCTACAGACCAGAAATCGCAGCTGTCCGACCATACTTCTACTGACCAAAAACCGCAGCTGTTTGACCATACCTCAACTGACCACAGCTGTCTGAACATACAGTACAGAGCAAACGTTTGGACACACCTTCTCACTCAAAGATTTTTCTGTATTTTCATGACTATGAAAATTGTGCATTCACACTGAAGGCATCAAAACTATGAATTAACACATATACTTAACAAAAAAGTGTCAAACAACTGAAAATATGTCTTATATTCTAGGTACTTCACCGGTGTGCCCTGTCAGGTTTAATAAGTGGGATTTCTTGCCTTATAAATGGGGTTGGGACCATCAGTTGTGTTGTGCAGAAGTCTGGTGGATACACAGCTGATAGTCCTACTGAATAGACTGTTAGAATGTGTGTTATGGCAAGAAAAGAGCAGCTAAGTAAAGAAAAATGAGTGGCCATCATTACTTTAAGAAATGAAGGTCATTCAGTCCAAAAAATTGGAAAAACTTTGAAAGTGTCACCAAGTGCAGATGCAAAAACCATCAAGCGCTACAAAGAAACTGGCTCACATGAGGACCGCCCCAGGAAAGGAAGACCAAGAGTGACCTCTGCTTCTGAGGGTAAGTTTATCCGAGTCACCAGCCTCAGAAATCGCAGGTTTACAGCAGCTCAGATTAGAGACCAGGTCAATGTCACACAGAGTTCTAGCAGCAGACACATCTCTACAACAACTGTTAAGAGGAGACTTTGTGCAGCAGGCCTTCAAGGTAAAATAGCTGCTAAGAAACCACTGCTAAGGACAGGCAACAAGCAGAAGAGACTTGTTTGGGCTAAAGAACACAAGGATTGGACATTAGACCAGTGGATATCTGTGCTTTGGTCTGATTAGTCCAAATTTGAGATCTTTGGTTCCAATCACCGTGTCTTTGTGTGACGCAGAAAAGGTGAATGAATGGACCGCAGCTAGCCGAGACCTCTGAGAACATGATTCGGGTCGGTTTTTACTGACCTCAGTGTTGCAATCGCCGTTATTAACAGAATAAAGGCGACCGCAAAAAAAAAAAAAATTCCCATTTTAACTCTCTCTCCTCTGATGTGCTCGCACATCAGAGGAGAGAGAAATGGGGTCCCTCTATCTCCCCCCGGTACCTCCAATGTCCCTGCATCCTCACGTGAAGTCCCCTTGCCCGCGACTTCTTCTGGGAAGATAATGGCAGGGGCATGCGCAGTGCGCCTTCTGAGATCTGCCGGCCAGCACCAATAGGAAATTTTTTCTATTGGCTCATTTTGATCACTGTGATAGACCCTAACACAGTGATCAAAATAAAAAAATAGTAAATCAACCACTCCTTTATCACTCCCTTACTTAGGTAAAAGTAATAAAATAAAAAATGTATTTATTTCCAGTTTTTCATTAGGGTTAGGGTTGGGGTTGGGCTAAGATTCCCAGCCCAGCAGTGTGAATACATTACAACACACTGCGGGGTGGGATCTGGGGCCCCCGATACACGAAGCGCCGCCGGTGACGTCGCAAGGAGTAGAGGCAGGGGCCGGAAACAAGAGGGGGATGATTGACATCTCTGAGGCCGCTGACACAGGGCGAGAAGACATACCTCCCTGACACAATAAAGGCATGTCGGACCGATTATAGAAGTGTATATTTCAGCGTTCCTAGCGATTAAAAACATAAGAGCCACCATCACAGAATGCAGCCTTAGTGCTGCTGAAGGTGGCTCTTTTACTTAAAAAGGCCCTGGGGGGTGACAGGTTCCCTTTACGGTGGCAGGAATTATGAACTATTCCAAATATCAGTCAATATTGCAATAAAACCATCAGGCCTCTGCTAAAAGAAGATATATCACATTTCAACACATTAATGACCCTAAGCATACCACCAAATCAGCAAGAGAAGTTTTAGAACTGCCCAGATCTGAATCAAATTGAAAATCTTTGGATTGACCTGAAGAGGGCGCTGTACGCAGGGGATACCTTCCCAATCTGACAGATATGGAACATTACTGCAAGGAAAAGTGGGCAAAGTATGCCAAATTTAGATATGCCGTGCTGATAGACTCCTTCCCCAAAAGACTCAATGCTATCAAATTCAAAGGGTACTTCAAGAAAGTATTAGTTTAAGGGTGTATATATTTATGCAACCACATTAGTCATGTTTCTTTTTCCATCTCAAGAGATTTCAGTTTATTTCTTTATTGAGTTGTACAGATGGATGACATTAAAGGTAGAAAAAGTTCTCATTCTTCTTGGTAGGATTTTTTCTGGGACAAAAACCTGGCATTTCAACAAGGGTGTGTAGATTTTTTTTCTAGCCGCTGAATAAGCCAAATATTACTGTGTGTCACGTGTAAAAAGACATCATTTGGGTTGAGTCTGAGACACACAGGTGAACAATAAACAGTAATATAACTTTATAATATTCCAGAACTATTGGGCAATATGGACCAACGGATCAAACGAATGATCGCACATAAAAAGGAAATAAAAAAAAAAAAAAAGAAAAATCATTACCTGCCAGTGTGCTTGTGTGCCTGAATGCTCGGACCTGGGAGTCTGAGAGACCAGTCAGGAGGGAAATCACAGTGTCCATCATGTACTCGTCGTATATGATGCTATACTGACACTGCCGGATCAAGACGCCAATGAACTCACAGAAGTTGCTGCGAAACTTTTTCCAGTGAGGGCCAGGCATTGTTAGGGGGTAGTCACCGCTGTCCTAAAAAAAAAAGAAAGATAAAACCTTTTAATATTCTATACTTCTATAAAATAGAAAAAGTCCTAAGCATTCAGCGTGGAAGAATAGGGCTCTGTACATGGCGTATATAGTTCATGCCAAGAATGGAAGCACATCTTGTGAGATCAGGAAAACACTCGCATTTGAGGACAAAATAGCATCCTTGGCTCTAAATATCTGTAAGTCTTAGGAAATACATACATTTCCCATAAAATATCCACATGGATTGCTGCAGTCAATCAGTGAGCTCAGCGGTTCTGCCAGAATTGACGGCACGATCCACTGAGCGCCATTATTTACTGTAGCCAAGAAGCCCAGATGACAGCTCTGCAGACAATAACCAATGACGAGAGCAGCGGCGGAGGCACTGGTCCTGGGGTGGTAAATACACCACAAAAAAAAAGCTCTGCACTGGGTGATGTGTTTTCGGAAGCCGCAAAATCATTTTACTGCACCATGCTGGTATATCCATCATGAGTGAGTGGGATGTATGGAGCATGCTCAGGAGCTGAGCACACTCCACATGCATCAAGTGACAACCAAGTTAAATTAGCAAGCATCCGCCTAACAGCAGTGCCAGGAGCTGTGCTCCACCCGCTGCGGTTAACCATTTAGATGCTGCTGTCAATCTCAGAGCGCTAAGTAAATGGCACAGTTGCCAGTGCTCACGTGCACCAGCATCTATCAGCTCCACACAATGCGGTCATGGGGAGCAGATTGGCTACTATGGCTGTCATAAGCATGCTGAAGTCACCCCACTGCTGTCATCTTCGTATACTCCTGTCAAGCTCAGGTTATAGGATGAGCATCATAGGAGAACATCGACTTCTCTATATACTGCACTATTACAGCATTTATAGCAATTGTGTGTTCAAGTTGTCTAAGGAGCAAAAATAAATAAATAAACTACCCCCTTTTCAATAACTTTCATTTCACCCGATGTGGATTTTTAAAATATCTTTCAGTGCATTATAAGGTAAATTGAATGGTGTCTTTCAAAACGACAAACTCAACCGGGAAAACCAAGCCCCCCATACAGCCATGTCAGGTGAAAAATAAAGTTACAGCTCTTGGAACAAGAAGAAAAAAAAATGAAAGTGCAAAAACAAAAAATGTCTGGGTCCTTAACCACTCCACCTGCGGTTGATTTTCTGTCTCCTTCTTCCAAAAGCCACAACTTTATTTTCCGTCACTATGGCCGCCATGAGGGCTGCATTATGAATTGTACTTTTGAACACCCCCATTGATTTTATCATATAGTGTACTGGAAAAATGGGGGGAAAAAAATCCAAGTGCAGTGAAGTTGCAAAAAACGTGTAATTCAACAACTGTTTTTGTGTTTTTTTTATATTACAATGTTCACTATATGGTAAAACTGACCTTGTAATACGATTCTCCAAGTCAGTACGAGGACGCAGATGCCAAACATGTATAGTTTAAGTGTTGAAAACAAAATTACAAAATTTGTATGAAAAAAAAAAATGTTTGGACGTCTGTTGCCATTGTCTGAGACCTGCAATGTTCTCATTTTTTATGATCTGAGGCTGGGTGACTGCTTTTTTTTTTTTTTGAGGCTTGAGCTGATGTTTTTATTGATGTCATTTTGGGGTAGATTTTGATAGATCGGGCATTTCTGAAAGTAGCAATATCAAACATGTATTTTTTTTAATGTTTTATTTATAATGGGGCAAAAATGAGGTGACTTGAACTTGTGTTTTTTTTTTTTTTCATTTTTAAAACTTTTCTCCCACTTTTTACTTTAAGGCTACGTGCCCACTATCAGAAATAGCAGCATCCGAAACACTGGGTTCTACATTCAAAGCACAGAGGATGGGATTTCTAGAAATCTTATGCCCACTGAGCTTCTATTTACCACTGCGCAAACTCAACTGTGGTGCAGGTTTACAAGCCCCAGCACGTCAATTTCCGTAGCAGAGATGCTAGTGTCTGCTGCGGAGTTTGACCAACTGAATGTCATTACATGCGTTTAATCCACATGTACTGACAATCAAGCAGGGCTGTGGAGTCGGAGTCATGGAAATTGAGGAGTTGGAGGTTTGGCTTACTGACTCCACAACCCTGGTATGAGGGAGTCGGAGTCACGGAAATTGAGGAGTTGGAGTCGGAGGTTTGGCTTACTGACTCCACAACCCTGGTATGACGGAGTCGGAGTCATGGAAATTGAGGAGTCGGGAGGTTTGGCTTACCGACACAGCCACACTGCTGTCAGTGATTTACAGCAGCATTTAATTTTTGTCGTCTGTCATGAAGGGGTTAAAGGGCTAAGCAGCCGTAGTAAAAATTGATGTAAACCTCTTTACAATTTGCCATGAATTCTGAATGTCTGTCCAAAAGTCAATACAAAGTTAGTTTTAACATTTTACTTTATACCTCATCAAATTCTTCAGTCATTTTTCGGATAATTTCAGCATTCTGCATATTCCTGAACATTTCAATTCTTACCGTACCTGTAAGTAGCAGAAAGATTATAAAAGTTTCAGAAGACTTTTTTTTTTTACAGTTATAGTCAACAAACAAAAATATAACTCATTAATAATAAAAGTGAAAAAAAAAAAATACATACACAGGATGGGGAGTGGACATGTAGGGAGGTGCAATTTGTGAGCCAGTAATGGGATCTTTCTTATACTAACAGTATAAAAGCTCCACATTATTGCACAGTTACATGATGAAAAGACCCTTTAAAAAAAAAAAAAATCAAACATAATATCTAATTAGGTTGTACAAAAACCCCTATATGTGCAGTGGCCCGAGGAGAGTGGAGTATGGAAACAGCCCATCTATGCAGATTCCTTATTAACAGATTAAAAATCCCAAAATACCTTATAAAAGAAACACATCCCATAAGGTTGTGATGCCTTATTGATCAGTCTACATTATTAAATCCCATCATCTGGACGGCACACAGCTACTTACATAACGGAAGCTAATTATGCTCTCACATTACTAAGGCGTCAGCGGCTCGGACGGCCCACCACGCTCTTCTTACCTTTACACCCTGAACACTGGATGAAGAAGTTTATCAAGTCCAGAAGTGCAATATCTCGGTCCTGCTTATAAGATTCAATCCAGTCGTCGACTACAGACTGTGGAGGAAAAAGGCCATGGCTCGGGTCAGTGACATTAATCAGAATGTCTCCTTGAATTCGCTCTAACATCTCAGACTTTCATGACTTATTTAAAGGGAATGGAATTTTTTTTCTTATCTCGTGAAGCAGTGTCAGGAATGTGATAGATTTTTCCTTTACAGTAAAGTAACAAAAGCTCTATACTAAACACTTATGTATTTTTTGTGGTCAGCGCGCTCATCCAATATTGGTGCGGCGTTTAAGAATCACATTAGGCCTGACACCCCAATTAAATCTTTATGTATAAATGTAAGGAGTCTGCAGCTTAGATTGCAACCCGCAGCACCCGACAAAGCAAGGTCTTCAGGAAGGAAAATTCTGCACCACAATCTGCCATCTTGACCGTCGCAATTACCTGCATGGCGCTCTTGCCCATCTTCACAACGTCAAAGAGGGTGACTGGCTCGCCTTCTCCATTCTGTTGAGGATGTCCGTTTGCCCTCCCTCTTCCCCTGGATCCAGGCTCTCCCCGACTCCTCTCACCTGGAGTCTTTCGCGGTTTCTTTATGGCAGACTACAAACAGAAGGAGTAATTGAGGACGAGCTTTCCGTCATGTAACCAGGCACGTCATTCAGAGATCACAGCGCCACTTACCGGGGGCCTCCCTGGACGCCCTCTTTTTCTCTTCCCCTTCACCTCTATATCTTCCACAATTTCAGTGCTCATCTCGCTTGCCACGGCGGACATGTCTGTGTGCACTGTAGCGCTCTCATTTGTGGAGTCCCTAAGAGAAAGTGTACATTGCACTCGGTTCTCTAGATCAGGGAAACGATACTTGAAACACTAAAAGTGCAAGACAAGAACTTACTGCAAAACCGACAGCTCGGAAGTAATCATTGCTGCAGAAGTTTTCTTTCCAGACGAGCTATAATCCCAGGGAGAATTGCTGCCAAATGTTATCTTCAGGCTAAGTTATTGGAAATTGCTCCGCGATAAACCTAGAAAAATGAGCAACATGACAATTGTTAGAAAAATCCATTTCTCCCATTGTATAAGACGCAACATTGAGTGATGGAGTCAGTCACATTTTGGATAAGAGATGCCAGATATCAGCCCCTTATCTGTATCAAAGGGGATGATACCAAGATTGAACGCTACCTTCTACCCCATGGGTAGGCAATCGCTAATTTATGGGGGCTTAACCACTTAGAAACCCACCACAGTAGAGTCGAGGTCCAGTGGTCGCACATCTGCTCCACTCATGCTCTATAGGACTGCCGAAATATCCGAGAACGGCAGTCACCATAAAGAGATAACTATTAATATTGGCAAAACCCCTTTAAGGATAAATGCTGCTAAGGTTATTATTGCACTATAGACTGTCACTACATCAAAGTCTCCTGTAGTAATAAGACATTGAATTTTCCAAACAGAAGGGTGGGAACGGGGAGAAACATCTATATCCAGCAGCACAAAATAAGTTGAGGACCCAACATCAGTACAAAAGCGGTTACATTATAGGGACCTATTCAGATTAAAATGGATTTTGAGGGGCTTATAAATTGGAAAATCCCCAAAAGTGAGGCCATTTTAAAAACCGCACCCCTCATTTCGACAACAGTTTAACACTTCAGATGCTACACAGGAATTAACGCAAAGTGGAATGAAAAGAAAAATATCAATTTTGACCTTTAAAATCTTGCTTTAGCCCCAAATTTCTCACTTTTGCAAAAGGAAATACTAAAAAGTGGACCCCAGTTTGTTACCCACTTTCTTTCGAGCGCAGCGATGCCCCACATGCAGTCAACAGGTCTATTTGGACAAACGGCCGGGCTCGGAGCGGAAGGAGCAATGCTTGAATTTTGAAACAAATTGGCTGAAACAGATAGACAACTGACACCATTTTGGAAACTACACCCCCCTCAAGGATTTTATCCAGGGGTATAGGGAGGATTTTCAACCCCAAAATACTACACAGAATTTAATAACATTAGGTCATCATATTGAATCTCTCGTCACTAGTGTTGAGCGCAAGTCACGCTACTCGAGATTGCATCAGCTGCTCGGATATGTACAGAGTATCGCTGGTGCTTGTTTCCCTGCCCCGCATGTTTTGCAGCTTATAGACACCCAAAAACCACATGAGGGGATTATCCATATATGATAGGAAATCCCTGTATGTTATTACTTGGGTTGGAATTGATTGTCTTTAAAAAAAACAAAAAAAAACAAAAACAACCCAACTCTAATGATATACTAATTATTGGCTTTTGATCACTGTGTTAGGGTGTATCTCAGTGATCAAAAGGCACCAATAGGAAAAATCCCTGCTGTTACTGGGTGCCCGCCAACAGATCATGGGTGCCCACTCATTAAGGTAATGAATATTCACCTCTCCACTCCCATAGGCGTGGAGAGAGGTGAAAATTCTTTCCCTTAATGAGCGAGGACACGTGATCGCTCGGCTGCAGGAGCAGCTGGCACAGGAACAAGATGCTGCGAGGGCGTGCAGGGAAGACAAGTAGGATTTTTTTTTTAATGCTTTTCTCATGGGGGCCATACATACAAGAATGGGAATGAGGAACCATGCAGACCAGGATGGGGATAAGGAGCCATGCGCACAAGAATGGGAATAAGGAGCCATGCAGACAAGGATGGAAAAAAGGAGCCATGCAGACAAGGATGGGGATAAGGAGCCATGCAGACAAGGATGGGGATAAGGAGCCATGCAGACAAGGATGGGGATAAGGAGCCATGCAGACAAGGATGGGGATAAGGAGCCATGCAGACAAGGATGGGGATAAGGAGCCATGCAGACAAGGATGGGGATAAGGAGCTATGCAGACATTCATTGAATACATGCGATTACGTGTCCAGGGACTGAAAAATCCAGTCCTATTCGTGTTCTCCCAGGTCTCAGCTATCCCTGAGGGATCACCATTTTAAAACAGCAATGAGGGAATAAGGCCCCTTAGTGGCCGCCATATTAATGCATATTAGCAGTCGTTAAGGGGTTAAAATCTAATCTTCTCCACAAGTCTTCCTTTATGACAAAGTGATATTGCTCTGTTGTCACCTCTTGATCACTTGTAAAGGAAAAAATAAGTTCTGTAACGCAGAACTAGTGCATTCGTCATATGACCTGGTGTTTCTAAGGCTGCTTTATTTTCTGTGAGGTTTTTTTTTAAAATTTTTGTCCTTTTTCTGTGAACCGGTTTTAAGAATGGACATGCTGCAGATTTGTAAAAACAACAACAATATGATGGTTCTAATCTGAAAGGAAAAAAAAAAGCAGCATGAGCATGGGATTTCAGAAATCTCATTTACTTGGCTGGTGTCACGATTCATTATGAGATTCGTGGCAGCTCTGGTTCTGCTGTAATTTAAATGTCGTTTTTTCCTTTTGGTCCAGCAAGAGTTGATGTCAGCATCTTGCTGGCAGCTTCTTTTAAGTTGGTCATCTGATGTAGGTTGGTAGCCACGCCCACCTTCCTTTAAATAGTCACATGACTCATCAGCTGATAGTGGGTAATAAAGTTACTCTATGCAGGCCGGCTTGGAGTGGGGAGCTCTTTTGTAACTGGTATTGCTGCTGTGGGAGTTCGGATTCCTGGTGCCGAATTCTGTGCCGCTTTGGAGCTTAGCAGCAGAGCCTGAAGCTGAGTATTTATTCATTCATCTTTGTCTGTTCCATGTTTGTCACTTCCCTTGTGTTTTACCATCTTCAGTGGCAAGGCTAGCGTCCTTGCCGGACAGTCAGGGACTAGGCACGTGACGGCGGCGGGGGGAAGGACCCACATAGGGAGTTAGCGGAACTTAGACATTGAATAGTGTCAGGAAGTGTCCCAACCCTCACTCCCTACTGTTAGGGCCTTCCTCTCCCTTTTCTATCCAGTAGTATCTGTATGCCGTGTCGCCCGCCGGACTTACCTATGTCCGAGTGTGACAGCCAGTACAGAAAACAACTCTTAAGATGCAAAAATGCACAGAAAAAAAACATCAAAATCATAGCAAAAAAGTGTGGACATACCAAAAGGATACACTACCACATTTGGTGACTGACACTGAAGATTTTTTGCAGAATTTCTTCACCAAACATGGAAATTAAGTTATTTGTGGTGTTTTTTTTTTTTTACGAGTTTTTCTCTTTTTTATAGGTCATGTTTTAAATTAAGCTTTGTTTTTGATACTTCCTGGTATTTGGCTTTGACAAACCTATTCGGCAGCCATGTGCAGACACATGCATTTTTACCTGCAGACTTTCTGCATTTATTCCAAGTCTTTGGGGAAAATTTGCACATAAAACTCAGCGTACCTCAAGTGAAAGTGGCATGTTGTGAGACTGAAAAGCACTGCAGGTCAGTTTACCATGTACAAGAAAGTAAAAGATAAAAAAAAAAAAACAGTGGCCATGAGATTTTTTTTTTTTTTTTTTAAATACCATCCACTTTGCTGGAACTGTAAGATGCTTCATTTTCTGCACAGTGAGAATACGAAGCAACAAGAACTCATCATGGGAACTAAAGAGCAGGAATAATGTCAGGACATTGAAACAGTTAAAGAAAATCCTATTTTAGTGGCTGCCACTAGGTGGCTATGTGTCTCAGAGTAAATTAAGTTTACTTTGTTTAAGAAGTGTTCTGGCTCCTGCTGTGTTTACCTCCCGTGCAATGACGGCGGATTACTATTGTGTAGTACGACGCTGGGCCATCATCATCATCATCACATCGCAGCTCTGCTGATCCTTCACCTACACAAGCAAAGCAGCATCAATAATGGCAGGCAGGAACACAGAGGAACACGTCCTTATCTGACCTCCAGCTTCCTAAGCTTGGGCTGTAGTGTGGTCACCATGAGGTCATCACAATTCATAGCCTTAGTTTCACCTCATGGGACACAACGCCGCCATCACGTTTTCAAGGTTAGTGGCAGCTTTATAACAGTTTTGATGATTCTCCACCTACCAAGCTTAGTGAATATAATATACACCTGTTCATATGGGATATGTGTTCATTCCTCTATTATCTACATGTACATGTATTTCACGTTCATTCTCCACCTACCAAGCACAGGGAACATAATATACACCTGATTATATGGGATATGTGTTCATTCCCCAATTATCTACATATATTCCATGTTCATTCCCCACCTATAAAGCTCAAGAAATATAATAGACACCTGTTTATATGGGATATGTGTTCATTCTCCTATTTTATACATATACTAGCTGTAGTACCCGGCTTCGCCCGGGTTAATTAATAACTGCTGTTAGCTGTAACAAAATAGACTATGTTAACAAAAATTTATTCTGCACATAAAAATCACACACCAAAACGTGCGGGGGTTAAAATTTCCATTCAACACATAGCCTATGATGCTCCTGGGGTTGAGATGTGCGGGCATGCAAAATTTCATGCCCGTAAGTACAACGGTGCAGATTCCTATCCCGGGCCAAAATTATTTGCCGATTTGGAATGCGCGGGGTTAAAATTTCGACTCAAAACCTAGCCTATGACGCTCCCGGGGTCGAGACGTGCGGGTGTGCAAAATTTCATGCCCGTAAATGCAGATTCCTATGCCGGACATACACACAAGCATTCAGCTTTCTCCCCATTATGTAGATAGGGCCAAAATTGTTTGGCGATTTGGAACGTGCAGGGTTAAAATTTCCATTCAACACATAGCCTATGATGCTCCTGGGGTTGAGATGTGCGGGCATGCAAAATTTCATGCCCGTAAGTACAACGGTGCAGATTCCTATCCCGGGCCAAAATTATTTGCCGATTTGGAATGCGCGGGGTTAAAATTTCGACTCAAAACCTAGCCTATGACGATCCCGGGGTCGAGACGTGCGGGTGTGCAAAATTTCATGCCCGTAAATGCAGATTCCTATGCCGGACATACACACAAGCATTCAGCTTTCTCCCCATTATGTAGATAGGGCCAAAATTGTTTGGCGATTTGGAACGCGCGGGGTTAAAATTTCGATTCAAAACATAGCCTAGGACGCTTTTGGGGTCGAGACGTGCGGGCGTGCAAAATTTCATGCCCGTAAGTGCGACGGTGCAGATTCCAATCCCGGACAAACATACCCACATACATACACACATACATACATTCAGCTTTATATATTAGATTCCATGTTCATTCCCCACCTACCAAGCTCAGGGAATATAATATACACCTCCTTATATGGGATATGTGATCATTCCCCTATTATCTACATACAGGGGTTGGACAAAATAATGGAAACCCCTAATGTTTTGGCATCATAATCTTCGAACATTTTATAAACATGCAAACCATGACATATGGTAATGTTTTGCAGTTGATTATTTGTGTTATGTGATATGTGTATGTAAATTAACTGTTTGTTTTGCAGAATTGTAAGAACATTGATGAGAACCTGATACCAATGGCAGACCTCTCGGATTTTCAAAGAGGCCAAATTGTTGGTGCTGGTATGGCAGGCGCTAGTGTAACCGAAAGTGCCCGAATGCTTGGCGTGTCAAGAGTCTCCAAAGTAATGACTGCGTTTGAAGGAGAAGGAAAAATGTCCGCAGCAAAGCACAGGTCCGGCCGAAAGTCAAAGTTGACAGAGAGACCGTCGGACTCTAAAGCGAATTGTGAGAGAGGATCGCAAGACCACGGCTCCGAAAATCACTGCTGAGCTCAATGAACACCTACAGAACCCAGTTTCCACGAAAACGGTTTGTCGGGAGCTGAACAAATCTGGATTCCACGGAAGAGTTGCAATTCGAAAACTGCTGCTCTCAATGACAAATGTTTCCAAGCGTTTAGAGTGGTGAAGAAACCTCCAGAATTGGTCCCTCGAGCCGTGGAAACATGTGATGTTCTCAGACGAATCATCGTTTACCCTATTTCCGACCTCCGGCCGCGTGTACGTTTGGAGACATCCGAAAGAAGCATTTCATCCAGACTGCCTTCTCCCAACCGTAAAGCATGGCGGAGGTTCTGTGATGATCTGGGGTGCTATTTCGTGGAGATCCGCCGGGCCAATGATATCTCTTCATGAAAGAATTAACAGCAGCGATTATTTAGGCATTTTGGGTGACCAAGTGCATCCTATGGTTCAAGCACTGTTCCTGGAGGGGAACGCCATCTTTCAGGATGATAATGCACCAATTCATACAGCTAGAATCGTTAAAGCATGGCACGAGGAACATTCTAATGAAGTTGAGCATCTCATCTGCCCCCACAATCCCCAGACCTCAACATTATTGAGCATTTATGGTCGATTTTAGAGATTCAAGTTAGACGTCGATTTCTGCCACCATCGTCGCTCAAAGAACTGGAGGGTTTTTTCACTGAAGAATGGGCTAAAATTCCTTTGGAAACCATTCACACCTTGTATGAATCCATACCTCGGAGAATTGAGGCTGTAATCACCGCAAAAGGTGGACCTACACCATATTAAACTAAATTTTGTTGATGCTTCCAGGTGTTTCCATTATTATGTCCAACCCCTGTATATTTCATGTGCATTCCCCACCTACCAAGAACAGGGAATATAATATACACCTGTTTATATGGGATATGTGATCATTCCCCTATTATCTACATATAGTTTATTCCCCACCTACCAAGCTCAGGGAATATAATATACACCTGCTTATATGGGATATGTGATCAATCCCCTATTATCTACATATATTCCATGTTCATTCCCAACCTACCAAGCACAGGGAATATAATATACACCTGTTTATATGGGATATGTGATCATTCCCCTATTACCTACATATATTTCATGTTTATTCCCCACCTACCAAGCTCAGGGAATATAATATACACCTGTTTATATGGGATATGTGATCATTCCCCTATTATCTACATATATTCCATGTTCATTCCCCACCTATAAAGCACAGGGAATATAATATACACCTGTTCATATGGGATATGTGATCATTCCCCTATTATCTACATATATTCCATGTTCATTCCCCACCTATAAAGCACAGGGAATATAATATACACCTGTTCATATGGGATATGTGATCATTCCCCTATTATCTACATATATTCCATGTTCATTCCCCACCTATAAAGCACAGGGAATATAATATACACCTGTTCATATGGGATATGTGATCATTCTCCTATTCTCTACATAAATTCCATGTTCATTCCCCACCTATAAAGCTCAGGGAATATAATATACACCTGTTTATATAGGATATGTGTTCATACCCCTATTATCTATATATATATTCCATGTTCATTCCCCACCTACCAAGCACAGGGAACATAATATACACCTGTTTATATAGGATATGTGTTCATACCCCTATTATCTATATATATATTCCATGTTCATTCCATGTGATTCCTATTACACCTCTACATACTTCTGGACCAATTAGTTATGTTCATTCTTTTTTCTTCATTCTTTTTAGTATGGCCCGTTTTGCTGTATCTATGGGGATCTTTTTTTTGTGTAATTTCTTTATATGTCTTTTATGGAACAAACAAACCCACCAAGAAAAGCACTTCAGAGTAAATTCCTGAACAGCACAATAACGTGGGAAATTAAAGGGTCCACTAGGTTCAGAATCTGTCCATGGGCTGCAACTAGTATTCACCCTCAACGCATTCAAGTGAATGGTGTTGAGCTGCAATACCACACACAACCTGAGAGGCAACTGAGGCGCTATACTAATATACTCCTGCACCATGACTTCTTTGAGATGTGCGAAAACCTAGCAAATTTTCAGAAGGAAGACGATTCAGAAAGGGGCTTCCGAGTGAAAGGCGGCTGCAGAACGGCCGGGTCACTTCTTTCAACAGTTTTGTGTCTTTGGAAACCTTGAGCTGCAAGAAGCTGAAAGGAGAACATAGGAGCAGCGGTCATATATTGCTGCACTTATTCTTTCTTTAGTTTCTCTTTTTTGGGCGGGGGTAGGAGCGCAGCACTTTCAGGCTCACTCATACCCTATAGGTGCACGCTTCATACTCCCGAGATATAATGTATGACCCCAGCCTCACAGATTATCTGAAGAGGATTTTATTAAAGGAGAACATTTTGCAAAAGACATTTAAATGTAAGGCACCGTAGCAGCATATTTCTTGTGGTATAACACGTCGGTATTATTGATCTAGGTATTGACCACCTCCACATAAATCTGGTGTCAGAGCATTCACCGTCACTAGGAATGAAGAGTCCGTCCGTACTCCCCCTTAAACTTTATACACTGATGTAGGCCTGCAACTCCGAGACCGCCTGTGTGATCACCAGCAAGAGGTGCCAAGCTGCAATGCTCCTGGGAAACTCAATATGCAGACAGCCTGTTCACAGAGGATGAGAGGCGCCACCTGCTGGATGAAGCAATCCTAAGAGTCAATATTTTGTCACATGACTTTAGATATTCAGCCAAATCATAAGCTCCACGTGCAGACCGTTGTTTTAGAGAGTTTGCCCTTACTGGTGTAAAGAAGGAAAACGAGCTGGCAGGGTGAGTGGCCTTTGATAGGGGGTCTATTGGGTAAGGTGTCTCATTATAGACTTTTAAGACTGCTTCTTCCAACAGGTGGCACTGCAGTCCCTGCGCTCGCCCCCTATGAAGTGGACACTCGCATAGGATCACAGGAAAGCGCAACCAGAAGGCTGCAAACTATGAGCGAAAGATTAGGCCGATAGTGCCACCGCTGTGTGTGCACAAACCTATTATGTAGGGCAGTAAAAGGAGCGCTGTTAGTGTGCCAAACAGCAGTAATAGGGACATATGGCAACAGATCAGTATTGGGGTATCAGCAGGATGAGGAGGTTGTGCAAATTTGGGGTTAGATGGGGGCAGCGCAGGTAATGCGAGAAGTCAGATGTGTCTATCATAATCTCTGCCGACGAGTTGCGGCTGGAAGATGTTCTGTCGGTCTGAGCAAGATGGAATAGACAGGAGAAATTAAAGGGAATCTGTCACCCCATTTTTGCCCTATGAGATAGGGCCACCGCCATCAGGGGCTTATCCACAGCATTCTGGAATGCTGTAGATAAGCCCCCGATGTCACCTGAAAGTGAAGAAAAACGAGTTATATTATACTCACCCAGGGGCGGTCCGTCTTCCGGTCGGGTCCGATGGACGTCGCGGTCCGCTCCGGTCCGGGGCCTCTAATCTTGTAGCGAAGCCGGCCTCTTCTTTCCGTCCCGTCGCGGCTCCTGCGCAGGCTCTGCAGTGCGCACTGCAGTACTCTGCTCTACCCTCACCAGGGCAGATCAGTGCGCCTGCGTAGGAGCCGCGACGGGACGGAAATTAGAGGCCGGCCTTGCTACAAGATGGGAGGCCCCGGACCGCAACGCCCATAGGCCCCGACCAGACGGCGGACCGCCCCTGGGTGAGTATAATATAACTCGTTTTTCTTCACTTTCAGGTGACATCGGGGGCTTATCTAAAGCATTCCAGAATGCTATAGATAAGCCCTGATGGTGGTGGCCCTATCTCATAGGGCAAAAATGGGGTGACAGATTCCCTTTAACGACTCCACCAGAAACATCAGCTGTAAATCACCATCTATAACTATATCACCATATGGTGGTAATATCAGTGTAGATTTTCAGTAGCAGTCCGGTCATCTGCTGAGGTTCCCCTATATTCACAATTGGGGTACGCCACCTTAGTAGTAATAAGGCCCACCCAGATGTTTCGCCCCTCTGAGCTGAACCCTGGCTACACCTCTGTCAAGTCGGATCTGGCATTCGATTTCACAATACAAACTGCATACATTAAAAGACATCTCAGACCTGATGAGGCTGGTATATTTACTTGCACAGCCATTATGTCATGGATTTTCAAAGACAACAGCCACATAAGGTTTAAGAAATGAATGCTTATTGTTGGTATTGTGAAATTTGGTGACAGATCTACTAAGGCAGGGTTCCCCAACTCCAGTCCTCAAGACCCACCATCAGGTCATGTTTTCAGGATTTCCTTTGTATTGCACAGGTGATGCAATTAGCACTTGTGCAATACTAAGGAAATCCTGAAAACATGACTTGTTGGTGGGCCTTGAGGACTGGAGTTGGGGAACCCTGTACTAAGGTATATGTACATGAACAAACTATCACAAAACAAGCACCAACAATATAACGAGTTGGTCGGTATTCGTCCTTGCACGGGCCGACACATACACTGCTGACTGCAAGGATTCTGTCAGCAGCCACAGTCTGGCTAGCTGACCGGTGGCTTGTCTAATGTCAGCACAGATAATAGAATTTGAGAAGAAAAAGAAAAAAAAAACTGCACACAAAACTGCAAACGCTGCATTTTTTTTTTTTTTATGTGTGACCAAAATTTCATAACATCAATTTAAAAATGGAAAGACACGTTACCATGTAGTCAGGAGAGCACTGTCAGAATACCTGCTTATGTCACCTCTACAAAATAGGATTCATTAAAGAGAACTTCACCAGTTTTTACTACCCAACTGAAAGCTGCATGATATAGGGGCAGAGACCCAGCTTCCAGCGATGTGTCACTTACTTTACCTGAGGGATGCGGTTTTAACTAAAAACTGTTAATCTCTGCATTCAGAGAACTAGCAGAGTTCTGTATAAATCCACCCACACCACTGATTGGCTGCTTTCTGTCCACAACGTGCATAGGCAGAAAGCAGCCAGTGGTGTGGTTGGGTTGGACTACTTGGCAGAAGCCAATTAGACGTCTAGTGAAACGCCTGCTGGTAAAAGTGATTTTATAAAAACTACAGCAAGCAGCCCAGAAAGGGAGACATTACTGGAATCAGAATCTCTGCACCCACATTATGCAGCTCTAAGATTAGGTAGCAAAAACGTTGATTCTTTTCAAATCAAATTGCCCACTACTCTAACAACCCCTTCTTAAATATTGTATTCTCAGAGCATAATATAAAAATAACAGATACTCACCCCCAGCAGTGTTACCAACAATGCGTGTGCCGCGTCTCCCAGGGCTCGCATGCCATTGCTATGCTGTGTGAGCACTTCTGCCAACGTCATGCAAGTCCTGTAAGACTCGGCCCTGACATTACTAGAACGGTGCTGGAGTATTGTATCTGTTACGTTTATTTTACATTAGGGAATATAATATTTAAAGAAGCTCTCACATCAAATGTTTATTTTCTTAATATACTGCAATCACCATATTATATAGCACTGTGTGCTTATAATTGCTCATTCTGTCTTTCTACCCAGCTAATTCTTCTCTTAATTTTCCATTACATCACATGATTAAAAACGGACTTGCTGAATTCGTCTAATCTCTATGTAGAAACAGGAGGTAAATTTCCCTGCACCAGTCAGGAGTTACTGCAAAAGTCCCTGGCAGGGGGGAGAAGCGGATCAGCGGGGTCAGGAGGTGCAGATAGGATTGAGAAATGGAGGGAAAAGAGTCTACCTGTTTCTACGTAGAGCAGAGAAAAGAGAAGCATTACCTGGGTAGAAAGGCAAAATGAGCAATTGTAAATACACAGTGCTATATAATATGACTGAAATATATTAAGAGGATAAAAACTGATGGGAGGAGGAGGGCTTCTTTAAGAAGGGGCGGTGCTAGTAGTGGACAACACCTTTAAACTAAAAACAGAAGAAAAAAAAAAATAAGGACTTTCTTTAGTGCAGTCTTGGTCTATAGATCACAGTATAGAGGTTTTCCAGCCTGTGCAGCTTCCAGTAATCAATATTTTGCTTTATAGACTTACTACAATGTTAAAACTAAAGATAAACTATTACTTTGATGCAGAATTACCACTGTAGATTGAAGACATTATAATGTGCAACTATAACACCATAAACTGGTTCCAACGCTCCAAAAAGTTCCCCCATAAGGACAACAGCTAACTAATACATTCAGTACAGTGCCAAAGTGGTCAGAATGTCTGAGGTGGTATATACCCATCACACATGCTGTATACAGTCATACGCTCATGTACTCGTTTACTCTGACCTATTACTCTCCCCTCTGTGCAGGACGGTCTCCTCCCTGACCTCTCACTCTCTCTCCATATAGGACAGTCTCCTCCCTAAAATCTTACTCTCCCTCCGTATGGGAAGGTCTCCTCCCTGACCTCTTACTCTCCCTCTGTATGGGAAGGTCTCCTCCCTGACCTCGTACTCTTCCTGTGTATAGGACGGTCTCCTCCCTGACCTTTTACTCTCCTTCTGTACAGGACGGTCTCCTCACTGACCTCTTACTCTCCCTCCGTATAAGACGGTCTCCTCACTGACCTCTTACTCTTCCTCCGTATAGTAAGGTCTCCTCCTGACCTCTTACTCTTCCTCCGTATAGGAAGGTTTCCTCCCTGACCTCTTACTCTCCCTCCGTATAGGACGCTCTCCTCCCTGACCTCTTACTCTCCCTCCGTATAGGACGCTCTCCTCCCTGACCTCTTACTCTCTCTCCATATAGGACGGTCTCCTCCCTAACCTCTTACTCTCCTCCGTATGAGAAGGTCTCCTCCCTGACCTCTTACTCTCCCTCTGTATATGACTGTCTCCTCCCTGAACTTTTACTCTTCCTGTGTATAGGACGGTCTCCTCCCTGACCTCTTACTCTCCCCTCTGTATAGGACGGTCTCCTCCCTGACCTCTTACTCTCCCCTTTGTTTTGGACGGTCTCCTCCCTGACCTCTTACTCTCCCCTCTGTATAGGACGGTCTCCTCCCTGACCTCTTACTCTCCCTCCGTATAGGACGGTCTCCTCCCTGACCTCTTACTCTCCCCTCTGTATAGGACGGTCTCCTCCCTGACCTCTTACTCTCCCCTCTGTATAGGACGGTCTCCTCCCTGACCTCTTACTCTCCCCTCTGTATAGGACAGTCTCCTCCCTGACCTCTTACTCTCCCCTCTGTATAGGACGGTCTCCTCCCTGACCTCTTACTCTCACTCTGCATAGGACGGTCTCCTCCCTGACCTCTTACTCTCCCCTCTGCATAGGACGGTTTCCTCCCTGACCTCTTACTCTCCCTCTGTATAGGACGGTTTCCTCCCTGACCTATCTGCTCTGTACTTTCTCTTGGCTCTTCCTTGCTTCACTATTCTGCTGTGTACCACTCTACAGAAGGGGAGGACGTCAGGAAAAAAAAAAAAAATCAATGGCAGCAGAACCTAAAGGAGAAGCACATTGCTTATATTTATTCCCACTATTTATGACAAGCCGCTTTCCTTTTATGCCTGGCTCTAGTCTAAAACTGCTCAGAAGTTCTCAATTATCTGAAAAACAGCAACAAAAATTATGAGTAACATTTATCTGCCTTAACTAGTAATCATATTACATGGATCAGACCTACCACTCATGGAGAGGGGAGCAAGTCTACCTGTAATATGTGCACAAGTAGATGCTTAAAGTGTACGCTACATTTTAATGAAATTTTATATCATATCTTAGCGAAATCTGCTTCTTTCTCCCCTGGACTGATTTTCCACACTCAATTCATGGTTACAATCTGATACAGTAAAGATGTATATCTTCGTACCGTGTTAGCCAGTAGATAGAAAAATATTTAGAGTTGAGAGTCCTCAGTGGTTGATACCTTTTAATGGCTAACTGAAAAGATGGTAACAAATTGCAAGCTTTCGAGACTACTCAGGTCTCTTCATCAGGCTGAACTAATACAAAATGTGAAGAATCACATATTTATACACAAAAACACAGAAAAAATGCAATAGGTAAGACAAGTCACTTGTCTTACCTATTGCATTTTTTCTGTGTTTTTGTGTATAAATATGTGATTCTTCACATTTTGTATTAGTTCAGCCTGATGAAGAGACCTGAGTAGTCTCGAAAGCTTGCAATTTGTTACCATCTTTTCAGTTAGCCATTAAAAGGTATCAACCACTGAGGACTCTCAACTCTAAATATTTTTCTGGTTACAATCTGGAAATCTGTATACAGTGAAGACAGATATTCCAATATTGAGATAGATGACAGTTTGTGCTTGTAAAGTGTTATGGAGGGGGGAGAAGCTAGAGGCCGACAGACATTTCCTGTAGTTGCAGTTCTCCATAGAACTTTATCAGCTCCAAGTGTCATCTACTGTAAGAGGTAGAATCAGTCTTCAGTGAATACAGATTTTCCTGTGAATTGAGAATTTGGGGAGTTGAAAGATCAGTCCAGGAGGAGAAAGAAGCAATGACTGTTTAAGACCCCCATACACACTAGAGAGCTGTCAAGAAGACCACTCTCTCTCCAGACTCCCCTATGCACAGGAACCCACGGCTCAGCCAAGTGCTTCTGTGTTGTTCTCCATTAGAATTGAGGCTCGACTACAGCTTTTCTTATGGAGAACAAAAGGATCGGATATTGTAAGTTCAACATCTCAGATCCTTATCTCCCTTGAAATCATCAGTTTAGTCTAATGTGTATGGGGCCTCTAATACAAAGTACATGGTGGCTTTACAAACCAAAGAACATGGAGCTGCTACAGGGCCCTTGAAGAATAGTGGCCCAGACCTGGCTTGTACTATCTATCTTAATACTACAGTAGGTGATCAGAGGAACAGCACTGAGATGGGCAACTGGCCGACGGCTCATTCAAATGTTGTGAAGGGAGAAACTGAAAGCCGGCTCTTCTGTATGAAGAGCGAAAACTCAATAGAAGAATGGGTGGTCATTATAATCACTGCTAATGAAAAGAGGAGCAGGGGAGGCTGGAATATAGGCAGTGGTTCACTAGGAGGTCGTCTGACAGCTCCGCAGCCATGGACTTCTGACCAGGGTCCTGTAAATGTATTCGCTCATCTCTGACTACAGCTATTGGTACTAGATCACTGGAGAGGTGTTGCTAATCCGGAGAATTAGAAGGATTGCCATGTTAGGAGTTTTGAAGGAATATTTTTCCTAAAATAGATAAATTGTCTCGTCTCGGGGGTGTTTGTCTTCTGCTGAATGGATGTTGCAGGATAACAAGTTGGACTTGAGCGGCTTGTGCCGTTTCCAGCCTCGTTTTGTTACTTTCCATGTAACAATCACATCTGATCATGTTCTTGCTCCCGAAAACACATCAATATTTCATCAGAATCTGTAAGTAAAGCATCCGTGGCGTAGTAACCACAAGATATATGATGTGGGATTACGGACACCGTCCAGAGCTCCGCTCGTACACAGTCTACAGATTACTACACACCGTAAACTACACTTGGCAAACAGACTAACGCTCTTAACCTCAAAACAGAAGACTCTGCCCTGCAGACTCGAGCGGCTTCCCGTATGATCAGTGCTCTCAGGTGATGTGCAGAAGAAACTGCGCATTACAATGGTGTCAGTGGCCCGAGATACAGCAGCGTGGACTGTCAGGTTTGCTCCATACAGAGACAGAAAACAAGAGAAATTCAGTCTTTTTTTTTATAAAGTCTGGGGTGACACCAAGATTACAAGTAATGATTGGGAAAGTGGGGACATTACTGTATGTAATATAATGCCGTGCGTCCGTACAAACATCATGGAGACATGTACGTTTTTTTAATGTCATCATGGATGAAAAGTCTAGGGGTCCATGCAAATCACAGCCAGCACAAGGATGATAGTGTGTGGAGCATGTACTGTCCGTCATTAAAAAAGCCCTCCTCCTCCCATCACTATTTGTTTCCTCTTGATATATTGCAGTCATATTACCTATAGAGCACTGTGCACTTACTATTGCTCATTTTGCCTTTCTACCCAGATAATTCTTATTTCCATTAGGTCTATGACATCACGCGATTGATAACAAACTTGCTGAATCCTTAGTAACAGACTAGCTGTACATAAAAAACAGGAGGTCAGTTTTTCATGCATGAGTCATAAGTCACTGCAAAAGTCCCTGGCAGAGGGAGCAGGTGAGGTGGGTCAGGAGTTGAAGAGGGGAATAATTTCTGCAGGGACAAGAGATTTCCTGCTTCTACATAGAGCAAAGAGCAGAATTATCTGGGTAGAAAGGCAAAATGAGCAATTGTAAGTACACAGTGCTATGTAATATGATGACGGCAATATATTAAGAGGATGAAAAGTCTAATGAGGGAGGAGGGCTTCTTTAACACTACAAAAGATAGGAGAAGATTTGTAATTTATGTATCCATACGTGAAAATCACTGATGGTAAAAACTGACCACACAATGAAAATTGGAACCAAAACACTTTTTGGATATGTAAAATATCACTGCTGCCTGAATCAAACTTAGCCAAATTGAACCTTAAAATAGTAGTGTAAACTGAATACTGTAACCTGTTGCAAATTGGTACAGTGATTTTCATGGGATAGAAGGTGTCCTGTAGACAGTTGGGTATATTCACATATAGCAGGTTGGCTGCAGAAATTGTCATTACAGTCTAAATTCATCAGCACATGCTGCATAAACACCATTCACATGTGCAGAACAGATTTTAGTTGCAATGTCTGCAACAAATCTGCTCCATGGATTCTTATCATTTGCTGATTGATTACATTTCCATCTGCCGCACACCAGTAAGGGACACACACTTTCCTGCATACTTTCGATATGTTGTCTTATCTAGTTCTCCAGTAGTGCAATAGGTCATCAATAAAACCGCTATTACTTAATGACTGCCGGTTTACTGGTGAGTAACACAAGCGGCACCTACTGTGGCATTACTTCTCAGTGACGCCAGTGTGCACATAGGCCACGGACTGGCTGCAGTAATCACATGCAGCGACAAAGACAGGCGAGGGAACAACCTGAGTAACTGCACTGGATATTGCTTCTAATAATGGGACAGACCCCATCACCTGTAAGTTCAGCTTTATCACACGCTTGCACTTTGCTTTCTAGCAGCAGCAGCACTCATCGCTATTTCACTTCTGCCAGACAAGCAAATTAATAATGACCTTGGATGATATCAAAGCCTAGATACCGGTAAATACTTGCAGCTAAGCGCTGCACACACAAAATCTGCATTTATACAGCCAGGCAGAAATACATCAGCTCATGTACAGAAGTAATATAGCCCCAAACCAATGTGTATATAAGTACCATACAGCGGTAGATTGGCTACAAAACAATTTTTTATGCAGTTTTGTCAGGATCAGATTTTTTATCTCCAAATTAAAAAAAACAAACAAAAAAAAAAAAACACAAACACAGATTTTGCATACTAGACAAGAACATACAATTTTAAGGCTATGTGCACACACACGTTCAGTATTTTTAGTAGAAATTTACTGAGAAAAAAAATGGACTTTTTCCCAGGAAATCCGGACGCGTTTTTTGCGCGGATTGTTCCTGAACATCCTACGTCAATAATATAGCGGTAAATCAGCAGATTTACCGCAAAATTAATGAACATGCTGCGTCTTTTACGCGGAAAAAAACGCACCATGTGCACAAAAATTGCAGAATGCATTCTAATAAAAGGATGCTTACTGCATGCGTTTTTTAAGCGTTTTTTTTTCCGCGGAAAACACACAAAAAATCCTGAACGTGTGCACATAGCCTAAAAGTTACACGGACAGTTTTATGAAAAATATTTACAAGTATAAATAAAGCAATTATCAGACCACATAGGTTGGAGACACAGTAAGGCAGAATTGATGCGTCCATCACACACTGTGTACAGACTGATATATGGACTGACCGCTGGGTCTCCGGATCCAAACTCAGTGGCCTCATAATGGCCTGTGGGGTTGTTGAGTTTTGGGGCATTAAACATACATCTGTAATTGGCGTTAGGGCTCATTCTCAGCCCGCATACCAGCTGGAAAGGTTTTAACGTATTTGTCAAATCCCACCAAGGACAACATCTGCAAGTCTTTGGTATGTTCTCCCCATATTTGCATGGGCTTCCTCCCCCATACAAAGATAAACTAGTAGAGAATGTAGACTGTGAGCCCTAGTGGGGTCAGACACTCAGATGAAAAGTATCCCTGCTGACTGATGGCTACTTTTGGATTTACAACTTTGTAAAATGTACTTAAAACAGAACTTTCCGTTCTCCTCTGCAGACGCTCCCTCCAGATAATGAGTGCACCCAGCGGCAGCCCTATAACAGCAGAGCACCCTCCTGCGTCATCTGAGAGATCTTATGCAAGAAATCACATAAGCCAACAATACGCTGCTATGTCACATCTCGTCTAAATCTACCATCACATCGCCAGCTGCAATGCAGACATCCCAACAGCTCCGCACAGCTTTCTCCTAGAACAGGCCCTGATTTGTGCAGGCCCAACTTAAAGGTTTAGTATCCTTTCAAAAAATATTACATAAACCAATAGCACAAGAAAATATTACTCTAATATCTCAGAATTCCGCTTCCTTCCCCATTTAGAAGCCATTTATTCCCCTCCCAGCTGCCTCAGGAACTCATTATCCACTCTGTAAATTAGCTAAACAACACAAAAGGAAAAAATACTGGCAACATAAATAATAATAATAAAATAAATTAAAAATATACTGTAAGTAGCCAACAGGATTTGGACTAATTATCTATGGACAGTCGTATATCTAGAAGACAAAAACCAAAAAAGCGCACAGAAAGACCATATGTCCCAAGTAAATAATTTTTATTGATTCCAACAGTAATATACAAATACAGGTATAGGAGTATAAAATAATTACAAATTGTTTTTAATAATTACATATGCAACATATGAAAAAGAAAACAAATAAGGGCAATAGGAAAACTGGTCATAGCATGATTATGTCACAGACGCACAAACTGGACATGTGAAAAAAAATTGTGCGTCTGTGACATAATCATGCTATGACCAGTTTTCCTATTGCCCTTATTTGTTTTCTTTTTCATATGTTGCATATGTAATTATTAAAAACAATTTTTAATTAATTATTTACTTGGGACATATGGTCGTTCTGTGCGCTTTTTTGTTTTTTGTCTGTAAATTAGCTACAAACCCAAAATCTGTCTCACAGTACGAGAGACTGCCAGTTCACTGAAGGGCGAGATTACAGCTGTCCCTTGAAATCTATGGAGAAGGAAGCAGCACACTGAGAACAGACAGTGCAAGACACAGAGATCATACTGCAGTTTTCCCACAGTGAGCATTGATGACTGTTTCATGTTCCAAGTTTTCTGCAGTATTTCTGCACCTGTTACTTAACCCCTTCCCGACCTATGACGCCTATGTAGGTGTCATGAAAACCTGTGCCTTCCTGACCTGTGACGCCTACGTAGGCGTCATGGTATAAATAGTGTTCCTGCGGGTCGGGTGACCGGGGTCACTGGAAGGTCACCCGACCCGCAGATACAGGAACACTTGTGCTTCACCCAGGGGGAGGGTGGCTTTGCCCCCCAGTGGCTACGATTGCTCTGATTGGCTGTTGAAAGTGAAACAACCAATCAGAGTGATAATAATATTTCACCAACGAAACTTGGTGAAATATTACAATCCAGCCATGGCAGATGCTGCAATATCATTGGACATGGCTGGAAACATTAAACTGACCCCCCACATAACGACTGACAGGAGTGATCTGCCACCGCCGTCAGCATCTGCTCCCCTCCTCTTCATTCCGCTCCCCTCCCCCGGTACCTCCGGAGTCCCGGTGTCCCTCGTGCCCGATTCATGGGCGCCAGCATCTTCCAAAATGGCGGGTGCATTCGCAGTAAAATAGTAAATAAACCCCCCCTCTATCACCCCCATAGGAAGGGAACAATAATAAAATAAAGAAAATATTTTTATTTTTCCATTAGGGTAACGATTAGGGTTGGAATTAGGGTTAAGACTAGAATTAGTGTTAAGATTAGGGTTAGGGGTGTGTTGGGGTTAGAGTTGGGATTAGGGTTATGGTTGGGATTAGGGGTGTGTTGGTGTTAGGGTTATGGTTGGGATTAGAGTTAGGGGTGCATTGCAGTTAGGGTTGGAGTTAGAATTGAGGGGTTTCCACGGTTTAGGCACATCAGGGGGTCTCCAAACGCGACATGGTGCCACCATCGATTCCAGCCAATTTTGCGTTCAAAAAGTTAAACGATAAACCCTTCCTTCCAAGCCCTGACGTGTGCCCAAACAGTGGTTTACCTCAACATATGGGGTATCAGCGTACTCAGGAAAAATTGCACAACAACTTTGGGGGTCCAATTTCTCCTGTTACCCTTGTGAAAATAAAAAATTGCGGGCTAAAAGATCATTTTTTTGAGGAAAAAAAATTATTTTTTATTTTCACGGCCCTGCGTTATAAAACTTCTGTGAAGCACTTGGGGTTCAAAGAGCTCACCACACATCTAGATAAGTTCCTTTGGGGGTCTAGTTTCCAAAATGGGGTCACTTGTGGGGGGTTTCCACTGTTAAGGCATCAGGGGCTCTCCAAATGCGACATGACACCGCAGACCATTCCATCAAAGTCTGCATTACAAAACGTCACTACTTCTCTTCCGAGCCCCGACATGTGCTCACACAGTAGTTTTCTCCCACATATGGGGTATCAGCGTACTCAGGACAAATTGGACAACTTTTGGGGTCCCATTTCTCCTGTTACCCTTGGAAAAATAAAAAACTGGGGACTAAAAGATCATATTTGTGGAAAAAAATAAGATTATTTTATTTTCACGCTCGGGCGTTACAAACTTTAGTGAAACACCTGAGGGTTTAAAGTTCTCACCAAACATCTAGATAAGTTCCTTGAGGGGTCTAGTTTCCAAAATGGTGTCATTTGTGGGGGGTTTCCACTGTTTAGGCACATCAGGGGCTCTCCAAACGTGACATGGCGTCCAGCCAATTCTGCGTTGAAAAAGTCAAACGGCGCTCCTTCCCTTCCAAGCTCTGCCATGCACCCAAACAGTGTATCAGAGTACTAAGGACAAATTGCCCAACAACTTTTGGGGTCTTGTTACCCTTGGGAAAATAAAAATGGAGGTGAAAAGATCATTTTTGTGGAAAAAATATGATTAATTTAATTTTACGACTCTACGTTATAAACTTGTGTGAAGCACTTGGGGGTTCAAAGTGCTCACCACAGATCTAGAAAAGTTCCTTAGGGGGTCTAGTTTCTAAAATGGGGTCACTTGTAGGGGGTTTCCACTGTTTAGGCACATCAGGGGCTCTCCAAACACGACATGGTGTCCAATCTCGATTCCAGCCAATTTTGGTTTGAAAAAGTCAACTGGAGCTCCTTCCCTTTCGAGCTCTGCCGTGCACCAAAACAGGGGTCCCCCCCCCCCCCACATATGGGGTATCGGCGTACTCAGGACAAATTGGACAACTTTTCTGGTCCAATTTCTCCTGTTACCCTTGGGAAAAAAAAACAACTGGTGACTAAAAGATCATTTTTGTGGGAAAAAAAAAGGATTTTTTATTTTCATGCCCGGGCATTATAAACTTGTGTGAAGCACTTGGGGGCTCAAAGTGCTCACCACGGATCTAGATAAATTCCTTAGGGGTCTAGTTTCCAAAATGGGGTCACTTGTGGGGGGTATCCACTGTTTAGGCACATCACGGGCTCTGCAAACTGAGCATGACACCCATCAAAGTCTGCATTCCAAAATGTCATTACTTTCTTTCTGAGCCCTGCCGTGTGCCCAGTTCCCCCTCCCCCAAACATATTGGGTATCCGCGTACTCAGCAAAAATTGGACAACTTTTGGGGTCCAATTTCCTTGAGAAAAATCAAAAATTGGTAACTAAAAAATAATTTTTGTGGAATTTTTTATTTTTTCACACCCAGGCATTATACACTTTAGTGAAACACTTTGTGGTTCAAAGTGCTGACAAAAGATCTAGATAAGTTCCTTAGGGGATCTAGTTTACAAAATGGGGTCACTTGTGGAGGGTTTCCACTGTTTAGGCACATCAGGGGCTCTCCAAATGCAACATGGCGTCCAATCCCAATTCCAGCCAATTTTTGTTTGAAAAAGTCAAATGGCGCTCCTTCCCTTCCGAGCCCTGCGCCCAGACAGTGGTTTTCCCCCTCATATGGGGTATCTGTGTACTCAGGAGAAATTGCAAAACAACTTTGTGTCCATTTTCTCCTTTTAATATAAACAGCACAAAAAGGCAGCAACACTCACCTGCCCAGATCTCAGAACAAATGCACTACAGGGTGCAGCCAGCCCATAAAGCAAGATGTTAGCAGCACAGGTGCAAAATACCAAATTAAACAGCCACTCTCCACATACCCATTCAAGGAGGGGATGACTGCTCAGTATAAAATTGCACAATAGAATAAAAATAAAAAAATTGTTTGTAAAAGATCATTTTTGTGACTAAAAAGTTAAATGTTCATTTTTTCCTTCCACGTTGCTTCAGCTCCTGTGAAGCACCTGAAGGGTTGATAAACTTCTTGAATGTGGTTTTGATCAGCTTGAAGCATGCAGTTTTTAGAATGGTGTCACTTTTGGGTATTTTCAGACATCTAGACCCCTCAAAGTGACTTCAAATGTGAGGTGGTCCCTAAAAAAAATGGTTTTGTAAATTTTGTTGTAAAAATGAGAAATCGCTGGTCAACTTTTAACCCTTTTAACTTCCTAACTAAAAAAAATTTGTTTCCAAAATTGTGCTGATGTTAAGTAGACATGTGGGAAATGTTATTTATTAACTATTTTGTGTCACATAACTCTCTGGTTTAGCAGAATAAAAATTAAAAATTTGAAAATTGCAAAATTTTCAAAATTTTCGCCAAATTTCTGTTTTTTTTTTCCACAAATAAACGCAGCAATTATCGACCTAAATTTACCACTAACATGAAGCCCAATATGTCACGAAGAAACTCAGAATCGCTAAGATCCGTTGAAGCGTTCCTGAGTTATTACCTCATAAAGGGACACTGGTCAGAATTGCAAAAAATAGCCAGGTCATTAAGGTCAAAATAGGCTAGGTCATGAAGGGGTTAAATTAGGTTACTTGTGTGTTTTCACTGATTTTGAGCGTTTTTCTTATGTTTTTGTTGCATGTAAGACAGTGTTTTTCATGCAGCAAAAATACACAGTGTCAAAAACTCATGGTGGGAACTTATCCTTCGTGTTTATTACACTGCAGTGACCGGTTCCCCGCTACACCACTCAGTACTGCCGCATGTCCTCCATGATGCTACTCAGCTTACGTGATTCGTACAGACAGGAGTGTATGGTGTCTGTGTGTGCCATATACCAGGCATCAAAGCAGTCAATCTTCACTGCTGTGATGAAAAATGCAATATACAAAAGTGATAATGGCCAGAAATTATGTTTTTTGCCATGTACATAGATAAAAGAATCTTATTCTGAAATATTATCTAAAAACAAACTTCTCAAGGCTTGTACTGATGTATCATGACATCCATCACAAGCAGTGCAATGTAACTGCTGCAAGAACTAGAAAGTCATAATCACTGTACCAAGAAACCAGTAGTAGAAATGTTTTATGCAAATGGGATGATTTAGTGAATCCTGCTTTGAGCAGGGGGTTGGACCAGATGACCCAGGAGGTCCCTTCCAACTCTACCATTCTATGATTCTATGAACTTATTGTAGTATTTTCTGCAATAGAAACGAGGTACGGCAAGCCTGGCATGATTACGTCAGCTCTACCTTTTAACAGCAGATTAGTAATGGTATATTAATTTCTGCAAACATTTTAGCTTTAAGCTGTATAGAAACAATTCTGCCACTAAAATTGCCTGTGATTACAGGCACATCCCAAGACTAAGAACTACACAATTACTGAGCAGAATGAGAACCTGGAACAAAGTGAGATGATGCCGCTTCATAAAAGATCTATAAAATGTTCCACAAAGAAATTAATTGTAAATTTACTTTGCAGGCTGGCACCATTAGGCAGCAATGTAGCTTACACCCAAAACTTCCTTCACACATCCTGATACTGGAAAAACCAGTACCGATGCGATCCGTGTCAGTGTGTAACATACTTGTGTTGTCAGTGTGCCGCATTAGTGTGTCACATACCGGCACCTGGGAAAACCAGTAGGCAGCTCTAATCATCGTTGCCTGGCCTTACTGTGATCAGCGACACCAGGCGACGGTGATGAGACTTGCAGTCAGCACAGCTGTCTAGGTATTGCATGTATTAATTAAATAAAAAATTTAAAAAAAAAAGCCATGGGGTCCCCTTTAATTTTCCTAACCAGCCAAGGGAAAGCTGACAGCTGGGGGCTGGTGTTAATATTAACAGCAGCTCACAGATGTTTCCTCAGCCTTTACTGGTTATTATAGGCAAACCCCCAACCCCAAATAAAAAAAATGATGATGTTTACTAAAAACCAAAGGCTAAACAGACAGTTGTGGGCGGGCGATATTAGGGTGTGACAGGGCCAAGGCTATTGGCCCCCTCCCAGACTAAGAACTTTTGGCAAGTGGGGGTAATCGTTGTGGGGTTGATGTCAGCTGTTTTATGTCCGCGATGACACAAAGCCCAGGGGTTAGATATGGAGAGTCATCTATTAAACACCCCCATTACTAACCCCAAAGTCAAATGTAATAAAGACAAACACACCGCGTTATGTCCTTTAATTGAAATCAACACTCCCTGACCCTCTTTACCCATAAAATATAAACATTAAGTAATGCTTACCTTTCCGCCTATAATCTATAATGCTCATGTCTCAAGATGATCCCCAACTCTGGTACATCCAGATGGTGTGGTGAGCAGTTACATCACTGATTTGAGCGGTTACATCAGTAATGCAACCGCTCACCACACCAGCCAGAACACACTGAGCGGAGCGTGAGAACACCGCTGTGTGCGACAGGCGGTGACCTAATTAAGGTTACCGCCGAACACACACAGCCGTGTTCTCACGCTCAGCTCGGTGTATTCCGGCTGGTGTGATGAGTGGTCGCATCACTGATGTAACCACGAGCCACACCATCTGGATAATAGATTATTGGCGGAAAGGTGAGGATTACCAAGTTTTTTATTTTTTGCTTAATAAATGAGTAAAAGCAGGTCGGAGAGTGTTTATTTCAATTAAAGGATTTAACTCTGTGTCTATTTAATTTGACTACAGGGTTAGTAATGGGGATGTCTGATAGACACCTCAATTACTAACTCCTGGGCTTTATGTCAGCAGACATAAAACATCTGACATCAACCTTATAACTATTACCCCTCTTGCCACCACACAAAGGCAAATGGGAAGAGCGGAGGCTAAGAGCCAGATTTGGAGCATCTCATGAATTTGCCATTTCTGGTGCAGGTGAGGGTTGATGTTCTTAGTTCTTAGTCAGGGAGCGGGCTAATATCCATGGCCCTATTAATATCAACACGCAGCTGTTTACCCTTTGCTGGTTAGTAAATATAGGGGAGACCCTACTTTTTTTTCTTGGGGGGGGGGGAGGGCTATAATAACCAGTAAAGGCTAAGCAAACAGCTGTGAGCTGTTAATAGACTGGTAACCTTTATAGCTATTTGCCCTCTCAGAATATTAACAGCAGCCCCCAGCTTTATTTTTTAATTGAAATAGGCATATGAAACACACAATGGATGCTGACTACATATCTCATCAGCGTCGCCTGGTCTTGAGAGCTGTGTTCAGCACCCAGGGCCTGGGAACAGCGCTAATTGTACTGCTTTTCCCAGTCGCTGGTACATGTCACACTATCAGTATGTGGGACGTATTGCGTACTGTGCTGATGGCAAGAAAAAGGACATGTCAATGTGTTTTGCACACGGACACACAATCTGTGGAAACACACTGACATATGCGCAGACCCAAAGTTTTGAATGGGTCTAGGTGTGTCTCCAGTACGTGTGGAAACTGTCACCACATGTACCGGAGAAACTGATGTGCGAAGGAGGCCAAACACAGGAAGCAACACTTGGCATCAAGTCATAGTAAGCACCTCAATACATCATGTGGACAAAACTAAGCAATTCATAAAGACTCTCATTATGTAAAAAGCAACTGTATTAGGGTGTGCTTCCACGATCCGTAATGCTTCAGTAATTGCTGCGTGTTTGACGCTGTGCGCTGGCGCAGCGTCAAACACGCAGCGTCCAGATGTTACAGCATAGTGGAGGGGATTTCAAGAAATCCCGTCTCCACTATGCTTAAAAACACGCAGGCGGCAGACCTACGTTACCGGACATGCGGTGCGTCTTTTTAGACCGCATCATGTCCTATTCCCTTGCGGCGACGCAGCATCGCTGCAAGGGAAATAACACAGGGCTATGTAGCCATGCGGTCATTCCGGATGTGTTCCATGAACACATCCGGATTGGCTGCGCGTTCACTAGGGGGCGGGGCTTTGGACGGAGCGGACTTTCCGCTCCGTCCAAAGCGCTGTGGTTCCGGATCGTGGAACCACAGCCTTACTGTATGACAGCAGCAAGGAGATGAGAACACCCAATATCTGCCGGCAAACCAGGCAGTGACAAGTGCAATCCGGCATTTGTAAAGAAAGGTGGCGGCGCTAAAAAATCCCTCATGGTTTATTTATCACCCAGAACATAAGAGCTATTGAACCCAATGCTGCAGAAAAGAGGCTAAAGCCACAATTTGTGGATTTTGTTGAAGCTTTCATAGACCATGATATGAATCTTAAGATAGAAATGAAATAGGGAAAAACAGGGCATACAAAAAGACTGAACAAAAAATAAAAACACCTTTCTCTCCACATATCTCCAGCTCAGGGCAGGCAAGCCACTGTACAATTTCAGTAGCAATAAATGCTGGAAAGGAGGGAAGAGGAGTTCCAGCACCTATTGTACTGGCGGGATGTTGATCAAATCGTAATATAAAGTAAATAAAATGCTGAGGAGTGGCATAAAACACAGTAAACCAAACTCCTTTAGGCTGTTTTCACACATCCTGATATTTCTGGTACAGGAAAAACTAGTACGAAAGATATCAGTGTCCGTGTGTGTAATACTTGTGGCATGTGTGTGGCAACCGTGTGCCCATCAGTACCACACGTAACGATGCCTTGGAAGCATACTAGCGCTGTCTCATGGCTCCGGGTGCTGAAGACAGCTGCCATCATTCTCCGTTACTCACGCGGAGATCAGTGCTAGCAGGGGAGAATGTTGGGTTATATTCAACTGATAACAGCGAGAGCAGGCGGCGGCTGATGGGACTATTACGCCATTCAGCCTACACCTGCTGCCGTTAATATGGAAGTATTCATCAGCCGCCTGTGCTATAAATAAATTTTTTTTATTTAAAAAACGGCGTGGTTATACTCCCACAGTTATACTTCCCCAATGCCCATTCCATTGAAGCCCTCGTCTCCTGTAATAAAAACAAACCAAAACAATATCCCTCACCTGTCCAACGCTGTAATCTATATCTGGGGATTAATAATTTTCAACCTGGACGGTGCCAAGATGTGACCGTCCAGGCTGAGAACCACTGATGAATGAGCTCCTGCAAGCACAGCATTAGTGAACAGCGGTGACCTCATCGAGGTTACCGCGGGTCACTGAGGCTGCATTCCCAGCCAGGCTGATGAACAAAAATCTGCGGTGAACTCACTGCGCTGAACTGCGGTAAACTCAGTCGCTTTCTCTTGGTGCTGAGGTCACCGCCGCTCACTAATGCTGTGCTTGCAGCAGCTCACTCATCAATGGTTCCCAGCCTGGATGACAACTATTAATCCACAGACATGGCTTACGGCGTCGGACAGGTGAGGGACATTGTTTTATTGTTTGTTTTATTAAAGGAGACGAGGGCTTCAATGGAATGTGCGTTATACTTAACCTGTTTATTTGTTTGTTATTTTTTTAAACAAAAATGGAAAAGTGTTTTGTTTTTATTTAAAATAAAAGACTACTTGCTCTGTGTTAATTTACCATACTATTACAGGGTTAGTAACGGATAGGTGTCTTATCTGCAATATGATAAGCATTTATTTGTGAAAATATCAAAAATTTGGCTTAAATTTTCAAATTTCGTTTTTTATGCCCTTAAATCAGAGCGTTATGTCAAACATAGTTGAATAACATTTCCCACATGTCTACTTTACAACAGCACAATTTTTTTGTGAGGAAGTTAAGGGTTAAAAGTTGACCAGCGATTTCTCATTTTCCCAACAAAATTTACAAAACCATTTCTTTTTACTTAGGGCGCACACCACATTCAAAGTGACTGAGGGGTCTATATGACAGAAAATATCCCAAAGTGACACCTATCTAAAAACTGCAATTTTCTTTTTGTTCGAAACCACATTAAAGAAGTTTATTAACCCTTCAGGTGCTTCACAGGAATTCATGGAATGTAAAAATGAACATTTAATTTTTTTCACAAAATTAGACTTTTTTTTATTATTATTATTTCCGCGAGGGTAACAGGAAAAACGTACCCCAAAATTTATCGTGAGCACGCAGATAGACCATATATGTGGAAAAACCACTGTCTGGGCTCAGAAGGGAAGGAGCGCCATTTGACTTTTTGAATACAAAATTTGCTGGAATAAAAGGCGGACGCCATGTCGTGTTTGCAGAGCCCCTGATGTGCCTTAACAGTGGAAACCAAGTGACAACATTTTGGAAACTAGACCCCTGAACGAATTTATGTAGATGTATAGTGAGCACCTTGAACCCCCAGGTGCTTCACAGAATTTCAGAACGTTGAGCCATGAAATAAAAAAAAATATATATCAAATTTTTCCCACTAAAATGTTCTTTGTGAAAATAGAAAAATTGGGGCTCAAAAGGTAGTAACAGGGGAAAATGGACCCCAAAAATTGGTGTGCAATTTCTTTTTAGTACACAGACACCCCATATGTGGTCGAAAACTACTTTTGAGGTACAGTGTAAAGCTCAGAAGTGAAGCGCCATATTTGAGCTATTTTTTTTTTTTTTTTGCATGACAGGTTTGATGGTGCCGTGTCACATTGGCAGAGCCCTTGAGGTGCCAGAACAGCAGAACCCCCCCCCCCCGTAAAATGACCCCCTTTCACAAACTGCACTTCTCAATGAATTCATCTAAAGGTGCAGTGATCATATCGACAACAGGTGGGTCACAGAATTTTACATACGGTAGTACCATTGAGCAGTGAAGGAAACATATTTTACATTTTTCCCAACAAAATTTTGTTTTAGCCTAAGATTTTACATTTTTTCACATTGGGAAATGGGTAAAAATGGCACCAAAAGGTGTCACACAATTTCTGCCGATTGAGGAAATACCCTATAAATGGCTGTACAGTACTGCTTAGCTACACAGAGAATTGGGAGGGACGGAGTGCTTTTTGCCTCCTGGAGCGCAGACTTTGCTAGAATAGTTTGTGGACTCCAAACAGAGCCCCTAATTGCTATAAGAGCAGAATCCCCCTCAAGTGACCCCAATTATCCACTGGTGTAGTGACCATTTAGACTCCATGGGCATTTTCCAGAAACAGGCAGAAGTGGGTGAAAATTGCAAACATACAATGTAGTGCCCAGTTCATTCTTCTGGAGACATGCACCTGTAAATTAGGCGGGCTCTCATAGCTACAGAAATGTCAAACAAGTGGACGCTAAGGCTAAGTTCACACTGGACATTTTTGCTGTTTTTTTTAATGCTTTTTTATGCTAATTTTCAGCCACTTTTTACAGTACCATCAAAATATGAGATTTCAGAAATCTCATGCATGTACAGGTTTTTTTATCAGTATTTTGTGCTTTGCATATTTTTGGGCCATAGAGCATGTCACTTTCAGCGTTTTTCAACCCACTGAATTGAATAGAAAAAAAACGCATGAAAAAATGTAAAAAATGCAGCAAAACCTGTGTTTTTGCCACAGCTTCTTTCCTGCCAAGCACTTAGGTTTTACACAGCAAAAAAGCGCAGTGTGAACTTAGCCTTAATGTAGTTTAAGCAAACTGTGAGGCATTTGGATTCGGGAGCGCAGAATTTGATGAATTTCTTTTGGGGGGCGAGGAGCTAAAGCGCTTTTCCACAGTCTTTGTACTATTAATAATGTGTAAGCCCTCTATATTTCCATTAACAGATGACAGACCTTAGTGAAGACTTGCTTATTCTATGGATTGAGTTTAAGCTTTTGTTGGGAACATTTTACATAACATTTGGGAGCACATTTATACTGCACTCTAAGCTGAGCATTATATTGGGGTTTACATCTAAATCTCAGAGTGACATCTTCCAGATGAAACCCCTAAGGGAGAAATTCACTATAATGAGGCAACATAGTTAGTTTGGACTCCGCCTGGCCTCTGTTCAGCATTGTCCTTTTCAGAGGTGCACAAAATTGTGGCAGACCGTGCTTTTATTCTTGCTTAAAAAGACGGGACACCGCCAGATCACAGGTCAGGCGGCATCCATGGTGTCTCCATCTTCCTTATTATAGGGAATCTTCAGCCGGGGGTTCCATTTGAATCACGGATTTCAGAGATTTACACGGAAACCCTGGTGTAAGCGCTCAGTGTAGTGTGCAGGATAAATGTGAGCTAAACTTTACTGAGATCTTTGGTAGAACGAATAAATAAAAAAAAGAAAAAAAAATCTGCAGGTGAAGAATTGATCTTATTTACTTATTACGCCGTTCCTCGTGCGGTATAAGCAATTAGACTACCGTATATACTCGAGTATAAGCAGAGATGTTCAGCCCATTTTTTAGGGCTGAAAGTCCCCTTTCGGCTTATACTCAGTCATATACAGGGGGGAGGCGGAGCGCAGCTGTTCTAGATATTCACCCCTCCGCCGGCGCGGTCTCTGCAGCCCCTGCTCTTCTCCCACGGTCTCCGGCGCCAGTGTTCAGCGGTCAGGTGGTACCGCTCATTAAAGTCATGAATATGCACATAATCATGACTTTAATAAGCGGTACCACCTGACCGCTGAACACTGGGGCGGGAGACCGCGGGAGAAGAGCAGGGCAGAGACGCGCCGGTCGAAGGGCGAGTATAAGCGATATTTACCTGTCCCGTTCCACCGCTGCTCGCCGCTGTGTCCTCAGGTCCTCTTGCTGCGATGTTCAGGCAGCGGGCGCGATGACGTGGTTACTGCGCGCCGCGCCCTCTGCCTGATCATTCACTGCTGGAGGACCCGGAAGACAGCGGCGCTCAGCGGTGGACCGGGTGACAGGTAGATATCGCAGGTGCCGGGACGATGAGCGAGCGGTGACACCGGCACCTGTCCCCCATAGCGCGCCGGTGTCCCCGCCTGCTCAGGACTGCGGCACCTGGCCCCCAGGGACGAGAGGTGAGCATGTCTTTTTTTTTTTTTTTGCAGCAGCAGCAGCATAAGGGGCCTATTCAATGCAGCATCTATGGGGGCATAATACATGGAGCATCTATAGGGGCATAATACATGGAGCATCTATGGGGGCATAATACATGGAGCATCTATGGGGGCATAATACATGGAGCATCTATGGGGGCATAATACATGGAGCATCTATGGGGGCATAATACATGGAGCATCTATGGGGGCATAATACATGGAGCATCTATGGGGGCATAATACATGGAGCATCTATGGGGGCATAATCTGTGGAGCATCTATGGGGGCATAATCTGTGGAGCATCTATGGGGGCATAATCTGTGGAGCATCTATGGGGGCATAATCTGTGGAGCATCTATGGGGGCATAATCTGTGGAGCATCTATGGGGGCATAATCTGTGGAGCATCTATGGGGGCATATACTGGATATGGGGCATAATGTGGAGCATCTATGGGCTCTGGGCTCTGGGCATAATCTGGGATCTTGGGGCATAATCGTGGAGTTTGGGGGCATAATCTGTGGAGCATCTATGGGGGCATAATGGACATCTATGGGGCATAATTGGGAGCATCTATGTAGGGGCATAATAATCTGTGGAGCATCTATGGGGGCATAATCTGTGGAGCATCTATGGGGGCATAATCTGTGGAGCATCTATGGGGGCATAATCTGTGGAGATTAGGGGCATAATCTGGAGATTAGGGGGCATAATCTGTGAGCATTATGGGCATATCGGGGATCTATGGGGCAACTAGCATCTATGGGGGCATAATCTGTGGAGCATCTATGGGGCATAATCTGTGGAGCATCTATGGGGCATAATGTGGAGCATCTATGGGGCATAATCTGTGGAGCATCTATGGGGGCATAATCTGTGGAGCATCTATGGGGGCATAATCTGTGGCATCTATGGGGCATAATCTGTGGAGCATCTTGGGGGCATAATCTGTGGAGCATCTATGGGGGCATAATCTGTGAGCATCTATGGGGCATAATCTATGGGGCATAATCTGGGCATCTATGGGCATAATCTGGAGATCTATGGGGCATAATTGGAGATCTATGGGGGCAATCTTGGAGCATCTATGGGGCAATACTGGGGGGGAAATCTGAGCTTGGGGGCATGACGTGGACTGGGCCGTGGATCATCATGGGGACCGGACACGGGGCTACGTGGACCGGGGCATAGATCGGAGCATCAGGTGCGGGCTACATGGGAGCGTATACCGGCATCTGTCCATAGTCGCCCGGCCCTGCTCAGACTGCGGGCAAACTGGGCCACTAGGGGACGATGAGGTGGATGTTTTTATTGGGCACATCAGCAGCATAGGGGCCATTCATGAGCATCTATGGGGCATATTACTGGCGCACAGGGGCATAATTACATGGGAGCATACACTGGGGCGGGCATAATCTGTGGGCGATCTAGGGGGGCAAACTCATAGGAGCATCTAGGGGCATAATCGTGGAGCATCTATGGGGGCATATGATCTGTGGAGCATCTTGGGCATATCTTGGAGCATCTATGGGGCATAATTCTTGGAGCATCTATGGGGGCATAATCTGTGGAGCATCTATGGGGCATAATCTGTGGAGCATCTATGGGGGCATAATGTGGAGCATCTATGGGGGCATAATCTGGGAGCATCTATGGGGGCATAATCTGTGGAGCATCTATGGGGGCATAATCTGTGAGCATCTATGGGGGCATAATCTGTGGAGCATCTATGGGGGCATAATCTGTGGAGCATCTATGGGGGCATAATCTGTGGAGCATCTATGGGGGCATAATCTGTGGAGCATCTATGGGGGCATAATCTGTGGAGCATCTATGGGGGCATAATCTGTGGAGCATCTATGGGGGCATAATCTGTGGAGCATCTATGGGGGCATAATCTGTGGAGCATCTATGGGGGCATAATCTGTGGAGCATCTATGGGGGCATAATCTGTGTAGCATCTATGGGGGCATAATCTGTGGAGCATCTATGGGGTCATAATCTGTGGAGCATCTATGGGGGCATAATCTGTGGAGCATCTATGGGGGCATAATCTATGGAGCCATAATCTATGGGGGCACAATCTATGGAGCATCTATGGGGGCATAATACACTGGGCATCTATGGGAGCATAATCTAAGGAGCATCTATGGGGGCACAATCTATTGAGCATCTATGGGGGCACAATCTATGGAGCATCTATGGGGCACAATACATGGACAGCATATGGGGCACAATACATGGAGCATCTTGTGGGGCATAATGCATGGGGCAGCATATGGGGCATAATACATGGAGCATCTATAGGGGCATAAGATATGGGGGCACAATCTATGGAGCTTCTGTGGGGGCATAATCTAAGGAGCATCTATGGGGGCACAATCTATGGAGCTTCTATGGGGGCATAATCTAAGGAGCATCTATGGGGGCACAATCTAAGGAGCATCTATGGGGGCACAATCTATGGAGCTTCTATGGGGGCATAATCTATGGAGCTTCTATGGGGGCATAATCTATGGAGCTTCTATGCAGGCATAATCTAAGGAGCTTCTATGGGGGCATAATCTAAGGAGCTTCTATGGGGGCATAATCTAAGGAGCTTCTATGGGGGCATAATCTATGGAGCATCTATGAGGGCATAATCTATGGGGGCATAATCTATGGAGCTTCTATGGGGGCATAATCTATGGAGCTTCTATGGGGGCATAATCTAAGGAGCATCTATGGGGGCATAATCTATGGAGCATCTATAGGGGCATAATCTATGGGGGCACAATCTATGGAGCATCTATGGAGGCACAATCTATGAAGCATCTATGGGGGCATAATCTATGGAGCTTCTATGGGGACATAATCTATGGAGCTTCTATGGGGGCATAATCTAAGGAGCATCTATGGGGGCACAATCTATGAAGCATCTATGGGGGCATAATACATGGGCAGCATATGGGGCACCTTCTATGGAGCATCTTGTGGGGCATAATACATGGGGCAGCATATGGGGCATAATCTCATTTTCCACCCTAGGCTTATACTCGAGTCGATAAGTTTTCCCAGTTTTTTGTTGCAAAATTAGGGGGGTCGGCTTATACTCGAGTATATACGGTACTTTACTCTTCGGGTCAGTGCGATTACAGCAATACCAGAAGTATATCGAGTTTTTATGTTTGGCTGATGTCACACAGTATAAAGATGCTTTTTATTGTTTTTGTATCCCTATATTTAGATAGCTATAATTTTTCCACATTTTGGCTGACAGTCATGTCAGGGCTCATTTTTGTGGGACGTGTTGACGTTTTAATAGTACCATTATCAGGCACATTACATTTTTGGATCTCTTTCCATTACAATTTTTTGATAGCAGAATGAACAAATATTTTTTTTTTTAAAACTGTGCTCACTGAAGGGGTGACAGCTTTATAGGCATACTTTTTGTTTAATTTTCACATAAAAAAAAAATTATTGTATTCATTTTTTCGGTTCTTTATTACATACATACAACTTTTATTAACTTTTTTACATTTTCCCAGGATGGGACATCATCTGCACAGTGACTGATCACTGATCTAATACTCTGCATTGCAGGGAATTAGATTGGCCTCTCTCATTCAGGGATGAGGCTTGTTAGCTCCTGCTCTGATCAAGCACTTACAGGCCACCGTCCCTGGGTGACTCCATATTTCGACCCGGTGTCACCATTGAGACCATCAGCATAACGCGATCACAATTGAGTTGTACAGATGGGAGCACAGAGGGAGCTCCCGCTGTCACTATTGAAAGTGGCATCACAGGGGTTAAACGTCCACAATTGGTGCTAGCACCGATCATGGGAGTTGCTGTAGGGTGTCAGCTCTCATACAGAGCGGACACCCGCATTTGATAGTGGCAGTGCTCCGCGTGATCATCATGCAGCATAGATACACAGTGATTTGCACAAACACAGCTCACGTAGCGCCGCATATATACTGCGCACTTCGTGAAGGGGTTAAGCCAGAACATATGTTGCTCATTTTACTGTGAGAAGCTTGCGTGACACAAGCTACTATGGTTTGCTGGGATCCCCATTGAGCAGATATGGGATGTCACTGGTTGCCAACTGCATAGGGGGCTGCCAGCAGTGGATCTTGATTTGCATTCAGCGTAGCAGAACATTCCTCAAACAACCATTAATAACCTCAATGCTGACAAGACAAGGCATGTAAATGTGGGTATTATGGGACGTGGTGGTCATACTCCATACTAAATAAATGGAGTTATTTGAAAATTTGTTTTTGTTTTATTAGATCATTAAAATTCCTATCAATTCTATGATTTCCTTAATTCCATGACTTCATTCTTGTTGTGCTATTTCAATGTTAAGGACTGTAGTAAAGCCATCAGACTAACATTTTTGTGTCCATATAATTGGGAACCACACAGAAAGGCTCCGCAGGTTGTGACCTTTTTTTCCATGATAAATATTACATGAGTATCAAGAAAAGGGAAGTCATCAAATCCAATGGTTTAATGGTGTGACTAAACCTATTAGCTCCCGAAACTTGTGAGCAGCCACCTGTGATTACATTGTATTTTTATCAACAGAGCAGTTCTGTCATTAGGAAAATTCATAAAGTGACCGCATTTCACCACAGGTTGCAAAACCCAGAGATCTTCACTTAAATAAGTAACACACGTGTGTAATCAGAGCAGATGCAGCTCAGTATGCGCCAGATCAAACCAGAAACCGGCAAACATGTTGATGTCTACCACGATAAAGGACGGCACATTTAACCCCGGCACCTGCACAGTCCAAGCAGCCGGCACGCGTTTCTTGTGATTAGTGGAGCGGTTATTCCCAAGACGCACCTATCAGAGTCAATTACAGAAAGAAGTTCATTCATTTACTCCATCCTCCACCACTGTGTCCTTTAATTTCTATCTCACAGAATCTATATTTAACTTTGCTTCAAAAAGTCTAAAGCAATTGGCTTCACAGAACGTGAAATGTGTTACAGCGTTACATTCATCACATATTAGGGGGAACGCTCAAAGCTGCTCCCAAGAGAAGGGGCTCACACTTACCGATGCAAAACGGAAACAAGCCCTGGCTCATCTCGAGAAATGTTCATTACTTTACGCCACGTTGGAGAATTTAACATGTTCAGACTCTATTCTTTAAGGACCGTGAACATTCCTTTCTATAATTATTAGCTTCTTAACCCAGCTATTGGCAGATATTTTAAGAGGCTCAAAATCCAAGTTATAAAAAAAGTCATGTTAGTAAATTAGGACTTTGAGCCATAGAGAAGTTATTTTTTTCCCACTTAAAAGGGTTGTCCAGCCAACAGCATATGAAGCATATGGATCCATTGTGGGATTTGAATCCAGGACCCCAAAACTGGAAAGCAACAGTGCTAACCACTGAGCTGCTATACAGTGCTAACCACTGAGCTGCTATACAGTGCTAACCACTGAGCTGCTATACAGTGCTAACCACTGAGCTGCTATACAGTGCTAACCACTGAGCTGCTATACAGTGCTAACCACTGAGCTGCTATACAGTGCTAACCACTGAGCTGCTATACAGTGTTAACCACTGAGCTGCTATACAGTGCTAACCACTGAGCTGCTATACAGTGCTAACCACTGAGCTGATAAACAGTGCTAACCACTGAGCTGCTAAACAGTGCTAACCACTGAGCTGCTAAACAGTGCTAACCACTGAGCTGCTAAACAGTGCTAACCACTGAGCTGCTAAACAGTGCTAACCACTGAGCTGCTAAACAGTGCTAACCACTGAGCTGCTAAACAGTGCTAACCACTGAGCTGCTAAACAGTGCTAACCACTGAGCTGCTAAACAGTGCTAACCACTGAGCTGCTAAACAGTGCTAACCACTGAGCTGCTATACAGTGCTAACCACTGAGCTGCTAAACAGTGCTAACCACTGAGCTGCTAAACAGTGCTAACCACTGAGCTGCTATACAGTGCTAACCACTGAGCTGCTATACAGTGCTAACCACTGAGCTGCTATACAGTGCTAACCACTGAGCTGCTAAACAGTGCTAACCACTGAGCTGCTAAACAGTGCTAACCACTGAGCTGCTAAACAGTGCTAACCACTGAGCTGCTAAACAGTGCTAACCACTGAGCTGCTAAACAGTGCTAACCACTGAGCTGCTAAACAGTGCTAACCACTGAGCTGCTAAACAGTGCTAACCACTGAGCTGTCATTAGAACTACAATTCTACAACACTGGAAAGACCCAGCTCCACGCGCTCTTTAACCTTTGACCCAGCTACTCCATTCACCTTCACGACCGATGATGTACAGTTACATCAGTCGTGTCCCTGCCTTTAATGTGGGCTCCGGCGCTGATTTGAACAGGTGTCATGTGCATTTAACAGTCACGGGTGGATTCGTGATCCACCCGTGGCTAAGTTAAATGACAGCAGCATTTAACAAGTGCTGGCCAGAAGCACATCACAAGACCTGCCCATCACGTGAATAGGGGCAGCTATGAGTTGTCATGACAGCCGGGGGTCCGCAAAAGACCTCTGTGCCTGTAATTTTAACTCTCCTATACACGCCGACCCGAGCTGAAGCCCTGCTATGTGTAGCACAAGCGATCAGATGATCACAGCTTCAAATCTTTTAAGACTGTTGAAGCCAGTAAAAAAAAGTTTTTAAAAATATAAAATTAAAATAAAAACTCCAAAGTTCAAATCACCCCTTAAACGGCACAACAAGAAATAAGATTGAAACGCTAGAATTAGGTGGGAGGTTTTTTTGCAGTCACAATACTGCAATAAAATGCAACAACAGGTGACCAAACCCTGGTATCTACCCCAAAACCATATCAATAAAAACGTCAGCTCGGCACACAAAAAAAACGCTCACTCAGCACCAGCTCCCCAAAAAAATTGAGATGCTCTGGGTCTGTGAAAATGACGCCTTTTTTTTTCCTTACCAACTTTGGATTTTTTTTTCCGCCACTTAAAAAAAAAAAAAAAAAAACCCTATACATGTTTGGTATCTGCGTACTCATACTGACCTGGGAAATCATATTGCCAGGTCAATTTTAACATTTAGTGAACATGGTAAATATAATTAGAAAAAAATAAATAATAATTGTGGAATTACTCTTTTTTTGCAATTTCGCCACACTTTGAATTTTACTTTCCCCAGTACAGTCATGGCCAAAAGTTTTGAGAATGACACAAATATTAATTTTTACAAAGTCTACTGCTTCACTTTTTCTAATGGCAATTTGCATATACTCCAGAATGTTATAAAGAGTGATCAGCTTAACAGCAATTACTTGCAAAGTCAATATTTGGCTAGAAAATGAACTTTATCCCCAAAACACATTTCAACATCATTGCAGCCCTGCCTTAAAAGGACCAGCTAACCTCTTTTCAGTGATTGCTCTATTAACACAGGTGTGGGTGTTGATGAGGACATGGCTGGAGATCAATCTGTCATGATTAAGTAAGAATGACACCACTGGACACTTTAAAAGGAGGCTGGTGCTTGGCATCATTGTTTCTCTTCTGTTAACCATGGTTATCTCTAAAGAAACACGTGCAGTCATCATTGCAATGCACAAAAATGGCCTAACAGGGAAGAGTATCGCAGCTAGAAAGATTGCACCTCAGTCAACAATCTATCGCATCATCAAGAACTTCAAGGAGAGAGGTTCCATTGTTGCCAAAAAGGCTCCAGGGCGCCCAAGAAAGACCAGCAAGCGCCAGGACTGACTCTTAAAAGTGTTTCAGCTGCGGGATCGGGCTACCAGCAGTGCAGAGCTTGCTCAGGAATGGCAGCAGGCAGGTGTGAGTGCATCTGCACGCACTGTGAGGCGGAGACTCTTGGAACAAGGCCTCGTCTCAAGGAGGGCAGCAAAGAAGCCACTTCTCTCCAGAAAAAACATCATGGACAGACTGATATTCTGCAAAAGGTACAGGCAGTGGACTGCTGAGGACTGGGGTAAAGTTATTTTCTCTGATGAATCCCCTTTTCGATTGTTTGGGACATGAGGAAAACGCCTCATTCGGAGAAGACAAGGTGAGCGCTACCACCAGTCTTGTCTCATGCCAACTGTTAAGCATCCTGAAACCATTCATGTGTGGGGTTGCTTCTCAGCCAAGGGAATCGGCTCTCTCACAGTCTTGCCTAAAAACACAGCCATGAATAAAGAATGGTACCAGAATGTCCTCCAAGAGCAACTTCTCCCAAACCTCCAAGAGCAGTTTGGCGATCAACAATGCCTTTTCCAGCATGATGGAGCACCTTGCCATAAAGCAAAGGTGATAACTAAATGGCTCAGGGAACAAAACAGAGATTTTGGGTCCATGGCCTGGAAACTCCCCAGATCTTAATCCCATTGAGAACTTGTGGTCAATCATCAAGAGACGGGTGGACAAACAAAAACCTAAAAATTCTGACAAAATGAAAGCATTGATTGTGCAAGAATGGACTGCTATCAGTCAGGATTTGGTCCAGAAGTTGATTGAGAGCATGCCAGGGAGAATTGCAGAGGTCCTGAAGAAGAAGGGTCAACACTGCAAATATTGACTTGCTGCATTAACTCATTCTAGCTGTCAATATAAGCTTTTGTTACTCATATGTTTGCAATTATATTTCGGTCTGTGATAAAAACATCTGTCAAACACACACATAAAAACCAGAGGGCAGCAGATCATGTGAAAATATAATATTTGTGTCATTCTCAAAACTTTTGGCCATGACTGTACACGATATGGAAAAATCAATCGTGTAACTCAAGTGTACAACTCATCCCACAAAAAACAACAAAGCCTTAACATGGCCATATTGATGCTCATACAAGTCACATAGAGAATGGATGCAAATGACCGAGTGACTTATTTATTTGTATTCACTTTTTTCAGCAAGATCCCATGTGGGAAAAGGGGATTGTGAGGGGAGCACGAGACAGTGAGGGCTAACATCACCTACTGTGAATGATGGAGACTGTGGTATCTGCTGAGTACTGAGAAGTTACCTGGCAATTTAAAGGCTCATTCAGATGTCAGAACTCATACAAGAAAATAAATTGTTTTCACAGATAGACCTCATACATAATATAGTCTATGGAACTGTTCATATGCCATGCCGCACAAAAGCACTGAAATAGATGTGATTTAAAAAGGGATGGCAACCGCTACTGAATCTTATCTAGATCATACATGTCAAACTCTGGCCCACAGACTGATTATATTTAGCCTGCTATGCCGTATGGAGGACTATGCGGGGCCCATTATACTGTAGGGAGGGCTATGCGGGGCCCATTATACTATATAGAGGACTATGCGGAGCCCATTATACTATATAGAGGACTATGTGGGGCCCATTATACTATATAGAGGACTATCTGTGGCCCATTATACTATATGGAGGACTATCTGTGGCCCATTATACTATATGGAGGACTATGTGGGACCCATTAAACTATATGTAGGACTATGTGGGGCCCTGTTGTGTTTCGGTAGATGAGGAGGACAGGAACAACAGCAGGGCAGCAGAACACCTGAAATGTTGGTAACTGATGGGTTGCAGATTCCTAAACTAACGACACAACTAGAGGTAGCCGTGGAGCGTTCCTACGTTGATCCTAGACGCCTCGTCACAGCCTGAGAGATAACTACACCTAAAGGCAGAAAGATGAAAGCTATCTGCCCCGGAGCAGATCCCCAAAGAAAATAGGAAGCCCCCAAACATATAATGGCGGTTAGACAAGATGAAAACACAAACATAGGCAGAAAATAGATTGAGCAAACGCTGGGGCCACAAGCTGACTAAATAGGATAGGAAAGGAGAGATTACTTTCTGCAACCCAGAAAACCCTACAAAAAATCCAACAATTCTGATTACAAAAATACTGAGATCACACGATCTCGCCACCCGCTAAAATCAGATCTCAGTGTGAACAAAACCAAGCTGCAGCCGCTGAAAAAAACAGGAAAAAGCAAATGAGCAAATAACAGTGGCTGCAGATAAACTGTGAGGAGCTCAGGCCCCAGGAGGGGACCTGGCTGACCTCCACAAAAGTGCAGAAAACAATGCAAAAGCAAGCACAAAAAGAAAAGCAAAAAATATCTTATCTGAAAGCAGGAGATGCAGGCAAGACTCAGCAAACTTCCAAATGAACCAGGAACCACAATTGAGACAATTGAGACAAGAACAATTGATCACCGGCAACCATCATGGGAGGGAACCTCCCTCATATCAGACCAGTCAGTGAACCCAGATTGCCACTCCTCGCTGAAAGGTTCAGTACTGTCTGTAACCACCAGAGGGAGCCTCTGCTCAGAAACCATCTCTAGCACATTCATAACAGAGCCCATTATACTATATGGAGGACTATGTGGGGCCCATTATACTATATAGAGGACTATGTGGGGCCCATTATACTATAAGGAGGACTATGTGTGGCGTATTATACTGTATGGAGGACTATGTGTGGCCCATTATACTTTATGGAGGACTATGTGGGGCCCATTATACTATAAGGAGGACTATGTGTGACGTATTATACTGTATGGCGGACTATGCGGGGCCCATTATACTGTAGGGAGGGCTATGCGGGGCCCATTATACTGTAGGGAGGGCTATGCAGGGCCCATTATACTGTAGGGAGGGCTATGAATGGCCCATTATACTGTAGGGAGGGCTATGCAGGGCCCATTATACTGTAGGCAGGGCTATGCAGGGCCCATTATGCTGCAGGGAGGGCTATGCGGGACTCATTATACAGTAGGGAGGGCTATGCGAGGCCCAATATATACTGTAGGGAGGACTATGCGGGGCCCATTATACTATAAGGAGGACTATGCGGAGCCCATTATACTATATAGAGGACTATGCGGGGCCCATTATACTATATGGAGGACTATGTGAGGCACATTATACTATATGGAGGACTATGTGAGGCCCATTATACTATATGGAGGACTATGTGGGGCCCATTATACCAGGGGTCGACAAAGTTGTTCAGAATCTAGGAGCCAGCCAAAAAATTTAGGAGCCAGAATTTTTTTTTAACAAACTTGGTTTTTAATTTAACAAAAAAACATTACAAACGTTATAAACATTTAACTTCTAAAGATAATAAATATTATATTTTGATATATTACCGTATATACTCGTGTATAAGCCGAGATTTTCAGCTCATTTTTTAGGGCTGAAAGTCCCCCTCTCGGCTTATACGCGGGTCATATACGGGGGTCGGAGGGGGAGCGGGGGTGTCAGATCATACTTACCCCTCCGCCGGCGCGGTCTCTGCAGCCCCCTGCTTCTCCCACGATCTCCGGCTCCTTCCTGCAGCGGTCACATGGCACCGCTCATTAAAGTCATGAATATGCACATATTCATGACTTTAATGAGCGGTACCATGTGACTGCTGTAGGAAGGAAGCGCTGCGGAGAGCGCCGGGAGAAGAGGAGGCAGCAGAGACCGCGCTGGCGGGGGGGTGTGAGTATAGCGATATTTACCTGTCCCGTTCCACCGCTGCGTCCTCGTCTGACTCCTCTGACTGTGAATGATCAGGCAGAGGGCGCGATGACGTCGTTAGTGCGCGCCCCGCCCCCTGCCAGATCATTCACAGCCAGAGGAGTCAGACGAGGACGCAGCGAAAGCGGTGGAACGGAAGAGGTAAATATCTCAGGTGCTGGGGTCCTGAGCGAGCGGTGACACCGGCACCTGTCCCCCATAGCGCGCCGGTGTCATCGCCTGCTCAGCAGCAGCATATGAGGCCTATACTATGGGGCATAATTATGCAGCATATGGGGGCATAATCTGGAACATATGGGGCATAATCTGGAGCATATGGGGGCATAATCTGGAGTATATGGGGCATAATCTGGAGTATATGGGGGCATAATCTGGAGCATATGGGGGCATAATCTGGAGCATATGGGGGCATAAGCTGTGGAACATATGGGGCATAATCTGTGGAACATGGGGGCATAATATGGAGCATATGGGGGCATAAACTGTGGAACATGGGGGCATAATCTGGAGCATATGGGGGCATAATATGGAACATACGGGGGCATAATCTGTGGAACATGGGGGCATAATCTGGAGCATATGGGGGCATAATCTCTGAAGCATATTGGCCATAATCTGGAGCATATGGGTGGCATAATCTGTGGCGCATCATATGGGGGCATGATCATTTTTCACCCTAGGCTTATACGCAAGTCAATAAGTTTTCCCAGTTTTTTGTGGCAAAATTAGGGGGTCGGCTTATACACGGGACCACTTATACATGAGTATATACGGTAGATTTTAGGCAACATTCTAGTTTTATAGAGGGGCTCGTTACGGATGCGGCGATACCAAATGTGTACTTTAATTGTTTTTTTTTTATTTACAGGAATAAATGAATTTATTGGGGAATATTTTTTTTTTATTATGATTTGTTTTTAACACTATTTTTTTTTTACTTTTTTACTGTGTCCCAGGGTGGGACATCACTGTATATTATACATGGTATTATACAGTGTATAATACCAGATCGCTGGTGTGACAGTGTGCACAGCACTCTGTCACACCAGCGATCGCTCTGGCATCGCTGCAGGCTTCTCAGTGCCTGCTCTCAGCAGGCACTGAGGAAGCCGCCTCCCTGCAGGACCCGGTTGGACCCCGGCGCCATCTTGGATCCGGGGTCCTGCAGGGAGGAGGGACCCTCGGAACAGCGCGACACATCGCGCTGTTCTGAGGGTCTCAGGGGAGCGTGCAGAGAGCCCCCTCCCTGCGCGATCTTCCCCTGTGCCCCCGGTACGCCGCGATCATGTTTGATCGCGGTGTGCCAGGGGTTAATGTGCCGGGAGCGGTCCGTGACCGCTCCTGACACATAGTGCCGGGTGTCAGCTGTGATAATCAGCTGACACCCGGCTGCGCTCCTCCCGGGCGCCAGGCATGATTTTCTAGGCGCCACTGGCTATCTGGCGCCCGGGTTTGTCGAACCCTGCATTATACTATATGCAGGACTATGTGTGGCGTATTATACTGTATGGAGGACTATGTGGAGCCGATTATACTATATGGAGGACTATGTGGGGCCTATTATATTGTATGGAGGACTATGTGGGAGCATTATATTGTATGGAGGACTATATGGTGCCCATTATACTGTGTTGAGGGCTGTATGGGAATCAGTTGGAGCATCATACGGTGTTGAGGTCACCCATCTTTGCCAGGGGGATTGAGGGGGCTGTACAGTAGGGTCATCATACCGTGTGTGTGGAGTGTACTTTAGTGGCATTCACTGTGGGGGTATCATACTTTTGCTTGGATTCTACTTTACAGGGGCAATGAAAGGACAATTTAGGGGCTTCAACAGGGGCTGCAATGTTCTGATATTTGCTCTTCTGTAACCCCACCAAATATTACGGGTTTTTTTGGTGGGATGGGTGGTATTAGAAATTCTGCTATGGGACTTCATGATTTCTATATAAACCCCTGTCCATGAGGAAATACCTAATACTCCAGTCATGTGGTCTGTCTCTATTTATTAATTAAAATATACTTTATTTGTGGAACAACCCCTTTAAGTTTGTTTTCATATCTAATATATATAAAAAAACTTCCTTAATTGAACACACTTTTTCCTTTTTAACATCTAGGTTGGCCCCCAGCTTTTTACAAGCTTTTAATTTTGGCCCTCGGTGTATTTGACATCTCTGATCTAGATAGAAGGGAGAAGTGGAGGGCGGCGCTGTCTGTAGCTCCTCCTTTCTCCCGCCTACATAGAAACTTATCCATAGCAACTGTCATCGATCTAAGTAACGGGAAAGTCTTCACCAAATACAGATTTCACCATAGAACTTAGATGACAGATAAATTATGGCAGAGAAAGGAGCAGATTTCTGTGATACAATATATTACAAAGTTGTGTACTTTCATGTGCAATATGGATCTATGAAATTAAAACCGTTACACTTTAAGGGAGTATGGGTCAAGGAGCAAGATGACGGACCCAAAGCACCCAAGTCATTCAACAAAACTTACAGAATTGTCACGTCAAGAGCCCAATCTTAAGTTGTTTTTTTTTTTACATTCCCCACTGTGCGCTTAGGGAAAGACCAATTGAACACAGAGGTTTGTGATTGGACATTACGAGTCAACAGGTATATTTCGGATGCACATACACCGTAATGGATGGGATTACACTGTGTGGTATAGTAACTACAAATCTGAAATAAAATTTTAGGAATCTCAAACTCATTATCTATAAGAGGGATCAGCAACTTTCGGAATACTACAACTCCCAATGTGCCCCCGACAGCAGCTCAATCTGGGAACGCTGGGAATTGTAGTTGTTTCACAACAGCTGGGGCGACTAGAGCTGCCCGAATCACAGCACGTTTTCTACATACGATCTACCAGCATTGCCCCACACCAGCCAAAAACATTTTTCTGCAGTCCAAGTGTCAAGCCACATTTGGCAACAATCTGCATTCACCCATCTCTGAGAACACTGCAACCGAAAGCTATAAAGTAGCACTGCAAGGCAGCCGTGTATCAAAAGGCACAGATGTCAGACAACAAAAGCCACCCTGCACGCACCGTGCCCGCCGCTTCCTCACAACACTCCTATTTGATCATTTTTTTTCCATATTAGTTAGCAATAAGAACCAATCATGTAGGCAGAGATGCTTGTGACCTACTGGATGGTTGCTATAGGAACACTGCTTTCTGGGATACATGTTATGCATTTTAATGCCCTCTCCTCATAAGCTACAAGGAGGATTTACTTTGTCCTTAGCAAACTCACAATTAAAAGGCTAAAAAAATAAAATAATAAATGCTAAGCCATACAAAGAAAAAGAATATGTATACATAGACATGAAAGGGGATACAGGCTCACGGGCAGCGGGCACAGGAAGACAAGCAAATATCTTCAAGGGAGAGATTTCCCAGACATATTTCATCAGCACTGAATTAGTGAGGAAGACGCCGAGCTCGGAAATGTGGCAGCTCACCATGCCAAATAAATGCCACCTAGAAATATGCAAAGGAATGTTTAATGGTAGAAAAGGGTATATAACACACGATGGCACGCAGATCAGATCTCACCGCTACCAAGAGAGTCAGACCCCCACAAACGGCTGCAGGACAATAATAACTTAAAAATATATATAAATTGCATAAAATATATATATATATCTATACACACACATAGTAACATAGTTATTAAGGTTGAAGGAAGACTAAGACCATCTAGCTCAACCCATATCCTATCCTGTCCTAACATGTTGATCCAGAGGAAGGCAAAAAACCCCAAGTGGTAAACAGTAAGCTTCACACTGGGAAAAAAAATTCCTTCCTGACTCCACATACGCCAATCAGACTAGCTCCCTGAATCAACGCAATATCTAGGAAACTAGTGAATATAGCCTGTAACATTATACTTTTCAAGAAAGGCAGCCAGTCCCTTCTTAAATTTTAGTAGGGAATCACTCATTACAACATTATACGGCAGAGAGTTCCATAGTCTCACTGCTCTTACAGTAAAGAATCTGCGTCTGTGATTATGGCTAAACCTTCTTTCCTCCAGACGTAGAGGATGCCCCCTTGTCCCCGTCACAGGTCTAAGAATAAAAAGATCATTAGAAAGGTCTTTGTACTGTCCCCTCATATATTTATACATTGTAATAAGATCACCCCTAAGCCTTCGTTTCTCCAAACTAAATAACCCCAAGTGTAATAACCTGTCTTGGTATTGCAGACCCCCCAGTTCTCTAATAACCTTGATCGCTCTCCTCTGCACCCGCTCCAGTTCAGCTATGTCTTTCTTATACACCGGAGACCAGAACTGCACACAGTATTCTAAGTGTGGTCGCACCAGTGACTTGTATAGAGGTAAAATTATGTTCTCCTCATGAGCATCTATGCCTCTTTTAATGCATCCCATTATTTTATTTGCCTTGGCAGCAGCTGCCTGACATTGGCCACTAAATGTGAGTTTGTCGTCCACCCATACACCCAGGTCTTTTTCAGTGACAGTTTTGCCCAGTGTTTTACAATTAAGCACATAATTATACATCTTGTTTGTTCTACCCAAGTGCATGACCTTACATTTATCCCCATTAAAGCTCATTTGCCATTTATCAGCCCAAGCTTATAGTTTACATAAATCCTCCTGTAATATAAAATTATCCTCCTCTGTATTTATTACCCTGCAGAGTTTAGTATCATCTGCAAATATTGAAATACTACTTTGTATGCCCCCTACAAGGTCATTAATACATATGTTAAATTGAAGTGGCGCCATTTGACCCCTGTGGTACCCCACTGCTAACCGTGACCCAGTCCCAGTGTGCTCCATTAATAACCACCCTTTGTTTCCTATCCATGAGCCAGTTCTTAACTCATTTACACATATTTTCCCCTATCCCCATTGCTCTCATTTTATGTATCAACCTTTTCTGTGCAACTGTATCAAAAGCTTTTGAGAAGTCCATGAGCACCATGTCCACTGCGTTTTCTTGGTCCAGTCTGGAACTTACCCCTTCATAAAAGCTTATCAGATTAGTCTGACAAGAACGGTCCCTCGTAAACCCATGCTGATATTGGGTCATGAGGTTATTCAGCCTCAGATACTCCAATATAGTATCCCTTAAAAAACCCTCCAGGATTTTACCCACAGTAGATGTTAAGCTCACTGGCCTATAATTTCCAGGTTCAGTTTTTGCCCCCATTTTGAATATTGGCACCACATTTGCTATACGCCAGTCCTGTGGTACAGACCCCGTTATTATGGAATCTTTAAAGATTAAAAATTATGGTCTATGACTGTACTTAATTCCTGCAGTACTCGGGGGTGTATCCCATCCGGGCCCGGGGATTTGTCAACTTTAGTGATTTTTAGACGCCGCCGTACTTCCTGCTGGGTTAAGCAGGTGACATTTAATGGAGAATTTTTTTTTATCACTGATCATGTTATCTGTCATGGGATTTTCTTGTGTAAATACTGTTGGAAAAAAGTAATTATGCATATTGGCTTTTTCCTCATCCACCATTTCACCCAGACTATTTTTAAGGGGACCAACACAATCATTTTTTAGTTTTTTGCTATTTATGTAGTTAAAGAATATTTTGGGATTATTTTTACTTTCTCTGGCAATGAGTCTCTCTGTCTCAATCTTTGCTGTCTTGATTTGCTTTTTACAGAATTTATTCAGTCTTCTGTATTTATTTAATGCCTCATCACTACCTACTTGCTTTAATTCCCTAAGAGTCATTCCATGTCAAGTGGACCAGTGGTCCCCACTCGACCTTCTCCGATTTTGCTGAAAATTTATAAGGATGTACATGTATGTTTGAAAAGAGGTTCTGTAAATTTTTAGGGCCAGTTCTCAAACACATTGGGCACTGTTGACCTTTCACTGGAGGTTCCACCAAGCCTGCGGCTTCAGCTAAGAGGATTTTGCAAACTTTGGCACATAGCCATTAGAGTTCTATACTGGCTATGATGCTGAAATTTGGCATACTAGCTCAACTTTTGCTGCTAAACACGATAAAATTATTACCAGCTATGACAAAACAATATTTCGGCTGCAATTTTGTGTCAAAGTAGCTTCGAAAACGCGTCGCATAAAATTTATGCCAAACTTTGCCCATATATAACTCAAGACCAAAAACCAATAGTAACTGGTGCTTTGCCCTGTACACCAAACATCTACATGACTTTGCATTGCTGCAATATCACGGTCAAACCATATGTATTTGTGGAAATATTCACACCCACATATGATGAAAAACTTAAAAAAAAACAAATTTTACCTATTTTTAGGTCAAATTTCTCAAAAAGGGTACCCCTAAAATATATTAATTCTGATATCATTAGAAAGAGCACATTTTTCTCTACAAGGATCATTGGGTTTTTTTTTGGAGTCTCTCAGTTTAAGAAAAGAAAAATGCCACTGAACATGGTGTTATTTATTAATAAGCAATGAATGGTAACTGCACTATTCAAACCCTTGCGTTGGTCCATGGTGGTTATACCACAACCAATTCCATAAGAATTGGTATTATAATCCTATTAAGAATTGTAATAATGCTGTCTTTCGAGAATTGGCAGCCCCATCGCCTAGGAGCCATGGTAGATAGCCGTGCAAGGCCAGCCGCGGGCGGTCTCTTTATCGCAGGTTCCGAAGCCTGAGGGTGGGTGTCTTTGCCTAGGATCCCAAGCCTAATATTGGGTATCTTTTGTCGGTTCCCAAGCCATAATGTTCAGTCTAAGTGGTCTGGAATTGTTGCTGAATTTGCAACATAATCGGTTCAGAGAAGCTGTATTGTCGGCCCATTGCTGTTGCAGCTGGTGCTGGAATTATTGCAATGATTGACTGCTCGGGAATCCAGCATGTATCATTTCTCACAGGCCAGTGAAAGAAGCTAGCTGGTCCATGAAGATGCATAAAATTTATTAATGCATCATGGTCGTCGACTGAAATTTCAGAAATATTTCCAATCCACCAGCTCCTATCGTAAATGCAGGCAATGTATTGCCCTGGCTGGAGGTTTGCAATTGGCACAAAAGGCATTTCTGATCTGACAGATCTATCTACATGGGCAATGAAAGATGATGGGTCATTTGACACCCTTGAAATGCGAATCTTTTTGTTATCAATTGGCACAAACTGGTGATTTTCTCTTATTCCAGCAATTGTATGTCCATCTTTGAACCTTTCCTCTTGAACTACCCGTATTTCGTCAATTTTTTCTTTTGGAACAAAAAAAAAAATTTGATTCCATGCAGTTGCTCATTGCAAAAGTTGAATAAATCCACCGAGGCCAGTATTTGGTTTTCAGTTGGGCGTTGAAGACTGGCACGAGCTGCCAACCTCTTTGCTGTCCCTCCAATCCCATCACAGGGTGACTTTCCATGACTGGTACCAAAAAAATTCCATTCAGCGCTGATATTGAAATCAGCATTGTGGTGGCACAAGTTGAGAAAATTTTTGACATTTTTGTACTGGGCTGCAGATCCATCGCTGAAGTAGTGGATATGACGAATCCCATAGATGAGAGTCTTGAGATACTCTACAATTACTGTTAAGAAAGTGTGGACTGCAACTGTGTCATGTCGTGAGCAATCACTGATTATGCACAAGCTGATGTTCTGCGCAGCTTCACCATTTAACTCCTTGAAGTAAAGTACAAATGGGTGTACTGTAGCTTGACTATTTTCCCATCGGAAACCTTGAATGGCATCTTGAAAAATAAATGAGTAATTTTCAGCAAAGTCCATAAGGATCACAAGCTCTCCAGGTCTCAGATTTTCCTTCAACGGTTTCAAATAGCTACTTTGATGCTTGGTGATGTAGTGATGGCTACAAAGTTTAGAAATTTTCAAAACCAATTCTTCAATGAAATCTTCTATAGTCAGTTGTTTGGTATAAAGCGTGTCTCGATCAGTGTGAATCCATTGTTTGAACTCAATAATATCTTCATGGTCACTGTTGACAAACACATTGACTAGAAATTCTTTTAAAACTTCAGGACCCGGGCATTTATCACAACGGCCAAGCATACAGTCCTTGGATTCAATTCCACAGACCATTTTGCATATGAGCTCTTTGTAGTCATCATTGATTGGGCATGCTGCAAGCATTAGTTTGACATTTTGGTGAATGGTACACACACAAACGGAATGTGTTCCAGCAGATCCAACGGTTACGCACCTCTTTGGCCGAAGCTCACAAAACTTGGAAAATCCAATTTCAGGGCCATTCCGATCCCGATAGGCAACAAACATTTCCCTCATATTGCTCAGTAATAGTCGCTTTTGCATCTGCTTTTTTTCTCCTGCTATTCGCACTGATACATAGTCTTTTTTACCAGGGCACATTCGACTGAATTCATCATCCTCAAAAAATGCCTGCACCTTTTCCTTCACTTCCTCAGAAACTTTCTTGCCACACTTGATTCTAGGTAAGGCTAAGATCCCATGTTCACATTTAAGCTTTCGAGCTTGTTTGACCATTTGTTCAGAGACACCAAATTCGTCTGATATAGCCTTAATGGACCAACTTTTAGGTGCCAATGTCAAGATTTGGACCTTTTCTGCCCGACTGGACACCTGCAGCTTTTGCTTCAAATCTGCCAAAAGGTGATTGTAATCCAGACTAGAGTTGAGCGATACTTCCCGATATCAAGAAGTATCGGATCGAAATGGGTTTCGCCGATACCCAAAAAGTGTCTGCGATACCCGATTCCGATACCGGAAATCCAATGCAAGTCTATGGGACAGAAATATCGGAACTAAAAAAAAACATTTCTTTCCTTGTAAACACTAAATATGCACACACAGAATACATATATATATATCTAATATATAAAGCTGAATGTATGTATGTGTGTATGTATGTGGGTATGTTTGTCCGGGATTGGAATCCGCACCGTCGCACTTACGGGCATGAAATTTTGCACGCCCGCACGTCTCGACCCCGAAAGAGTCCTAGGCTATGTTTTGAATCGAAATTTTAACCCCGCGCGTTCCAAATCGCCAAACAATTTTGGCCCTATCTACATAATGGGGAGAAAGCTGAATGCTTGTGTGTATGTCCGGCATAGGAATCTGCATTTACGGGCATGAAATTTTGCACACCCGCACGTCTCGACCCCGGGAGCGTCATAGGCTAGGTTTTGAGTAGAAATTTTAACCCTGCGCATTCCAAATCGGCAAATAATTTTGGCTCGGGATAGGAATCTGCACCGTTGTACTTACGGGCATGAAATTTTGCATGCCCGCACATCTCAACCCCAGGAGCATTATAGGCTATGTGTTGAATGGAAATTTTAACCTCCGCGCGTTCCAAATCGCCAAACAATTTTGGCCCTATCAACATAATGGGGAGAAAGCTGAATGCTTGTGTGTATGTCCGGCATAGGAATCTGCATTTACGGGCATGAAATTTTGCACACCCGCACGTCTCGACCCCGGGAGCGTCATAGGCTAGGTTTTTAGTCGAAATTTTAACCCCGCGCATTCCAAATCGGCAAATAATTTTGGCCCGGGATAGGAATCTGCACCGTTGTACTTACGGGCATGAAATTTTGCATGCCCGCACATCTCAACCCCAGGAGCATCATAGGCTATTGTGTTTAATGGAAATTTTAACCCCCGCACGTTCCAAATCGCCAAACTATTTTGGCCCTATCTACATAATGGGGAGAAAGCTGAATACTTGTATATAGATATAATCATTACAATTTGTTATAACCGTAGTTAGGTACTATGCCCGGGCAGCGTCGGGCTCTTCAGCTAGTATATATATATATACACACATGTAATTGTGACATATATATATTTATATATATATATATATATATATATATATATATATATATATATATATATATACATATATTTATAGTTCATACACTTCTACATAGTAAAATAGCCTCTGATTCAATTGCCGGGTAATGCCGGCCGATACCCGATATACCCGATAGTATCGGAATGCTCAACACTAATCCAGACACATTTTGCACTGTGCTGTTTTTGTTTGCTCAATGTCTTTCGGCTCAAGCCCTCCAATTGAAGCAATCTTGCTAGAAAATGCATTTTGTACCTGGCTTATCTTTCTCCTTGCATATCCAAGTGAATCCCACTGGCTTAAGGGTATGCCACACTAAACGAGATCGCTAACGAGATCGCAAAAACGTCACTATTTAGCGATCTCGTTAGCGACCTCGTTGTGTGTGGCATGTAGCAACGATGTGGCCCCTGCTGTGATGTCGCTGATCGTTCACTAGCGTTCTGGACCGTTTTTTGATCGCTGGCGAGCCTGTATCGCTGTGTTTGGCACCTTTTGCGAACGACGAGCGACCTCGTTTGTGACGCATATGACAGCGGCGCAGGCGGGACTAGGGTTTTTAGCGTCACGGAGTGGATCGCAATATCTGTAAGTTCTCTTTTGCGTCACAGAGAGGATCGCAGAAGTTGCAAAGCAGGCTAGCAGGACGCAGAGAGCAGGAGCGATGCTGGAAATTCCTATGAATCAGAAGCGCTCAGTACATGCTAATGACATCCTAACGACCGCCAAAGTCGTTAAAGAGATCACTGAAAGCTGATGTGTCATTTATGAGATCTCCTGTTTGGCAGCTACTAGCGACCTAAAAGAGATCACACCAACGATCTCGTTAGTTTGCGTCGTTATCGTGATCGCTAACTAGATCGCTAAGTGTGGCAGTACCTTTACCCGTGGATATTTCAGAGGAGAGATGCCAATGGATGTTAAGCTTGAATTTAGACTTTCAGGAGAACATTCCATTCCATCTGGACCTGATTCAGAGGAAACTGGATCAGCTGATTTTTTCCTTTTAGCAAATTCTTTTCGACATGATGCACACATCTTCTGGCCAGGCTTCACATCATTCTTTGTAAATTCGTTCAACTGGTCAGCTGCTAACTGATAGCTCGTAAATTCTTTTTGGTGTTATGACCTTTCTTCCCAAAGGATTACAACACAATTTTTGCAAATGCTCATATTTGGTCAAGAATGAAGCTTCATGGTGTAAACAGATTTGTAAATGTTCATCAAAATTTAGTCCCACTCGTCGACGCAGCAATTTCTGTTCATCCAATCCAAAGCTTGTAAACAATTTCAACTCATCCTTGCTATGGGTGAATGTCTTAAGGTGGCACTTCGAATTGTTCGCAAGGCCGATAGAGCACTGGGCCGATTCTTCATCAATTTCATTCTCCATCGCCAAAAAATAAATAATAAATAATATAAATAATATATGCATTAAAATGTAACAATAGTCAATAACTTTTCATAAACAAAAAGGTTTATAGGTTTTTGGTTATAAGACATTGCTAGCAACAATACAACTCTGTAACATGTGATAAGAATCTGAAAATCAAACACAAAATCAATGCATTACGCGCATAAATAACACCATGTTCAGTGGCATTTTTCTTTTCTTAAACTGAGAGACTCCAAAAAAAAAAAAAAAAAAAAAAAACAATGATCCTTGTAGAGAAAAATGTGCTCTTTCTAATGATATCAGAATTAATATATTTTAGGGGTACCCTTTTTGAGA
>JARQOD010000005.1:66707447-66911200 GCA_033576555.1 Oophaga sylvatica
AAGAAGCAAAGGAGAGAATCAGGGCGGGAACATGCAAGCTGGAAACTCCATTTTGACTGAGGGCAAGATAGCTGCAGCAAGACAGAAAGTAAAATGGCTGACGAACAAACTGAGTTTCAGGAATATATACATAGAAACCTTACAGTGATTTTAGTCAGCCAATGAGGAATCCTAAGAAGTGTGGGCACATCCTGTAATGCTGCGGTCATGTTAACTAATGGCATGGCTGTGATTGGATGCTGAAATGATGTCAGAATGCACTATAAAAGGCGCCGCCGCCATTATAGCGTCAATGTGCTGTGAATTCAGTAAGGGACAGAACGCTGCTGTGCTGACTCTGAGGGACAGTTAGAGATTGCGATTTAGTGTACTGTGCTGTAGGCAGGCTAGCACCAACCGCTGTGTAAAGCTTCCTTTTGCCTGCAGTGTTGTTTTAACAGCTCTGCAAGGTGTGTGTGAGTGCAGGTGACGCTGCAGTTTGCTCTGCATGCAACGCTGTCTGTAGGCATCTGCACGTGTCACTCACAGACTCTTTTTTTTTTCTTCAGTGTAATTCTTGCTGCTCCATGCAATTTAAATTTTAGTGTGATGCGCTTCCATCCGTATCCAATACATTGGTTGCAAACACTATAGAAGTAGACAAAGGAGTAGCCTTTCACAGATTGTGAACAGTTGGTTTCAGTGTTCACTTCAGTCTGTGTTTTTTATTTTTTGAGTGCACATCACGCTCCAGTTACTTGTTCAAGCACTGCTGCTTGTACTCTGCTGAGCGTGTCTCAGTGCCTCATCCTTTTCATTTCTCTCCAATTGGTTCTGCTCCATTCCATTTAAAATAAATATAATCTATTAGTGTGACGCGCTTCCATCCGTATCCAATACATTGGTTGCAAACACTATAGAAGTAGACAAAGGAGTAGCCTTTCACAGATTGTGAACAGTTGTGTTTCAGTGTTCACTTCAGTCTGTGTTTTTTATTTTTTGAGTGCACATCACGCTCCAGTTACTTGTTCAAGCACTGCTGCTTGTACTCTGCTGAGCGTGTCTCAGTGCCTCATCCTTTTCATTTCTCTCCAATTGGTTCTGCTCCATTCCATTTAAAATAAATATAATCTATTAGTGTGACGCGCTTCCATCCGTATCCAATACATTGGTTGCAAACACTATAGAAGTAGACAAAGGAGTAGCCTTTCACAGATTGTGAACAGTTGTGTTTCAGTGTTCACTTCAGTCTCTGCGTAATAACCACACTTAGGCCTTATAACTTTTCTGACTTTCTTTATCAATCTACCAAGATGAAGAAGTCAGTGAGTAAGGCACGTGGTCGTGGCCGTGGAGTTTCAGCAGGGAGAGGACGTGGGGATTCTGTGGCTGCTGCCGCCCTCAGTGACACAGCATCCACCAGTTTTACCCATGAGCGTTCCTTTATGCGCACTTTGGTAGGAGCTCGGCGTGCCCCCCCTGCTGCGGGAAGAACAAATTGAAGCCGTTGTTGGTTGGATGGCAGCCAATGCATCGACTTCAATTCCTTCCACCTCCTCTCAGGAACACAACACTGTTGAGCAACCATCTGTCTGTTCACCGCCTGTCAAATTGCCCAGGCAGTCAGAGAGTTCTGTACAGGAGCCAGCTGAGTCTCTGCTTCTGTTCTCAGAATCTGTTGGCTCGCAAACACGGGCACAGGCAAGCAGCATTCTGCAATTTGAAGAAGAGGGAGTATGCAGTGATGCGCAACAGCTGTGTCTCTCTCAATCTGAAGAGGCGGGTGAGCCAGTGCCGATGGACAGCACACCGCAGAACGCATCTCATGATGATGATGAGACTCAGGTGCCAGGTTTTGTGGAGCATGGTGCTGCCCAGACCATCCAACAGCAGCAGGTGTTGGAAGAGGGTAGTGGAGATGATGAAGTCCGAGACCCAACATGGCGTGAGCAACAGGAAGGTGGTGGGAGCAGCTCTGAGGAAGAGATTGGCCCAATGGTACAAAGAGGAGGGAGAGGTAGGCTGCAGACTCGCTTGCCTGTAGCCTCCAGTTTGGCACTTGTTGGGAGCAGTTCTCTTACAAATGTCAAAATTGGCGCTCCCATGACTTGCACTGCGTGGTCCTTTTTTGACAGACTTGTAGATGATATTTGCTATGTTAAATGCAAGCTGTGTAAGCAAAAAGTTAAAAGAGGTAAAAATATCAGTAACCTGAATACCACAAATATGTGGAAACATGTACGGACAAAGCACGTAGCTGAGTTACAAAGACACACTGGAGATGTAGGCCAACCTACAGCAGCACCTACATCTTCAGGTCGTGTTGGAGCCTCTACCTCCAGCTCACACACACCTGGTTCGGCTTCCTCACAGGATCTCCATGGAAGAACCTCGGTCACTGTTGTCCATAGACAAACTGTTATTCCAGCCACAGCAGCAAGTTCACAGTCATCGTCACACTCCCAGGCCACAAAACAGCCATCGGTACCACAGGCATGGGATAAAAGACGGCCATACTCGGCAAACCATCCACGAGCACAGGCTCTGAATTCTGGCATTGCAAAACTCCTGTCCCTTGAAATGCTGTCATTCAGGCTGGTGGAGACTGACAGTTTCAGGAACTTAATGGCATTGGCAGTCCCACAATATAATGTGCCAAGCCGATTTTATTTCAGCAGGCAAGCCGTCCCTGCTCTGCAAAAACATGTCGAGGGAAACATTAAACATGCGCTACTAAACGCCGTCAGTAGCAGGGTCCACCTGACCACCGATGCGTGGACCAGTACCCATGGCCAGGGACGATACCTTTCCCTCACTGCCCATTGGGTCAATGTTGTGGAGCCGGGTACAGATCTTGCCAGTGGCGCTGTACGTGTTCTGCCAACTCCAAGGATTGCAGGAATCCAGTCTGTACACATTGATTCCTCCTCCTACTCCAGTTCCTCAGAATCATCGCTGCACGAGCCGTCACGGTATACCTCCACATGGACCCGTGAACGCTTACCTGTTGCGACCGATATGAGCACAGCCGTGGCCAAACGTCAACAGGCCGTCCTGAAAATGATTTCAATGGGGAATCTAAGCCACACAGCGCAGGAGGTCTGGAATGCCATCAAGCAGGAGAGCGACGTGTGGTTTTTGCCTGCAAATCTCCAGCCAGGCTTGGTAGTGTATGACAATGGCCGAAATCTGGTGGCAGCTCTGGGCCTTGGCAACCTTACTCACATACCATGTCTGGCACATGTGCTCAACTTGGTCGTGCAGAGTATTTTGAGGGACTATCCGGATCTTGCTGGACTGCTGCAGAAGGTCCGCCTAGAGTGCGCTCACTTGCGACGTTCCAGCATAGCCAGATCGCGCATTGCTGCTCTGCAACGCCGATTTCGCCTTCCTGAACATTGCATCATATGTGACGTACCCACCAGGTGGAATTCCACGTTACATATGTTGGAGCGGTTGTGTGAGCAGCAGACAGCAGTAATGGAGTATCAGCTGCATCAGGCGCAATCAAGTCGCTCTTTGCGCCGTCCACACTTCACCACTACTGAGTGGGCCTCTATGAAGGACATCTGCGACGTTTTGCGTGCGTTTGATGTCTCAACGCGGATGGCGAGTGCAGATGATGCACTAGTCAGCATGACTGTCCCCCTTATCTGCCTGCTTCAGAAATCACTGAAAGCACTAAAGGAAGAGGTTTTGGAAGAGGTGGAGGATGAGGAGTCACAAATTCAATTACCTTCAGGACAGTCAGCGCAACGTGGTTCCTCACAAAGGGCTGGGCAGGGCTCACTTTGTGAGGAGGAGGAGGAGTCAATGGAGGAGGAAGAAATCCCTACAGAGGGAGGTACACAACGCTCTAGTCAGTATGTAGAGCGAGGGTGGGGTGATGCAGAGGAGGCAGAGATGACGCCTCTTCCACAGGACAGCTTTTGTTGGCCAGTTGGGAGTCTGCAGCACATGGTTGATTTCATGCTTCAGTGCCTGAGAAACGACCGCCGCATCGCCCACATTCTCACCACGTCAGATTATTGGGTGTACACCCTCCTAGACCCTCGCTACCGGGACAACTTACAAACCCTCATCACACCGGGGAACCGGGACCGTAAAATGCAGGAGTACCAAGACACACTGGTGCAATCCATACTGTTGTACATTCCAGCCGAGAGAGATGCTGCTGCTACTGCTTTACAAAGCAGCTCTGTGCGTCGAGGCAGTGTAGACATCTCTACAACAAGAGGGAGCACAAGCAGCGCCTCTGCACAGGGCAAGAGCTGTATGTTACAAATGTGGCGAAGTTTTGTGACAGCGCCAGCAAGGTCTACACCATCCGAGACGGCTCCAGTCACCAGGAAGCAACGTTTCCGTAAGATGGTGACAGACTACTTGTCTTTCCCTCTAAGTGTACTCCCAGATGCCTCTTCCCCTTTCAAATTTTGGGTCTCTAAGTTGGATACATGGCCAGAGCTTAGCCAGTATGCATTGGAGGTGCTGGCTTGCCCTGCTGCCAGTGTATTATCTGAGCGCGTCTTTAGTGCTGCAGGTGGTGTACTAACAGACTATCCTCAGAGAATGTAGACCGGCTTACTTTTCTGAAAATGAACAAGGCATGGATCTCACCTGAATTTTCCATGTCTCCTGTTATGTTCATCTTTCTACCACCTGAACTCTACTCCCTGGGCTACAACACCGCCATTTGTTGCTCGTAAGTAATTGGCAGGGGTACTGACTCCTGGCCAGCCTGGTTACAGCACGACAGCTGTTTCCTGGCAGTGTGAACGTCAATTATCCTCCAATAAGTTGTGCTGTCGTGTTGCATTCGGGTTAGCCGACTCTATGGTGCCTGCAGTTTAGGTGATTCCTATGTGTGCTGTGGGATATGTAAATAAAGGCTGTTTCCATTGTGACAATAGGACAAGCACCCACTGTAGGACTGTGTGATTCGGTAACTGCGGACGGCTTGCGTCCTGTCAACTTACATTTTCATGGGTGCGTTCTGCTACCCGTCCGGGGTCCAGTACCGTCAACTGGTTCTCCCCAGTGCCTTTGGCCTAGGTGCCTCCATCTCCGTATACGAGTTCCAGCAACGTCTGCTGGTCCTTGGTAGTGCTTTGGAGCACAGGTACCTCCTGCTTAGTAACCGTGTCACAGTAACGTCAGCTGGTACTCGGTTGTGACATTGCCTCTTTTCCTTCTGCTACCCGTCCGGGGTCCAGTACCGTCAACTGGTTCTCCCCAGTGCCTTTGGCCTAGGTGCCTCCATCTCCGTATACGAGTTCCAGCAACGTCTGCTGGTCCTTGGTAGTGCTTTGGAGCACAGGTACCTCCTGCTTAGTAACCGTGTCACAGTAACGTCAGCTGATACTCGGTTGTGACATTGCCTCTTTTCCTTCTGCTACCCGTCCGGGGTCCAGTACCGTCAACTGTTTCTCCCCAGTGCCTTTGGCCTAGGTGCCTCCATCTCCGTATACGAGTTCCAGCAACGTCTGCTGGTCCTTGGTAGTGCTTTGGAGCACAGGTACCTCCTGCTTAGTAACCGTGTCACAGTAACATCAGCTGGTACTCGGTTGTGACATTGCCTCTTTTCCTTCTGCTGCCCCTCCGGGTTCCAGCACAGTCAGCTGGTCCTCGTTACTTCCATTGTCTCTTGTTCCATCTGATACCCGTCCGGGTTCCAGTAACGTCAGCTGGTTCTCGGAAATTAGACGACCTTAAAGACCACCCAGAAGAAGATGACGACAACAAGGACGACGAGCATGAAGCCAACCAGCCTGAACACCATCACAAAGAAAAAATAAAAGATTACCCTGAAGAAGATCACCAACAGGACAAAGAAGGTTAAGACAAACTACAAGATACAGAACAACAGACAGAAGAACAATAAGCAGAAGATCAAAAAGCAGAAGAACATGAAGTATAAGACCAAAATGAAGAGCAAAATATATGCTCTAAATTCTAAGCAGAAGAAGACTAAGTGTTATGTTTCGGTAGCTGAGGAGTGCAGGTAAAAAAGGCAATACACCAGAGAAGTTGGAATCTATGAGATTGCAGTACCCTGACTAACCACCACAACTAGAGGCAGCCGTGGAGCGTTCCTACGTTGGTCCTAGATGCCTCGTCACAGCCTGAGAAACTAACTACACCTAAAGATAGAAAGAGGAAAGCTATCTGCCCCGGAGCAGATCCCCAAAGAACATAGAAAGCCCCCAAACATGTAATGGCGGTTAGACAAGATGAAATACTGACACAGACAGAAAATAGTATGAGCAAACGTTGGGGCCCAAACTACCTAAATAGAAAAGGATAGGAAGGGCACTTACTGCAATCCCAAAAAACCCTGAAAAGCACCAACTCTACTAATTTCAAAATCACCTGAGATCACACGACCTCTACCACCTAAATTAGTTCTCTGGTGTAACAAAATCAAAACAGCAGCCACTGAAAAAACTGGAAAAAGCAAAAGTACAAACATCAGTGGCTGAACTAAACTGAGAGGGCAAAAGCCCCCGGAGGGGACCCTGAAGGCCCCCACAGAAGTGGAGGACAAAATGCAAAAATCAAGCACAAAAACAAAAAGAAGAAAATGTCTTATCTGTTAGCAGGAGATGCAGACACGACACAGCAGGCTACAAAGGAAACAGGACTCAAGGATTGAGACCAGAACAATTGATCACCGGCAACCCTGATGGGAAGGCGACTCCCTTATATAAGACCAGTCAGTAACACCTGATTCCCACTCCTCACAATCTTCACTGGACAGTCCAGTACCGCTTGTAACCACCAGAGGGAGCCTCTGCTCAGAACTCATTTCAAGTCCATTCACAACAACTAAGCAGTGTATGGGGGTGAGTCCGTTCCTCCTCGTGGTGCCCCTGGAAAATGCCTGCTGCTGCAGGCTAAACTGAACACGGACAAATACTGTTGTAATTTAAATCTTTTGTGACAGCAAGAACGGAAGAATTAAAAATTCATACTTTTACAGATTACAAGTACAGGAATCTCTGTCACAAATAAGAATATGATGAAGAAGATGAAGAGGAAGAAGATGAAGAATTTGAATATGAAGAAGATTAATAGTTTAATAATAACAATATGAGTAACGTAAACAAAAACATGAATAGCAAGAAGTTTAAGAAGAAGATTAAGAAGGTGAAGATGAAGAATAATTTGATGAGAAAGATGATGCTGCTGAAGATTATGAAGGAGAAAGTGTGGCACTGGCAAAAGTTAAAAAGGTGAAGAGCATGGAAGTTGTGAAACATACATATTTGCCAAAATAGAAAAAAGGTTAACAACATTGTCAATTTGTTCGTCAATCCAAACGTATTTCCAAAAAAAAATATATTAATGCTATTCCAATGCATTGGGTTAAACATGTATGCCTTTATTGTCTCCTCAACCTCCGCCAATACATTCTACATTACTCTTTATTGTTTTCCTTCATGTACAATTAACCAACAAGGCAAGAATGGGTTTTTTTTAATGTCGATATTTGGTTCCCATAGACTTACATTGGACTTCCGGTATCGGTATCGGGTATCGCCGATATTTTAGTGATATCGGCAATACCATTCCTATCCGATATTTTTAGATATCGAGCAGTATCGCTCAACACTATCTGCAGACCATTTCTGTCATTAGTCTTTTTGCTGTGGTCCAGACTATCATGTTGGTCACTGGATAGGCTTCTGGCCAGCCTTAGAACATGTCCACCACCACCAGGGCATATTCATATTTTCCTGCTTTTGACATTTGGATATGGTCGACCTGAATCCTCTGAAAGGGGTACAAAGGTTTGACAAAATGTTTCTTGGGTGTTTTTTTCTGTTCTTCCAGCATTACAGAAGGTGCAGAATAGGCACGACTTGGTGTAAGCCCGTATAGGTGTTGTTACTCCTTGTGCCACACAATACTTGTTGATAGTAGCGTGCATTTGATTCTTTCCTCTGTGGGTGATTCCATGGGCCCATGCAATGACTTCTGGGGAGGCACAGTTTAGTGCCTATGCATCTTGGTCTCTCACTGCTTTCTTACTGAGCCATTGGTCCATTTCTTCAGGTTCCACTTGCTCTTGATGTGTCTTCAGTTTAGCTATTGAGGGTAGTTGTGGTTCTTTTCCTTCTTCTGTATCTTTTGTCCCACTCCTTGTGACAACATACATTCCTACTTCATCTTTCCTTGGGTCCCAGAGGGCTGCTTGTTCTGCCATCTGGCCAGCAAAGTTATTTCCTTTTGCTTGTACTGAGTTTAATCTGCCTTGTGCCTTGGTTTTGATAACTGCCACTGCTTTGGGGAGTGATAGGGCTCTCATCAGTTGGTGAATTGAATTTGCGTTCTTCACTGGGGTTCCGGCTGAGGTTTGGAATCCTCTGGCAGCCCATAGCTGTCCAAAGTCATGAGCGACCCCAAAAAAATATATGGAGTCCATACAAATGTTCACCACCTTCCCTCAATCCTTCAACAAAGGATGATACCAGAAGTTGGAGTTGGTTCTTGGCGTCCTTCCTGAAACCCAAATCCTGGAACAACTAGACTGTGCGGGCGTGGTATTTCTCAACACTTTCTCCTGGTTCTTGATGCACATCTTTCAGGGATGTGGACTGGTCCTTCAGTTTATCCTGTGCCCATGTCTTTAGTTGGGAGCAAAACTCCATTCCAGACTCCCATGTGCTGTCACTGGTAAGGCGGGAGTTATTCAAAGATGTTTCTATCACTGGCCAATAAGCATCTCCGGCTTTTACGGATGCCAATGACTGGATATCTTGTCATGTGGCTGAGCAAATCTTCTTTATCTGTACCATACGTCTGTAAAACGGCATGGGCTGGACCTCTGGGTTCGGCAATGAAGATACAAGCGTGTCTGCTTGCTGGGGAGAGAATTTGACATATATGAGAGGCTCCAGTGCCCAAGGGAGTGCAGCCTTGGTTTCACTTGTATGTTGCTGTTGCGTGAGGCTAGGCGGTGGTGGGGCTGGCAGACCAGGGAGTAGTTCTTCATCCTCTTCATCATTGAGCAATGGGCCGGGATGAGAGGGGGTGGCATTTGCACTTGTGGTCGGGCAGTGGGGGCCACCCACACTTGGCAGGCATGCTTAAAGGCCTGAGCAGTCCTTCTGTCATCACTAACAAGCTGTCAGGTTTGGCTGCAGCCGCCGAGAAGCGGCTCAGCCCATAATCGCCTCCACGCTGACCGACCACCATGGCGTGGGGCGGGCGTCCCCCGGGGACGCAATATGGACCCTCCATACCGCAGAGGGGGACCCGGGCTCAATTAGGGGGAAAAGGAGCAAAGGGTTAAAGCACAGACATGCATTGTCACGCCGACAACCAAGTACCAACAGAACAGCGTGACATTTTCCCCTCCTAAAGCCCCCTCTTCTGAAGTCCCCAAAAAAAAATACACAGAAACTTTTCTTGGGATAGGCGGTAAGTCCCAGTTCACATGCAGCAGAGTTCATTGCTCCAAAAATCTAAACCGCTAACCAAGCACAGGGTTGAGCAATCTAGTCCACTACCAGCTGGGATCCGAGCCATCTCATCCGCCGACCAGGCGGGGCTGAGAAAAAGTCCTACCGTCCATACATGCTCAGCTGAGTCCAAGGCCTTAGCTTCTGTCACGTTTGGCTGCAGTCGCCGAGAAGCGGCCCAGCCCATAATCGCCTCCACGCTCACCGACCACCATGGCGTGGGGCGGGCGTCCCCCGGGGACGCATTATGGACCCTCCATACCACAGAGGGGGACCCGGGCCTACCCAACCTAGGGAAGGGCAGAGACCGGGGTTCTGTGGCAGCTGAGCATGTGGACAAGGAAGAGACACGTAGAACTTGATTACACCGCACAACTTCAGGTATAGGGAAGTAAAGTTTACTAAAGTAAATAAGTGAAGACACACAGTACATAAATCAAACATGACTATGCAAGGGTCCCGATTCCACACCTTCCAGAAGGGTATCACCCAGAGGACTTCAAGGTACCAACGGATCACCGCGGCACACATAGGTGGGACATCAGGACACAGGCATGACATCAGGGTACACGAGGTCATCAGAACGTAGACAGGACACATGAGGACATCAGAATCACGAACTCAGGAACACGAACTGGATCTCAGGAACATGGACCGGACATCAGGAAACTGGACACCGGAACACGGGCTGGATCTCAGGAACTCGGACTTGACATCAGGAAACTGGACATCAGGAACACAGACTGGATCTCAGGAACATGGACCGGACATCAGGAACACGGACTCAGGAACATGGAATCAGGAACACGGACTGGACATCAGGAACACGGACAGGACATCAGGAACATGGACTGGACATCAGGAACACGGACTGGATCACAAGACCAACACTGGCATCGGACTCCGGACATCTGGCAACGATCGGCAGGCTCCGGGCATCAGGCAGGGAAGGATCGGATCCGGACATCTGGAAGCGATCTAAAAAGGAACCCAAGCGGTCTGGTGCAAGCCCCGCCAGGCTCAACTGGAGCCCGCTGGGAATTGCACCAAAAACAAGCTGAGCACAGAGTAACAGAAACTCAGCACACCCACACTGGATTCCTCCTTCCAAGATGAACCCAGGTTGTATCAAAGGAAGTCAGTTAGCAAAAGATCACAGTCACTGGGCACAGGGTTCAGGACACAGAAGGACTTCAGGAACATAACACAGCAGACACAGTTCAGACAATCAGGTACAGGACAGGTACAGGATCAAGGATTCAAGCCTGGAATTACCGCCTCCAGGATAGGCGAGCCTGGAATTACTGCCTCCAGGACAGGCGCAGGGACAGGTAAAGGATCAGGGATTCAAGCCTAGAATTACCGCCTCCAGGATAGGCGAGCCTGGAATTACCGCCTCCAGGATAGGCGCAGGGACAGGTACAGGATCAGGGGTTCAATCCTAGAATTACCGCCTCCAGGATAGGTGCAGACAGGTACAGGAACACACAACACACATGGCAAGATTCAGAAGCTATGTGAGTAGCTAAGGCCCCGCCCATAGGGCAGGGAGCCTTTATATATGAGCTGCCCCTCAGCAATTGGCTGGGGACAGCATTTCAAGTGCACACACTAACCCTGATAAAAGCAGGGCAGGTGTGGCCCGCGCACCCTATGCAGCCAAACACAATTCAGCCAGCAAGGGCACCTGGAAATGGCTGCAGCCTAAACACACGTAGTAAGTGTAACGAATGGAAGCGGAGGCAGAGGTGGTGAAGTTCACATTCGTTTTTATTTTTTAATGTGGAACCTCGAGACCGCGGTCCGGGGGGCTCCGAAGGGGGCGTAACTAGTGAGCCCCGGGTACCCGTAGTAAGGCCCCTCGAACAGGACCAGAATGGAATACCCGGAGGACACAGGTGCTACCTCCAGTTAGACCCCGTACACGTGGCAGCTGTCCCAGAGGGACCAAAAGGGTAACAAGTATTTACAGAGTCCGTGGAAAGTTCTTGACGGAGAAGGGTAAGGTCCTGGTCCAGAACGGATGGTAGAAGGCTGGCTTCAGTGACCTTGTCACGGTCCACGGGTACGGATGGCTGATGGCGGAACGGGATGACACTTGCGCCAGTAATAGCCGAGATTGTCCAGATTAGCCAGATACGGGTTAGCAATGATCTGAGGAGACAAACAGTATCAGCGAAGCACAGAGACTGCAGACGCAGCGCAGACAGAACAGGCACAGAACCGGATGTAGCAATGATAGAACACGTTGCTCCGGCACTCCCCTAATGGTGGAGTGACCAGATATAGTACTGAGTGCGCAGCCATTGGATAATTAGCTATTTCAAAAGATGCACGCTGCCCCTTTAAGAGAGGCGGTGGGCGCGGCCTCGCATCCTAAGCCGACTGTCTGGAGGCCTGCCAGCAGCGTGCCAGGAAGTGGAGAAGGACTCAGGACGCCGGAGAGCAGATGAGACAGGAGACCCCAGCCCACGCACAGACCGCCGCAGAGGGACAGCCCGAGGAACAGGTGAGTGAGCAGAACGGAGTGCAGAGGCAGCGCTGGGACCGGGTGTAACAGTATCCCCCTCTTTACTCCCCCTCTTTTTCAAGCCTGCGTGAAATCTTTTAAGAAGAAGAGGTCCCTGGATGTTCTCTTTAGGCTCCCAAGACCTCTCCTCAGGACCAAAACCCTTCCAGTCCACCAGGTAATAGATCCTACCTCTTACTCGCTTAGAGGCCAAGATATGTTTTACCTCAAAAACATCATCCTCAGAGACCGGATCAGGAGTGGTACCCGGGTCCTTAAAAAAGGAGCTCAACACTACTGGTTTGAGGAGGGAAACATGAAAGGAGTTAGGTACTCTTAGAGAATTAGGCAATTTCAGTTTATAAGAGACCGGGCTGATCTGTCTCAAAACTTCAAAGGGACCAATGAAACGAGGACCCAATTTGTACGATGGTAACTTCAGACGGATGTACTTGGAGGAGAGCCATACCTTGTCTCCTGGACGAAAGATGGGAGCCTCCAAACGTCTTTTGTCCGCATGCGTTTTCATACGTTGAGAAGCTTTCTCCAAAGCCGACCTGGTCTCTCTCCAAATGTCCGAGAAATTCTTTGACAAGGTATCGACTGCCGGAACATCCGACAATCCCGAGACAGGAAGAGGAATTCCGGGTTGCAGTCCAAACACAATCTGAAAGGGAGACTTTCCAGAAGATTCACTTACTTGATTGTTGTAGGAGAATTCCGCCCAGGGCAGTAATTCTACCCAGTCATTATGATGAGCGTTGACGAAGTGACGCAGGTATCCAGCCAGGATTTGATTGATCCTCTCCACTTGCCCATTAGACTGGGGATGATATGCAGACGAAAAATCTAGTTCAATTTTTACCATTTTACAGAGTCCTCTCCAGAACTTAGAGGTGAACTGGACACCCCTGTCGGTGTAATGTATGTAGTACAGTTCATATAGCGTCTTGTGCTTGGGTGCGATGAAAACACAGGAGTCACAGGTTTGATATAGAAAAGTCCTGTATTACTTCATACAAGTTGGCAGAAATAGTCACACAGTTTGCAGACACATAAACAGGAGACACAGCAGGCCAGAGTAATCCAAGCTCAGCAATCACTCTCCAATACAGATTCAGGATCTTCTTCTCTGTTACCGTAAGTCCATGCAAACGTGGGTCTTTCAAAGAGCAGGGTTCAGAGTCCACAAGTGCTTCAGAGTTCCTCAGTAGGAATAGCTGGAGTACAAGGTCCAAGGCTTACAGGAGTCAAGTCACAGGTTCACTGCAGGCTAGATTCTGAAGCACTGATTGCTCAGCTGTGGCTGCTTAAGAAGCAAAGGAGAGAATCAGGGCGGGAACATGCAAGCTGGAAACTCCATTTTGACTGAGGGCAAGATAGCTGCAGCAAGACAGAAAGTAAAATGGCTGACGAACAACTGAGTTTCAGGAATATATACATAGAACCTTACATTACTCCCCCCTTAAGGACAACCTCCAGATGACCTCAGACCAGGCTTGTGTGGGTACCTCTAATGAAACTGACGGAGCAAGCGAGGAGCATTAACGTTATTGACCGGTTCCCATGAGTTGTCCTCCACTGGGTAGCCCTGCCATTTAATCAGATATTGTAACTGATTTCTATACAACCTGGAATCTAAAATCCTTTCCACCACAAATTCTTCCTGACCATCGACTAGCACTGGGTCAGGGCAAGGAGAGGAACGTCCAGGAAACGTATTGGGTGTCGCAGCCTTTAGTAGGGATACATGAAAGACAGGGTGGATTCTCATAGTTCTGGGCAGTTGAAGACGACAAGCAACGGCACTTATAATTTTACTGATTTTATAGGGTCCAATGTACTTATGTCCCAACTTAGACGATGGAATCCTTAACTTAAGATTTCTGGTTGACAGCCAGACCAAGTCTCCTACCTTGAAAGCTGGTGCAGGTTTACGAAATTTATCTGCTGCTTTCTTGTACCTTTCTTGAGCCGATTCCAGATTTTCCTTTAGAAGATCCATATTCTTCTGTAAAGACATGATTCTTTCAGCCACTGCTGGTAAAGGCGTTTCTATGGGAAATCGTGGTAGAATGTTAGGATGATAACCTAGATTAGAGTAAAAAGGAGACTGTTTAGTGGAGGCACTCTGAGAGTTGTTATACGAGAACTCAGCTAATGGAAGCAGATCCACCCAATCATCCTGTAGGTGGCAGATAAAGCAGCGGAGATACTGCTCCAGGGTTTGATTGGTTCGTTCGGTCTGTCCATTAGTCTGGGGATGAAAAGCAGAAGAAAGGTTTACTTTAATGTCCAATGCTGCACAGAAATTTTGCCAAAACCTAGTGAATTGCACCCCTCGATCCGAAATAACCTCATCCGGTACTCCATGTAAGCGAAACACATCTTTAATCATCAAATCTGATGTCTGTTTTGCAGTGGGTAAGCCGACACAAGGGATAAAATGAGCTGCCTTTGTTAGACGGTCAACCACCACTAGAATGGTGTTCTTCCCTGAGAGGTTGGTAACTCCACAATGAAGTCCATAGAAATGGATCCCCACGGGCGGGACGGGGTGGGAAGAGGCTGTAACAGACCAGTTGGTGAGGAGCGAGGTGTTTTGCATCTTGCACAGACCTCACATGAAGTGACATAATTCAAAACATCCTTCCTGCAAGTGGGCCACCAAAAGAAACGAGAAAGAAATTCCTGTGTCTTTAGAATTCCTCTATGCCCAGCTATCTTGGAATCGTGAATGAGTTGCAATACTCTTAATCTGACTGTTTCAGGAATATACAGACGTTGTCCCTGAATCCACACACCATTCTTAAAGACAAGACTTACGTCCCTTGGGGGTTGTGCCAAAAAGGAATCCGCATGGTATGCTTCCTTGATGTCCTTAAGTAGGTCTTGATTATGAATTACTCCTAGGAATCTAGAGTCAGGAAGAATAGTCTTAGGAGGAGTAATTGGACGTGTCTCTGCTGAGTAAATCCTAGAGAGTGCATCAGCCTTTCCATTGCGCGATCCTGGTCTATAAGAGATGATAAAATTAAATTGGTTTAAGAAAAGATTCCAGCGAGCCTGGCGAGGAGTCAGGCACTTAGCCGACCTGATAAACTCAAGGTTACGATGGTCTGTCAGGACGACTATTTGCTGTGCAGCTCCCTGAAGAAGGTGTCTCCATTCTTTGAAGGCGGCAATAATGGCCAACAACTCTCTATTGCCCACATCGTAGTTCCTCTCAGCCGAAGACAACTGCTGGGAAAAGAAGGCACAGGGATGCAAGACATTCTTCTCACCTGTTCTCTGAGAGAGTATAGCTCCAACGGCACAGTCTGAAGCATCCACCTCTATTATGAAGGCAAGCTCGGGGTTGGGATGTACTAGGATAGGTGCAGTGGTAAATTTATCTTTTAGACGGGAAAATGCTTCCTGGGCTTGGGGAGTCCAGGAAAACCTAGACTCTTTCCGGGTAAGTTGAGTGATAGGTGACACTACCTCAGAGAAATTTCTAATGAAACGTCTATAGAAGTTGGCAAACCCGATGAAGCGCTGTACCTCCTTCACATTTCTAGGACTTGGCCAATCCTTGATGGCTTGGGTTTTGCTTCCATCCATACTAATTCCTTGTGTAGACAGTACATACCCCAGAAATTGAATTTCGGTCCTATGGAATTCACACTTTTCAAGTTTGATGTAAAGATGATTTTGTCTTAGACGTTCCAAGACCATTCTCACATGTCCATGATGTTCCTCTGTGGAGTTAGAAAAAATTAGAATATCATCCAAATAAATTACCACGAATGTATCTAGGAGATCCCTGAAGATGTCATTCACCAAGTGTTGGAAAGTGGCTGGGGCGGTACTCAGACCAAAAGGCATAACTAGATATTCAAAGTGTCCATAGCGTGACCTGAATGCAGTCTTCCATTCATCCCCAGGTCTAATACGGACTAAGTTATAGGCCCCACGAAGATCTAGTTTAGAAAAAATTTTGGCATGTCGCACTCTCTCCAATAACTCAGGGATTAAAGGCAATGGATAACGGTTTCTAATAGTAACCTTATTGAGTTCCCTATAGTCTACGCATGGTCTCAGAGATCCATCTTTCTTCTTTACAAAGAAGATGGGTGCACCTGCAGGAGATGAAGAGGGGCGTATGAAGCCCTTGGCTAGATTTTCATCTATGTAATCCTTTAAAGCCTTTAGCTCGGGCCCCGCCAGGGGGTAGATCTTACCAAAAGGTATCTCTGCTCCAGGCAATAATTCAATTGGACAATCATATGGACGGTGAGGAGGAAGCTGGTCAGCATTCTTCTTGTCACATAAATCCACATAGTCCTGGTATACAGCTGGTAGTTCAGGGACTGACATGATTCCTTTAGGAACAGAGCAAGCTGAAACTTTTGGACTCATCTGTTTCTCTGGAAAGTGTAATTCCTTGGTCTCCCAGTTAATGGTAGGATTCTGAGCCTGCAGCCATGGTAGCCCTAGAATAATGGGAAAGTGGGGAGAAGAGATAAGCATAAAGGACAGTTTCTCTTGATGATCTTTACCCATAAGAACCCTCAAAGGCTCTGTTTCCTGATCCACTGGTCCAGAGGTCAGCAGGGAGCCATCCACAGTTTCCATCTGTACTGGAGTAGCCTTCTTCACTGAACGTATTCCCTGTTTCAGAGCAAAGGAGACATCCATAAAATTTCCACTTGCCCCTGAGTCGATCATAGCAGAGCTAGACACCCAAGCTGAGTCAACCCAGAGTTTGATGGAAAGAAAGCAATGAGAATTGTTTTTCTTACAACTCAGCTGGGACACCGCTGAGGAAACTTGAAAAATGGCAGCGTTTACACAGTCAACGTCCTCAGAGGTAACGGAGTTTAAGTCCGAGAAATCAAGATCTGTTGCTGCAGATCTCTCTGGAGCCTGAGGCTCGGACCTGACAGATCCCCTCTCGCAACACTCACAATGAATGAGTGCTGCAGTAGTCTTACGAGAACGGCTGGGGCAGTTTATAATGAAGTGCCCTGACTTACCACAATAGAAACATAGATTCTCCTTAAAACGATGTTCCTTGCGTGCATCACTAACCCGTCGTTGTAAAGAGTCTACCTGCATGGGTTCAGGTTCCCGTGTAATCCTACTCAAAGGTTCCCTAGCTGGAGAGGAAGGTAGGAAAAGGTTAGTACGATTGCTTTCGAACCATCTCTCTTGCCTGCGTTCAGTCAGACGAGTATCAATACGGATGCAGTAGTTAATAAAGTCACCTAACGCAGTGGGAGGGTCGGCACGAGCAAGTTCATCCTTAATCAGTGGAGATAACCCTTTCGAAAAATAGATTTTTTGGCGGAACTGTCCCAGGTGGTATCAAGGGCCCATCTCCTGAAATCCAAGGCATATTCAGCTACCGAGTGCTTACCTTGGCGCAAAGCTAACATGGCTGCTTCAGCTGTTGCACCTCGATTGGGGTCATCAAACACCTGCCCCATGGCTGAAATAAAATCATCAAGGTGATTCAAACAATCATCCTCAGTCTCAATCAGAGGGTTTGCCCACATTAAAGCCTTGTTGGTAAGCAACATAATTATAGTAAGCACCTTAGATCGTTCAGTGGGAAATTGTGAAGCATGTGCAGAAAAAAAAAGATTGCATTGATTAATAAATCCCCTGAATTTCTCACGTTCACCGCCAAAACGAAAAGGGGGCAACTTGGGAATCCCAGCACTCGGGGCTACGGCAGGAGCCTGGACTCGCCCCTCTAGAACCTCAATCCTGGCTCGCAAATCCTGGGTAGTCTGTCCAACCACTTGCAAATTGTGATTATTGAGGTCCTGTAGATTTGTAAAACGGGTCTTTATATTCTACAAATCTGCAAGGATATTATCAGTCACTCCGCAAAGTTCCTTTATGCGGGCCTCCATTTTCCAGATCTTTTAAGACAGGATTACTGGAAGAAGAGGAGAGAAAAAAAAACAATAGTGTTCACCTGTGGCAACACTGCAGAGAGAAAAAAAAATTAAGGGAACTGCTCACCTGGAATGGTTGTGAGAAGTCACAACCACTATCATCACAGAAAGTTTCAACCAGACATCTGATATCCAGAGTTACAGCAGACAAAAAAGAGAAAAGAAAGGAAAAAAAAAAAAAAAACAATAGTGTTTACCTGTGGTAACACTGCAAAAAGAAAAAACTTAAGGGAATTGCTCACCTGGAATGGTTGTGAGAAGTCACAACCACTGTCATCACAGAAAGTACAACCGGACGTCTGATATCCACAGTACAGCAGACACAGCCTTCCAGACCCAGCAGACACTAACGTTTTGGCTTCAGAATCTTGTAATGTATGTAGTACAGTTCATATAGCGTCTTGTGCTTGGGTGCGATGAAAACACAGGAGTCACAGGTTTGATATAGAAAAGTCCTGTATTACTTCATACAAGTTGGCAGAAATAGTCACACAGTTTGCAGACACATAAACAGGAGACACAGCAGGCCAGAGTAATCCAAGCTCAGCAATCACTCTCCAATACAGATTCAGGATCTTCTTCTCTGTTACCGTAAGTCCATGCAAACGTGGGTCTTTCAAAGAGCAGGGTTCAGAGTCCACAAGTGCTTCAGAGTTCCTCAGTAGGAATAGCTGGAGTACAAGGTCCAAGGCTTACAGGAGTCAAGTCACAGGTTCACTGCAGGCTAGATTCTGAAGCACTGATTGCTCAGCTGTGGCTGCTTAAGAAGCAAAGGAGAGAATCAGGGCGGGAACATGCAAGCTGGAAACTCCATTTTGACTGAGGGCAAGATAGCTGCAGCAAGACAGAAAGTAAAATGGCTGACGAACAACTGAGTTTCAGGAAATATATACATAGAACCTTACAGTCGGACACGATGTGGAGAGGAAATCCATGTAGACGAAAGATGTGCTGGATGAAGTGAGTGGCCAGTTCTGGAGCAGACGGGAGGCCAGATAGCGGAACGAAGTGAGCCATTTTAGAGAAGCGGTCCACCACAACCCATACCACTGAGCAGCCAGAAGAGATGGGAAGATCAGTGATGAAATCCATCGCGATGTGCTGCCAGGGAGCGGACGGAATCGGAAGAGGCAGAAGCCTGCCGGCTGGTAGATGTTTAACAGTTTTGTTACGAGCACATGAAGGACATGCTGCGACGAACTCCTGGATATCCTTGACCATGGTAGGCCACCAGTAATACCGGGAGATGAGTTGCTGCGTCTTTTTCTGACCAGCATGGCCAGCCAACTTAGAAGAATGACCCCAGTGCAGAACACGAGTACGGTCAGAAGCAGACACGAAAGTCTTCCCAGGAGGAAGCCGGGCCAGATCAGTGGAGGCAACAGAGACTAACCTAGAAGGTTCAATAATGTGCTGAGGTTCCTCCTCCAGTTCAGGAGGCAAGAAGGCCCTAGAGAGTGCGTCTGCCTTGATGTTCTTGTCAGCTGGACGGAAATGAAGTACAAAATTGAAACGGGCAAAAAATAATGCCCAACGGGCCTGACGGGGATTCAGTCTTAAAGCAGATTGGAGATAGGCAAGGTTTTTATGGTCGGTGAATATGATTACCTGGTGATGAGCTCCTTCAAGAAGATGTCTCCATTCCTCCAGAGCCAATTTGATGGCCAACAGTTCGCGATCACCGACAGAGTAGTTCCTTTCTGCAGGAGAAAAAACCTTGGAAAAAAAACCACACGAGATCATCCGCCCGGTAGACGACTTCTGGGTCAGAACTGCTCCTGCACCTATGGAAGAAGCGTCAACTTCAAGAAAAAATTGCTCACTTGAATTAGGACGATGGAGAACGGGTGCGGAAGCGAAGGCTTTTTTGAGAGAAACAAAGGCCTCTTCTGCCTCAGAGGACCATTCCTTAGAGTTTACACCTTTCCTTGTTAAGGCTGTGATTGGAGCCACTCGGGTGGAAAAGTGTGGAATGAATTGCCGGTAGTAATTGGCGAATCCGAGGAACCTTTGTATGGCTTTTAGCCCAGACGGACGAGGCCAGTTGTAAGGTTCTGTGTACATGTTCCTGAAACTCAGTTTTTCCGTCAGCCATTTTACTTTCTGTCTTGCTGCAGCTATCTTGCCCTCAGTCAATATGGAGTTTCCAGCTTGCATGTTCCCGCCCTGATTCTCTCCTCTTGCTTCTTAAGCAGCCACAGCTGAGCAATCAGTGCTTCAGAATCAAGCCTGCAGTGAACCTGTGACCTGACTCCTGGAAGCCTTGGACTTTGTACTCCAGTTATTTCCTATTGTGGAACTTTGGAACACTCGTGGACTTTGGAACCTTGCTATTTGATAAATCCAAGTTTGCATGGACTTACGGTAACAGAGAAGAGATCCTGAACCTGTTATGGAGAGTGATTGCTGAGCTTAAGTTACTCTGGCCTGCTGTGTCTCCTGCTTTTGTATCTGCAAACTGTGTGACTACTATTGCCACTTGTATGAAGTAATACAAGACCTTCTATATCAAACCTGTGACTCCTGTGTTTTCATCGCACCCAAGCACAAGACACTATATGAACTGTACTCCTTACATTACAAGAATCTGAAGCCAAACATTAGTGTCTGCTGGGTCTGGGAAGGCTGTGTCTGCTGTAACTGTGGATATCAGATGTCCGGTTGTACTTTCTGTGATGACAGTGGTTGTGACTTCTCACAACCATTCCAGGTGAGCAATTCCCTTAAGTTTTTTTTTTTTTTCTGCAGTGTTACCACAGGTAAACACTATTGTTTTTTTTTCTTTCCTCTTTTGTATCTGCTGTAACTGTGGATATCAGATGTCCGGTTGAACTTTCTGTGATGATAGTGGTTGTGACTTCTCACAACCATTCCAGGTGAGCAGTTCCCTTAATTTTTTTTTCTCTCTGCAGTGTTACCACAGGTAAACACTATTGTTTTTTTTTTTCCTCTCCTCTCCTTCCAGTACTCCTGTCTTAAAAGATCTGGAAAATGGAGGCCCGCATAAAGGAACTTTGCGGAGTGACTGATAATATCCTTGCAGATTTGCAGACTATAAAAACCCGTTTTACAAACCTACAGGACCTCACTAATCACAATTTGCAAGTGTTTGGACAGACTGCCCAGGATTTGCGAGCCAGGATTGAGGTTCTAGAGGAGCGAGTCCAGGCTCCTGCCGTAGCCCCGAGTTCTGGGATTCCCAAGTTGCCCCCTTTTCGTTTTGGCGGTGAACGTGAGAAATTCAGGGGATTTATTAATCAATGCAATCTTTTTTTTTCTGCACATGCTTCACAATTTCCCACTGAACGATCTAAAGTGCTTACTATAATTATGTTGCTTACCAACAAGGCTTTGATGTGGGCAAACCCTCTGATTGAGACTGAGGATGAATGTTTGGATCATCTTGATGCTTTCATTTCAGCCATGGGGCAGGTGTTTGATGACCCCAATCGAGGTGCAACAGCTGAAGCAGCCATGTTAGCTTTGCGCCAAGGTAAGCACTCGGTAGCTGAATATGCCTTGGATTTCAGGAGATGGGCCCTTGATACCACCTGGGACAGTTCCGCCAAAAAATCTATTTTTCGAAAAGGGTTATCTCCACTGATTAAGGATGAACTTGCTCGTGCCGACCCTCCCACTGCGTTAGGTGACTTTATTAACTACTGCATCCGTATTGATACTCGTCTGACTGAACTCAGGCAAGAGAGATGGTTCGAAAGCAATCGCACTAACCTTTTCCTACCTTCCTCTCCAGCTAAGGAACCTTTGAGTAGGATCACACGAGAACCTGAACCTGAACCCATGCAGGTAGACTCTTTACAACGACGGGTTAGTGATGCACGCAAGGAACATCGTTTTAAGGAGAATCTATGTTTCTATTGTGGTAAGTCAGGGCACTTCATTATAAACTGCCCCAGCCGTTCTCGTAAGACTACTGCAGCACTCATTCACTGTGAGTGTTGCGAGAGGGGATCTGTCAGGTCCGAGCCTCAGGCTCCAGAGAGATCTGCAGCAACAGATCTTGATTTCTCGGACTTAAACTCCGTTACCTCTGAGGACGTTGACTGTGTAAATGCTGCAATTTTTCAAGTTTCCTCAGCGGTGTCCCATCTGAGTTGTAAGAAAAACAATTCTCATTGCTTTCTTTCCATCAAACTCTGGGTTGACTCAGCTTGGGTGTCTAGCTCTGCTATGATCGACTCAGGGGCAAGTGGAAATTTTATGGATGTCTCCTTTGCTCTGAAACAGGGGATACGTTCAGTGAAGAAGGCTACTCCAGTACAGATGGAAACTGTGGATGGCTCCCTGCTGACCTCTGGACCAGTGGATCAGGAAACAGAGCCTTTGAGGGTTCTTATGGGTAAAGATCATCAAGAGAAACTGTCCTTTATGCTTATCTCTTCTCCCCACTTTCCCATTATTCTAGGGCTACCATGGCTGCAGGCTCAGAATCCTACCATTAACTGGGAGACCAAGGAATTACACTTTCCAGAGAAACAGATGAGTCCAAAAGTTTCAGCTTGCTCTGTTCCTAAAGGAATCATAGAATCATAGAATGGTAGAGTTGGAAGGGACCTCCTGGGCCTTCTGGTCCAACCCCCTGCTCAAAGCAGGATTCTCTAAATCATCCCAGACAGATGTCTATCCAGCCTCTGTTTGAAGACTTCCATTGAAGGAGAACTCACCACCTCTTGTGGCAGCCTGTTCCACTCATTGATCACCCTAACTGTCAAAAAGTTTTTTCTAATATCTAATCTGTGTCTCCTCCCATTCAGTTTCATCCCATTGCTTCTAGTCTTTCCTTGTGCAAATGAGAATAAAGATGATCCTTCTACAATGTGACAGCCCTTGAGATATTTGTAGACAGCTATTAAGTCTCCTCTCAGTCTTCTTTTTTGCAAGCTAAACATTCCCAAATCCTGCAACCGTTCCTCATAGGACATGGTTTGCAGACCGGTCACCATTCTGGTGGCTCTTCTCTGAACTTGCTCCAGTTTGTTGATGTCTTTTTTAAAATGTGGTGCCCAACCATGTCAGTCCCTGAACTACCAGCTGTATACCAGGACTATGTGGATTTATGTGACAAGAAGAACGCTGACCAGCTTCCCCCTCACCATCCATATGATTGTCCAATTGAATTATTGCCTGGAGCAGAGATACCTTTTGGTAAGATCTACCCCCTGGCGGGGCCCGAGCTAAAGGCTTTAAAGGATTACATAGACGAAAATCTAGCCAAGGGCTTCATACGCCCCTCTTCATCTCCTGCAGGTGCACCCATCTTCTTTGTAAAGAAGAAAGATGGATCTCTGAGACCCTGCGTAGACTATAGGGAACTCAATAAGGTTACTATTAGAAACCGTTATCCATTGCCTTTAATCCCTGAGTTATTGGAGAGAGTGCGATATGCCAAAATTTTCTCTAAACTAGATCTCCGTGGGGCCTATAACTTAGTCCGTATTAGACCTGGGGATGAATGGAAGACTGCATTCAGGTCACGCTATGGACACTTTGAATATCTAGTTATGCCTTTTGGTCTGAGTACCGCCCCAGCCACTTTCCAACACTTGGTGAATGACATCTTCAGGGATCTCCTAGATACATTCGTGGTGATTTATTTCGATGATATTCTAATTTTTTCTAACTCCACAGAGGAACATCATGGACATGTGCGAATGGTCTTGGAACGTCTAAGACAAAATCATCTTTACATCAAACTTGAAAAGTGTGAATTCCATAGGACCGAAATTCAATTTCTGGGGTATGTACTGTCTACACAAGGAATTAGTATGGATGGAAGCAAGACCCAAGCCATCAAGGATTGGCGAAGTCCTAGAAATGTGAAGGAGGTGCAGCGCTTCATCGGGTTTGCCAACTTCTATAGACGTTTCATTAGGAATTTCTCTGAGGTAGTGTAACCTATCACCCAACTTACCCGGAAAGAGTCTAGGTTCTCCTGGACTCCCCAAGCCCAGGAAGCATTTTCCCGTCTAAAAGATAAATTTACCACTGCACCTATCTTAGTACATCCCAACCCCGAACTTGCCTTCATAATAGAGGTGGATGCTTCAGACTGTGCCGTTGGAGCTATACTCTCTCAGAGAACAGGTGAGAAGAATGTCTTGCATCCCTGTGCCTTCTTTTCCCAGCAGTTGTCTTCGGCTGAGAGGAACTACGATGTGGGCAATAGAGAGTTGTTGGCCATTATTGCCGCCTTCAAAGAATGGAGACACCTTCTTCAGGGAGCTGCACAGCAAATAGTTGTCCTGACAGACCATCGTAACCTTGAATTTATCAGGTCGGCTAAGTGCCTGACTCCTCGCCAGGCTCGCTGGAATCTTTTCTTAAACCAATTTAATTTTATCATTTCTTATAGACCAGGATCGCGCAATAGAAAGGCTGATGCACTCTCTAGGATTTATTCAGCAGAGACACGTCCACTTACTCCTCCTAAGACTATTCTTCCTGACTCTAGATTCCTGGGAGTGATTCATAATCAAGACCTACTTAAGGACATCAAGGAAGCATACCATGCGGATTCCTTTTTGGCACAACCCCCAAGGGACGTAAGTCTTGTCTTTAAGAATGGTGTGTGGATTCAGGGACAACGTCTGTATATTCCTGAAACAGTCAGATTGAGAGTATTGCAACTCATTCACGATTCCAAGATAGCTGGGCATAGAGGAATTCTAAAGACACAGGAATTTCTTTCTCGTTTCTTTTGGTGGCCCACTTGCAGGAAGGATGTTTTAAACTATGTCACTTCATGTGAAGTCTGTGCAAGATGCAAAACACCTCGCTCCTCACCAACTGGTCTGTTGCAACCCCTTCCCACCCCGTCCCGCCCGTGGGGATCCATTTCTATGGACTTCATTGTGGAGTTACCAACCTCTCAAGGGAAGAACACCATTTTAGTGGTGGTTGATCGTTTAACAAAAGCAGCTCATTTTATCCCTTGTGTCGGCTTACCCACTGCAAGACAGACATCAGATTTGATGATTAAAAATGTGTTTCGCTTACATGGAGTACCAGATGAGGTTATTTCGGATCGAGGGGTGCAATTCACTTCAAGGTTTTGGCAAAATTTCTGTGCAGCATTGGACATTAAAGTAAACCTTTCTTCTGCTTTTCATCCTCAGACTAATGGACAGACAGAACGAACCAATCAGACCCTGGAGCAGTATCTTCGCTGCTTTATCTGCCACCTACAGGATGATTGGGTGGATCTACTTCCACTGGCTGAGTTCTTTTATAACAACTCTCAGAGCGCCTCCACTAAGCAGTCTCCTTTTTACTCCAATTTAGGTTATCATCCTAATATTCTTCCTCGATTTCCCATAGAAACGCCTTTGCCAGCAGTGGCTGAAAGAATCACGTCTTTACAAAAGAATATGGATCTTCTAAAGGGAAATCTGGAATTGGCTCAGGAAAGGTACAAGAAAGCCGCAGATAAATTTCGTAAACCTGCACCAGCTTTCAAGGTAGGAGACCTGGTTTGGCTGTCAACCAGAAATCTTAAGTTAAGAATTCCATCATCTAAGTTGGGACATAAATACATTGGACCTTATAAAATCAGTAAAATTATAAGTGCTGTCGCTTGTCGTCTTCAACTGCCCAGAACTATGAGAATCCACCCTGTCTTTTATGTATCCCTACTAAAGGCTGCGACACCCAATACGTTTCCTGGACGTTCTTCTCCTTGCCCTGACCCAGTGCTAGTAGATGGTCAGGAAGAATTTGTGGTGGAAAAGATTCTAGATTCCAGGTTGTATAGAAATCAGTTACAATATCTGATTAAATGGCAGGGCTACCCAGTGGAGGACAACTCATGGGAACCAGTCAATAACGTTAATGCTCCTCGCTTGCTCCGTCAGTTTCATCAGAGGTACCCACACAAGCCTGGTCTGAGGTCATCCGGAGGTTGTCCCTAAGGGGGGAGTAATGTAAGGTTCTGTGTACATGTTCCTGAAACTCAGTTTTTCTGTCAGCCATTTTACTTTCTGTCTTGCTGCAGCTATCTTGCCCTCAGTCAATATGGAGTTTCCAGCTTGCATGTTCCCGCCCTGATTCTCTCCTCTTGCTTCTTAAGCAGCCACAGCTGAGCAATCAGTGCTTCAGAATCAAGCCTGCAGTGAACCTGTGACCTGACTCCTGGAAGCCTTGGACTTTGTACTCCAGTTATTTACTATTGTGGAACTTTGGAACACTCGTGGACTTTGGAACCTTGCTATTTGATAAATCCACGTTTGCATGGACTTACGGTAACAGAGAAGAGATCCTGAACCTGTTGTGGAGAGTGATTGCTGAGCTTAAGTTACTCTAGCCTTCTGTGTCTCCTGCTTTTGTATCTGCAAACTGTGTGACTACTATTGCCACTTGTATGAAGTAATACAAGACCTTCTATATCAAACCTGTGACTCCTGTGTTTTCATCGCACCCAAGCACAAGACACTATATGAACTGTACTCCTTACATTACACCAGTTGAGAACTGCAGACAACTTCTCCGGATCCATCTTTAATCCTGTGGAAGATACAATGTACCCAAGGAAAGGCAAAGAGGACTGCTCAAAGAGGCATTTCTCATATTTGGCATAGAGCCTGTTCTCTCTCAGTCTTTGTAAGACCAGGCATACTTGCCTCCGGTGTGACGTCAAGTCAGCAGAAAAAATCAAAATATCGTCCAGGTAAACCACGACACAAGTATAGAGCAAGTCCCTGAAAATGTCATTAACAAATTCCTGAAAAACCGCAGGTGCATTGCTTAGGCCGAATGGCATTACCAGGTATTCATAGTGGCCGTCACGGGTGTTGAAGGCTGTTTTCCATTCGTCTCCCTCTCTGATTCTGATCAGGTTGTAGGCCCCTCTGAGGTCCAATTTGGTGAAGATCTTGGCCCCTCGGAGATGATCAAACAGCTCTGAAATAAGAGGCAATGGATACCTGTTTTTTACCGTGATTTGATTTAGACCCCGATAGTCAATGCAGGGCCGCAAGGATCCGTCCTTTTTCTTCACAAAGAAGAATCCAGCTCCTGCCGGTGACGATGACTTTCGGATAAATCCTCTAGCCAAATTCTCTTGAATGTAGTCCGACATGGCCTGAGTCTCTGCCTGTGACAGAGGATAAACTCTCCCGCGAGGGGGTGATGCTCCTGGAAGAAGCTCTATCTGACAGTCATACGACCTGTGTGGAGGTAGTCTCTCAGCCTCTTTTTTCCCAAAGACGTCAGAGAAGGACCAATAGGCGGAAGGCAACCCTGGCAGGGTATCAGGCTGGACTGGAGGCGAAACAGGTTGAATCCGGGTTAAGCAACGATTCATGCAGGTATCTCCCCAACGCAGAACTTCTCCAGTTTTCCAATTAAGGACTGGTTCATGCATCTGGAGCCAAGGTAAACCTAGAAGCATGCGATGGGATAAACCAGGATATACATAAAATCGCATTCGTTCAGTATGCATTAGACCTACCCGGAGTTCCACCAACTCGGTTTGAAACTGGACGGGCTCGGTCAGCGGTTTGCCATCCACGGCGGACACCTGTAACGGATCAGGAAGACGCTGGACTGGTAAGCGGTAATGATCCACAACCGCCTGCTGGATGAAGTTCCCTGCAGCTCCAGAATCCAGTAGACAGTGTTCGGAGAATTTTATTGCTCCATAGGACACGGTGACAGAGATGTGTAAAGAGGGAGAGGACTGCTCTTTACCTAGGTTGGCCCCTCCTACCGGACCTAGGCACTGGAGTTTCCCGACTTTTTAGGACAGAAATTAATCAAATGTTCAGAACTACCGCAGTAGTAACAACTTCCCTCCTTGCGACGTGCCTCCCGGCGGCGGGTGGCCAAACTTATATGGTCCACCTCCATGGCCTCGGAGGCGGAGGGTGAAGTACCTGTTTTGTACAAACTAGAGTCCAGGTGATAGGACCTTTTGTCCCGCTTGATCTCCATGGAGCGCTCCTGAAAACGCAGGTCAATTCGGGTTGCCAAGGATATTAGCTCTTCCAAGAGAGTAGGTCTGTCCCGTCCCGCCAGCTCATCCTTGATTCTTCCGGATAGGCCCTCCCAGAAGTTAGCAACCAGGGCCTCATTGTTCCACGATAATTCAGACGAGAGGGTGCGGAATTTAACAGCATACTGAGCTACCGTGAGAGTACCTTGGCGCAGGCGGAGCAGAGCTGATGCAGTCGAAGTGGTACGACCAGGTTCATCGAAAGTCCTGCGAAAAGCCTCTAGGAAAGATTGAAGATCGTTAACCACCGGATCCCCTCTCTCCCATAGCGGGTTTAGCCAGGCGAGGGCTTCTCCTCCCAGGTGTGACATGATGAAGCCCACCTTGGCTCGGTCAGAAGCAAACATATGCCCCAAGATTTCGAAGTGTAGAGTGCACTGATTGAGGAAACCCCGACACAGAGTAGGATCACCCTGGAAACGGGTAGGAGCCGCCAGACGGGGACCTTGATTTGCCATGGGAACTGGTACCTGATTATTGATAGAAGAGTCAGGTGCAGACGAGGACCCTAGGGAATCCATGCGGGTAGACAAGCTGCGTAGATAAGTCGTGATCTTGTCCTGTTGAACTCCCAAACGGGCCACCTCCTGGCACAGATCCGTGGTCGGAGGTCTCTGGGATCCAGCGGATTCCATGGCCGGAGCAATCTGTAACAAATGGAAGCAGAGGCAGAGGTGGTGAAGTTCACATTCGTTTTTATTTTTTAATGTGGAACCTCGAGACCGCGGTCCGGGGGGCTCCGAAGGGGGCGTAACTAGTGAGCCCCGGGTACCCGTAGTAAGGCCCCTCGAACAGGACCAGAATGGAATACCCGGAGGACACAGGTGCTACCTCCAGTTAGACCCCGGACACGTGGCAGCTGTCCCAGAGGGACCAAAAGGGTAACAAGTATTTACAGAGTCCGTGGAAAGTTCTTGACGGAGAAGGGTAAGGTCCTGGTCCAGAACGGATGGTAGAAGGCTGGCTTCAGTGACCTTGTCACGGTCCACGGGTACGGATGGCTGATGGCAGAACGGGATGACACTTGCGCCAGTAATAGCCGAGATTGTCCAGATTAGCCAGATACGGGTTAGCAATGATCTGAGGAGACAAACAGTATCAGCGAAGCACAGAGACTGCAGACGCAGCGCAGACAGAACAGGCACAGAACCGGATGTAGCAATGATAGAACACGTTGCTCCGGCACTCCCCTAATGGTGGAGTGACCAGATATAGTACTGAGTGCGCAGCCATTGGATAATTAGCTATTTCAAAAGATGCACGCTGCCCCTTTAAGAGAGGCGGTGGGCGCGGCCTCGCGTCCTAAGCCGACTGTCTGGAGGCCTGCCAGCAGCGTGCCAGGAAGTGGAGAAGGACTCAGGACGCCGGAGAGCAGATGAGACAGGAGACCCCAGCCCACGCACAGACCGCCGCAGAGGGACAGCCCGAGGAACAGGTGAGTGAGCAGAACGGAGTGCAGAGGCAGCGCTGGGACCGGGTGTAACAGTAAGTCATGCACCACTGCAGAGGACCTTGACCTACGGTTAGCTTCCACAGCAATAGCCAGGGACCGCACATGCGGGTGGTCATGCAGTCATGCAGCGGAGACACCCACGCATGCATGGCTACGCAGCGGAGCTGGAAACTGAGCATCATCCATACAGGTAACGGATAACAGTATCCCAGCTCAATTAGGGGGAAAAGGAGCAAAGGGTTAAAGCACAGACATGCATTGTCACGTCGACAACCAAGTACCGACAGAACAGCGTGACACAAGCCTTACTTCCGATATGGAACATGGAACTGCAAAGTATGTGCGGCTGGCATTGACTATCTCCCTGGCACATGCCTGGAGGGGAAATCCGAATATCCAGGAGCTGATAGCGGGTGCAGCTATCATATCCACATTTTGATTTGTATGGGTGTAGTCCAGAACAGCCAGGACCACTTGTCTGAGGACTGAAGCGCTTTTACTTTTATCAGCAGGGTTGTAGATTGGACCGACTGCATTTGTAATTAACTTGGTGGGTAGGCAGTCGGGACCGGTCACCGCAATATGGCCTGGATGTATGGGGCCCTGGAAGTGGATGATAGCAACACAGTCACGTTGAAACTCTTCCCCACCTGCCGCAACGATGGCTCTTGCCAGTACCCTTGCATGTCTGAGATTGGCGTTCGCAAGGTTCACTATGGAGTCCATGCTTTGTGTGACCATATCACCGAGTCCTGCCTTGAGGAGCAAACCAGAGGGAAGAATTTGTACAAAGAGGGGCGTCCACTATTCCAGGGGAGGACCGGCTGTGGTTAACATGTCATCCCACTCTGTATTTGTTGGGTTTTGATATGAGGGCGTCCCGGGAAGACTGGAGCCACTACCCGGTCTTTCTGAATTATATGGGGACGGGAACTGAGCTGACGGTGCTGGGTATCCAGAGCTTAGGTTAACATTTTAACATTATTGTATGAGGCCTGGGGGTGGGGACTGAGTATCGGAGGCATAGTATAGGGATATAAGGGTACCATCAAGGATGTAGGCGCTGATGGGTTGGGTGGCAGAGTATAGTACTGGCCATTAAGGGTGAGGACGGGTTAGGTCACAGTACGTGTTGGTGTTATTTCCGTAGGGGCCTTCTCTGGGTGTGGTTTGGGTGTCCCAAGATGGCCACCATCTGAAGTGGGGGGTTGGGCTCCCGTAACAATGGGGGGTGGATCTTGTGAGACTGGCGGGCGGGGTGCCCCACAGGCGGAGCATGTGTCCCGCCAATCAGGATTTTGCTGACCACAGTGAGCAGGCCCAGCCAGCCCCCGGTCCGCCATTACCGGGCGGCGGCTGGTCAGGACCTTTGTAGTACACATAATACATTATTTACCTTTCCTGTCTGCCCGTACTTCTTCCACCCACCCTTCTCTAGGCAGGTTTTCTGCTGTTCTATACCAGGCTGAAGCTGCTTTCAATAAACCTTCATCTTCTAATTTGCCTTCATGATTCCCCGCCATTTTAATGGTTACAATCTGCCTTTTTCGAGGACTCCATATACTTTCATTAACTGTCTCATTTTCTGTACATGTTTCTTCCACTCTCTGGTTGCCATTATCGTACTGCAGTCTAGCCTGTTTTCTCCATTTTTATCACCTTTTCTCCCTCCCCTCATGTACATCATGAATTTCTCCATTCTCTATCGAGACAGACGCCTGAAGGATGAACAAAACAAAAGACTGGGCACTCCTGAGTTTAATGGAGACCGGCCAAGACCCGTGCACAGTTCGGGGTTCAGGGGAGTATGCGCCCTCGCGGCTGGGAGGATCCAAGGGGGATCCAACTGAACTGTGCCTCTGCACTCAAAACTGCTTTGAGAATCTGGGAGTCACACAGACCTGTTCTCACCATACCACAGACTACTCCCCCTCCTTCCCGCTCGCTGTCAAAGGCAGGACAGTAACCCCATCGGAGCCGGTAGCGCCTTCACAGAGACACACACATGGCAGTAGGCAATCGGGAAGTTACAGCTTCACCTCATAGTGACAGTGGGTTCTTCGCACCACCGGGGGAATGCGCCCTTCCGCCATATGGGATAACGCAGACAACCGACAAACACAAGTGGGGTTACTCACAACTTGGCTCGAGTGACACAGGGAAGTACTACAGATTCACAAAGAAATCAGCAGACTTACCGTGTTCCCGTGGAGGTGATCAGTCTCCGAGTCGAGCCAGGTATAATTGATTTAATCTATTATACAGTACTCTCCTTCACACACTGACGCTATATACGCAGCTCCTGTGGATAATGGCACTGGTGATCACTGTATTACATGTATACTATATACACAGGAGCTCTGTGTATAGTGTCAGCGTACAGGTAATGCAGTGATCACCAGTGACATTATATACAAGAGCTTTGTACATACTGAATGTCTTCGGTGATACCTGTATTACCTGTACACCAAAACTATGTACAGAGCTTCTTTTGTATAATGCCACCAGTGGTAATATTATTGGTATTGTGGTTTTTATTAATAATCAGAATTGTAGTATTCGGTCACTGTGTAGTGGTAATATGTGATCTGATCATGGTGTGGCGGTATTTGTCCCATGTAAGTTGTCATTCGGTCACTATGTGGTGTTAAAATGTGGTCTGGTCATGGTGTGGTGGTATTTGTCCCCTGTAGGTGATATTATTCAGTCACTATGGGGTGCTAATATGTGATCTGGTCATGGTATGGTGGTATTTGTCTGTATGTGGTATTATTCAGTCACTGTGTGGTGGTAATATGTGGTCTGGTCATGGTGTGGCTGTATTTGTTCCTTGTATGTAGTGTTATTCGGTCACTGTGTGGTGGTAATTAGAGATTAACAAATTTGTTTAGGTTCCCTTTATTCGGCAAGCTATAGCTCTTGCCGAATAAGCTGCAGAGGGAACCCGGCTTCCTGGATCACGCTGGCTGAACTGCTGATCACCGCCGCAGCTGTGTGTGTCGCAGCTGCATGCTATCCTTAGGATAGGTCATCATTATTTGATCAGTGGTGGTGTGATACGAGGCCCCCTCCCTAATCAGCTGATCCCGATGTCGGCAGCGGCTGCAACTGCTCAGTTACGAATTTGCACAGCTCCATCTGCAGCTGCAGTACTGGGGACTGCCTAGGAGTAGTACCTTGTGGCTACCAGCAGCCCAGCCTGTCTCCACCATCAGGAGCACCAGTGAACACCAGGTAGCCACTTAGCTCCGCCACTTCCTAGGGACACTTGTCCGTCTAGTCTACCATGTGGCTTGATCCCTGGCAGCTTTTATAATATGTTCTCTGCTCATCCAGGGCCAGATACCAGCTGCCTTTGGATCGGACATCATATATCATCTGTCAGGTTCCCTTTAAGGGAGATAAGTCAAGCTGAACATGCATTTGTATGGGAAGTGAGGCGGAATAGCTGTCAAGCTAAACAAGTATTTGGCCGCCAGTTATGTGTCTAGCCTAAGTCACCAGCACCATAAGCCAAGGGACAGTTTTTTTCATTGATACCATCAGTCATTCATGCGATCATGACTCTGCAGAGCACATTTTGCACCACCGTAAACATCTGGTAACATCGCATTTCAGAATAACTAGCATTCCAGATTCCTTTCCTTATCCACATCACCAGTGTTTCCGATTTGCAATAATTATTCCAAAAATAAAATAAGTGACAATTCTCCCGTTTATTGATACAACATGTAGGCTGAACTTTGAAATAATGCAATAAACTGCATTTCACATGTCTTGTAATGTAGGGCACGGACTCCTGCCGGACGCTCGTACTTCTGGGCATGGGCTGGGGAGATTGCAGAAAATAGCGCTCCAAGTGAAGCAGAAAATTACATTTGGCTGTGAAATCAGGGCAGGGGCATTGTTGTTCAGAGAACATGGATGTTCTACAGAGCGGAGAATTATTGACTACACGGATGAAATTACAGCACACTAAATTCATTTACTTGACATTATTGAAATCAACATTTATTATCGTAATTGTCAGCAAATGGTGACAGGACGGCTCTCTCCCTTGTTTCTAATAAGCCTTCAAAGTGATCCCCAACTATACAGGACTACTAGTGCCTCGCTTTTTTTTTAATGAAAAATAATATACACATCGTATAAATACAATAAACACACTGGCGCACAAAACCCAAGTACAGTACCACAATCCTCAGCTTCTGGAATCACAACAGAACCAGTGCCAGGTCCATCAGAAAGAAGTACAGAAATGCTAAAAAGTGATGCCGCGCTTGAGGATGAGATGCTGAGAGAACAACACATGAAATAGAATCGATAACTATGAACCAATGCAAAAATGCAGAAAAAATATAGATATTAAAGGGAATACACTAGCTCAATACTAGTTTGACCCTGGTACTCCTTACTATGGAAGGTGCCACCTCACAGGTCCTTAGGTAACAAATATCGTGGGTGATCCAATGCCTCGTTTCTAGGATGGGCACCAGGGGACGCAGAGGGAGCACGTGCAGTCACTTGCTTACCTGTGTATGCAAGATGGCGTGTGGTGGTGTTGCGCGTAGCTGGTGTAGGTACCTGTGCTAGAGACGGTGGTTAGGAGCTGAAGTGCTGTATGAAGCACGAGAGTCTTACGCTGTGTAGAGCCAGGGATGCCCTGGCCGGTTGCGTCCCTGGATACCACGCGAGGGGAAAAAAGATGGCCAACAGGGAACCCTGATGTAGAAGAGCGCAGCTCTTTGAAACGCATTGGTTGGCCCCCTTTTTTATCCATACACCACTCCGTAGTAAGTGTGATGTCACATGTGGGCAGGGCCTATCGCCATCTTTTTTCCCTTTGAGTGGTATCCAGGGACGCCACTGTCCGGGCATCCCTGGCTCTACACAACCGCAAAGAGTGCGGAGCAAAGGCAGAACCGCAAGAGTGCGGAGCAAAGGCAGAACAGCAAGCGTGCGGAGCCAAAGCAGGACGGAACCGCAAGGAGTGCGGAGCAAAGGCAGAGCGGAGCCAACGGGTGCAGCGAGCAGAGCAGGAGTAACCACAAGGATACACACAGCAGGGAAGGAAGGCTAAAGACAAGGATACAAATGGGTACAGGTATAAGACTCAGTTCAGACAAGTACAGGTCAAGGCACAGGAACCAGGATATGCAGCCTCCTGGAGGGCGGAACAAGAAACACAAAGCACAGAAACAGATCTGGGTACACAGCCTGCAGAGAAGGCAGAAAACAGGACAGGACCTGGCAGCTCAGCAGCAAGACGCTAACTGAGATAAGGCGTTGCTCAGGCAGCCTCCAAGGGGTGGGGCTACCTTAAGTACCAGAGGCTTCTTGACAATAGGCTGGGGACACTTTAGGAAGGTGCACACTGACTCTATAAGAACCAGGAAGTGCCGGCGCCGCCCCCCTATGCACACAGCCAGGAAGCATGCACAGAGCAGACAGGAGACATGAGGCACACAGCATGGAGCCGGCAGAAAATAGAGTTCACAGCATGGCCCAGAGTAGTGAGTAAGTTGATGTGTAAGGCCGTGGTGGATTGGAGGCCATGCAGTGATGCATACATACAGTTCACATACAGATCATAAGTACACATCTTGATGAACGTTTCCTTCACAATATGTAACATTTTCAACTCACAGTTTCAATCTCTTCCTCTTTGTCACGATCCACATTTGGATCTGTGGCATGGCTCTCTCTGCATTTTGAAACTGTGTTTCTAGATAATACCAAAAATCACTGCACACATAGAGAAGATGCTTATGCTTCAAGTGACTATAGTTTATTAGAAAATGATGGCGATACTCAAAAAAGACATTTCAGCCAACACTGGCCTTTATCATAAGAGCGCTAGAGAAATAGAAAGAAAACATAGTATAAATAAAAATTACATACAATATATACATATTTACATAGAAACTATCATTGAAAATATAGGGAGCCTCTGATTATCTAAATATGTGTAGGAAATCAGAACATATGGTACTTAAATGCAGGTATAACGAGACAAAAAACGGAGAAAAGAAAATTATATGGCGGAGGGAATATAACAGCTGAAATGTCATAGATAATAGCATACCTGTTATGTTACGGTAGCTGAGGAGTGCAGGTAAAAAAGGAAATACACCAGAGCAGTTGGAATCTATGAGATTGCAGTACCCTGACTAACCACCGCAACTAGAGGCAGCCGTGGAGCGTTCCTACGATGGTCCTAGACGCCTCGTCACAGCCTGAGAAACTAACTACACCTAAAGACAGAAACAGGAAAGCTATCTGCCCCGGAGCAGAACCCCAAAGATAATAGAAAGCCCCCAAACATGTAATGGCGGTTAGACAAGAGGAAATACTGACACAGAAAGAAAATAGTATGAGCAAACGCTGGGGCCCAAACTATCTAAATAGAAAAGGATAGGAAGGGTACTTACTGCAATCCCAGAAAACCCTGAAAAACACCAACTTACTAATTTCAAAATCACCTGAGATCACACGACCTCTACCACCTAAATTAGTTCTCTGGTGTAACAAAAACAGCAGCCACTGAAAAAACTGCAAAAAGCAAAAGTACAAAACACAGTGGCTGGACCAAACTGAGAGGGCAAAAGCCCCCGGAGGGGACCCAGAAGGCCCCCACAGAAGTGCAGGACAAAATGCAAAAATATAGCAAAAACACACAATAAGAAATTGTCTTATCTGATAGCAGGAGATGCAGACACGACACAGCAGGCTACAAGGGAAACTGGAAAGAAGGATTCAGACCAGAACAATTGATCACCGGCAACCCTGATGGGAAAATGATTCCCTTAAATAAGACCAATCAGTAACACCTGATTCCCAATCCTCACTAGTACCGCTTGTAACCACCAGAGGGAGCCTCTGCTCAGAACTCATCTCAAACCCATTCACAACAGTACCCCCCCCTTGAGGAGGGGTCACCGAACCCTCATTTGAGCAACCAGGTCGGTCAGGATGAGTTCTATGATACGCACGGATAAGTCTCCTAGCATGGATGTCCGAAGCAAACACCCAAGAATTATCTTCCTGACCATAACCTCTCCATTTAACCAAATACTGGAGTCTTCGTCTAGAAAAACGAGAATCCAATATTTTCTCAACCACATACTCCAGATTGCCCTCAACCAAAACAGGGTCAGGAGGCACAGCAGCAGGAACCACTGGCTCAACAAACCTCTTCAACAAGGACTTGTGGAACACGTTATGGATCTTAAATGTCCCTGGAAGAAGCAAACGAAAAGAAACAGGATTAATAATCTCCATGATCTTATAAGGTCCAATGAACCTAGGCTTAAATTTAGGAGATGCTACTCTCATAGGAATATTCTTTGAGGACAACCAGACCAAGTCCCCCACTTTAAACCGAGGACCATAAGTCCTATGCCGGTTAGCAAACCGCTGGGCCTTCTCCTGAGAGAGGGACAACCTCTCCACTACCTGGTCCCAAATCTGCTGCATACGCTCAACAACAGAGTCAACACCTGGACAGACAGAAGCCTCCGTCTGTCCTGAAGAAAATCGAGGGTGAAACCCAGAATTACAGAAAAACGGAGACATCAAAGTGGCAGAGCTAGCCCTATTATTAAGAGCAAACTCAGCCAAAGGCAAAAAAGAGACCCAGTCATCCTGATCAGCAGACACAAAGCATCTTAGATAAGTCTCCAATGTCTGGTTTGTTCTCTCAGTTTGACCATTGGTCTGAGGATGAAATGCCGAGGAGAAAGACAATTGAACACCCAGTTTAGAACAAAAAGTCCTCCAAAATCTGGAAACAAACTGGACTCCTCTGTCAGACACAATGTTCTCAGGAATGCCGTGTAAACGAACCACGTGCTGAAGGAACAACGGCACCAATTCAGAGGAGGAAGGCAACTTAGGTAATGGCACAAGATGTATCATTTTGGAAAACCTATCACAAATTACCCAGATGGTGGTCATTCTCTGAGAAACAGGAAGATCGGAAATGAAATCCATAGAGATATGGGTCCATGGTCTCTTGGGCACAGGCAATGGCATCAACAAACCACTAGAGCGAGAGCAAGGCTTGGAGCGAGAGCAAGTCCCGCAGGACTGCACAAATTCCCTGACATCGCGAGACAAGGTAGGCCACCAAAAGGACCGACTAACCAAGTCTCTGGTACCAAAAATTCCGGGATGCCCAGCCAATGCGGAACAATGAATCTCAGACATCACACTCTTTTTCCATTGGTCCGGGACAAACAATTTTCCAACAGGGCAGCGCTCGGGCCTATCCTCCTGACACCTCTCCAGAGCAAGTCTCAAATTAGGCGAGATGGCGGAAAGAACTACACCCTCCTTCAAAATAACAGAGGGATCAGATAGCTCAGGAGAGTCCGCAAGGAAACTCCTCGAGAGGGCATCCGCCTTAACATTCTTAGTGCCAGGAAGAAAGGAAACCACAAAATTAAAACGTGTGAAAAACAAGGCCCACCTGGCCTGTCTAGGATTGAGTCGCTTGGCAGATTCCAGATAGACCAGATTCTTATGGTCCGTAAGGACCACCACCTGATGTTTGGCTCCCTCCAGCCAATGTCTCCACTCTTCAAAAGCCCACTTCATGGCCAATAACTCCCGATTACCCACGTCATAATTACGTTCAGTAGGAGAAAATTTTCGAGAGAAAAAGGCACAAGGGTTACTTTTAGAGGTCTCTGGATCTTTTTGGGACAAAACGGCACCTGCCCCAATTTCAGAGGCATCAACCTCCACCTGAAATGGCAGAGAAACATCAGGCTGCCGTAGAACAGGAGCAGAAGTGAATCTCTGCTTAAGTTCCTGAAACGCAGAGACTGCCTCAGGAGGCCAATTCACCACATCAGAACCCTTTCTGGTCAAATCAGTTAATGGTTTAACAATAACAGAGAAATTACCAATAAATTTACGATAAAAATTGGCAAAACCCAAAAATCTCTGAAGAGCCTTTAATGAAGTAGGTTGGACCCAATCACAGATGGCCTGAACCTTGACCGGGTCCATTTCAATAACAGATGGGGACAAAATGAATCCCAGAAATGAGATCTTCTGTACGCCAAAAAGACACTTTGATCCCTTCACATACAGAGCATTCTCTCTCAAAATCTGGAATACAGTTCGAACATGTTTCACATGAGAGTCCCAGTCATTAGAAAAAATCAAGATATCATCCAAATAAACAATCAGAAACTTGTCCACAAAATCCCTGAAAATGTCATTCATGAAGGACTGGAAGACGGAAGGAGCATTAGTGAGCCCAAAGGGCATCACAAGGTACTCAAAATGCCCTTCAGGGGTGTTAAATGCCGTCTTCCATTCATCCCCGTGCTTAATGCGAATAAGGTTATACGCCCCCCTGAGGTCAAGCTTGGTAAACCAAGTAGCGTTTTTCACCCTGGAAAACAGGTCAGAAATCAAGGGTAACGGGTATTGATATTTCACAGTAATATTGTTCAAGAGACGATAATCAATACACGGCCTTAATGAACCATCTTTTTTGGCCACAAAGAAAAAACCGGCACCTAAGGGTGAAGAGGATGGTCTGATATGACCCTTCTCCAATGATTCCTTGATATAAGACCGCATAGCGTCATGTTCAGGTACAGACAAGTTAAAAAGGCGACCCTTAGGGAATTTACTACCTGGCACTAATTCAATAGCGCAGTCATAGCTCCTATGGGGAGGTAAGGATGCAGATTTACTTTCGCTAAACACATCAGAAAAATCAAACAAAAAGTCAGGAACATCCTCAGCCTGGGGGAGGCAGAAAAAACAGGAGTGTTGGTATTAACACATTGGCAGCCCCAACTGGTTACAGACACAGATTTCCAATCCAAAACAGGATTATGAGACTGTAACCAAGGGAAACCCAGCACGATAATGTCATGCAGATTATATAGAACCAAAAATTTGCAGCACTCCTGGTGATCAGGTTCAACCCTCATTATCACCTGAGTAGAAAACTGGGGTTTATTCTCAGCCAAAGGGGTAGAATCGATCCCCAGTAGGGGAATAGACTTCTGTAGGGGTATCAAGGGAAATCCACAACGTTTAGCAAAATCATAATCCATCAGGTTAATAGCTGCTCCAGAATCAACGAAAGCCTGAGCAGAAAATGAGGACAGAGAGCATATCAGAGTGACAGTTAATAAAAACTTAGTCTGAACACTACCCAAGACAACTGAGCGTGCAAAATGTCTTCCCCGCTTAGGGCAGACTGAAATAACATGAGAGGCATCACCACAGTAGAAACATAACCCATTGCGCTTTCGAAACTCATGACGCTGTGCCCCAGACACCACTCCATCACACTGCATGGGCTCAGCAGCTGGCTCACAAGGCAACACCACTCCACGCATACTTCTCCGCTCACGCAAACGTCTGTCAATTTGAATCGCTAATGACATAGAATCATTGAGACCAGAGGGGACAGGGAATCCCACCATAACATCCTTTACATTATCCGACAGACCCTTCCGGAAAAGGGCCGCCAAAGCGTCGTCATTCCATTTGGTCAGGACTGCCCACCTACGGAATCTCTGACAGTATAACTCAGCGTCATCAAGCCCCTGATTTAATGCCAACAAGGCTTTTCAGCTTGATCAGTGACATTAGGCTCATCGTACAATAACCCCAAAGCCTGAAAAAATGCATCAACATCACTCAAAACAGGATCCCCAGGTGTGAGGGAAAAAGCCCAATCCTGAGGATCGCCGCGCAGGAGAGAGATGATAATTTGAACCTGCTGCGCTGCGTTTCCTGAGGACTTAGATTTTAAGGCAAAAAACAATTTACAATTATTTTTGAAATTCTGAAACTTAGCTCGATCCCCTGAAAACAAATCTGGCATGGGAATCCTAGGTTCCACAACAGGCAACCTAGCAAGATATGCAGCAATACTCTGAACCTCAGTGGCAAGCTGATCCACACGGCCAGACAACTGTGCAAACTCCATTGGGAGAAAAGATCCTCCCCAGCACCCAGAGATACAGAGGGAAAAAAAAAAAAAATGCAACAAACAGAAAAATATCTCTGACAACTTTTCTTCCTTCAAAATATTTTTTCCCTTCTGTGAGTACCATACAATTTTTTTGGCCGGTGATACTGTTATGTTACGGTAGCTGAGGAGTGCAGGTAAAAAAGGAAATACACCAGAGCAGTTGGAATCTATGAGATTGCAGTACCCTGACTAACCACCGCAACTAGAGGCAGCCGTGGAGCGTTCCTACGATGGTCCTAGACGCCTCGTCACAGCCTGAGAAACTAACTACACCTAAAGACAGAAACAGGAAAGCTATCTGCCCCGGAGCAGAACCCAAAGATAATAGAAAGCCCCCAAACATGTAATGGCGGTTAGACAAGAGGAAATACTGACACAGAAAGAAAATAGTATGAGCAAACGCTGGGGCCCAAACTATCTAAATAGAAAAGGATAGGAAGGGTACTTACTGCAATCCCAGAAAACCCTGAAAAACACCAACTTACTAATTTCAAAATCACCTGAGATCACACGACCTCTACCACCTAAATTAGTTCTCTGGTGTAACAAAAACAGCAGCCACTGAAAAAACTGCAAAAAGCAAAAGTACAAAACACAGTGGCTGGACCAAACTGAGAGGGCAAAAGCCCCCGGAGGGGACCCAGAAGGCCCCCACAGAAGTGCAGGACAAAATGCAAAAATATAGCAAAAACACACAATAAGAAATTGTCTTATCTGATAGCAGGAGATGAAGACACGACACAGCAGGCTACAAGGGAAACTGGAAAGAAGGATTCAGACCAGAACAATTGATCACCGGCAACCCTGATGGGAAAATGATTCCCTTAAATAAGACCAATCAGTAACACCTGATTCCCAATCCTCACTAGTACCGCTTGTAACCACCAGAGGGAGCCTCTGCTCAGAACTCATCTCAAACCCATTCACAACACATACCCTTTCTGGTAGTAGTGCCAATAGACAAACAAAGGATAATTCATATATTAGGGTACAACCTAAGAATAGAAACAACATAATTAGAGACATATAGTATGAGACATAGAAAAAGCCGTGTCAGATTTAGAAGGATGGTATTCAATATAAGGCACATAATACCAATATGAGTGTCAATCATATGGATAAAGCATGTGCATATAATAAAGTCTAGTGAATGCTGGTTAATATAGACCTATCTGGCAGCAGTCAGCATATATAGGGGAATAGTGAGGTAATGGCTGGCCTATCCATTGTGTAGAGTATAAATGATTAAAAAAACCTGCAAATACCAGTAAGACACGGTGTCTCCCAATCAAGTGTAGGGTATACTTTCACTCCAACTGTATATAAGGTGAGAAATAAATGACAACATTGTACTTAATGAAGAAGATATGAGAAAAAAAGAACAGTCCTGTCTGTATAAAATGGTGAATCAAATGAGTCCACTTACTGTCATTGGTGGTGCTTAAATGAAAAGGTTAGGGACCATATAGCATTTCCAGAGTAGGCACAATGAGCAAACCAACAGCGATGCTGCCTATAGTGTGTGGAGCATGGAAAAATCTGTAAGGATCTGTGAAAAGTTCCCCCAGAGGGAGTATGGGGTCTCCCCAGTATACTCACTAACATTGGTGGCGCTAAGTGGAGCGCTGATCCAGCCTGGTATAGGAGCAGTGTGGAAGTGTGAGGGAGAGACGCTGGTTTAAATGACCGAGCGCCAGCCGGTCATGTGACCGGAAGTGACGTCAGGCAGACCCGATCATGTGACCGGAAATAGAGTCACAGCGTCTTCTGAGTGAACGCTGATGTACTTAATGGTATCTAAGGACGCTTGTCTCTAAAAAGGGCGGTACGGTCAGTAACAAGAATAGTGCAGAGACATGTGTGCTCAATTCTTATGGCTGTAAAAATAAAATAAAAACTATATAATGGGCTATCTAAAATTATTACTTCTGGCAGTAAGATAAGAGATTATACTTATGCGCAAACACAGGAGAGTAAATTTAAATAAAATACGGTATACATCATATAGAAGGGAGGTACATCAAGGTCATATATGTAACCATGTCACAGGGTAATGCATGCAAATACAAAACATAAAACACGGTAGGAGTCCTAACTGAGAAATAAAGGGAAACAAAAAGAGGGAGATGCTGAACGAAAAGGGGGATGCTGAAAAAAAAGGGGGGGAATGCTGGTAAGAAAAGGGGGAAGGGGAGGGGGAAGGTAATATATCTTACCGCCAAGAGAGAATAGAGACCTTTTCAGTGGGTCTTAGAGAAGGGGAAATACACTGCGTTAGTCAAACAGTTATGTATGCCAATCAATTTCGCGGTTGAGACCTTTAGGATATAGGGTGTCTAAGGTGTAGATCCAGAAGGTTTCATGCTGTTTAAGTATGTGTATATGATTTCCACCCCTTCTGGGTCTAGGGACCTTCTCAATAACCTGAAACCTCAGTTGAGAGACGTTATGTTTGGCTTCTTTGAAATGTGCCGGGATTGGTAACCAGAGCTTACCACATCGAATGGTCGACTTGTGGCTTGAAATGCGGTCCCTGATTGCTTGGGTGGTTTCACCAACGTACAATAGACCACACGGGCATTTAATAACATAGATGACAAAGTTGATTTCACATGTGTAGTAATCCTTAATGGGAAAGGATTTGCCCGTGCGAGGGTGAACCACCTCATTGCCTTTAACCGTGTTTCTGTCTGGCCAGCGGGGTTAATCCCTGTCTTTGCCCCTGGTGGCCGCTGGTGGAATTGCATGTCTGATTGCTTGTCAGGAGTAGGTGGGACCACTCCCACTCCCTTTATAAGGTCACCTGAGTTGTCAACTGGTGTTGGTGATATTGCTTCTCTTGAAACCAACCTTGCTGGAGCCAGGAGCTGCTGAGCGCAGTGGTGCTTCCACTATTCCCCTATTTTGGTGCCTTACTCTGCTGTGCTGAGCTAACAGCAGAGAGAGCTAAGTGTTATTGTTTAGTTGTTTAACCCTTAAGTGTCTGTCTTTCCTTTTGGTTGTTTTTGTGTGTTATTCACATTATTCCCTGTCTCACTTCCTGGGGAGGGGGTTGGTGGGTTTATCTCAGGGCTAAACAGGAGACAGGGACAGGTCGGGGACTTGGGCCTTGCTACCATTAAGCATACCCCCAAGTTAAGGAAAGACAGGTCCTCCCTTAGCTTGAGGGGCAGTTTAGGGGCCCAGGTGTTGTGAATGTGCTAGAGATGGTTTCTGAGCAGAGGCTCCCTCTGGTGGTTACTGACAGTACTGAACCTTCCAGCGAGGAATGGCAATCTGGGATCACTGACTGGACTGATATAAGGGAGGATCCCTCCCATGATGGTTGCCGGTGATCAATTGTTCTTGTCTCAATTGTGGTTCCTGGTTCATTTGGAAGTTTGCTGGAGTCTTGCCTGCGCCTGCTGCTCTCAGATAAGATATTTTTGCTTTTGTTTTTGTGCTTGCTTTTTGCATAGTTTTCTGCACTTTTGGAGTTCAGCCGGGTCCCCTCCTGGGGCCTGTGCTCCTCTCAGTTTATCTGTAGCCACTGTCATTTGTTCATTTGCTTTTTCCTGTTTTTTCAGTGGCTGCGGCTTGGTTTTGTTACACCAGAGATCTGATTTAGGTGGATGAGATCGTGTGATCTCAGGTTTTTTGGCAATCAGAAGTGTTGTTTTTTTTAGAGTTTTTTTGGATTGCAGTCAGAATTCTTTCCTGTACTTTTCTGTCTAGACAGATTGGGCCCCAGCGTTTGCTCATTCTATTTTCTGTCTGTGTCCGTGCTTTCCTCTTGTCTAACCGCCATTACATGTTTGGGGGCTTCCTATTTTCTTTGGGGATCTGCTCTGGGGCAGATAGCTTTTATCTTTCTGCCTTTAGGTGTAGTTATCTCTCAGTCTGTGACGAGGCATCTAGGATCAACGTAGGAACGCTCCACGGCTACCTCTAGTTGTGTGGTTAGTTCAGGTTACTGCAATCCAATAGGTTCCAGCCTCTCTGGTGTATTACCGTTTTTGCTATTTCTCAGCTACCTAAACATAACACCCAGGTTCCTTGTCCCCTGCATTTCTACAACTGCCCCGTTACACTCTTATCTTGTTACTTATCCTCTATCTTTACTTTACCTCACTACTTCACCCCAACCCAGCTCAGTACTACAGTCCTGTTAGCAAGAGTCCTTGTCACTATCCATTTTTGGATTTGTGGCAGTTTTGGTTCCACTCTGTTTAAATGAAGCTTTTTTCCTTTTGGACCATCGGGGGTTAATGTCAGTTTTTCCCCGCTGGCAATTTGGTGTTACTGCAGTGCTGCTGGGTTAGCTGATGTGGGTGGTGACCACTCCCATCATCCTTTAAAAGATCACCTGATGCATCAGCTGACTGTTGGTAATAGAGTTTCTCTCTGGAGACCAGCCTAGTAGGAGCCGCTCTCTGGTGTCAGCCATGTTTGGTGTTTGGAGTCCTGTTGCTGTGCTGTCTGTGGTGTGGAGCTTAGCAGCGGTGTCTAAAAGCTAAGTTATTTCCCCATCCCTTTCGTGTTTGTCACTGTCCCCTGTGTGGAAATATCTGTAGTGGCTAGGCTAGCGCCCTACGCTGGCCAGTGCACTAGCCAGGGCAATGTTAGGTGACAGCGAGGGACAAGGTATCCCGACGGCGGTGGGGGGAAGGACCCACATAGGGCGTTAGGGAGTGCAGGGACAGGCTCAGGTTTGAGCGCAGGCGGTGACCATCCCTCATTCCCTATCAGTAGGGCCTTCCTCTCCCCAATCCCATTCCATTGTGTGTGTGTTGTGCCATCTGCTGACGGACCACTCGTTGGGTCGAGTCACATCGTGACTGTCCTATTTTCAACCCGCAGTTCTGCTTCTTCTTTCCCCTCAAGGGAACTATATTGCTAGTATGGACGGTACTTATCTTCTATGTCCCTAACGCTCTGCACTCTCTTTGTCTCAAGTATTCTGTCCTGTCCTGACCCATTACTTCTCAGATTTATAAACTCTGGGCAGTACTGCTAGGCGTCCTTCATCCCTGGACTTATCTCCAATTGAACACACTGACTTTCGGTCACTTCTATCCTTCCTTCTACTGGGATCTCATTATCCCTTGTCACGGTCTTCATTTACATTAGGGACACCCACGCCATTCTGCACTGCTCAGTTTAGACCTTATGTCTACTTTCTACTCACACATGGCCCTATCTGATGTTCTAAGAGGAAACTGTCTTTGTCCCTTCACCTTAGCCCTTCCCATTCTGGGCTAGTCCTGATCTTTAAGTCTAACTTTCCCTACTGTCGAGTAACACACATTACCAACTATATTAACGTTTATCACAATTCACATTATACAAAATAACATTACACTTGTTCCTCAAGGGGGAATGTGGGCAATATGTCCATCTCCTTAAGTATACACTGCACCAAGCAGCCCTGTAGCAAAAACCTGATGACAAAACACAGTCCGTTTTATCTCATAGGCAAAAATAAAAAACGGACATTTCAATTACGCTGGACCTTCTATTTATGGTGAATTAGGATATTTTCACTTACATCTTAAAAATAAGTTTGAGAATCATTCCTGAAAATCTCTACCAAAATCCCCAATGAAATCTGTACGAACAACATTTATCAGTTATATACATCTGAAGGATGGATTCTGTATCCCCTTTTGTGCTCAGCAGTGGCATAGCTCAAATCTCTTTGGCCCCAATGCAAAGTCTTCAACAGGGCTCCAAACTATCACAGGTCTTGCATTATACACACGTGGTCAAAATTGTTGGTGCCCCTCGTTTAATGACAGAAAAACCCACAATGGTGACAGAAATAACGTGAATCTGTCAAAAGTAATAATAAAACATTTATGAAAATTAACAAATGAAAGTCAGACATTGCTTTTCAAGTAGGCTTCCACAGAATTTAAAAAAAAATAAAACTCATGAAATAGGCCTGGACAGAAATGATGGTGCTTTAACTTAATATTTTGTTGCACAACCTATTGAGGCAATCACTGCAATCAAACGATTCCTGTAACTGTCAATGAGACTTCTGCACCTCTCGACAGGTGTTTTGGACCACTCCTCAAGAGCAAAGTGCTCCAGTTGTCTCATGTTTCAAGGTTGCCTTTTCCAGACGGCATGTTTCAGCTCTTTACAAAGATGCTCAATAAGATGTAGGTCAGGGCTCATAGAAGGCCACTTCAGAATAGTCCAATGTTTTCCTCTTAGCCATTCTTGGGTGTTTTTAGCTGTGTGTTTTGGATCATTCTCCTGTTGCAAGACCCATGACCTGCGACTGAGACCAAGCTTTCTGACACTGGGCAGCACATTTCTCTCTAGGATCCCTTGATAGTCTTGAGATTTCATTGTACCCTGCACAGATTCTAGACACTCTGTGCCAGATGCAGCAAAGCAGCCCCAGAACATAACAGAGCCTCCTCCATGTTTCACAGTAGGGACAGTGTTCTTTTCTTGATATGCTTCATTTTTCTGTCTGTGAATATAGAGCTGATTAGCCTTGGCAAAAAGTTCAATTTTTGTCTCATCTGTCCATAGGACATTCTCCCAGAAGATTTTTTGGCTTGTCAACATGTAGTTTGGCAAATTCCAGTCTGGCTTTTTTATGATTTTTTTTCAACAATGGTGTCCTCCTTGGTTGTCTCCCTTGAAGTCCACTTTGGCTCATACAACGACGGATGGTGCGATCTGACACTGATGTTCCTTGAGCTTGAATTTCACCTTTAATCTGTTTAGAAGTTTTTCTGGGCTTTTTTGTTACCATTTGTATTATCCGTCTCTTTGGTTTGTCATCAATTTTGCTCCTGCGGCCACATCCAGAGAGGTTGGCTACAGTCCCATGAAGCTTAAATTTCTGAATAATATGTGCAACTGTAATCACAGGAACATCAAGCTGCTTGGAGATGGTCTTATAACGTTTACATTTAACATGTTTGTCTATAATTTTCTTTCCTTCGCTTCCTCTGGTCCATGTTGAGTGTGATACACACCATGTCACCAAACAGCACAGTGAGTATCTGTAGCCCTCTATATAGGCCACTCACTGATTCCAAGATTGTAGACACCTGTGATGCTAATTAGTGGACATACCGCAATTTAACATGTCCCATTTTTCACATTATGTTCAGGGTACCATCATTTCTGTCCTGGCCTATTTCATGAGTATTTTTTTTAATTCTATGGAAGCATGGTTGAAAAGCAATCTCTGACTTTCATTTATTCATTTTCATGGATTTTTGATTTATTATTACTTTTGTCAGATTCAAGTTATTTCTGTGACCATTGTGGGTTTTTCTGTCATTAAATGACTGGTACCAACAATTTTGACCACATGTGTATTAGTCTTCTTATGTAGGCCAAAGAAACAGCTCTACACAGCTGTCAACTAAAAAATAGCTGTTTCTGGGTGCTGGGCATTTTCCCCCTATTGATTTGAATGGGTGGCGGAAGTGATGCACTTGGCCGTGGCCACTGTATGGTTGGTGGAGTTATGCTATGTACTGTATCTCCACACCTGATCACATTCGGCCGGCGGCAGCATCAGTTGATTGGCGGGGGAGCCTGTGTTGCACCCTCAACATCAAATATTGCTAAGCTATTCTAATGATAGGACATCAAAGTCCCAGACATGTCTTAAGCTTTCCTTTGATTTTAATTAGTTGATCTTATCAGTTTTATGCAGATCATTTGACATTCTAAAACATATAGGTCTGACTCAGATTCTTGGACTAATGGATTAAAAACAGTTTGGAGGTTGCCCAGTAAATGTTATTGGGGGTCCAATTCTAGTTCCCCCACTGATCCTGAGAAATAGGCTTCAGAATATCCCATTAGAATGAATTGGCGGCCACGCACCGCATGGCGCACAGCACATTAGTCCCATTCTCATGATGTGGATAGGTGATGAATGGCGTTTGTGGGATAGCCACTTTTGACTTTCCATTTAGTTGGTTGATATTATCAGTTTCATTCTGATTAGCTAACAATCTAAAGTACCATATATGTGGCTCGACACAAAATCCACTGCATGGCCGATCTTTTCCAGATATTTTCATTACAGATTTAATTCATTGCAATGATTCAGCTAAATTCGCTATCAAAATCAACACTACACCATGTTCCAAATTATTATGCAAATTATATTTTTCTCTGATGTTCCTAAGTGGTCGGTGCAAATGACAGTCAGTCTAATAAAAGTCATCACCCGTTAGAGTATACATCAAATTTTATTGAAGAAACCTCCCAATGATAACAGTAAAATCTCCAAAATGAATAAAAACTCAAAATGCACTGTTCCAAATTATTAAGCACAGTAGAATTTCTGAACATTTGATCTGTTTTAAGAAACTGAAAATGCTCATTTGTGGAATTTGCAGCATTAGGAGGTCACATTCACTGAACAAAAAAGCTACTTACCGTATATACTCGTGTGTAAGCCGAGATTTTCAGCCCATTTTTTAGGGCTGAAAGTCCCCCTCTCGGCTTATACGCGGGTCATATACGGGGGTCGGCGGGGGAGGGGGAGCGGGGGTGTCGGATCATACTCACCCCTCCGCCGGCGCAGTCTCTGCTGCCCCCCTGCTTCTCCCACGATCTCCGGCTCCTTCCTGCAGCGGTCACGTAGTAAAGCTCATTAAAGTCATGAATATGCACATATTCATGACTTTAATGAGCGGTCTCACGTGACCGCTGTAGGAAGAGCTGCCGGAGACCGCTGGGAGAAGAGTAGAGGCTGCAGAGACCGCGCTGGTGTAGGGGTGAGTATAGCAATATTTACCTGTCCCGTTCCACCGCTGCTCCCCTCTGTGTCCTCGCGTCCTCTTGCTGTTATGATCAGGCAGAGGGCGCGATGACGTCATTAGTGAGCGCCGTGCCCTCTGCCTGATCATTCACTGCCGAGGACACGGAAGGAGGACCAGCTCGCAGCGGTGGACCGGGGATCGGTAAATATCTCAGGTGCCGGGGTCCTGAGCGAGCGGTGACACTGACACCTGTCCCCCATAGCGCGCCGGTGTCACCGCCTGCTCAGGACACCGGCACCTGGCCCCCAGCGACGAGAGGTGAGTATGTCATTTTTTTGCAGCAGCATAAGGGACGTATATACTATGGGGCATAATCTGGAGCATAATCTGGAGCATATGGGGCATAATCTGCAGCATATGGGGCATAATCTGCAGCATATGGGGCATAATCTGGAGCATATGGGGCATAATCTGTGGAACATATGGGGGCATAATCTGCAGCATATGGGGCATAATCTGCAGCATATGGGGCATAATCTGGAGCATATGGGGGCATAATTTGGAGCATATGGGGCATAATCTGTGGAACATATGGGGGCATAATCTGCAGCATATGGGGCATAATCTGGAGCATATGGGGGCATAATCAGGGGAGCATATGGGCATAATCTGGAGCATATGGAGGCATAATTTGGAGCATATGGGGGCATAATTTGGAGCATATGGGGCATAATCTGGAGCATATGGAGGCATAATCAGGGGAGCATATGGGGCATAATCTGTGGATCATACAGGGGCATAATCTGTGCAGTTTATGGGGGCCTAATCTATGGAGCATATGGGGGCATAATCATTTTTTACCCTAGGCATAAGTTTTCCCAGTTTTTTGTGGCAAAATTAGGGGGGTCGGCTTATAAACGGGTCGACTTATACATAAGTATATACGGTAACTCCAAAACATCCTAACAGGCCAAGTTACATGTTAACATAGGAACCCTTCTTTGATATCACCTTCACTATTCTTGCATCAATTGAACTTGTGAGTTTTTGGAGAGTTTCTGCTTGTATTTCTTTGCATGAAGTCAGAATAGCCTCCCAGAGCTGCTGTTTTGATGTGAACTGCTTCCCACCCTCATAGATATTTTGCTTGATGATACTCCAAAGGTTCTCTATAGGGTTGAGGTCAGGGGAAGATGGTGGCCACACCATGAGTTTATCTCCTTTTATGCCCATAGCAGCCAATGACTCAGAGGTATTCTTTGCAGCATGAGATGGTGCATTGTCATGAATGAAGATGATTTTGCTCCTGAAGACACGTTTCTGCTTTTTATACCATGGAAGAAAGTTGTCAGTCAGAAACTCTACATACTTTGCAGAGATAATTTTCACACCTTCAGGAACCTTAAAGGGCCCTACCAGCTGTTTCCCCATGATTCCGGCCCAAAACATGACTCCACCAACTTGCTGACATCGCAGCCTTGTTGGCACATGGTGGCCATCCACCAACCATCCACTACTCCATCCATCTGGACCATCCAGGGTTGCTCGACACTCATCAGTAAACAAGACTATTTGAAAATTAGTCCTCATGTATGTCAGGGCCCACTGCAACCGTTTCGGCTTGTGAGCACTGTTTAGGAGTGACCGAATAGTAGGTTTATGCACCACAGCAAGCCTTTGAAGGATCCTTGAGGTTCAAGGGACTCCAGAGGCACCAGCAGCTTCAAATATCTGTTTGCTGGTTTGTAATGGCTTTTTAGCAGCTGCTCTCTTAATCCGATGAAGTTGCCTGGCAGAAACCTTCCTTATTCTGCCTTTATCAGCACGAACACGTCTGTGCTCAGAATCAGCAACAAATCTCTTAACAGTACGATTTTCACGCTTAAGTTTTAGGGAAATATCTAATGTTTTCATCCCTTGACCAAGGCATTGCACTATTTGATGCTTTTCAGCAGAAGAGAGATCCTTTTTCTTTCCCATGTTACTTGAAAACTCTGGCCTGCTTAATAGTGTGGAACATCCAGTTTTCCTTTTATTGGACTCACATGGCAAACTAATTATCACAGGTATCTGAGATTGATTTCAGTGATCCAAAGAACCCTGAGACACAATACCATCAATGGGTTTCAGTTACAAAAAAAAACAAAAAAACGCTATGACACTTAAAACAATTTGCATAATAATTTGGAACATGGTGTAAAATCTGCATATAACATATGCAGCTTTCATTGAGGATTCTCGTGCAGATTTCCGGGACTGATTCATTTGACTTTTATGGGAAGTCTGCAAATACCCTTAGGCTGCATTCCCACCTTGAGCTTTTGGTCAGTTTTTGATGTTATACCATTTCTGCACTTATTAAGTAAATTAAATTACTTGCATTTTTTCTTTGCGTTTTTGATGCTGCAGTTTGTCACTTTCTGATAGCTCATGTTTTAAACAAAGCTGCTATATTTTTGATACTTATATGGCTTTGACAAAACTCCATTGATACCTTATTACATGCGATTTTGATGCTTTGCCGTCACGTAACAGCATTTAAAACGCATATGCATTTTTTACCTGCATATTTTCCACATCCCATGCAATTCTATGGGAAAAAGCTGCCTGTAAAACTCAGTGTAACTGCAAGAGAAATTGACTTGTGGATTAGAAAATGCAAAACAGGTCAGTTTACCCTCAATAAAAAAGAATCTCAGAGAAAATTAAATTTTTAGAAACCCCATCCACTTTGATGGAACTGTAAAGGCACGTTCACACTTCAGTATTTGGTCAGTATTTTACATCCGTATGTGTAAGTCAAAACCAGAAGTGGAACAATCAGAGGAAAAGTATAATAGAAACACATCACTACTTCGGCATTTTTCGCCCACTCCTGGTTTTGGCTTACAAATATTGATGTAAAAAAACTTGCCAAATACTGAATGTGTGAACTTGGCTTTGGACTAAGTTCCTATGATAATTTTTTGTATAGGAATTTAATGGTTCATATTTTAGAAAAGAAATGCAAGTAATCTATTTTACTTAAAGGGAATCTGTCACCCCATTTTTCAACTATAAGCTGAAGCCACTGCCATCAGGGGCTTATCTACAGCATTCTGTATTGCTGTAGATAAGCCCCCGATGTAACCTGAAAGAGAAGAAAAGCAAGTTATATTATACTCACCCCTTCGGAGCCCCCCGGACCGCGGTCTCGAGGTTCCACATTAAAAAATAAAAACGAATGTGAACTTCACCACCTCTGCCTCCGCTTCCATTCGTTACAGATTGCTCCGGCCATGGAACCCGCTGGATCCCAGAGACCTCCGACCACGGATCTGTGCCAGGAGGTGGCCCGTTTGGGAGTTCAACAGGACAAGATCACGACTTATCTACGCAGCTTGTCTACCCGCATGGATTCCCTAGGGTCCTCGTCTGCACCTGACTCTTCTATCAATAATCAGGTGCCAGTTCCCATGGCAAATCAAGGTCCCCGTCTGGCGGCTCCTACCCATTTCCAGGGTGATCCTACTCTGTGTCGGGGTTTCCTCAATCAGTGCACTCTACACTTCGAAATCTTGGGGCATATGTTTGCTTCTGACCGAGCCAAGGTGGGCTTCATCATGTCACACCTGGGAGGAGAAGCCCTCGCCTGGCTAAACCCGCTATGGGAGAGAGGGGATCCGGTGGTTAACGATCTTCAATCTTTCCTAGAGGCTTTTCGCAGGACTTTCGATGAACCTGGTCGTACCACTTCGACTGCATCAGCTCTGCTCCGCCTGCACCAAAGTACTCTCACGGTAGCTCAGTATGCTGTTAAATTCCGCACCCTCTCGTCTGAATTGTCGTGGAACAATGAGGCCCTGGTTGCTAACTTCTGGAAGGCCTATCCGGAAGAATCAAGGATGAGCTGGCGGGACGGGACAGACCTACTCTCTTGGAAGAGCTAATATCCTTGGCAACCCGAATTGACCTGCGTTTTCAGGAGCGCTCCATGGAGATCAAGCGGGACAAAAGGTCCTATCACCTGGACTCTAGTTTGTACAAAACAGGTACTTCACCCTCCGCCTCCGAGGCCATGGAGGTGGACCATGTAAGTTTGGCCACCCGCCGCCGGGAGGCACGTCGCAAGGAGGGAAGTTGTTACTACTGCGGTAGTTCTGAACATTTGATTAATTTCTGTCCTAAAAAGTCTGGAAACTCCAGTGCCTAGGTCCGGTAGGAGGGGCCAACCTAGGTAAAGAGCAGTCCTCTCCCTCTTTACACATCTCTGTCACCGTGTCCTATGGAGCAATAAAATTCTCTGAACACTGTCTACTGGATTCTGAAGCTGCAGGGAACTTCATCCAGCAGGCGGTTGTGGATCATTACCGCTTACCAGTCCAGCATCTTCCTGATCCGTTACAGGTGTCCGCCGTGGATGGCAAACCGCTGACCGAGCCCGTCCAGTTTCAAACCGAGTTGGTGGAACTCCGGGTAGGTCTAATGCATACTGAACGAATGCGATTTTATGTATATCCTGGTTTATCCCATCCCATGCTTCTAGGTTTACCTTGGCTCCAGATGCATGAACCAGTCCTTAATTGGAGAACTGGAGAAGTTCTGCGTTGGGGAGATACCTGCATGAATCGTTGCTTAACCCGGATTCAACCTGTTTCGCCTCCAGTCCAGCCTGATACCCTGCCAGGGTTACCTTCCGCCTATTGGTCCTTCTCTGACGTCTTTGGGAAAAAAGAGGCTGAGAGACTACCTCCACACAGGTCGTATGACTGTCAGATAGAGCATCTTCCAGGAGCATCACCCCCTCGAGGGAGAGTTTATCCTCTTTCACAGGCAGAGACTCAGGCCATGTCGGACTACATTCAAGAGAATTTGGCTAGAGGATTTATCCGAAAGTCATCGTCACCGGCAGGAGCTGGATTCTTGTTTGTAAAGAAAAAGGACGGATCCTTGCGGCCCTGCATTGACTATCGGGTCTAAATCAAATCACGGTAAAAAAACAGGTATCCATTGCCTCTTATTTCAGAGCTGTTTGATCGTCTCCGAGGGGCCAAGATCTTCACCAAATTGGACCTCAGAGGGGCCTACAACCTGATCCGAATCAGAGAGGGAGACGAATGGAAAACAGCCTTCAACACCCATGACGGCCACTATGAATACCTGGTAATGCCATTCGGCCTAAGCAATGCACCTGCGGTTTTTCAGGAATTTGTTAATGACATTTTCAGGGACTTGCTCTATACTTGTGTCGTGGTTTACCTGGACGATATTTTGATTTTTTCTGCTGACTTGACGTCACACCGGAGACAAGTACGCCTGGTCTTACAAAGACTGAGAGAGAACAGGCTCTATGCCAAATATGAGAAATGCCTCTTTGAGCAGTCCTCTTTGCCTTTCCTTGGGTACATTTTATCTTCCACAGGATTAAAGATGGATCCGGAGAAGTTGTCTGCAGTTCTCAACTGGCCTCGTCCGTCTGGGCTAAAAGCCATACAAAGGTTCCTCGGATTCGCCAATTACTACCGGCAATTCATTCCACACTTTTCCACCCGAGTGGCTCCAATCACAGCCTTAACCCGGAAAGGTGTAAACTCTAAGGAATGGTCCTCCGAGGCAGAAGAGGCCTTTGTTTCTCTCAAAAAAGCCTTCGCTTCCGCACCCGTTCTCCATCGTCCTAATTCAAGTGAGCAATTTTTTCTTGAAGTTGACGCTTCTTCCATAGGTGCAGGAGCAGTTCTGACCCAGAAGTCGTCTACCGGGCGGATGATCTCATGTGGTTTTTTTTCCAAGGTTTTTTCTCCTGCAGAAAGGAACTACTCTGTCGGTGATCGCGAACTGTTGGCCATCAAATTGGCTCTGGAAGAATGGAGACATCTTCTTGAAGGAGCTCATCACCAGGTAATCATATTCACCGACCATAAAAACCTTGCCTATCTCCAATCTGCTTTAAGACTGAATCCCCGTCAGGCCCGTTGGGCATTATTTTTTGCCCGTTTCAATTTTGTACTTCATTTCCGTCCAGCTGACAAGAACATCAAGGCAGACGCACTCTCTAGGGCTTTCTTGCCTCCTGAACTGGAGGAGGTACCTCAGCACATTATTGAACCTTCTAGGTTAGTCTCTGTTGCCTCCACTGATCTGGCCCGGCTTCCTCCTGGGAAGACTTTCGTGTCTGCTTCTGACTGTACTCGTGTTCTGCGCTGGGGTCATTCTTCTAAGTTGGCTGGCCATGCTGGTCAGAAAAAGACGCAGCAACTCATCTCCCGGTATTACTGGTGGCCTACCATGGTCAAGGATATCCAGGAGTTCGTCGCAGCATGTCCTTCATGTGCTCGTAACAAAACTGTTAAACATCTACCAGCCGGCAGGCTTCTGCCTCTTCCGATTCCGTCCGCTCCCTGGCAGCACATCGCGATGGATTTCATCACGGATCTTCGCCTCTCTTCTGGCTGCTCAGTGGTATGGGTTGTGGTGGACCGCTTCTCTAAAATGGCTCACTTCGTTCCGCTATCTGGCCTCCCGTCTGCTCCAGAACTGGCCACTCACTTCATCCAGCACATCTTTCGTCTACATGGATTTCCTCTCCACATCGTGTCCGACAGGGGCGTCCAGTTCACCTCTAAGTTCTGGAGAGGACTCTGTAAAATGGTAAAAATTTAACTAGATTTTTCTTCTGCATATCATCCCCAGTCTAATGGGCAAGTGGAGAGGATCAATCAAATCCTGGCTGGATACCTGCGTCACTTCGTCAACGCTCATCATAATGACTGGGTAGAATTACTGCCCTGGGCGGAATTCTCCTACAACAATCAAGTAAGTGAATCTTCTGGAAAGTCTCCCTTTGTGATTGTGTTTGGACTGCAACCCGGAATTCCTCTTCCTGTCTCGGGATTGTCGGATGTTCCGGCAGTCGATACCTTGTCAAAGAATTTCTCGGACATTTGGAGAGAGACCAGGTCGGCTTTGGAGAAAGCTTCTCAACGTATGAAAACGCATGCGGACAAAAGACGTTTGGAGGCTCCCATCTTTCGTCCAGGAGACAAGGTATGGCTCTCCTCCAAGTACATCCGTCTGAAGTTACCATCGTACAAATTGGGTCCTCGTTTCATTGGTCCCTTTGAAGTTTTGAGACAGATCAACCCGGTCTCTTATAAACTGAAATTGCCTAATTCTCTAAGAGTACCTAACTCCTTTCATGTTTCCCTCCTCAAACCAGTAGTGTTGAGTTCCTTTTTTAAGGACCCGGGTACCACTCCTGATCCGGTCTCTGAGGATGATGTTTTTGAGGTAAAACATATCTTGGCCTCTAAGCGAGTAAGAGGTAGGATCTATTACCTGGTGGACTGGAGGGGTTTTGGTCCTGAGGAGAGGTCTTGGGAGCCTAAAGAGAACATCCAGGCCCCTCTTCTTCTTAAAAGATTTCACGCAGGCTTGAAAAAGAGGGGGAGTAAAGAGGGGGATACTGTTACACCCAGTCCCAGCGCTGCCTCTGCACTCCATTCTGCTCACTCACCTGTTCCTCGGGCTGTCCCTCTGCGGCGGTCTGTGCGTGGGCTGGGGTCTCCTGTCCCATCTGCTCTCCGGCGTCCTGAGTCCTTCTCCACTTCCTGGCACGCTGCTGGCAGGCCTCCAGACAGTCGGCTTAGGACGCGAGGCCGCGCCCACCGCCTCTCTTAAAGGGGCAGCGTGCATCTTTTGAAATAGCTAATTATCCAATGGCTGCGCACTCAGTACTATATCTGGTCACTCCACCATTAGGGGAGTGCCGGAGCAACGTGTTCTATCATTGCTACATCCGGTTCTGTGCCTGTTCTGTCTGCGCTGCGTCTGCAGTCTGTGCTTCGCTGATACTGTTTATCTCCTCAGATCATTGCTAACCCGTATCTGGCTAATCTGGACAATCTCGGCTGTTACTGGCGCAAGTGTCATCCCGTTCCGCCATCAGCCATCCGTACCCGTGGACCGTGACAAGGTCACTAAAGCCAGCCTTCTACCATCCGTTCTGGACCAGGACCTTACCCTTCTCCGTCAAGAACTTTCCACGGACTCTGTAAATACTTGTTACCCTTTTGGTCCCTCTGGGACAGCTGCCACGTGTCCGGGGTCTAAATGGAGGTAGCACCTGTGTCCTCCGGTATTCCATTCTGGTCCTGTTCGAGGAGCCTTACTACGGGTACCTGGGGCTCACTAGTTACGCCCCCTTCGGAGCCCCCCGGACCGCGGTCTTGAGGTTCCACATTAAAAAATAAAAACGAATGTGAACTTCACCACCTCTGCCTCCGCTTCCATTCGTTACAATCTACAGCATTACAGAATGCTATAGATAAGCCCCTGATGGCGGTGGCCGCAGCTTATAGTCGAAAAATGGGGTGACAGATTCCCTTTAATAGGTGAAGAAATGGTGCAGAAAATCTGCTACATCAAAAACTTACCAAAAGCTCAGTGTGTGAACGTAGTCATACTCCGGAAAGATAAGTAGCATCAGAGGTATCTGGAAACGATTATCATACATATTCCACTCAGCCAAACAGGCATGTCAGGGGTGACGGTGATCATTTTGTCCACTTGTCTATAATGTGTCTAGCTGCTTATAGTGTTGTTTGTAAATCTCTTTTTATAATGTTCTGACATTTTTCAGTGGATGAAATATATTCACATGGCTGTATTTTATCAGCTTATATGATGAGATAGTTAATATGCCAGGCAGAACTCAGCCCTCCTTAAGGGCAAAGAGGAAAATGTTTAGGGTGATGAGATTAGCTTCTACTGTATAACAAATGATAGAAAAGGAAATTGACTTGAGTAGAGTATTCACAGTTCCCTTTGATGTTCATTGCTTCTTTTTTCTTACATATTTTGAATTCTTTGAAACTCATTTAAGTTACTTAACTTATTGTGTAGTGTCTGGAATATAAATGGACGTTCAGAAAACCTTTCACTCTGCTGCAGACTTTGAAGCTGGAAAAATTGTCATTTTTTCCATATAGTATCATTTTTTCCATATAGTGCCACCACTGTTCATATGTCACACTCTAGACCAAAACCAACAAAAAAAGCAAGAGTGCAAAAGGGTCTCTTAAAATGTAACATCTTTTATTAATATATGAGTAAAAATTGAAAAACCATACATATATGAAGAAAACAGAGTATTCATACAAATGGACCAGTGCACTAGTCCAATGGCCCCTACGCGCGTTTCACCCACAGCTTAATCAGGGGTCATCATTTACTTTTTCCCCATCTGGATACACCCTTTAGATGTAAGTACTACTTACCTTTATTGCATTACCAGATCCTCCATGGATAGTCAGGGCACTAAGCTTTTAGGCTAGGAGTGGTTACCATATATTTAAAATTAGTTTTTTTCATTTTTCAAGTTTATATATTTATCTATACTCTATGTGTGCACTAGTCCATTCGTAGGAATACTCTGTTTTCTTCATGTATGTTTTTCAATATTTACTCATATATTAATAATAGATGTTAAATTTTAAGAGACCCTTTTGCACTCTTGCTTTTTGTGTTGGTTTTGATATGTATCCTAGAGTGTGTCTCTAGAAAGTTTTTTCTTTATCGCTGCTCATGTTTTGTAAGTGTTTATCACATTCTAAACCAGAAGCAAGTATAATAGATCTGGATATTTGAAGGATGCTGTCCGAGGGCAACGTCTCTCCTTGTAGATGGTGTACACTTACCTGTAGGATCGCATGGTTAAAAATCCAACCTTTTCAATCTTTGTTTCCCTTTAGTCGGGCTGTAATAAAATAAATTTTTTCACGTTTATTGGGAAATCCTTTGGTAAGACAATATGGCTTTCAGGCAATGAGAACCTGGTGCGTGCCTTTTGCGTAGTAGAAGATAAGTGTGCACACATTATAGGAGATAGTTGCCTAACTGTATTTTTGTGGATTTGCACTAGTTTGGAATGTCTGTAGACTGTGTGAGAATGTAAAAACTTGGCACCTGGAGAAAAATGTCAATGGGAAATTGAAAGGGAATAACAAGTTATTTTGAGACTTTTTGCCCCTCATCAGCGTGAAAGAGGAGAATAGGTTGGCTGGGTGAGAGACCTCTGACAAGGAGTATAAGTAGAAACGTTTCTCCTTGTAAAGTAGGTGTAGGGAAACATATAAGCCATGCAGTGATCCCCATGGAATTTAAAAATGCAAATAGCCGCTTCAGAAAAGAAGAAGACAGGAAGTAAAATGGGGATTCTATGGGGGTGACAGACAGCACGTGGGGATTCTATGGGGGTGACAGCACAAGGGGAGGCTTTGGAGGTGACATGCAGCACATGGGGATTCTATGGGGCTGTCGTGCAGAACATGGAGGGGCTATGGGGATGACATGTAGCACAGGGGGAGGCTATGGGGGTGACATGCTGCACATGGGGAGGCTATGGGGCTGGCGTGCAGAACATGGGGATGCTATGGGGTAGAATGCTGCACATGGGGATGCTATTGGGGTGACATGCTGCACATGGGGAGACTATGGAGCTATCATGCAGAACATGGGGATGCTATGATGGTGACATGCTGCACATGGGAGGCTATGTGGTTGTCATGCTGCACATGGTGAGGCTATGGGGGTGTCATGCTGCTCATGTTGAGGCTATGGGGGCCTCTTGCAGTATTTGGGAAGGCTGGGTGGGGCTCATGCAATATATAGGGAAGCTGTGTGGGGCTCATTCAGTATATGGGGAGGCTGTGTGGGGCTCATGCAATATATAGGGAGGCTGTGTGGGGCTCATGGAATATATATGGAGGCTGTGTGGGGCTCATGCAGTTTATAGGGAGGCTATGTGGGGCCTCATTCAGTATGTGGAGAGACTGTGGGGCTCATGCTGTATATGGGAAGGCTGTGTGGGGTTCATACTGTATATGGGAAGGCTGTGGGTCTCATGGTGTATATAGGGAGGCTGTGTGTGGCTCATGCAGTATAAATAGGGAGGCTGTGTGGGGCTCATGCAATATATGAGGAGGCTGTATGAGTTTCATGCAATACATAGGGAGGCTGTGTGGGGCTCATGCAGTATATGGGGAGGCTGTGGGGCTCATGCAATATATAGGGAGGCTGTGTGGGGCTCATGCAATATATATGGAGGCTGTGTGGGGCTCATGCAGTATATAAGGGGCTGTGGAGGGTTCATACGATATACAGAAGGGGCTGTACTTGGGTTCAAAGATATATAGGGGGGTGTCAGCATACTTAATTCTGCTCAATATTAAGCAATACAATTAATATTAATAAATTAATATTGAGTAGAATTAATTTTAAGCTATTGGTTTGGCCCTCCACAACAGTCATGATCTCTCATATGGCCCCTTGGGAAAATTAATTGCCCACCCTGTTATGTTTCAGTAGCTGAGGAGAAATAGCAAAAATAGCCAAAGTAGCAATACACCAGAGAGGCTGGAAACTATTGGGTTGCAGGACGCTAAACTAACCGCAACACTAGAAGTAGCCGTGGAGCGTACCTATGGTGATCCTAGACGCCTCGTCACAGCCGGAGAGATAGCTACACCTAAAGGCAGAAAGATGAAAGCTAACTTCCCCGTAGCAGAACCACCAAAGAAATAGGAAGCCCCCAAACATGTAATGGCGGTTAGACAAGAAGAAAATACGAACACAGACAGAAAATAGAATAAGCAAACGATGGGGCCCAATTCTGTCTAGATAGAAAAGTATAGGAAAGAATTCTGACTGCAACCCAAAAAACCCTGACAAAAATACCAACACTTCTGATTAACAAAAAACCTGAGATCACACGATCTCTACCACCTAAATTAGATCTCTGGTGTAACACACAGTAATTCAGCAAATAAAAAGTGACAAAGGAACAGAGCAAAAGTGCAAACACAAACTGAGCACAATTGCAGCGCCAGGCCCCAAAAGGGGACCAGGCTGAAGTCCACAGCAAGGCAGCAAACCAGCAAGGAAAATCCAACCAGAGGAAAAAAAACAGCAAATCACTTATCTGAATGAAAGCAGGAATGTAAGCTGAGCTCCAAGCAAGACCTGGAAGAACAATTGATTACCGGCAAGGCTGATGGGAGTTCAGGTCACTTTTATCAGACCATTTAGACCCAGCTGAAAGCCATTCAGCAATTGGTTCATTACCCTCAGCAACCACCGGAGGGAGCCCCAGCTCCGAAGTCACCTCCAGCGTGTTCACAACAGTACCCCCCCCTTGAGGAGGGGTCACCGAACCCTCACCTGCGCAACCAGGCCGATCAGGATGAGCTCGATGATAGGCACGGATCAATCTCCTAGCATGGATGTCTGAAGCAAACACCCAAGAATTGTCCTCCTGACCATAACCTCTCCATTTAACCAAATACTGGAGTCTCCCTCTAGCAAAACGAGAATCCAATATTTTCTCAACCACATACTCCAAATTGCCCTCAACCAAAACAGGTTCGGTAGGCGCAGCCATAGGAACCACTGGCTCGACAAACCTCTTCAATAAGGACTTGTAGAACACGTTATGGATCTTAAATGTCCCTGGAAGAAGCAAACAGAAGGAAATCGGATTAATAATTTCCATGATCTTATAAGGTCCAATGAACCTTGGCTTAAATTTTGGAGATGCAACCTTCATAGGGATATTTCTTGAGGACAACCAAACCAAGTCCCCCACTTTAAAACGAGGACCATCAGTCCTATGCCGGTTGGCAAACCGCTGGGCCTTCTCTTGAGAGAGAGACAACCTCTCCACTACCTGGTCCCAAATCTTCTGCATTCGCTCCACAACAGAGTCAACCCCGGACAGACAGAAGCCTCTGCCTGTCCTGAAGAAAATCGAGGGTGAAACCCAGAATTGCAGAAAAATGGAGACATCAAGGTGGCAGAGCTAGCCCTATTATTAAGAGCAAACTCAGCCAAAGGCAAAAAAGAGACCCAGTCATCTTGATCAGCAGACACAAAACATCTCAAATAAGTCTCCAAGGTCTGGTTTGTTCTCTCGGTTTGTCCATTGGTCTGAGGGTGAAATGCAGAGGAGAAAGATAATTGAACACCAAGTTTAGAACAAAATGTCCTCCAAAATCTGGAAACAAACTGGACTCCTCTGTCAGACACAATGTTCTCCGGAATGCCATGTAACCGAACCACGTGCTGAAAGAACAAAGGCACCAATTCGGAGGAGGAAAGCAACTTAGGTAATGGCTAGAGTTGAGCGATACTTTCCGATATCCTAAAGTATCGGAATCGGAATGGTACCGCCGATATCACTAAAATATCGGCGATACCCGATACCGATACCGGAAGTCCCATGTAAGTCTATGGGAACAAAATATCGCAACTAAAAAAACCCCATTCTTTCCTTGTAAACAGTAAATATACACACATAGAATACATATATATATATATATATACATGTCATTGTGACATATATATATATATACATATATGTATAGTTTATACACTTCTACATAGTAAAATATCCTCTGATTTAATTGCCGGGTAAAGCCGGCTTCAGTGAAAAGACAGAAGCACCCGACATGAAATGACACTTGGTGTACATAGGGTTAACCATGTCTTTTCATGTCCTTTGCTATCTAATTTGCACAAACAATTAAATCAGACTATGTGTGCAAAATTTCACACCTGTAGGGGTTAATTAAAGGTGTAAATTCGTTGTAAAAAAACTGACTTTTTTGCTAAGAATTTACACCTTTAATTAACCCCTACAGGTGTGAAATTTTGCACACATAGTCTGATTTAATTGTTTGTGCAAATTAGATAGCAAAGGACATGAAAAGACATGGTTAACCCTATGTACACCAAGTGTCATTTCATGTCGGGTTCTGCATTTTCACAAAAGCCGGCAATTGAATTAGCGGCTATTATACTATGTAGAAGTGTATGAACTACAAATATAAATATATATATATATGTGTCACAAATTCAATGACATGTATATATATATATGAGGTGTAAAATTGCTGAAAAAAAATGCGTGGGCTCCCGCCCTATTTTCGCAACCAGACAGACAAAGCAGTGAGTGGGGGCAGATAATAATAGCCCAGAGAGGGACCATTATTTTTGCCCCCCCCCCCGGCTACTAACATCTGCCCCCAGACACCCCAGGAAAGACAAATCTATAATTAGATTCGCCCTTTCTGGCACTTTGCCCGTCTATTCCCATTGCCCTGTAGCGGTGGCGAATGGGTTAATATGGGGTTAAAGCCACCTTGCTATTGAAAGGTGACCTTAAGCCAGGTTAATAATTGATAGCTGTCAATTAGACAACTATCAATTATTAATCCTATTGCATGAAATAAAAATAAAACACACACACTTTAATTAAAAATCATTTTAATGAAATAAAGACACATGTTTTTGACCATCTTTTATTTTACTGCAAAAACCATTTCCTGTAATAAAAATAAAATAAAAAAGCAAAATTATTCTTACCTATCCCATGCACAGTCAGGTCCCACGGTGTAATCCTTCAGAAAGGGTTAATGTTTACTGCAGGGACCGCAGCTAATGCTGCAGCCTCACAGTAAACCCCAAATGAATGAGTTCCTCTCCTGCCTGACAGGAGAGTAAAGGCTGGGTGTCACATAACGATACACCAGCGATCCCGACAACGATATGCACTTGTCAGGATCGCTGGTGTATCGCTACATGATCGCTGCTGAGCTGCCAAACAGGCAGCTCAGGCAGCGATCTGGGACAGCGACACTGCGGGTAACATCGCTTAAGGGCCCGTCTCACATAGCGATATCGCTACCGAGATCGCTGCTGAGTCACTAGTTTTGTGACGCAGCAGCGAGCTCACCAGCGATATCGCTGTGTGTGACATTCAGCGACGATCAGCCCCCCTGCCGGGTATCGCTGATCGTCGCAGAAATGTCAGGACCTTTTTTTGATCGCTGGTTTCCCTCTGACAGGCACGCATCGCTGCGTGTGACAGGCGGGAGACCAGCGATCCGCTGGTAACCAAGGTACACAGCGGGTTTCCAGGCACCGCGCAGCGCTTGGAAACCCGCTGTGTACCTTGGATACCAGCTCCCTGCATCAGGGCGCTGGTATCCAAGGTACACAGCGGGTTTCTAGGCACAGCCCCGCGCCTGGAAACCCGCTGTGTACCTTGGTTACCAGCGGATCGCTGGTCTCCCGCCTGTCACACGCAGCGATGTGTGCCTGTCAGCGGGAAACCAGCGATCAAAAAAAGGTCCTGACATTTCAGCGACGATCAGCGATACCCGGCAGGGGGGCTGATTGTCGCTGAATGTCACACACAGCGATATCGCTGGTGAGCTCGCTGCTGCGTCACAAAACTAGTGACTCAGCAGCGATCTCGGTAGCGATATCGCTATGTGAGACGGGCCCTTAAGTGGAAAGCTTAATTGATTGCTTTCCACTTTCACTTCAGGTCAGCCAGGGACACCATCAGTGACGTCAGAGGGAACTGATTAACAAAAATAGGGGTTCCCTTAGAAAAAAAAATGGCGTGGGGTCCCCCCTATTTTTGTTAACCAGCCAGATGAAGCAGACCGCTGAGGCCTGGATTTTCAGGCTGTTAAGGAGCCAAGATCCATGGACCTTGCCAGCCTGATAATACCAGGCCACAGCAGTCTGCATATCTTGGCTGATTAACAAAAATAGGGGATCCCCTCGAAAAAAATTGGCGTGGGGTCCCCCCTATTTTTGTTAACCAGCCAGATGAAGCAGACCGCTGAGGCCTGGATTTTCAGGCTGTTAAGGAGCCAAGATCCATGGACCTTGCCAGCCTGATAATACCAGGCCACAGCAGTCTGCATATCTTGGCTGATTAACAAAAATAGGGGATCCCCTCGAAAAAAATTGGCGTGGGGTCCCCCCTATTTTTGTTAACCAGCCAGATGAAGCAGACCGCTGAGGCCTGGATTTTCAGGCTGTTAAGGAGCCAAGATCCATGGACCTTGCCAGCCTGATAATACCAGGCCACAGCAGTCTGCATATCTTGGCTGATTAACAAAAATAGGGGATCCCCTCGAAAAAAATTGGCGTGGGGTCCCCCCTATTTTTGTTAACCAGCCAGATGAAGCAGACCGCTGAGGCCTGGTTTTTCAGGCTGGTAAGGATCCAATATCCATGGACCTTGCCAACCTGATAATACCAGGCCACAGCAGTCTGCTTAGCTTGGCTGGTTAACAAAAATAGGGGATCCCCTCGAAAAAAAAACAGCGTGGGGATCCCCCCTATTTTTGTTAACCAGCCAAGTAAAATGCAGACTGCTGCGGCCTGGTATTAAAAGACTGTCAAGGCCCATGGATTTTGGCCCTCAACAGCCTGATAATACCAGGCTACAGCAGCCCCACATTTGGCGCATCAAAAGATGTGCCAATTGTGGCACTTTACCCGGCTCTTCCCACTGGCCCTGTAGCGGTGGCAAGCGGGGTAATAAGGGGTTAATGTCACCGTTGATTGCACAGTGACAATAAGCCCGGTTAATAATGGAGAGGCGTCAATAAGACACCGATCCATTATTAATCCCAAAGTTATTAAATGTTTTAAAAAAAAGACAAAGCAAGAAAAAAGTCTTTTAATGAAATAAAAGAGACAACACAGTTTTCATTTTTTTTATTGTACTCTCATTCCTGCGACGCCATCGATCTCTTGTAAAAAAAGAAAAAAAACAAACCAACAGTATACCACCTGTCCGACGCAGTCCATAGTAACGACAGTCCCACGACGATCCAACTCTGCTACATCGCAATGACAGGCAGAGCCTGTCATCGCGACGCAGCACAGCTGATTACCTGCTTCCCCGGCGGTGACGTCATCGGACTGACTGCTTTACGGCCGGGATTACCCAGCAGTCACTGCAGTTATCGCGAGAAACTGCATGTGACCGCCGGGGAAAGAAGATGGCGGCCATGAAGCAGCCCGGGATGTGACCGCCGGAGATCTTCTGCCAGGTAAGTGCCGCTGACTCCTGACAGACCCGACCGACGGACACTGACAGTGACAGTGACAATCCCGATTCCGGTATCCGATAAGACGAAAATATCGGAACTCGGAATCGGAATTCCGATACAGCCAATATCGGCCGATACCCGATATTTGCAGTATCGGAATGCTCAACCCTAGTAATGGCACAAGATGTATCATCTTGGAAAACCTATCACAGATTACCCAGATAACGGTCATTCTCTGAGAGACAGGGAGGTCCGAAATAAAATCCACAGAAATATGGGTCCATGGCCTCTTGGGTACAGGTACATTAACAAACCACTAGGGCGAGAGCAAGGCTTGGAACGAGAGCAAGTCCCACAGGACTACACAAAGTCCTTGACGTCACGAGACAAAGTAGGCCACCAAAAGGACCGACTCACCAAGTCTCTAGTACCAAAAATCCCGGGATGACCAGCCAACGCGGAACAATGAATCTCAGACATCACACTCTTCTTACACTGGTCCACAAACAATTTCCCAACAGGGCAGCGTTCAGGTTTATCCTCCTGACACCCCTTCAGAGCCAGTCTCAAATTGGGCGAGATGGCGGAAATAACTACACCCTCTTTAAAAATAACAGCAGGATCAGATAATTCAGGAGAATCCGCAAAGAAACTCCTCGAGAGGGCATCCGCCTTAACATTCTTAGTGCCCGGAAGAAAAGAAACCACAAAATTAAAACGTGTGAAAAACAAGGCCCACCTGGCCTGTCTAGGATTAAGTAGCTTGGCTGATTCGAGATAAGCCAGGTTCTTATGGTCCGTGAGGACCACCACCTGATGTTTGGCTCCTTCCAGCCAATGTCTCCACTCTTCAAAGGCCCACTTCATGGCCAATAACTCCCGATTACCCACATCATAATTACGTTCAGTTGGAGAAAATTTTCGAGAGAAGAAGGCACAAGGGTTACTCTTAGAGGTCTCTGGATCCTTTTGGGACAAAACGGCACCTGCCCCAATCTCGGAAGCATCAACCTCCACCTGAAACAGCAGAGAAACATCAGGCTGCCGTAGAACAGGAGCAGAAATGAATCTCTGCTTAAGTTCCTGAAACGCAGAAACTGCCTCAGGAGGCCAATTCACGACATCGGAACCCTTTTTGGTCAAATCAGTCAATGGTTTAACAATACCGGAGAAATTACCAATAAATTTACGATAAAAATTGGCAAAACCCAAAAATCTCTGAAGAGCCTTCAATGAAGTAGGTTGAACCCAATCACAGATGGCCAAAACCTTGATCGGGTCCATTTCAATAACAGACGGAGACAAAATGAATCCCAGAAATGATACCTTCTGTACGCCAAAAAGACACTTTGATCCCTTCACATACAGTGCATTCTGTCTCAAAATCTGGAACACAGTCCGAACATGTTTCACATGAGAGTCCCAGTCGTTGGAAAAAATCAAGATATCATTCAAATAAACGTCAGAAATTTATCCACAAAATCCCTGAAAATATCATTCATGAAGGATTGGAAGACGGCAGGGGCATTAGTAAGCCCAAAAGGCATTACTAAGTACTCAAAATGCCCCTCTGGGGTATTAAACGCCATCTTCCATTCATCCCAGAGCTTAATGCGAATAAGGTTATACGCCCCCTGAGGTCAAGCTTGGTAAACCAACTAGCACTTTTCACTCTGGAAAATAGGTCAGAAATCAAGGGTAACGGATATTGATATTTAACAATGATTTTATGCAGGAGGCGATAGTCAATACACGGCCTCAATGAACCATCCTTTTTGGCCACAAAAAAAAAAACGCCGCCCAAGGGTGAAGAGGATGGTCTGATATGACCCTTCTCCAAAGACTCTTTGATATAAGATCGCATAGCATTGTGTTCAGGTACAGATAAGTTAAAAAGGCGACCTTTAGGAAATTTACCACCAGGCACTAACTCAATAGCGCAATCATAGCTCCTGTGAGGAGGTAAGGATGCAGACTTACTCTCGCTAAACACATTTGAAAAATCAGTCAAAAAGTCAGGGTCATCCTAAGACTGGGGAGAGGCAGAAAAAACAGGAGTGTCAGTATTAACACATTGGCAGCCCCAACTGGTCACAGACACAGATTTCCAATCCAAAACAGGATTATGAGTCTGTAACCAAGGAAACCCAGTACAATACTGTCATGCAGATTATGCAACACCAGAAATTTGCAACTCTTCTGATGATCTGGTTCAACCCTCATTATAACCTGAGTAGAAAACTGGGGTTTATTCTCCCCCAAATGGGTAGAATCAATGCCCAATAAAGGAATAGACTTCCGCAGGGATATCATGGGAAACCCACAACGTTTGGCAAAGTCAAAATCCATCAGGTTAATAGCAGCTCCTGAATCAACAAAAGCCTGAGCCGAAAATGTGGACAGGGAGCAAATCAGGGTAACAGTCAACAGAAATTTAGTCTGAACACTACTCAAGACAACTGAGCGCGCAAAACGTCTTCCCCGCTTAGGGCAGACGGAAATAGCATGAGAAGCGTCACCACAGTAGAAACATAACCCATTGCGCTTTCGAAACTCATGATGCTGAGCCCCAGAAGTCACTCCATCACACTGCATGGTCTCAGGAGCTGGCTCACAAGGCAACACTACCTCACGCATACCTCTGCACTCACGCAAACGTCTGTCAATTTGAATAGCCAAAGACATAGAATCATTGAGACCAGTGTTATGTTTCGGTAGCTGAGGAGTGCAGGTAAAAAAGGCAATACACCAGAGCAGTTGGAATCTATGAGATTGCAGTACCCTGACTAACCACCGCAACTAGAGGCAGCCGTGGAGCGTTCCTACGTTGGTCCTAGACGCCTCGTCACAGCCTGAGAAACTAACTACACCTAAAGATAGAAATAGGAAAGCTATCTGCCCCGGAGCAGAACCCCAAAGATAATAGAAAGCCCCCAAACAAGTAATGGCGGTTAGACAAGAAGAAATACTGACACAGAAAGAAAATAGTATGAGCAAACGCTGGGGCCCAAACTAACTAAATAGAAAAGGATAGGAAGGGTACTTACTGCAATCCCAGAAAACCCTGAAAAGCACCAACTCTACTAATTTCAAAATCACCTGAGATCACACAACCTCTACCACCTAAATTAGTTAGCCACTGAAAAAACTGGAAAAAGCAAAAGTACAAACATCAGTGGCTGAACTAAACTGAGAGGGCAAAATCCCCCGAAGGGGACCCAGAAGGCCCCCAAAGAAGTGCAGGACAAAATGCAAAAATATAGTACAAAAACAAAAAGAAGAAAATGTCTTATCTGTTAGCAGGAGATGCAGACACGACACAGCAGGCTACAAGGAAACAGGAATGAAGGATTCAGACCAGAACAATTGATCACCGGCAACCCTGATGGGAAGGTGACTCCCTTATATAAGACCAGTCAGTAACACCTGATTCCCAGTCCTCACAATCTTCACTGAACAGACCAGTACCGCTTGTAACCACCAGAGGGAGTCTCTGCTCAGAACTCATCTCAAACCCATTCACAACAGACCAGAGGGAACAGGGAATCCCACCATAACATCCTTTACATTCTCTGACAGCCCCTTCCGAAAAAGGGCTTCCAAAGCATCATCATTCCATTTGGTCAGGACTGCCCACTTTCGGAATTTCTGACAGTACAACTCAGCGTCTTCACGACCCTGATTTAATGCCAACAAGGTCTTTTCAGCTTGATCAGTGACATTAGGTTCATCGTACAATAACCCCAGAGCCTGAAAAAATACATCAACATCATTCAAAACAGGATCCCCAAGTGTCAGGGAAAAAGCCCAATCCTGAGGGTCGCCGTGCAGAGATGACAATTTGAACCTGCTGTGCTGCGTTCCCTGAGGACTTAGGCTTTAAGGCAAAAAACAACTTACATTTATTTTTGAAATTCAGAAATTTAGACCCATCCCCAAAAATAAATCTGGTATGGGGATCCTAGGTTCCACAACCGGCATCCTAGCAAGATAGGTAGCAATACTCTGAACCTCAGTGGCAAGCCGCTCCACATGGCCAGACAACTGTGCAAACTCCATTGAGGAAAAAAAAATCCTCAGCACCCAGAGAAAAAAAGGGAAAAAATGCAACAAACAGAAAAAAAAATTCTGACAACTCCCTTTTTTCTTTTTCCTTTTTTACTATTTTACCCTTCTGTTGAGTACCATATAATTTTTATTTTGGCCGGTAATACTGTTATGTTTCGGTAGCTGAGGAGAAATAGCAAAAATAGCTAAAGTAGCAATACACCAGAGAGGCTGGAAACTATTGGGTTGCAGGACCCTAAACTAACCGCAACACTAGAAGTAGCTGTGGAGCGTACCTACGGTGATCCTAGACGCCTCGTCACAGCCGGAGAGATAGCTACACCTAAAGGCAGAAAGATGAAAGCTAACTTCCCTGTAGAAGAACCCCCAAAGAAATAGGAAGCCCCCAAACATGTAATGGCGGTTAGACAAGAAGAAAATACGAACACAGACAGAAAATAGAATAAGCAAACACTGGGGCTCAAGTCTGTCTAGATAGAAAAGTATAGGAAAGAATTCTGACTGCAACCCAAATAAAACCCTGACAAAAATACCAACACTTCTGATTAACAAAAAACCTGAGACCACACGATCTCTACCACCTAAATCAGATCTCTGGTGTAACACACAGTAATTCAGCAAATAAAAAGTGACACATGAACAGAGCAAAAGTGCAAACACAAACTGAGCACAATTGCAGTGCCAGGCCCCAAAAGGGGACCAGGCTGAAGTCCACTGCAAGGCAGCAAACCAGCAAGGAAAATCCAACCAGAGGGAAAAAAAACAGCAAATCACTTATCTGAATGAAAGCAGGAATGTAAGCTGAGCTCCAAGCAAGACCTGGAAAAACAATTGATTACCGGCAAGGCTGATGGGAGTTCAGGTCACTTATATCAGACCATTCAGACCCAGCTGAAAGCCATTCAGCAATTGGTTCATTACCCTCAGCAACCACCGGAGGGAGCCCTAGCTCCGAAGTCGCCTCCAGCGTGTTCACAACACCACCCCTACTATAAGTCAATATCCACCTTTTAAAGGGCCTTGTCAAATGACTTAGAATTAGAAGTTAAATGAGAAAATCCATTTGTAGGCACATGTTATGTTTTAGGGATTTTGCCCCTAGTCAGTGCAAAGCAGGAGAACTTGTTGGCATCGATAAAGTCCTGCAACAGGGATTCTAAGAGGACTGCAACTTACCCTGCCGATTCCTGTACAGACTAGAGATCCTGACCTCCAGTCTCTAATTGTTCTTGCATGAGCAGAGATAACCCTAACCACAGATTAGAAGATGCATCTCTAGCCTGTGATTTAACCTTTCCTTCACTGAGACGAGAGGAGCCAGCTGCTCTTCAGAGAGGAGGATGCATTATGTACATTGCATCCTCCTTTCTCAGTGACCAGATTAGCCGCAAGTGTCTGTCACGACACAGCTGTCAGGTGACCAGGGACCAGGGGCTCCTTCTCCGTCCCTAACACTAGGGGGTGCCCTAGCTTTCCCTGCTCCGCGGGATACTTCAGATGGTGAAGATGCCGGGACCTCTGCCCTTGCCTTATCTCCTAAGTTAGCCCTCCATCTGTTCTTTTCAATCACCCAGGGAAGAAGGGGCGCTACTGTGCACCAGTGTACACCAACCCGACAAACAAGGCTACACAGACAAGGGATAACTGAAAACTCCAGGCATACAAAATATTCACTCATATATAGCAGAGGAATGCACTGGGGTGTGAAGGTAGGGGAATAAACAAAATAGAGAAGGATAAAGAATTACCACGCATACAAACCAAGCAACCGTCACTAATAACTCCTTCAACTCTCCTCATATGTGCTCCTCTCCCACTAATAGACATGCAGCAAATACTAGCTCTAACGAGGATTAGTAACAGAGCCCAGATTAAAAAGGGAAAAGGAGTGTCTAACCGAGCACAGCTGAGCACAGGGATTTCCAACATGGCCAATTAACCCTTGTTCTGCCAGAAGAAATAAATACATTTAAAATTAGTTAGAAGTGCTTCTTCTCAGCGTCGGAGTAAGGGCAGTCAGACGTTGCGTTCTTCTGGCTCGACACTGTCGCGGTAACCCCATGACAGTGTCATTTCAGGAGGGGAAGAAGTAATCAGAGGACTTCCTCCGCACATCGTAAAGTAGAGACCATCGGCAGAGACCTGTTGATCCAGGGCAAATGGTGGGGAGAAGTTGCCGGGGACCCGCCTGTTCGACTATTTTACAGGGAGTCTCCGTCAGCTATTAAAAGTATGTTTTTCTCTGAAATAGCGCATTGTTTCAGAGTCAAACATACAGTCATGGCCAAAAGTTTTGAGAATGACACAAATATTATATTTTCACATTATCTGCTGCCCTCTGGTTTTTATGTGTGTTTGACAGATGTTTTTATCACAGACAGAAATATAATAATTGCAAACATATGAGTAACAAAAGCTTATATTGACAGTTAAGGGTATGCCACACTAAACAACATCGCTAACGGGATCGCTAAAAAACGTCACTATTTAGCGATCCCGTTAGCGATGTTGTTGTGTGCGGCATCTGTCAGCGACGAGGCCCCTGCTGTGATCTCACTCGTCGCTGACATCGTTCCGGCCCCTTTATTTAGATCGTCGGCGCCCCGCAGGTAAGTATATATCGCTAAGTGTGGCACCTTTTCTTAGCGATTTAGCGGTACTTTTGTACCGCTAAAGTCGTTAAGAAGATCGCTAACCGCGATAGCGTCGTTAACTATATCGCTAAGTTAAGCCGCACTTAGCGATATAGAAACAATCCCGCTAGCGATCGCATTAGTATGCGTCTTTATCGCTATCGCTAGCGGGATTGTTTAGTGTGGCAGTACCTTTAGAATGAGTTAATGCAGCAAGTCAATATTTGCAGTGTTGACCCTTCTTCTTCAGGACCTCTGCAATTCTCCCTGGCATGCTCTCAATCAACTTCTGGACCAAATCCTAACTGATAGCAGTCCATTCTTGCACAATCAATGCTTTCATTTTGTCAGAATTTTTAGGTTTTTCTTTGTCCACCCGTCTCTTGATGATTGACCACAAGTTCTCAATGGGATTAAGATCTGGGGAGTTTCCAGGCCACGGACCCAAAATCTCTATGTTTTGTTCCCTGAGCCATTTAGTTATCACCTTTGCTTTATGGCAAGGTGCTCCATCATGCTGGAAAAGGCATTGTTGATCGCCAAACTGCTCTTGGAGGGTTGGGAGAAGTTGCTCTTGGAGGACATTCTGGTACCACTCTTTATTCGTGGCTGTGTTTTTAGGCAAGACTGTGAGAGATCCGATTCCCTTGGCTGAGAAGCAACCCCACACATGAATGGTTTCAGGATGCTTAACAGTTGGCATGAGACAAGACTGGTGGTAGCGCTCACCTTGTCTTCTCCGAATGAGGCGTTTTCCTGATGTCCCAAACAATCGAAAAGGGGATTCATCAGAGAAAATAACTTTACCCCAGTCCTCAGCAGTCCACTGCCTGTACCTTTTACAGAATATCAGTCTGTCCATGATGTTTTTTCTGGAGAGAAGTGGCTTCTTTGCTGCCCTTGTGTCGACCCGCCACCACAATTGTGGGTTACCAGGGCAATGGGGTACTCAGAGCCGAGCCCGTAGAAGTCTATGGGGATTGTCACAGGTAGCTGTGGCTCGGTCTGTGGCCCTGGCGGTCTGGCGTATGTTGGGGATATATTTACAGGGGATAGGTTTATATACAGTTTGTGACGCCACCTGTAGTATTCTGGTAATTTGTACCAGCGCTGCTGTAGATCTCTGAGGGGATGGTGAGGCAGCTAGATGTCGGGTCCCCTACAGGTGGGACTCTTCCCTCAGGTCGGTAGTTAGGTAGGGATTGTGCAGGCATGCAAATCAATAACTCAGTCTCACACGGTCAGCGTCTTTCCATACCTTTACTTGCAAGATGATAAGGCAGGTCCCAGGGAGGCTGATGGGGTTGATGGAGGATGAGCTTTGAGGCAACAGCTAAGCAAGTTAGGGGCCTCCTTTACTGTCCAATGAAGATGAGTACGACCAGCCTGAAGCGTAGTCCCCTCTATGATTCCAGCTTATCCAAAGCTGTGCTTCCCAGTCAGTTTAGTGTTAGGAGCCTTTCTATGAGGGAGCTGAATTCTTATTTTGTCCTGCAGAGACTCAAAGTCTTCACTTCCCCTGACCCCAGTTACGTACTGACTATAAGGGGGTGTTTGCCGCGACCTAGGGTCCGGTAAATCTCTGGTTTTCTCTTCACTATGCTTGTAGCTAATAGTGATCCTTCGGTCCCCAGTAACCGGTAGCAATGTGCAGGACTCTTCAATCCGTAAGCACTATTCCAATAAACTTCCTTCCACTTTGCCCTTCGATTTGCTCATCTCTTAATAGTTAGCTCAGTCTTTCTTCCAGTGGGGCACAGCTCTGACTAGACTAAGGTGAATTAGACCACCTGTACCAGCCTCCACTTTCTGAACTGAAGACAGGCTCAAACTGGACACGTCTACTCTGTCCAAGGACAGGAAACTGACTGACTAGAAATCACTCCCTTCCACACCCCTGCTGGGTGTGTCAGAAGTGTACATGATGTCATGAAGAGACCTTAACTGTTACCTCTCCACTCATCCTCTTGGTATTGTGTACCAGGGCTACACATTCCCCCATGGTAAACGACAGCACTCCCGGGCTGTAAAATATAAAGAGACAGTTTTGTTCATGCATGAAAACATTAACAATAACATTAATTCGTCCCATCCGGGAGGTGAGGATATCTTGAACGTTGCGAACAATAACATTATAAAGAAATACAAAAATATTAAATAGCATTCAATAAATATACAGTATACTTGTGAAGGACCCGCACCAAACCTTCAACGTGGGTCCTGGGTGGGCTGCAGGACATCCGAATGCAGACCTCACTCAGTGCCACACCACACGGGTTTTTGGTTCACAGGTAAGTCAAGGTTTCATGTGAAACCATTAAAAAGGCACAAAGTGCAACTATTTACAGGATACAGTTTTTGGGCTGGCTCAGTCCTCAGCCTCTGAGTCCATTGTTAAACGAAGACATAATAGGGAAAACACATTTATATATATATAGACTTTTACAATGTTCACATAAATTCGTTATAACTACTGCTGATATCTAATGGGTAATTTCCCTTTTGTGATTCTCTCTGATCTACGTGGTGTAGTTTCAGGTATATCAAGTTGCGATCTGTCTGCACTGCGTAACGGCAAACTATAGAACTGCCTTAATCTTTCTATGGATCTGGCAAGCGTACTGATGGCTGGGCGGTGTGAGTCAGCTTCACCAGGGGATCCCATAGTATGGGGCGCTGCTTCAGATGATCCATCTTGAGGTTCCACAGGTTGAGGTGTTGCTGGGATGGGTAACTCCTGAGCGGGCTCAACTGGCACCACAGGCACAACTGGAGGTAGAATTTCCTCTTGTGGCTGATAAAACTGCAACACTGGAATTATCACAGCATCTCCCAGTCGGGGCCAATCCGCAGGAAAATCTCCCAGATCGGTGTGGATGACCTCTTCCTTTCTTTCTCTTTGATTGAGGACAGGGTTCTTTTCACAACGCTTTAAGTGTTCTGGACACAACTTCAAATGATCTCTGGACACAGTGGTTGTTGTTCTTCCTCCGTCCTTACTGACGACACAAACTTTTCTGTTGTCGTATTTAGAATCTTGTATGACGTAGGGTTCTTGCTCCCACTGATTATCCAATTTGTGCATCTTCCTCTTTCTTTTTAATACTACCTCTCCAGGCATCAGAGGCTTGGCAGGAGCATTTCGGTTGTAAACATCTTCCTGTTTCTCCCGTGCCTTATTGAGACTTTCCTCTACACAGATTTGTACTCTTCTGTATTGCTCTTGCCGATTGACGTCCCAGTTCTCAACAGCGTAGTCTGCCTCCGGTTCTACCACTCCAAGTTCTAAATCCATTGGTAGTTTTCCGGGCCTTGCTCTCATAAGATAGGCTGGAGTGCAGTTAGTTGAGCTTACAGGTATATGATTATACAAATCAATCAAATCAGGTAGTAAATCCGGCCATCGATTCCTGTCTTCCAACGGTATGGATCTCAACAAGTCCAGGACAATATGGTTCATCTTTTCACAAAGACCGTTGGTTTGAGGGTGATATGGTGTTGTTCTTATTTTCTTGCACCCGTACATGTGACAGAATTCCTTGAATAAATCAGCTTCGAAAGCAGGTCCCTGATCGGTTAAGACTTGCTCCGGATACCCATGCGGTCTACAAAAGCTTGCTTGAAAGGTCTTCGCGGCCGTCACTGCGGTCTGGTCTTTCACTGGAACAACCACCAGAAATCTGGAGTAATGATCCACCATGGTCAAGGCGTATGAGTATCCAGATCTACTTGGCGACAATTTGACATGGTCCAGGGCCACAATCTCCAGGGGACGAGTCGTCCGGATAGGTTGCAGGGGGGCCTTTTGACTACCGTAGTCCTTTCTTCTGAGACCACAGGGTCCACAGTTCCGACACCACCTCTCGACGGAGCTGCGCATCCCTACCCAGTAGAACCGGCATCTCAACAGGGTCTCCAGCTTCCTCCAGCCAAAGTGTCCTGCTTGATCGTGGTACGCTTCCAACACCATTGGGACGTCTGCCTTGGGGACCACGATTTGCCAGACCATTTCATGGGTTCTGGGGTTGACGTATCTCCTGCACAACTTCTCACGGTATAGGAACAACCTGCTTTTCTCGTTCCACAGGAGCTTGGCTGACATAGGTGCATCCTTTTCCAAGGAGGAACCTTCCTGTTTTAACAACTCCTTGATGCGGCTGACCACTGGATCACTGTCCTGAGTCTCTTTCCAGCTGTGATGGGGTAAAGGATTTAATGTTGCACCATACTGCTTTCTGTGGACTCGATGCTCGTGGACTACCCATTTCGATGGAACGCAGGTAGCTCAATTTCTTCCAGGTCGTCCGATTCTTCTTCCGTATCAGAGTCATGCGGCCTTCGGGACAACGCATCAGCATTAGCATTCTTTCGACCTGCCCGGTACTTGATAGTAAACTGGTAATTGGACAACCGAGCCATCCATCGCTGCTCCATGGCACCCAGCTTGGCGGTTTCCAGGTGCGTTAACGGGTTGTTGTCTGTGTACGCCGTGAACTTATTGGAGGCCAGATAGTGCTTAAATCTTTCAGTAATGGCCCAGACCAGCGCCAGAAACTCCAGCTTGAAGCTGCTATAATTTTCCGGATTCCTCTCCGTTGGCCTGAGTTTTCTGCTAGCATAAGCGATGACTTTTTCTTGGCCATTCTGCTTCTGACTGAGAACTGCTCCCAGCCCTTCATTACTGGCGTCGGTGTACAACAGGAACGGTTGGCTGTAATCAGGATAGGTTAAGATCTCATCACCTGTCAGGATCTCTTTCATCTTTTGGAATGCTTCAGCCTGTTCTTTACCCCAATTAAAGGGAGGGTTTCTGCTCTTTAAAGATTGTCCTACCAGGAGGTCCTGCAACGGAGCTGCCTTCTTCGTGTAATCTTTCACGAATCTCCTGTAGTAACCCGTTAGTCCCAGGAACTGTCGCACTTCCTTAAGGTTCTTCGGCTCCGGCCACTTCTGGATGGCAGTGACTTTCTCTGGGTCCGGCGCTACTCCTTCCGAACTGACGATGTGCCCCAAGTATTGTACCTTCTGCTTGAGTAGATGGCATTTTGAGGGTTTTAATTTCATCCCGTACCTGGACAGGGACTCGAATACTTCTGCCAGGTGCTTCAGATGGTCCTCATATGTCTTGGAATACACGATAACGTCGTCTAGGTATAGCAGCACGGTTTCAAAATTGAGATGTCCCAGACAGTTTTCCATCACTCTCTGAAATGTTCCTGGGGCACTACTGAGCCCAAACGGCATTCTGTCGAACTCACAGAGCCCCATTGGGTTGGTGAAAGCCGTTTTCTCACGATCCTCCTCAGCCACAGCCACTTGCCAGTAACCACTAGTCAGATCGAGGGTAGAAAAGTAGTTAGCCGTTTTCAGAGCAGCTAATGATTCCTCTATACGTGGTAACGGGTATGCATCCTTGTGTGTTATGCGGTTCACCTGCCTGTAATCCACACACATTCTCATACTACCATCTTTCTTTTTAACCAGAACTAGAGGGGCTGCCCAGGGGCTACAACTATCCCTTATCACCCCAGCTTTCTTCATATCCTTCAACATTTCTTTAGCTTTCTGATAATGAGCTGGAGGTATGGGCCTATACCGCTCTTTGATGGGAGGATGACTGCCTGTAGGGATGTGATGTTGTACTCCCTTAATTGTCCCAAAATCAAGTGGATTCTTGCTAAACACTTGGGCATACTCTTGTACCACCCGTAATACCCCTTGCTTCTGGTGAGCGGGAGTGGTGTCCGTCCCAACATGGAGTTGCTGACACCATTCCGCCACCTGTATTGCTGGGTCATTGTCCTCCGCTATTTGACAGGAGTCTAAGGACTCAGCCGGGAGAATAGAATTATTATCAACAGCATGAAGTTTGGCAATGGTTGCATAACGGGGTAAATTTATCTCATCATCTCCCCAATTGAGAAGCCGTACCGGTACTCTTCCATTCACCACTTCTACTACTCCTCTAGCAGTCATAAGTGTAGGTCTATGTTCTGAATGGTGGGGTTCTACTACAGCTTGGTAATTCTGTCCTCTCAGACCTATGGCTGCCCTGCACCAAATGATCATTTCACTCATTGGGGTATCACAATAGGATCCGAGTCAGTGACCCGTACATTACCAATTTCGCCGTCGGTAAGCTTCGCTTGCTGCTGACACACCAGGGCCCGGATCTCTCTTTGGATTACTCCTCTCTGCCTTGGTCGGGCAATCTCAGCGAGCTGTTGGAGCAAGAACACAACTTCTCCCAAACAATTACCGATAATGTTAGTACCCAAAATGATATTTAAACCGTTCTCCTCATTTACAGTCTTTACTACCAGAAGCCCTTGGTCTTTCAACTCCTCTCTGCCCACCTTTACATCTACACATTTTGTTCCGAGTACTTCTACAGGAAGACCATTCGAAGCATACACAGTAAAGTCAAGGCTCGGAGGTTTAAGACTGTCCATTGACCAGTACTTGGTATATAGAGCATCAGGTATTAGGGTCACCTGGGACCCAGTGTCTAACAATGCTGGAACAGCAATACCATCTAGAATAATAGACAGGTAGGGTCGCCCGCCCACATACCTGCGGTTCCAGTCTAGGGGGCCTGACGGGTATTCTCCTGGGTGTTGGCCCTTGGACCCAGGTTCTGCCCGTTTAAAGGACACTGTGTAGACAGATGACCTTTCCGGTTGCAGCGATAACAGATGATCTCTCGATGAGGAGGGTGTTGATCAGAGGTTGCTCCTGGGGGTGGCGTTGTCCTCCTCCGGGGGGGCGACGTCTTCTTTCTTCTCCGGTGCATCCACGGGACGTCTTCTGGGCAGTCAGCTAACAAGATCTTTCCTTCCTCCTCTTTCCGCAGCTGCAGGGCACTCATCACAGCGGCCAGATTTTTAGTCAGCTGGCGCACCTCTGAGCGCAGACAGTCCAATTCACTAGGAGGTGTCACCTGCGCTTTGGCTTCAGCCACTAGCGGGGAAAAGGGGGTTACTGCCGGTTCCGGAGTGACTTCAGCCTGATGATGTTGGGTGGCCACCTCAGGTTTGCCCAGGGGCCGCAGCCCTTTTATTGCCATGTCCTTTAGGGCATCAAAGGTAGCATCCGGATGATCTAAGGACCACCAATTTACAGTTCGGCATTCCTCTGGGGATCTCAATCCCTGTATAAATTGTTCTTTCAGCATTCTATTCTCGTCGATAGCATTTAAATTGTTAATTTGTTTGAGGGCTCTCAGGGCTCCCTGTAGTCGGCAAGCATAGTCCCGGATGCTGTCACCTGGCTGTTGTGAACAGTGATAGAAGGCCATCCGGAGATCCGTTTCTGTGCGGTCTTCAAATATGGCATGCAGCTTAAGGAAGATCGCAGGTACCGACTCCTGATCAACGGTATCCCAAGTCTCCACTTCCCTCTCAGCAGCGCCAGTTAGCTGCCCTATTAGCACAGCAGCTTTTTGTCTCTCAGGCATGGAGTACATTTCTAGGATGCTGCATAACTTCCGCTTGAAGCCTGCTAATGTGCCTGGCCCACCGCTGTATTGGGGAAGCCATTTCGCCCCAGGCATATATGGGAGCGTTAGTGGCATGATCGGGACTACCGGACTGGGTGCTGGGCCTGCACCCCCATCTGGCGCTACAATACCAGACGGTGCGGGATTGGGGACTCCGGCCGGGGCCGCACTGTCAGCCGGTTGTTGTGACATCTTAGCGCCCCCTTGGTTAAACGGAGCCTACCGGTTTCAGATGCTGCTATTTCACAGGCACCGCAGTGGGAACAGGACCTTCGTCGCAGGCGCTCTGATGTCAGAGCGTTCACTTCCTGTTGCAGGACCTGCCGATGAGTCAGAGCCGGGGGCGTGTCCAAGACTCTGCGCGCTCTTTCAGGTACGCCCACCTTCTTCTCCAACGCCTTAGGGCGCGAATCTGGCGGCAAATATGGCGGTATTTGGCGCCAAACAACAGCAACAGTCTTTTTCGCAAAAACACTCCACAGGCACACAGGGCTCGCAATGCTGCAAGTTTCGTATCCTGTTCGTGACGCCAAATTTTTGTGTCGACCCGCCACCACAATTGTGGGTTACCAGGGCAATGGGGTACTCAGAGCCGAGCCCGTAGAAGTCTATGGGGATTGTCACAGGTAGCTGTGGCTCGGTCTGTGGCCCTGGCGGTCTGGCGTATGTTGGGGATATATTTACAGGGGATAGGTTTATATACAGTTCGTGACGCCACCTGTAGTATTCTGGTAATTTGTACCAGCGCTGCTGTAGATCTCTGAGGGATGGTGAGGCAGCTAGATGTCGGGTCCCCTACAGGTGGGACTCTTCCCTCAGGTCGGTAGTTAGGTAGGGATTGTGCAGGCATGCAAATCAATAACTCAGTCTCACACGGTCAGCGTCTTTCCATACCTTTACTTGCAAGATGATAAGGCAGGTCCCAGGGAGGCTGATGGGGTTGATGGAGGATGAGCTTTGAGGCAACAGCTAAGCAAGTTAGGGGCCTCCTTTACTGTCCAATGAAGATGAGTACGACCAGCCTGAAGCGTAGTCCCCTCTATGATTCCAGCTTATCCAAAGCTGTGCTTCCCAGTCAGTTTAGTGTTAGGAGCCTTTCTATGAGGGAGCTGAATTCTTATTTTGTCCTGCAGAGACTCAAAGTCTTCACTTCCCCTGACCCCAGTTACGTACTGACTATAAGGGGGTGTTTGCCGCGACCTAGGGTCCGGTAAATCTCTGGTTTTCTCTTCACTATGCTTGTAGCTAATAGTGATCCTTCGGTCCCCAGTAACCGGTAGCAATGTGCAGGACTCTTCAATCCGTAAGCACTATTCCAATAAACTTCCTTCCACTTTGCCCTTCGATTTGCTCATCTCTTAATAGTTAGCTCAGTCTTTCTTCCAGTGGGGCACAGCTCTGACTAGACTAAGGTGAATTAGACCACCTGTACCAGCCTCCACTTTCTGAACTGAAGACAGGCTCAAACTGGACACGTCTACTCTGTCCAAGGACAGGAAACTGACTGACTAGAAATCACTCCCTTCCACACCCCTGCTGGGTGTGTCAGAAGTGTACATGATGTCATGAAGAGACCTTAACTGTTACCTCTCCACTCATCCTCTTGGTATTGTGTACCAGGGCTACACACCCTCCTTGAGACCAGGCCTTGCTCCAAGAGTCTCCGCCTCACAGTGCGTGCAGATGCACTCACACCTGCCTGCTGCCATTCCTGAGCAAGCTCTGCACTGCTGGTAGCCCGATCCCGCAGCTGAAACACTTTTAAGAGACAGTCCTGGCCCTTGCTGGTCTTTCTTGGGCGCCCTGAAGCCTTTTTGGCAACAATGGAACCTCTCTCCTTGAAGTTCTTGATGATGCGATAGATTGTTGACTGAGGTGCAATCTTTCTAGCTGCGATACTCTTCCCTGTTAGGCCATTTTTGTGCATTGCAATGATGACTGCACGTGTTTCTTTAGAGATAACCATGGTTAACAGAAGAGAAACAATGATGCCAAGCACCAGCCTCCTTTTAAAGTGTCCAGTGGTGTTATTCTTACTTAATCATGACAGATTGATCTCCAGCCATGTCCTCATCAACACCCACACCTGTGTTAATGGAGCAATCACTGAAAAGAGGTTAGCTGGTCCTTTTAAGGCAGGGCTGCAATGATGTTGAAATGTGTTTTGGGGATAAAGTTCATTTTCTAGCCAAATATTGACTTTGCAAGTAATTGCTGTTAAGCTGATCACTCTTTATAACATTCTGGAGTATATCCAAATTGCCATTAGAAAAAGTGAAGCAGTAGACTTTGTAAAAATTAATATTTGTGTCATTCTCAAAACTTTTGGCCATGACTATACATGGCTGTGGTCATACATCCAGTATCTGATACACACTGCTCAAGGATTAGGCACCATGTAACTTCAGGTTAACTTTAATCCCTTCCCGACATCTGCCGTACATGAACAATGCAAGTTGGGAGCATGTGGAGCCGCCTAAATTGGCGGGATATTTAAATGATGGCAGTAAGGTCAGATGGGCGGTGTTTTGGGTACTTGCCTTAACATGTTGTTCGCCGCTGTCTCCATTATTTCTGGGAATTGTAGTCGTTGCCCTCCATATAACGCGCCTGCGCATTGCAATCTGCGGGCAAAGCATACTGCGCGTGCGCAATTCAAGATTGCAATGCGCAGGCGTGTTATATGGAGGGCAACGACTACAATTCCCAGAAATAATGGAGACAGCGGCGAACAACATGTTAAGGCAAATACCCAAAACACCGTCCATCTGACCTGACTGCCATCATTTAAATATCCCGCCAATTTAGGGTGACAGATTCCCTTTAAGTTTTAGGGAAATATCTAATGTTTCCATCCCTTGACCAAGGCATTGCACTATTTGATGCTTTTCAGCAGCAGAGAAATCCTTTTTCTTTCCTATGTTACTTGAAAACTGTGGCCTGCTTAATAGTGTGGAACATCCAGTTTTCCTTTTATTGGGCTCACAAAGAACCCTGAGACACAATACCATCAATGGGTTTCATTTACAAAAAAAAAAAACACTATGACACTTAAAACCAATTTGCATAATAATTTGGAACATGGTGTATATGCTCACCTCTTGCACTAAGGAATTGCTGGTGATAGTTTTCAACTTCCTGGTTTTAAAGCCTAAGAAGGACACCAAAGGCAATCCAAAGTATGTCTATAAGGCTGGAGTCACACACAACGTCTAAAAAATCGGACCGTTTTAGTCGGTCGATTATCGGACTAAAATGTAAAGAACAGACATCCGTCTGGCATCCGATTTTCCTGGAAAGATGCAATTTAGTCGCATCTGACCATAGTTGTAACATCCGATTTACATCCGACTTGCGAGAATTTCTCGCAGGCTTGCAAAACTGACATATAGTGGATCCAAAAGAATAGTATTTAAATCACAAAAGAAAGAATAGATATATACACATAGAATACATACATATATATACATGTCATTGTGACTTACATATATACATATATTTATAGTACATACACTTCTACATACTGTAATAGCCGCTAATTCAATTGCCGACTTTTGTGAAAGTACAGACCCGACATGAAATGACACATGGTTTACATACAGTTAACCATGTCATTTCATGTATTTTTATATATGGTTTAAACTTACAATTACATGAGTGTATGTGTGCAAAATTGCAGACATGTAGGGGTTAATTAAAGGTATAAATTCGTTGAAAAAAAATGCGTGGGCTCCCGCTGTATTTTCTCCACCAGACAGACAAAGTCAGCGAGTGGGGGCAGATAATAATAGCCTAGGGAGGGTACATTTTTTTTTGCCCCCCCTGGCTACTAACATCTGCCCCCAGACACCCCAGAAAAGGCAAATCTCTAATTAGATTAGCCCTTTCTGGCACTTTGCCCGTCTATTCCCATTGCCCTGTAGCGGTGGTGATATAATCTCAATTTTATTAATGATCACAAAAAGACATGAAAAACAAGGGACATACAAAAAAAGCCATGGGGATATTAGTGTCCAAAAAATGATGAAATATAGAAATACATTCAGCACATGCATATACTCCAAAGAATGTCATTACACATAATATTCAAAATCTTGCAAAATATATATGAATATACTCAAATTTCAAGTGTTACCAGGTAAAGTGCTATATGCGGTATGCAAAGTGTTAATAAAATCATACAGGAATTTCCAAAAAATTTCATTAATATAGGCAAACCATTGCTCTAATATATTTAAAAATTCAGATTGTCAAACCCTTAGATCAGCGGTTCTCAACCTGTGGGTCGCGACCCCGGCGGGGGTCGAACGACCAAAACACAGGGGTCGCTTAAAGCCATCGGAAAATACATATTTCCGATGGCTTTAGCCCAGTGGCGTAGCAGGGGCGTAGCGCGGGCGTAGCGTGGGCGGGAGGGGGGCGGTCCGCCTCAGGCAGCACGTTTGTGGGGGCGGCGTGGCAGCAGCAATTCCTCCCACGGAGTCACAGTGCAGCGGCCCGGGACCCTCCGGAGCTAAGCGGCGAGTCGGTGAGTCCACTGTGCGGGGAGAGGGGGGACCCGGCCTAAGCAGGCGGCGCAATACTTACCTCTCCCCATGCCTCCGTAGCTCCGGGCTCCAGGAGGCGCCTGCAGGGCGCCCGCGCTTCCTGTCACAGCAGCGCCGCTGGATGACGTCATCATTCAGCGGCCGGCTGTGGCAGAGAGCGCGGGTGCCGGACAGGTGAGATGTGAGGTGTATGTGTCTGTGTGTATCAGTGTGGTGTGTGTGTGTGTCTGCCTGCGTGTGTGTATGTGAGAGAGTGCTTCGGTGCTGTCTGTGTGGTGCTGTATGTGTGATGGTGATGGGGGGAGGCAGTGATGGTGGTGAGGAGGCAACGATGATGATGGGGAGCGATGATGATGGGGAGCCAATGATGATGGGCAGGCAAAGATGATGATGATGGGGAGGCGATGATGATGGGCAGGCAATGATGATGATGATGATGATGGGGAGCCAATGATGATGGGCAGGCAAAGATGATGATGGGGAGGCAATGATGATGGGCAGGCAAAGATAATGATGGGGAGGCAATGATGATGGGCAGGCAATGATGATGATGATGATGATGATGGGGAGGCAATGATGATGATGGGGAGCCAATGATGATGGGCAGGCAATAATGATGATGATGGGGAGGCAATGATGATGGGCAGGCAAAGATGATGATGATTGGGAGGCAATGATGATGGGCAGGCAATGATGATGATGATGATGGGGAGGCAATGATGATGATGGGGAGCCAATGATGATGGGCAGGCAATGATGATGAAGATGGGGAGCCAATGATGATGGGCAGGCAATGATGATGATGATGGGGAGCCAATGATGATGGGCAGGCAATGATGATGATGGGAGGCGATGATGATGGGGAGCCAATGATGATGGGAAGGCAATGATGATGGGCAGGCAATGATGATGATGGGGAGCCAATGATGATGGGCAAGCAATGATGATGATGATGGGGAGACAATGATGATGATGATGGGGAGGCAATGATGATGGGGAGGCGATGATGATGATGATGGGGAGGCAATGATGATGATAATGGGGAGTCTTTCCACAGTGCCCTTTCCTGAGCCGTAACAGTGCAGAACGCAGCACAGTGCAGAGGAGAGCTCCATATTTTGTATGGAGCATTATATGGGGACCAGTATTCTTTATGGAGCATTATATTTGGCCCATAATACTGTATGGAGGACTATGTGGTGCCCATAATATTGTATGGAGGACTGTACTTATTTTTTGGTTTGGGGGTCACCGCAACATGAGGAACTCTATTGCGGGGTCACGGCATTAGAAAGGTTGAGAACCACTGCCTTAGATGAAGGATTATATTCTCATCACAAGCTGCACAGAATATTATATGTTGAGTACTAATGTCAAAGAGTGGATAAATATCCTACTCCTTATATTTAAATATTGGAAACCTACTGAGATTACAAGTATAACCAAAAAAAGTGCTATGTGCAAACTGGAAACTAATCCTAATTAATCACAGGAAGCATAACAAGTGCTGCTCCAATAAATAAATGACTGGGTCAATGTATAATCTATTCATATGGAAGTACTGCATATCCTATGCTAGCCTCCTCCCAGTGCAAAATCCTGTGTGGTATATGGCCATACCGATCACAAGGGTTCCACCTATAATCACCATGAACAGAGTAACATGCTAAATGCTGAATAGTAGCGACAAAAAGTGGATAAAAATCCTACTACTTGCATAGATTAATTGTGGACACCAATTCACCACAGCTGACACTAGAAGATTTGGATCCAAGGCGCATCACCAAGAATGTGAGTATTCTTAAACCAAATGACTGTGTGTCCTTTCAAATGTAATATGTACTAATGCTTTGTATTTTATTTTTTTTTGCAGCATGTCTTCTGGATCACAATATTCCCCATCCCGGCAAGAACTGGCCCAAGTAGAGCGTGATGTGAGTATCTTCCTGCCTTTGGGTAAATATAGCTGCTGCATCTACAAATGTGTAATATATTTTTTTTCTTTTCAGACATCATCGTCGGACATGGCGATTGAGTCCGAACAGCGGGAGCAGCCAAGACAAGTCCCGGTGGTGAGAAGTAATGTAAGTATATAGTCTTTGAATGTCCCTTTTTTTTAAGTTATTTTTTCTGTCCTGTTTTTCATCTTCTATCTTGCTTCTTTTCTGTCTCTTTTTCTATCTTTTTCCTTCACAAATATTTCCAAGATTATAATGTTTTTTTTTTCTAGGTTCCACAATGGGACGAAGACCTATATGTGAACAACGAGGCCCTGATCTGCCAGGTCCATGAGCGTGTCCCGTTGTGGAACAGCCGTGATCAGCAGTAGGCCGGAGTCAGACACAACTACAAAAAATCGGACCGTTTTAGTCGGTCGATTATCGTACCAAAATGTAGACATCACACATCCGCCTGGCATCCGATTTTCCTTCAAAGATGCGATTTAGTCGCATGTGTGTGTACCTTGTAACATCCGATTTTCATCCGACTTGCGAGAATTTCTCGCAGGCTTGCAAAACTGACATATAATGGATCCAAAAGAATAGTATTTAAATCACAAAAGAAAGAATAGATATATACACATAGAACACACATATATATATATATACATGTAATTGTGACATGTATATATATATATATATATATATATATATTTATAGTTCCTAGACTTCTACATACTGTAATAGCCGCTAATTCAATTGCCGACTTTTGTGAAATCACAGAAGCCGACATGAAATGATACATTGTTTAGACACAGTTAACCATGTCATTTCCTGTATTTTGATATATGGTTTGAACTTACAATTACATAAGTATATGTGTGCAAAATTTCAGACATGTAGGGGTTAATTAAAGGTGTAAATTCGTTGAAAAAAAATGCGTGGGCTCCCGCTGTATTTTCTCCACCAGACAGACAAAGCAAGCGAGTGGGGGCAGATAATAATAGCCTAGGGAGGGTACATTTTTTTTGTGCCCCCCCTGGCTACTAACATCTGCCCCCAGACACCCCAGAAAGGGCAAATCTCTAATTAGATTTGCCCTTTCTGGCACTTTGCCCGTCTATTCCCATTGCCCTGTAGCGGTGGCGAATGGGTTAATAAGGGGTTAAAGCCACCTTGCAATTGAAAGTTGACTGTAAGCCAGGTTAATAATTGAGAGCTGTCAATTAGACAACTATCAATTATTAATCCTATTGTATGAAAGAAAAATCAAACACACACATTTTAATAAAAAAGAAGTTTAATGAAATAATCACACAGTTTTTGACCATATTTTATTTTCCTGCTAAAACCATTTCCTGTAATAAAAATAAAATAAAAAAGCAAAATTATTCTTACCAATCCGATGTACAGTCAGGTCCCACGGTGTAATCCATCAGAAAGGGTTAACAGGTTACAGCTCGCAGAGAGCTAATGCTGTCTCCTTGCTGTAACCCCCTGAATGAATAACTTACTCTCCCAGCGAAAGGAGAGGAAGAGATTAATGAATGGAGCTTAATTGATTTATTGCCACTTTCACTTCAGTGACCTGACCTAAGGTGAAAGTGGGACACAATCAATTAAGCTTCATTCATTAATCACATCCTCTCCTGTCGGCAGGAGATAAGCTCATTCATTCAGGAGCTATCAGCTGAGCACGCAGCATTAGTTGCACTGCTTAGCTGATTGCTAGTTAACCCTTTGTGAAGGATTACATGGTGGGACGTGACAGATCGCCAGATAGGTAAGAATAATGTTGTTTTATTATTTTATATTTATTTTAGGAGATCAAGGGCTTCGCACGGATTAAGAGTAAAATAAAGATGGTCAAAAAAATGTGTTTTTATTTCATTAAAATTATTTACTCTTAAAGTATGTGTGTTTTTTTATTTACTTCAATAGGATTAATAATTGATAGTTGTCTAATTGACAGCTCTCAATTATTAACCTGGCTTACAGTCACCTTTCAGTTGCAAGGTGGCTTTAACCCCTTATTAACCCATTCGCCACCGCTACAGGGCAATGGGAATAGACGGGCAAAGTGCCAGAAAGGGCAAATCTAATTAGAGATTTGCCCTTTCTGGGGTGTCTGGGGGCAGATGTTAGTAGCCAGGGGGGGCACAAAAAAAATGTACCCTCCCTAGGCTATTATTATCTGCCCCCACTCGCTTGCTTTGTCTGTCTGGTGGAGAAAATACAGCGGGAGCCCACGCATTTTTTTTCAACAAATTTACACCTTTAATTAACCCCAACATGTCTGAAATTTTGCACACATACACTTATGTAATTGTAAGTTCAAACCATATATCAAAATACAGGAAATGACATGGTTAACTGTGTCTAAACAATGTATCATTTCATGTCGGCTTCTGTGATTTCACAAAAGCCGGCAATTGAATTAGCGGCTATTACAGTATGTAGAAGTGTAAGAACTATAAATATATGTATATATATATATATGTCACAATGACATATATATATATATATGTATTCTATGTGTGTATATCTATTCTTTCTATTCTTTATTAAAGCTGTCAGTGTGATTTTACAGTATAGCCGGGGATGAATTGCCGGCTTTTCTAAAGGACACCGATGCGATTTAATCGCAAGTCACACGTGCGGTCCGTTTGTAATCCGATTTTTCATCGCTCCCATAGACTTGCATTGGCGATAGTCGACCCACAATCGGTGACGTTTAAAACGGACCACAAAAAATCTGATACTGGGAGCTGCTCCATAGATTAACATAGGGCAGACTGCAATGCGATATTTCATCGTATTGCAGTTGTCCGATTCTGTCGCCAGTGTGACTCCGGCCGTACAAGGACAATGTGGTGAGCCGGCGGCTATGGAATGAAGTGGCTGCAGCGTTGATGGATGGCTGGGACAGCGCCTCTCCAACCACCAAAAAGGCATTAAGTAAGTATTTCCATGCTCTGTGATGCCACAGTGACTATTGTTCATGATGATACTGTTGTGTTTCCTGCTAGATATATTCTAGCAGGAAACACAACAGTGTCATCTGGATCAACAGTGACTGGATTGTGTATTGTATTGCTTTTTTATGCCGCATTGACTCTTGAGCTGTGTGTCCTGTGTCCAGATGAATTCTTGGACATGACCAAGCAAATCCCTGAAGGTTTCTTGAGACATCCGGGTATAGTCAGTAAATTTCTCGGGGTTTGCCTGCAGCTCGCTATAGAGGGTGTGATACGCTGCACGGCTCTCCCGGAGTTCAACAATGGGATGTACCCACGAACGCCGCCGCTGCCGTCTTCGCTGTCTCTCTCTCTCCCTTTCTTGATGGCAAGCAACTGCATAAGCCTGAGCCAACGCAATGTCCAGATCCAAGTTAAAGTGAAAACTTTTCCAGCGCAGATCCATGTTCACAAAGGAAAATGCAAGCAAATGTGAAGAATGGCTGTGAACAGGCTCTATATAAAGATTTCCCATAACACACGCCCACTGGTGTCCCATTGGTGGAGTCTGTTGCAAGAATTTTGCAAGGATTTTCCTCCTGTGAAATGTGACACCTAGACAACCCATGCGCATAAAAAACGCAAACGCGTGCAAAAACGCTTGAAATCGCATACAAACGCTGCATTTTTTTGTCGTAATACCCACGCTAATCCGAAAAAATATTGCAGCGTTTACAAGCGTTTTTTCAATGCGCTTGATGTGCGCTCAAAACGCAGCGCAAAACGGCGCAAGTGTGAAAGTAGCCTAAGTAAGGCAGAGGAAAAAAAAAGAGGGAGATTAAGCACGAAATGCCTCCATGTATCATATAAAGAAATTGTGCAGATACAACCAAATCATAAAGTATATAAAAAACAAAAGTTTATTAACAATACATCATACATAAATAATATACATGTACATAAATAGACCAACTGAAAGCAATGCAATGGCGCACAAAACAAATATGCATGGGGGATATGAATAAATAAATTAATAAGGAGACCTTTATATTAAGATACAATGCATGGGACCGTAATGTTAACATAAAACCACGGTATGTTGGTAAGGAGAAATAATAGCAGGTGCAATCCAATCAACAAAACTGCAGGATAAATATAAATATTTGTCCCTAAATGTGCAAAGTAACATAAGGTACTAAAGTGCATGTGCAAGAATAGAGGTAGAAGTAAAGCACAATGATATTTATGTCTGTGCTGCCGTGTCCCCTACTCGCATTTCTGCGCTTGCCTTTTTCCGCATTATGCATAATGTTTGTTTTGTGCGCCGTTGCATTGGTTTCAGTTGGTCTATATATGTTCATGTATATTATTTATGTATGTTGTATTGTTAATAAACTTTTTGTTTTTTTATATACTTTATGATTTGATCGTATCTGCACAATTTCTTTATATGATATATATAACTTCCTGGTTTCGTGGTGAAGGAGAGTTCTGAATTAGTAGCAATCGGTTTGTGGTGTTTGCAGGGGATATCTGCGTGGATTTGGTATTACGTGTTTATCCTAATCCTCGTTCGCATTTGGTTTGTCCCTCCTATTGATCGGTTGTTTTGTGCATGTGTTTGTATGACTGTAGTTTTCTTTTATCCCTGTCTGTCAGATGTCTGTTATTCTATACACTCCTGTCCCATACCTTCCTGAGTTGGGGAGGAAACAGATCAGCGTTCATATAGGAGCATAGCAGGGTACGAGACCCTAGCATCTCCATCATCAGGAGTAATCTGAAGAACAGGGAAGCCTATGGTCTTTCTAGCTTGAGGGGCAAGGAAGGAGCCCATTTCCATGAGAAATTCCGCTACAGAGACACCTTGGTCATTTCTGTACATAAAAAATATTGAAAAATGTCTTAGGTCTAGTGTGTCCATGGCGCATAATGTGTAATAATGTGTATTGTAGTGCCTGACTCACCTTTTGCCATGGCTTCTTCCAGGGGCAATACCTAGCACTATGCACACTTAATTTACAGGTTACGAGCTTTCCACCTGTCCTATCAGCTGGCAGGGCACATAATATCTCCATCGGTTGTACTGCTGAAGTGTCACGGGGTTACCGTGACAGTGTGGAGCCAGAAGACCGCAGCGTCTGATTGCTCCTAATCTGGCTCTGAGAAGAAGCACTTCTTCATTTTAAATGTGTTTATTTCTTCTGGCACAACAGGGGTTAATCAGTGGGCCATTCCTTTACCCTTATTGTTGCATGGCTAATGGAGAGGGAGGAGTTCTTATGAGAAGTAGAGTTGGAGGAGATATTAGTGACTGTTGCTTGGTTTATATGCATGGTAATTCCTTATCCTTCTCTATTTCGGTTTATTCCCCTACCTCCATGCCGTGGTGCATTCCTCTGTTACATGTGATTGAATATTTTGTGTGCCTGGAGTTTTCTGTTAACCCTTGTTTGAGTTGCCTTGTTTGTCGGGTTGGTGTACTACAGTGCACAGTAGCGCCCCTCTTCCCTGGGTTGGGTAAGAGAACAGATGGAAGGCTAACCCAGGAGATAAGGCAAGGTGGAGGCCCTGGCATCTTCGCCATCTGAAGTATCCCGGGAAGCAGGACGAGCTAGGGCGCCCCCTAGTGTTAGGAACAGGGAAGGAGCTCCTGGTCCCGGGTCACCCGACAGCTGTGTCGTGACATGAAGGTACAAAGGGATAACAGATTTACATCCTAAATCATCATTTTCTCATTAAAAAATATTTTATCCTCTGAACTTAGTGTACTGTAAAATATATTGATGGTAGTAGAGGCAGTTCTTGCTTTAGAATTTACTCTATCTGATCTGTGTCTGTACGTTCTGGTTCTCTGTAGTAAGGTGCAATTACAGCATTATTGCTATGGAGTTTTATGCTGCGCTGCAGACAGATGGCATGTAATTTGCACAGTTTGCAATATCTGTTTCCAGGCTTCTAAATTTGGTGTAAAGCAATGGGAAGCAGTTATAAGTAAAAGCAGTCATAGAATGTAATTTGCAATATAATAAACTCAAAGTAATAATTCAAGAATCGTAGTCCTGTAGGCAGCGCGCTGTGGGGCCTGTGAGTTGAAGAAACCTGGTGCCAGCACCCACGAGTGGGCCCCTCCTTGTTGCTCAGGGCCCAGGCACTTGAAATACTTACCTCTCCCTCTTCCTGCGCAGCTCCGGTGTCTTCCATATAATCTGACTCTGTGTTGTCTCAGGGCAGAGGGCGTGATGACATCATTACTGTGCACCCTCTGCTCTAAGCAGTAACAGTGCAGAGAGCCGGAAGACGGCGAACCTGAGGAATCCGGACCTGCGGTCAGCGAGAAAAGGTTAGTATTTGATTGTATTTAATGTATGGAGCAATATATGGGGCCCATACTGTATGGAGCATTATATGGGGCCCATTCTGCATGTGGCATTATATGTGGCCCATTTTGCATGTGGCATTATATGGGGCCCAGTCTGTATGGAGCAATATAAGGAGCTCTTTCTGTATGTGAGGTCCGTTCTGTATAGTGTATTATATGAGGCACTGGAGCCCATTATACTGTATGGACCATTATATGGGACCCATTATTCTGTTTGGAGCATTATATGGGGCCCATTATTCTGTATGGAGCAATATATTGGGCTCATTATACTGTATGGAGCAATACAGTATATGGGCCCATTATACTGTATGGAGGACTATATAGGAGGAAATTGACTTTTGTAAAGGGTACACTGCTGAGGACAGTTTCTACTGGTAGGGTACATTTATCAATATCCCATTTACCTCTAAAACTACAGATACTGAAACTCTTAAACCTCGATCACTTGAATCCCCTCTGCTGTACGGTATTGTAGAATTTACAATAGATATCACTCATGTATTGTAAGAAGTGAAATATTTGGCGTGGTATGTGTTAAAGGGGCCCACTGAGACTCTTTCGCCTGGGGCCCACGAAAACCTGGAGCTAGCCCTGACAGTAGGCCTGTTATATATGCTCCAACATTATTTGATTTTTCTAATCAAAACTAGGCTAAGTTCATTCACCTCAAAAAGAAAATATTTTTTTCATCTGTATTGTCACCCCTGTGTCATCCATGTGTCCTGTGTTGCCATCAATATGGCATCTGGTTTCATACATTAAAAATGAAAATACTATACGAGCCAAAATACAATTTCCTATGTTGTTTTTTGCAACGGATCAAAAAATCAGTAATTTTTTGGGCGTACCTATTGAAATTTGAATGAGACTAGCGTATACTGTGATATTTTCAAACAGGCCATTGGATAGTGTGGAAAAATATTCATGTGAACTAACACATTGATAAAAAATGGTCAGTGCACTGTTCATATGCATACCTTTTCCCACATGGATAGCAGTTGGACTGAAAATATGTTCTTGTCATGTCCCACGACTTCATGTCCCACGACTCCCACGAATCATATTGTATTATATTGTCATTCTATTGTTCAGAATAGTCTTTATTTTACCTAATATAATTGTACATAACTACAAGAATTCAGCTTGAAAATAAACCTTATTCTGCTATCTTCATTCATGCCTCTGCAGTTGAGTAAAGCTATCTGATGAAATCTCTTTGTGTGAGTACTGGTTGATAGCGACATCCAGCGAAACGGTGTCTCAAGAGTCCCACACTCGCAGGCTAATATGGAGTCAGAACGAACTCTAACCAAGATGAATACATTGTTTTAGGACAAAAATTTGTAGCTGGCCATTCAAAAAATATCCAAAAACTTTTGCATAAGTACACGTGATTATTGGCTCTTGCGTTGGGCTTATGGGTATCAACTGAGAACATTGTTTTCAGGATATAATCTAAAACTAAGCCTAAACTGGTATGCTCAGATAAACATAACAGCATCTTCAATTTTTTATTTTATTATTATTGACTTGCTATAAGGAGAAATTTATAGGCCAAATAGGGGAAAATAAGATTCCATAACAATAGGCCCTGTGTGAGGACAGTCCTAGGAACCTTTGTAAGTTCTAATAGCCTGTTGACTAGATCAAAGGCAAAAGCTGGAGTAGTTCACCTTTGGGGACAATATTTATTTTTGCTTAAAGGGTTTGTACAGGTTTGTGACAAAAGTCGGGGCTTAATTAGGAGAGAAAATTGTATCTGTTTTTTTTCTCATTAATTGCCTGTTGTGATACATGCACCCGAGGTTATTTAGGCTGTGCATCCTCTTTTTGTTTTGCATGTAAAAGTCTGGGTCTTTGCTACTGAAATAAGCAGTCAGCTTCCTATACACACCGTGCCCAGTCAAATGCCGAAACAGAAGTGCTGTCCTATGTCAAGCACAGGACCAGAAGACAAGCTGTCAGCATACGAGAGAGTGCGACTAATCAGAGGATCAGGGCATCGAATTAGGAGAGTATTTATATAACTTACTATTGTATGATTTATTTATTTGTAGCCGATAGACCCCTTTAAGCTGCTTATTTAAGCGTTTATACATTCATTTTGTAAGACACTAAAATGGTTCAAAAACTGCAGCTTGTGCATTGCTAAAGCAGGTCCTATTGAACTATTGATCAGATCACTAATGAACATGTGGGTAAGCCATAAATTATCTTCATTAATCTGTGTTGGAGGCTTCCTAATGAATTGATAAGTTCAGTAATTGTATAATCTGTGTGCATACAGTGACACTATCTTGTCAGGTGTGTATCCCAGCTTGGTCTAACTTTAACATTATTAAGTTTAAGCCTATAAATTAAATTGCGATGAAGGAATCAAGTATATAAGTTAAAACAATTAATCTGGAAACACTTGTCCCATTGTGCCCATTAATTAGGCCACAAGAGCAAGAGGGCTGAAAATGGATCCCACTGTTTTGTTCTGGATTCAATCATAGAATCATAGAATGTTAGAGTTGGAAGGGACGTCAAGGATCATCGCCAGCCGGAACAGACTGAGCTGAGCTTGAGAACGTGGCTGCGTGTGACTGGTGGTTACCTTATTGACGTCACTGCCGGTCACATCACAGTAACTTCACATTATCTAGACTGTATGCTTCTCTTAATACATCTCAGAACTGTGTGTGCCTTTTTTGCTGCTGCATCACACTGTTGACTTATGCGCAGTCTGTGATCTGTTAGTGTGCCCAAGTCTTTTTCACACATGCTGTTGCTTAGTTCTTTTCCTCCTATTCTATAGATGTAATTTTTATTTTTCCTGCCCAGATGTAGAATCTTGCATTTTTCCCTGTTAAATACCTTTCTATTAGGGCCCCGTCACACATAGCGACAAACCAGCTATCCCGACAACGATATGAACTTGTCAGGATCGCTGGTGTATCGCTACATGATCGCTGCTGAGCTGCCAAACAGGCAGCTCTCAGCAGCGATCAGGACAGCGACTATGCGGGTAACAAGCGACGCACGTCGCTTAGTTACCCACAGTGTACTTTAGATACCAACGCTCTGGTGCAGGGAGCTGGTAACCAAGGTACACATCGGGTTTTTAGGAAATGAACTCGGCACTCAACTTTAGTATAGTGAGAATAAAGATTTTTATTCACAGTAGTAACACGAAACGTTTCGGTCCTATATCATGGACCTTCATCAGTCACTACATTTATAAAAACAGAAGAAAAAAATTATATTAACAAAATAAAGTATGTACAATCAAAATTTTGGTCAATAGTAAAGGTAGAGAGTAGTTGTATACAATGCTTCAGGAGATTTAGGGAGCAATCATAGGTCAGAGTTGTATCAGAGGTATCACAAAGGCAGAAAGAATATATATGGTGAGGACATACCAGATACTACTGGGAAGGGGGTTGATCCACATAGGGAAGAAAGAAAGGGCTGGATATAGCTGTAGGTGAAAATAAGATAAACGTAAGTGCCGATATACTTTTATGTATAAGTAGATTTTGTGCCTATGCCTGTAGATGTGACATACCCTGTGTTGGTGGGGTGAGATGAGGAAGAGGACAATGCCTCTATTGCACTAGTAACCTGTAGAAACAGCGCAAAACATAGATACCATAAATATCACAACTATCAATATGATGGTGAAGCGGTGGAGCCGCTATACTTGTCTGTGACTGACCTGTTGTGAAGGAGTCCGGCAGTGAGGATAGGTCTCTGCATTGGACGCGGTGTCCACCGCTAGTCTGAGTGCAGAGAAAGCTAGAAAGCAGCATGTATATGAGAGGAAGAGGCGGGACTATAGTGTCAGTCAAACAGAGCATCAGACAGGAAGTGAGGTGGCAGGAAGTTAATGGACATGTGTTCCAAGTGAATACTAGGTAACCAGAGGCCGTCCTACAGGTGGGAGGAGTAAAGGAGCGGCGTGCTGATGGAGATGTGCCCAACAGGATGACATGGCAGCATTATAGTATTTAATACAAGCGGCTCTAAAGTGAATGAAAGAGAGGCATGTTAGTACAAGCATAAAGGAGTTTACAGCAATAAATATTGCGATCTTATACATTAGCTTAAAGCGATATACATAACAGGCTTGCAGCATCAGTATGCGTCAAAAGGGGCATAACAGTAATATGAGTACTGATTTAGTACATTATCATAAGACAGTATGGAAGACAAATCTGCAGGCAACAAGGAATAATTAATAACCACCTAACAGAGATCAAAGCAGCATGTGGTAAATGACAGGTGATGTGTAAACATCTGTATGCATCATTTATAAAGTAAAAGGGTGTCACAGCAAAATTCATATTGGTATAGTGCGTTATCAGAAGACAGTATGGGAAAATGGGAGCACGGATTATTAAATAAATAAACACCTGGCTGAGATCAACATATCATGTGGTTTATGGCAAGTGATGTATAAAAAAGGGGGGGTGGGGGAATTATAGCCTCAGTGGTCATATGCAGAATTACATGAAGGAGAGTAAATCGTATTCACGATTAAGACCCTTAGGTGATAGAGTGTCTAGGGTGTGTATCCAATAGGCCTCTCTCCTTTTCAATTGACGTATGCGGTCGCCTCCTCGTCGTGAATGTGGTATTTGTTCCAAAACTTGGTATTTTAATTGGGCTATGGTGTGTCCCATTGTGATGAAGTGGTGTGGGATGGGGAGTAAGGTATTCTTACATCTTATGGTTGATTTGTGTTTTGAAATGCGTTGTTTTACAGGTTGACTAGTTTCCCCAACATATAATAACCCACAAGGACACTTAATCACGTATATCACGAAGGCCGTGTCGCAAGTAAAGAAACCACGGACTCTAAATGTTTTTCCCGTATATGGGTGATGGATGGTTTCTCCTCTGAGTACGTTATTACATTGAGTGCATCCCAGACATGGGAAAGTGCCCGTTCTTGGTTTTTTCAGGAATTGTTGTGTAGTTCCTGATTTTTTAGGGCCTAAGTCAGCTCTGATCAATGCATCCCTTAGGTTGGGTGCACGGCAGAAGCATGGGAGAAAAGGTCTAGAGAATTCTTTAATGTCCGGGTGCGCAGTCTGGAGGAGCGGCCAATGTTGGCGAATGGATTTGTGCAATATATACGCATAGGGGTGGTAATGGTGTACGAAAGCAATTCTGCCCCCCATATCTTGTTTATTGCGAGTGACCGTAGTTCTGGAACGATCCAGGACCCTTGTGGATAGCCCCTCTCTCTAAATTTTGAATTCATTTCTGAGAGGCGGGTTTCCTGAGTGGTATGATCGGAGACGATCTTTTTGACCCGATAGAATTGGGATGTCGGAATGGATTTCTTCATGGCGACTGGATGGAAGCTATTAAAATGAAGTAAGCTGTTACGATCTGTCGGTTTGACATATAGATCAGTGGATAAACAGCCACTGGAATCCTTTATAATCACAGTGTCTAGGAAATTGATCCTGGAGTGGTCGTGTGAGATGGTAAAGCTGAGTCCGGGCCAAGAGCAATTCAGAAATTGATGAAAGAGTGCTAAGGACTCGAACGTGCCCCCCCATATGCAGAAGACATCGTCTATGTAACGTTTCCAGACAATGGCGTTGTTCTTGAATAGAGGGTTTGTGTAGATCAATGTCTCCTCAAAATGGGCCATGTAGCAATTTGCATATGGGGGTGCTACGTTCGAGCCCATTGCGGTCCCGCGTATCTGCAGGTAGAAATCATCCTGGAACATAAAGTAGTTGTGTTTAAGTATGATGGTTAACAGATCCAGACAGAGAGCGATCTCTGCTGGATTAAAGTCCGATTTTTCAAGTAAGCGTTGGACAGACCGTATACCGTTCTCATGAGGTATGGAAGTGTAGAGGTCTTTTACGTCAAATGTGACTAATAGGGAATTAGCTGGAACTTGATTGATGGAACGGATCATGTCCAGAAACGCTCCAGTGTCCAAAATGAATGATTTGCTAGTTTTGATTAGAGGAGTGAAGATTTTTTCTAGATAAATTGCCAATGGTGAGAAAATGGAGTCCGAGGCGGCCGCGATTGGCCTGCCAGGGGGTTGCTGGAGGTTCTTATGGATTTTGGGGAGTATGTAGAATACAGGGATGATCGGATTATGAGAGATTAGAAACTCATGAGATTTACTGTCCAGGATGCCTGCATCACAATGTTGTCTTAGTGTGTCGCTAATGCGGGTCCGTATATCATTGGTGGGATCACGCGGTAATTTCTGATAAATAGTGATGTTGTCGAGTTGCCGGAGTGCCTCAGAGATGTAATATGAGCGGTCCATCACGACAATTGCACCCCCTTTATCCGCAGGTTTTATGATGATATTTTTATCATCTTGTAAGGATTTAAGGGCATGATGATCAGTAGCCGTGAGGTTATGTGGGTAGTGTAATTTGCCTTTTTCCATGTCAGATTTAAGACCATGGAAAGAGGAATAAATGAAATCAATAAAGGTCTCAAGAGCATTCGATCCGGGGGGAGGTCTGAAGAGGCTCTTTGTTCTCAGGCCCAGATTAGTGGCTGAGAGTCGTCCCGGTTCTCCCGGAGACTGTATAGGTCTAGGTGCGGGAGGTTGAAAAAATACACCCGTAGTCGTAGGGAACGAAAAAACCTTTGAAGGTCCATTTCAAGTTCAAATGTCCTATATTTGTAAGAGGGGCAGAAGGAAAGTCCTGTTTGGAGGACATAATATTCTGCGATACTCAAAGTCCTGGATGAGATGTTAATGACGAGTGGGCACATACCTGGGAACGAGTTGTCCGTATTTGATTCAGATTGTCCCTTCGGTCTGTGCCCCCGTCTGGTCCTCTTCGTCTTGTTTGGCGTCTGCGTGGGCCTAAAAAAGGAATAGGAGCAGAAGAAAGGCCACCTCTGTCCTGTTCTGAGCCGGAGGTAGAGGCATCGGTTGAAGATCTTTGACCTGGACGATAGGAAGGTCGCCATGAAGAGGGTCTCTCTCGCCACTTGTAGACACGATCTAGGTTATAGTCCTCTAGATCTCGGGCAAATTTCTGGCACTTGCGATCCTCTATGTCCTTTCTGTGTTGAATTATGTTGTTATTTATCTGTGATTTTAAGGAGGAGATTTCCTCTGGTGTCCCCGTGGAAGACAGTTGTGCCTCGATGGAGCCAACTTGCTCGGTGCTGGTAGCTATGGCCTTTTGCAAGTTCTCTACGGTTAAAAGCATGAGGTCGAAAGAGCACTTGTTAAGTATTTGTTCATATTTTTGACAATATTCAGTGGAGTCAGAGAAGAGGGTGGGACGAAGGGGTACTCGTAGGCCCCGTGGAATTCTCTGAACTCTAATATATTCAGTGAGAGTGGCACAGTGCAATTCTAGGTTTGTGCGGTGGCGTAATTCTCTCTCTAAATCGCGTCCACGGGTCTCCCGAGGGGGAGCCTTGAGGAAATCACTTGAAAGGGTGGTCTGAGCTAGGATTCTCGATGTCTCATCAGCATTATACGAAAAAGTGAGAGAGGATAGTGACATGACCAAAGATGGCGTGCTACACGTATGGGTATATCATATGAAAAAATAACCGTGTGCACAACCAAGAAGGTGCCAGAGTAGGTTCCCAAACCGTATCTAATAGAAAATGAACTCGGCACTCAACTTTAGTATAGTGAGAATAAAGATTTTTATTCACAGTAGTAACACGAAACGTTTCGGTCCTATATCATGGACCTTCATCAGTCACTACATTTATAAAAACAGAAGAAAAAAATTATATTAACAAAATAAAGTATGTACAATCAAAATTTTGGTCAATAGTAAAGGTAGAGAGTAGTTGTATACAATGCTTCAGGAGATTTAGGGAGCATGTAATTCTGCATATGACCACTGAGGCTATAATTCCCCCACCCCCCCTTTTTTATACATCACTTGCCATAAACCACATGATATGTTGATCTCAGCCAGGTGTTTATTTATTTAATAATCCGTGCTCCCATTTTCCCATACTGTCTTCTGATAACGCACTATACCAATATGAATTTTGCTGTGACACCCTTTTACTTTATAAATGATGCATACAGATGTTTACACATCACCTGTCATTTACCACATGCTGCTTTGATCTCTGTTAGGTGGTTTATTTATTATTCCTTGTTGCCTGCAGATTTGTCTTCCATACTGTCTTATGATAATGTACTAAATCAATACTCATATTACTGTTATGCCCCTTTTGACGCATACTGATGCTGCAAGCCTGTTATGTATTCCTATCGCTTTAAGCTAATGTATAAGATCGCAATATTTATTGCTGTAAACTCCTTTATGCTTGTACTAACATGCCTCTCTTTCATTCACTTTAGAGCCGCTTGTATTAAATACTATAATGCTGCCATGTCATCCTGTTGGGCACATCTCCATCAGCACGCCGCTCCTTTACTCCTCCCACCTGTAGGACGGCCTCTGGTTACCTAGTATTCACTTGGAACACATGTCCATTAACTTCCTGCCACCTCACTTCCTATCTAATGCTCTGTTTGACTGACACTATAGTCCCGCCTCTTCCTCTCATATACATGCTGCTTTCTAGCTTTCTCTGCACTCAGACTAGCGGTGGACACCGCGTCCAATGCAGAGACCTATCCTCACTACCGGACTCCTTCACAACAGGTCAGTCACAGACAAGTATAGCGGCTCCACCGCTTCACCATCATATTGATAGTTGTGATATTTATGGTATCTATGTTTTGCGCTGTTTCTACAGGTTACTAGTGCAATAGAGGCATTGTCCTCTTCCTCATCTCACCCCACCAACACAGGGTATGTCACATCTACAGGCATAGGCACAAAATCTACTTATACATAAAAGTATATCGGCACTTACGTTTATCTTATTTTCACCTACAGCTATATCCAGCCCTTTCTTTCTTCCCTATGTGGATCAACCCCCTTCCCAGTAGTATCTGGTATGTCCTCACCATATATATTCTTTCTGCCTTTGTGATACCTCTGATACAACTCTGACCTATGATTGCTCCCTAAATCTCCTGAAGCATTGTATACAACTACTCTCTACCTTTACTATTGACCAAAATTTTGATTGTACATACTTTATTTTGTTAATATAATTTTTTTCTTCTGTTTTTATAAATGTAGTGACTGATGAAGGTCCATGATATAGGACCGAAACGTTTCGTGTTACTACTGTGAATAAAAATCTTTATTCTCACTATACTAAAGTTGAGTGCCGAGTTCATTTTCTATTAGATACGGTTTGGGAACCTACTCTGGCACCTTCTTGGTTGTGCACACGGTTATTTTTTCATATGATATACCCATACGTGTAGCACGCCATCTTTGGTCATGTCACTATCCTCTCTCACTTTTTCGTATAATGCTGATGAGACATCGAGAATCCTAGCTCAGACCACCCTTTCAAGTGATTTCCTCAAGGCTCCCCCTCGGGAGACCCGTGGACGCGATTTAGAGAGAGAATTACGCCACCGCACAAACCTAGAATTGCACTGTGCCACTCTCACTGAATATATTAGAGTTCAGAGAATTCCACGGGCCTACGAGTACCCCTTCGTCCCACCCTCTTCTCTGACTCCACTGAATATTGTCAAAAATATGAACAAATACTTAACAAGTGCTCTTTCGACCTCATGCTTTTAACCGTAGAGAACTTGCAAAAGGCCATAGCTACCAGCACCGAGCAAGTTGGCTCCATCGAGGCACAACTGTCTTCCACGGGGACACCAGAGGAAATCTCCTCCTTAAAATCACAGATAAATAACAACATAATTCAACACAGAAAGGACATAGAGGATCGCAAGCGCCAGAAATTTGCCCGAGATCTAGAGGACTATAACCTAGATCGTGTCTACAAGTGGCGAGAGAGACCCTCTTCATGGCGACCTTCCTATCGTCCAGGTCAAAGATCTTCAACCGATGCCTCTACCTCCGGCTCAGAACAGGACAGAGGTGGCCTTTCTTCTGCTCCTATTCCTTTTTTAGGCCCACGCAGACGCCAAACAAGACGAAGAGGACCAGACGGGGGCACAGACCGAAGGGACAATCTGAATCAAATACGGACAACTCGTTCCCAGGTATGTGCCCACTCGTCATTAACATCTCATCCAGGACTTTGAGTATCGCAGAATATTATGTCCTCCAAAAAGGACTTTCCTTCTGCCCCTCTTACAAATATAGGACATTTGAACTTGAAATGGACCTTCAAAGGTTTTTTCGTTCCCTACGACTACGGGTGTATTTTTCTCAACCTCCCGCACCTAGACCTATACAGTCTCCGGGAGAACCGGGACGACTCTCAGCCACTAATCTGGGCCTGAGAACAAAGAGCCTCTTCAGACCTCCCCCCGGATCGAATGCTCTTGAGACCTTTATTGATTTCATTTATTCCTCTTTCCATGGTCTTAAATCTGACATGGAAAAAGGCAAATTACACTACCCACATAACCTCACGGCTACTGATCATCATGCCCTTAAATCCTTACAAGATGATAAAAATATCATCATAAAACCTGCGGATAAAGGGGGTGCAATTGTCGTGATGGACCGCTCATATTACATCTCTGAGGCACTCCGGCAACTCGACAACATCACTATTTATCAGAAATTACCGCGTGATCCCACCAATGATATACGGACCCGCATTAGCGACACACTAAGACAACATTGTGATGCAGGCATCCTGGACAGTAAACTCATGAGTTTCTAATCTCTCATAATCCGATCATCCCTGTATTCTACATACTCCCCAAAATCCATAAGAACCTCCAGCAACCCCCTGGCAGGCCAATCGTGGCCGCCTCGGACTCCATTTTCTCACCATTGGCAATTTATCTAGAAAAAATCTTCACTCCTCTAATCAAAACTAGCAAATCATTCATTTTGGACACTGGAGCGTTTCTGGACATGATCCGTTCCATCAATCAAGTTCCAGCTAATTCCCTATTAGTCACATTTGACGTAAAAGACCTCTACACTTCCATACCTCATGAGAACGGTATACGGTCTGTCCAACGCTTACTTGAAAAATCGGACTTTAATTCCAGCAGAGATCGCTCTCTGTCTGGATCTGTTAACCATCATACTTAAACACAACTACTTTATGTTCCAGGATGATTTCTACCTGCAGATACGCGGGACCGCAATGGGCTCGAACGTAGCACCCCCATATGCAAATTGCTACATGGCCCATTTTGAGGAGACATTGATCTACACAAACCCTCTATTCAAGAACAACGCCATTGTCTGGAAACGTTACATAGACGATGTCTTCTGCATATGGGGGGGCACGTTCGAGTCCTTAGCACTCTTTCATCAATTTCTGAATTGCTCTTGGCCCGGACTCAGCTTTACCATCTCACACGACCACTCCAGGATCAATTTCCTAGACACTGTGATTATAAAGGATTCCAGTGGCTGTTTATCCACTGATCTATATGTCAAACCGACAGATCGTAACAGCTTACTTCATTTTAATAGCTTCCATCCAGTCGCCATGAAGAAATCCATTCCGACATCCCAATTCTATCGGGTCAAAAAGATCGTCTCCGATCATACCACTCAGGAAACCCGCCTCTCAGAAATGAATTCAAAATTTAGAGAGAGGGGCTATCCACAAGGGGTCCTGGATCGTTCCAGAACTACGGTCACTCGCAATAAACAAGATATGGGGGGCAGAATTGCTTTCGTACACCATTACCACCCCTATGCGTATATATTGCACAAATCCATTCGCCAACATTGGCCGCTCCTCCAGACTGCGCACCCGGACATTAAAGAATTCTCTAGACCTTTTCTCCCATGCTTCTGCCGTGCACCCAACCTAAGGGATGCATTGATCAGAGCTGACTTAGGCCCTAAAAAATCAGGAACTACACAACAATTCCTGAAAAAACCAAGAACGGGCACTTTCCCATGTCTGGGATGCACTCAATGTAATAACGTACTCAGAGGAGAAACCATCCATCACCCATATACGGGAAAAACATTTAGAGTCCGTGGTTTCTTTACTTGCGACACGGCCTTCGTGATATACGTGATTAAGTGTCCTTGTGGGTTATTATATGTTGGGGAAACTAGTCAACCTGTAAAACAACGCATTTCAAAACACAAATCAACCATAAGATGTAAGAATACCTTACTCCCCATCCCACACCACTTCATCACAATGGGACATACCATAGCCCAATTAAAATACCAAGTTTTAGAACAAATACCACATTCACGACGAGGAGGCGACCGCATACGTCAATTGAAAAGGAGAGAGGCCTATTGGATACACACCCTAGACACTCTATCACCTAAGGGTCTTAATCGTGAATACGATTTACTCTCCTTCATGTAATTCTGCATATGACCACTGAGGCTATAATTCCCCCACCCCCCCTTTTTTATACATCACTTGCCATATACCACATGATATGTTGATCTCAGCCAGGTGTTTATTTATTTAATAATCCGTGCTCCCATTTTCCCATACTGTCTTCTGATAACGCACTATACCAATATGAATTTTGCTGTGACACCCTTTTACTTTATAAATGATGCATACAGATGTTTACACATCACCTGTCATTTACCACATGCTGCTTTGATCTCTGTTAGGTGGTTATTTATTATTCCTTGTTGCCTGCAGATTTGTCTTCCATACTGTCTTATGATAATGTACTAAATCAATACTCATATTACTGTTATGCCCCTTTTGACGCATACTGATGCTGCAAGCCTGTTATGTATTCCTATCGCTTTAAGCTAATGTATAAGATCGCAATGTTTATTGCTGTAAACTCCTTTATGCTTGTACTAACATGCCTCTCTTTCATTCACTTTAGAGCCGCTTGTATTAAATACTATAATGCTGCCACGTCATCTGTTGGGCACATCTCCATCAGCACGCTGCTCCTTTACTCCTCCCACCTGTAGGACGGCCTCTGGTTACCTAGTATTCACTTGGAACACATGTCCATTAACTTCCTGCCACCTCACTTCCTGTCTAATGCTCTGTTTGACTGACACTATAGTCCCGCCTCTTCCTCTCATATACATGCTGCTTTCTAGCTTTCTCTGCACTCAGACTAGCGGTGGACACCGCGTCCAATGCAGAGACCTATCCTCACTACCGGACTCCTTCACAACAGGTCAGTCACAGACAAGTATAGCGGCTCCACCGCTTCACCATCATATTGATAGTTGTGATATTTATGGTATCTATGTTTTGCGCTGTTTCTACAGGTTACTAGTGCAATAGAGGCATTGTCCTCTTCCTCATCTCACCCCACCAACACAGGGTATGTCACATCTACAGGCATAGGCACAAAATCTACTTATACATAAAAGTATATCGGCACTTACGTTTATCTTATTTTCACCTACAGCTATATCCAGCCCTTTCTTTCTTCCCTATGTGGATCAACCCCCTTCCCAGTAGTATCTGGTATGTCCTCACCATATATATTCTTTCTGCCTTTGTGATACCTCTGATACAACTCTGACCTATGATTGCTCCCTAAATCTCCTGAAGCATTGTATACAACTACTCTCTACCTTTACTATTGACCAAAATTTTGATTGTACATACTTTATTTTGTTAATATAATTTTTTTCTTCTGTTTTTATAAATGTAGTGACTGATGAAGGTCCATGATATAGGACCGAAACGTTTCGTGTTACTACTGTGAATAAAAATCTTTATTCTCACTATACTAAAGTTGAGTGCCGAGTTCATTTTCTATTAGATACGGTTTGGGAACCTACTCTGGCACCTTCTTGGTTGTGCACACGGTTATTTTTTCATATGATATACCCATACGTGTAGCACGCCATCTTTGGTCATGTCACTATCCTCTCTCACTTTTTCGTATAATGCTGATGAGACATCGAGAATCCTAGCTCAGACCACCCTTTCAAGTGATTTCCTCAAGGCTCCCCCTCGGGAGACCCGTGGACGCGATTTAGAGAGAGAATTACGCCACCGCACAAACCTAGAATTGCACTGTGCCACTCTCACTGAATATATTAGAGTTCAGAGAATTCCACGGGGCCTACGAGTACCCCTTCGTCCCACCCTCTTCTCTGACTCCACTGAATATTGTCAAAAATATGAACAAATACTTAACAAGTGCTCTTTCGACCTCATGCTTTTAACCGTAGAGAACTTGCAAAAGGCCATAGCTACCAGCACCGAGCAAGTTGGCTCCATCGAGGCACAACTGTCTTCCACGGGGACACCAGAGGAAATCTCCTCCTTAAAATCACAGATAAATAACAACATAATTCAACACAGAAAGGACATAGAGGATCGCAAGCGCCAGAAATTTGCCCGAGATCTAGAGGACTATAACCTAGATCATGTCTACAAGTGGCGAGAGAGACCCTCTTCATGGCGACCTTCCTATCGTCCAGGTCAAAGATCTTCAACCGATGCCTCTACCTCCAGCTCAGAACAGGACAGAGGTGGCCTTTCTTCTGCTCCTATTCCTTTTTTAGGCCCACGCAGACGCCAAACAAGACGAAGAGGACCAGACGGGGGCACAGACCGAAGGGACAATCTGAATCAAATACGGACAACTCGTTCCCAGGTATGTGCCCACTCGTCATTAACATCTCATCCAGGACTTTGAGTATCGCAGAATATTATGTCCTCCATAAAGGACTTTCCTTCTGCCCCTCTTACAAATATAGGACATTTGAACTTGAAATGGACCTTCAAAGGTTTTTTCGTTCCTACGACTACGGGTGTATTTTTCTCAACCTCCCGCACCTAGACCTATACAGTCTCCGGGAGAACCGGGACGACTCTCAGCCACTAATCTGGGCCTGAGAACAAAGAGCCTCTTCAGACCTCCCCCGGATCGAATGCTCTTGAGACCTTTATTGATTTCATTTATTCCTCTTTCCATGGTCTTAAATCTGACATGGAAAAAGGCAAATTACACTACCCACATAACCTCACGGCTACTGATCATCATGCCCTTAAATCCTTACAAGATGATAAAAATATCATCATAAAACCTGCGGATAAAGGGGGTGCAATTGTCGTGATGGACCGCTCATATTACATCTCTGAGGCACTCCGGCAACTCGACAACATCACTATTTATCAGAAATTACCGCGTGATCCCACCAATGATATACGGACCCGCATTAGCGACACACTAAGACAACATTGTGATGCAGGCATCCTGGACAGTAAATCTCATGAGTTTCTAATCTCTCATAATCCGATCATCCCTGTATTCTACATACTCCCCAAAATCCATAAGAACCTCCAGCAACCCCCTGGCAGGCCAATCGTGGCCGCCTCGGACTCCATTTTCTCACCATTGGCAACTTATCTAGAAAAAATCTTCACTCCTCTAATCAAAACTAGCAAATCATTCATTTTGGACACTGGAGCGTTTCTGGACATGATCCGTTCCATCAATCAAGTTCCAGCTAATTCCCTATTAGTCACATTTGACGTAAAAGACCTCTACACTTCCATACCTCATGAGAACGGTATACGGTCTGTCCAACGCTTACTTGAAAAATCGGACTTTAATCCAGCAGAGATCGCTCTCTGTCTGGATCTGTTAACCATCGTACTTAAACACAACTACTTTATGTTCCAGGATGATTTCTACCTGCAGATACGCGGGACCGCAATGGGCTCGAACGTAGCACCCCCATATGCAAATTGCTACATGGCCCATTTTGAGGAGACATTGATCTACACAAACCCTCTATTCAAGAACAACGCCATTGTCTGGAAACGTTACATAGACGATGTCTTCTGCATATGGGGGGGCACGTTCGAGTCCTTAGCACTCTTTCATCAATTTCTGAATTGCTCTTGGCCCGGACTCAGCTTTACCATCTCACACGACCACTCCAGGATCAATTTCCTAGACACTGTGATTATAAAGGATTCCAGTGGCTGTTTATCCACTGATCTATATGTCAAACCGACAGATCGTAACAGCTTACTTCATTTTAATAGCTTCCATCCAGTCGCCATGAAGAAATCCATTCCGACATCCCAATTCTATCGGGTCAAAAAGATCGTCTCCGATCATACCACTCAGGAAACCCGCCTCTCAGAAATGAATTCAAAATTTAGAGAGAGGGGCTATCCACAAGGGGTCCTGGATCGTTCCAGAACTACGGTCACTCGCAATAAACAAGATATGGGGGGCAGAATTGCTTTCGTACACCATTACCACCCCTATGCGTATATATTCACAAATCCATTCGCCAACATTGGCCGCTCCTCCAGACTGCGCACCCGGACATTAAAGAATTCTCTAGACCTTTTCTCCCATGCTTCCGCCGTGCACCCAACCTAAGGGATGCATTGATCAGAGCTGACTTAGGCCCTAAAAAATCAGGAACTACACAACAATTCCTGAAAAAACCAAGAACGGGCACTTTCCCATGTCTGGGATGCACTCAATGTAATAACGTACTCAGAGGAGAAACCATCCATCACCCATATACGGGAAAAACATTTAGAGTCCGTGGTTTCTTTACTTGCGACACGGCCTTCGTGATATACGTGATTAAGTGTCCTTGTGGGTTATTATATGTTGGGGAAACTAGTCAACCTGTAAAACAACGCATTTCAAAACACAAATCAACCATAAGATGTAAGAATACCTTACTCCCCATCCCACACCACTTCATCACAATGGGACATACCATAGCCCAATTAAAATACCAAGTTTTGGAACAAATACCACATTCACGACGAGGAGGCGACCGCATACGTCAATTGAAAAGGAGAGAGGCGTATTGGATACACACCCTAGACACTCTATCACCTAAGGGTCTTAATCGTGAATACGATTTACTCTCCTTCATGTAATTCTGCATATGACCACTGAGGCTATAATTCCCCCACCCCCCCTTTTTTATACATCACTTGCCATATACCACATGATATGTTGATCTCAGCCAGGTGTTTATTTATTTAATAATCCGTGCTCCCATTTTCCCATACTGTCTTCTGATAACGCACTATACCAATATGAATTTTGCTGTGACACCCTTTTACTTTATAAATGATGCATACAGATGTTTACACATCACCTGTCATTTACCACATGCTGCTTTGATCTCTGTTAGGTGTTATTAATTATTCCTTGTTGCCTGCAGATTTGTCTTCCATACTGTCTTATGATAATGTACTAAATCAGTACTCATATTACTGTTATGCCCCTTTTGACGCATACTGATGCTGCAAGCCTGTTATGTATTCCTATCGCTTTAAGCTAATGTATAAGATCGCAATGTTTATTGCTGTAAACTCCTTTATGCTTGTACTAACATGCCTCTCTTTCATTCACTTTAGAGCCGCTTGTATTAAATACTATAATGCTGCCACGTCATCCTGTTGGGCACATCTCCATCAGCACGCTGCTCCTTTACTCCTCCCACCTGTAGGACGGCCTCTGGTTACCTAGTATTCACTTGGAACACATGTCCATTAACTTCCTGCCACCTCACTTCCTGTCTGATGCTCTGTTAGACTGACACTATAGTCCCGCCTCTTCCTCTCATATACATGCTGCTTTCTAGCTTTCTCTGCACTCAGACTAGCGGTGGACACCGCGTCCAATGCAGAGACCTATCCTCACTACCGGACTCCTTCACAACAGGTCAGTCACAGACAAGTATAGCGGCTCCACCGCTTCACCATCACATTGATAGTTGTGATATTTATGGTATCTATGTTTTGCGCTGTTTCTACAGGTTACTAGTGCAATAGAGGCATTGTCCTCTTCCTCATCTCACCCCACCAACACAGGGTATGTCACATCTACAGGCATAGGCACAAAATCTACTTATACATAAAAGTATATCGGCACTTACGTTTATCTTATTTTCACCTACAGCTATATCCAGCCCTTTCTTTCTTCCCTATGTGGATCAACCCCCTTCCCAGTAGTATCTGGTATGTCCTCACCATATATATTCTTTCTGCCTTTGTGATACCTCTGATACAACTCTGACCTATGATTGCTCCCTAAATCTCCTGAAGCATTGTATACAACTACTCTCTACCTTTACTATTGACCAAAATTTTGATTGTACATACTTTATTTTGTTAATATAATTTTTTTCTTCTGTTTTTATAAATGTAGTGACTGATGAAGGTCCATGATATAGGACCGAAACGTTTCGTGTTACTACTGTGAATAAAAATCTTTATTCTCACTATACTAAAGTTGAGTGCCGAGTTCATTTTCTATTAGATACGGTTTGGGAACCTACTCTGGCACCTTCTTGGTTGTGCACACGGTTATTTTTTCATAACACATCGGGTTTTTAGGCACCGCGCAGCGCTTAGAAACCCGCTGTGTACCTTGGTTACCTGCTCCCCTGCACCAGTGCGCTGGTATCTAACGTACACATCGGGTTTCTAGGCACCGCCCGGCGCCTAGAAACCCGATGTGTACCTTGGTTACCAGCTGATCGCTGGTCTCCCGCCTGCCACACGCAGCGATGCGTGCTGGCCAGCGGGAGACCAACGACCAAAAAAATGTCCAGGACATTCAGCGACGATCAGCGATACCCAGCAGGGGGGCTGATCGTCGCTGAATGTCACACACAGCGATATCGCTGGGGAGATCGCTGTTGCGTCACAAAACTTGTGACTCAGCAGCGGTCTCGCTAGCGATTTCGTTATGTGATACGGGGGCTTTAGTCAGTGCCCATTGTCCAAGCTTATCTAGAACCTCTTGAATCCTGTATCTTCTCTAGTGTTAGCTATCCTTCCTAGCTTTGCATTGTCAGCAAATTTGATTAGCTTACCTTCAGTTTCCTTATCTAGATCATGTATAAAAATGTTGCGCAACACTGACGCCAGGACAGTGCCTTGTGGTACCCCACTTGAAACACTCTTCCAATTGGATGTGCAACCATTTATTAGCACTCTTTGACTACGATCACTGAGCCAGTTATAAATCCACCTAACCATGGCTTTGTCAGTCCCATATTTGGTCATTTTTATTAAGGATAATATGGTATGAGATACTATATAAAATGCTTTGCTGAAGTTGAAATATACTATATCTACCGCATTTCCTTGGTCCTCCCAGTCAGTGATTCCATCATAGAAGGAAATTAGATTAGTCTGGCATAACTTGTTTGCTACAGACTCATGCTGGCTCAGGTTAATTACTGTATTCTTATCCAATTACTTAAACAGATGCTGTTTAATAATTTGTTCAAAGCTCTTTCCTGCTATAGAAGTAAGGCTCACTGGCCTGTAATTTCATGGCTCCATCTTCTTTTCTTTTTTGAAGATAGGAACAGCATATGCCCTTCTCCAATCTTCTGCGAATTCTACTGTAAATATACTAATGAGAAACCTCACCCTAAAGTGCCATTTTTCAGAACAGATGGGGAAACAGAATACTACAAATGTTCAAACTGATTCCTTATTTTCATCTGCAAATTTTTCCTTCCAGGAACATAGGAATCTGCCCAGCCTTAGATCACTTAAATCTAAATCAGTAACTTCTACCCATTCTTTCAATGATTCCTTCATGACTAACAACTCATTTTTTATCCCATTCAAGCCTATTTAGCCATACCACGAAATACAGCCTATATAGCCATACCACTACATATAGCCTATACAGCCATACCACTACATACACCCTATACAGCCATACCACTACATACAGCCTATATAGCCATACCACTACATACAGCCTATACAAGCATACCACTACATACACCCTATACAGCAATACCACTACATACACACTATACAGCCATACACTACATACAGCCATACCAATACATACAGCCTATTCAGCTATACCACTACATACACCCTATACAGCCATACAAATACATACAGCCTATACAACCATACCAATACATGCAGCCTATAAAGCCATACCACTACATACAGCCTATACAGCCATACCACTACATACAGCCTATACAGCCATACCACTATATACAGCCTATACAGCCATACCACTACATACAGCCTATACAGCCATACCACTACATACATCCTATGTAGCCATATCACTACATACAGCCTATACAGCCATACCAATACATACAGCCTATACAGCCATACCACTATATACAGCCTATACAGCCATACCACTACATGCAGCCTATACAGCCATACCACTACATACATCCTATGTAGCCATACCACTACATACAGCCTATACAGCCATACCAATACATACAGCCTATACAGCTATACCACTACATACACCCTATACAGCCATACAAATACATACAGCCTATACAACCATACCAATACATGCAGCCTATACAGCCATACCACTACATACAGCGTATACAGCCATACCACTATATACAGCCTATACAGCCATACCACTACATACAGCCTATACAGCCATACCACTACATACAGCCTATGTAGCCATACCACTATATACAGCCTATACAGCCATACCACTACATACAGCCTATACAGCCATACCACTACATACAGCCTATACAGCCATACCACTATATACACCCTATACAGCCATACCACTACATGCAGCCTATACAGCCATACCACTATATACACCCTATACAGCCATACCACTACATACATCCTATGTAGCCATATCACTATTCTCATATGGAAAGACTTTCTGACAGATTCCTTTAAAATAAAGATTGAATTTTGGTAGTGTTACATGTTATTGTAATTATGATGTACGACTCTTACTTTGCTAACATAAAACAGACATCATTTGATGAGTAGGTAATGCAAGTTTGGGATCATCAGTAATTTCCTAATTCTGTAAATAATTAAAACAGATGAGACTAAAGTAGTGTTTTCATTAAAGCCGCCAATGACTGCACTATAATTATTTACAGCTCGTCTTTATGTGCTGGTTTAGAAAATGTTTTACAGCAAAAAAGCATGCAGGGTAAAAAACAGAGAAAATCTAGGTCAGCTCAGAGCAGAGACTTGGTCATCATCATAATGCTGTAGCATAAGAAGACAAAGAATGAATCTACATTATCCTACATGACAGGGCTACAAGAAATTTATTAAAGACAAAAAAAGCACAAAATATCCATCTCTGCTGCACAAAAATAATCTGCTTAATCACATCTACAGCTTAGATAAAAGTCATAAACCAGACTCAAATTGAATATTTAATATTTAGGATTGCAAAGGTGTAGGATGTATTGTATTGTTATGTCTAATGATGACATACAGTAAAATGTAAAGCGAAATGTCCTTCATATATTTGGCAGGCCTGGAGTTTTGACTCATCTTGAAGTTTGAAAAGATGTCCGAGTTCAATAGGAAGAGACTTAACTAGTCCATAGCAGCCCCCAGCCAGGTTGTTTCCACCCAGCTCCAGATGATTTATTTGTCGCTCCTATGTGTGCATACAAAAAGAGACTTGTCATCTGTCAATGACCCAGATTGATGGACTAATTAGCTCTATCCCTATAGTTCCTGGATGGCTTTTTTTTAACCCCTTCTCTAAAATGCCACTGTATTTCATGGAAAAACATACCTGACTGCTCAGACTCTGATTGATGCTGTGTTTGGTTCATGCACCATGAACATAATGACAGGTTTCCTTTAAGTGTCTCTTGCAAAAGTGTTTTCTTTAACGGAGGGCAAACCAACTTTAATGGAATTTCCTTAAAAAAAAAAGTCCTCTGGACTGCCCTAATACTTTCGTGCCTGTTGGCAACTATGGATATATCCACCAACAACATATACTGACTGGTTGTAAAAACAAACAATTTTGCAATTTTCTTCTTATTATAAATAGTTTCCTGATCATTGCCGCCTAGGTTGCAGGTCACTTTTGCAGTCTATTATTAGTGACTTGTTTCCTTGACTAGAAGTTCAAGCTTACAAGTGGTTTGCTATAGAATGTGAAAGCGCGGCTCTGAAGTTGTCTGGATTGGTGGATCTGGCCATCTCTGGGCCCCTGCTCTTCTCTGATGCTGCAGAGGCAAATCTGCCTCTGCTTGCAGCATGGGAGAGCACATTATTCGGACCAACAGAGTGACCATATTGTTGGCCCGAAATGTCAATCTTCAGAAGAAAGACATATAAAATGCACTTTACCACAGTCCAGGTCTTCTGAGCATGTAAGAATATCCTCCAGGACTCCATTTCTTCATCAAATTTTCATCTTCGACATATAGATTAAAAACAATGATGCCATCGGTATTGGGCACTCAGAACTCCATGTTTCCCAATCTGCCATGATACCACCACTCATTTTGTCTTTGATGCAGTGAGTGACAGTTCAACTGTACAATCTGGGGCAAGGGTGTGATGAGCTGTCAGTATTGTGATTGACGGCTCTGCTGTTCAAGCTGAGGCTGGGACATGCTGAGCTGTCAGTGTTGTGAGTGACAGTCCATGCATCCAATCAGGGCCAGGGCATGCTGGGTTTCCATCCAATTCATACCCTTTACGATCAGGTGGCGAATCTGACCCAGAACTACTTTTCAAGAACCAGTTGTTATCTATCTATGTTAGCTTTCATTGACTGCTGGTCTGCCACCAACTTAATTGATTCGGGACTGGTTCTAAAATGAGGATTAGGGATAGGTAGGTTGGAAAGACCCATTTAAATTTTTGCCATTGACTGGACACTGTTAATCCAGAATCTTGTCCTGCTTTGTGTTGGACAATTTTTGGTGGCCATCAATATATAATGATATTAGATTTTTTGTTTCCACCTGTGAAGTTTGTGAACGTGCTAAAGTCTGTCATACCCAGCTGGGAAATTGGGTCCATTGTCAATTCCAGAAAGACCGTATACTCATTTGTCCATGGATTTCATCATGGCTTTGCCTTTGTCTGGTGGGAAAACTGTTATTTGGGTGGTGGTTGGCCGATTCAGTAAACAAGCTCATTTTGTTCATTTATAGTAGTTACCAAATGCTGAAACACTTTCCAGGTTTCTTCTCAATCATGTTATGAGATTGCATTAAATCCCTCTCAACTTTGTATCTGATAGAGGAGTACCATTTGTCTCCAAATTCTGGAGTGTGTTTTGTAGGAAATTGGGGATTCATTTGTCATTTTCCTCTCCCTACCACCCTGAAATCAATGGTCAGACACAAAAAACAAATCAATAGTTGAAACACATTTTAAGGTGTTTTGTTGCGCCAAAGCAGGAGGAATAGCCCTCATATTTACCTCTTGTTGTGTTTGCCTTTAACAGTCGCATCAGTTAGTCTACTGGAACCTTGCCTTTTTTGGAATTTTGATTTTCATCCTTATTTTGTTAAATTCTCTAGGATGAGTTCTGGGTGTCCTGGCGTAGAGGGTGCCATACAGAAACTTAGGGATGCCTGGAGAGAGGTTCAAAAGAATATTAGGGTGGCTCAGCTTCTCCAAAAACAGAAGGCCGATAGGAAATGTTCTTCGGTTCACAAAGTAGGTGATAAGATTTGATTGTCATAAACAAATATGAAGCTGAAAGTATTGTCAACAAAGTTGGTTCATAAATTTATTGGCCCGAATGAGATTCTGGAGGTAGTCAATCCAGTGGCCTTTAGATAAAAACTTCCCCAGTCTCTTTGCATTCCAAATGTTTTTAATAGGTCCTTGTTAAAAGAGTTTATCCCTTCAGTGTTATCTGCCTTGTCCCCACCTCCTCCAGTTTCTGTTCATGGGGCTAACAGTACGAAGTGCATAGGATTGTGGATTCTTGGAGGCTCCGAAATTCCCTCCAATAGCTTATTCAATGGAGGGGATATGGACCCAAGATGAGATCAGGGGTTCTGGCTCATTCTGTGAAATCTGAACGTCTGGTCAGGGCTTTCCATCTTAGGTTCAATGGGAAACCTGGGGGTCCTGTGCCCCTCCCAGAAGATAGAGTATTCTCACAATTCCACCAATAATTGTTTCTTTGACACACTCAGTGACAGTTCAGCTGTGCAATCTGGGCCAGAGGTGTGCTGAGCTGTCAGTATTGTATTGATGGCTCAGCCATCCACTCTGAGACTGGGGCGTGTTGGGCCATCAGTGTTGTTAGTGCCAGTCAAGCCGTTTAGTCAGGGCCAGTGCATGGTGGGTTTCTTCCAGGTGTCTCCTGTCATCGGTTATTACCTGGCTATTTAGCTGGATGTCTGGATCTGCTGCCAGTTGTAGCCTTAAGGGTATGCCACACTAAACAATATCGCTAACGGGATCGCTAAAAAACGTCACTATTTAGCGATCCCGTTAGCGATATTGTTCAGTGCGGCAGCTTCCAGCGACGAGCTTCCTGCTGTGATCTCGCTCGTCGCTGGAATCGTTCCGGACCCTATTTCATCGCTGGCGCTCCCGCTGGGTAAGTATCTAATCGCTGTGTGGCACCTTTTCTTAGCGATTTAGCGGTACTTTTGTACCGCTAAAGTCGTTAAGAAGATCGCTAACGGCGATAGCGTCGTTAACTATATCGCTAAATGTGGCCGCATTTAGCGATATAGAAACAATCCCGCTAGCGATCTCATTAGTATGCAACGCTAACGAGATCGCTAGCGGGATAGCTTAGTGTGGCAGTACCTTTAGCTCAGTGGTGTTTGTGTGCCTTATGTTTCCCTGCTCTGTTTCTGATCTATTGCTGCCTGACCTTGGACCTTGCCTCAGTCCATTACCATTTGCATAGCCCCTTTGTCTTGATCCGCTACGTTCCTGGAATTCTGACTTGGGTCCGAGACCTGACTACACATTTGTCTTGTCCCTTAGTTTACAGTGCATTCTCTTGGTATCTGACCCCGGACCTCTTGCCTACCCTGCCTTACGACTTGTATATGAATAGTGACTAGCATCACATAATCTTTAAGTATTCAGTATAGATTACCTGAAAAGGAAATAATTAGATATTTAGAATATGCAACAGACCAGTTGGATATAATATATATGTATATATATATTGTGACAGTGTCACTGGTTTTATATGTGAGGGGAGGTATGTGTCACAAAGGATGCTCTCCTCTGTGAACTAAGACCTACTTTATTTATCTGCCAGCATGTTATGTGTTAAAGGGTGTGGCTGAGCAATGTATAAAAGCTCAGTCCTGTTTTTTTTTCTCTGGTGTGGTCTGGAGAGGAAAGTCTCCAGACAGTATAGTGGAAGCTGCAAAGCTTTCCACAAGGACTTTAGCAGTGCAGTTTATGCTACCGAGAGCGGGTGGAACCCACTCATGTATGGACTGAGTTACAGTTTGTTTTTTTTATGTTTTTCCCGTTTAACCCAGAGGGGTCATGTTTACTTTTCCTGCGAAACCTGCATGAGTTTATGACTGATAATAAACCTGCAGAAAGAAAAACCTGAGAACGTGTGTCCTGAGTCTGCCTCCAGGAGAACCGAGCGAGTCGTCTTGCCACAGTTGGTGGAGAATGCGGGCAGGATTCCAGGAACACGTGTACCTGCCACAAAGACCGGTGGATGTCCTGGGTGAAGGCTGCCAGCCAGCTAGAGAAGTCCGGCAGCATGGAGGAGCTCGTTAAGCACCTGGTCCAGTCCCAGCAGAGCATACAGCAGCAACACCTACAGAGCCAGCAGAGCATACAGCAGGCCAGCAGAGCATGCAGCAGCAGCACCAGGAGATGACCAAACTGTTGCTTCAACAGATCCAGTTGCAGCAAAAGTCGCAGCAGCAGCACCAGCAGGAGGCGCAACGGCAGATACAGCTTTTGACAGACGCCTGTCATGTATAGTGTACAGCTCCTATAGCGTCTTGTGCTTGGGTGCGAGGAAAACACAGGAGACATAGGTTGAAATGAAATTACTTGTATTACTTCATACAAGCATGCTGAAAAGTTCACACAGTTTGCAGGAACAGCGACAGGAGACACAGCAGGCCAGAGTAACTTCAAGCACTACAGTAAATCTCCAAAGCAGGTTCAGGATCTCCTCTCTGTACCGTAATTCCTCTGCAAACATGGATTCACCAAACAGCAGGTTTCCAGAGTCCAAAAGTGTTCCAAGGTTCCTCAGTAGGGAATAGCTGGAGTACAAATCCAAGGCTTCCAGGAGTCAGGTCACAGACTGACTGAGGCTTGATTCAGGAGCACTGATTGTTCAGCTGAGGCTGCTTAAGAAGCAAGAGGGAAGAATCAGGGCGGGAACATGAAAACTGGAAACTCCATATTAACTGAGGGCAAGAGCTGCAGAAAGACAGAAAGCAAAATGGCCGACGGAAAACTGAGTTTCAAGGAACATGTCAAAAGAGACAAAGAACCTTACATTACTCCCCCCTTAGGGACAACCTCCAGATGACCTCAGACCAGGCTTGTCAGGGTACCTCTGATGAAACTGGCGGAGCAGGCGAGGAGCATTTACATTATTGACTGGTTCCCATGAGTTGTCCTCCACTGGGTAGCCCTGCCATTTAATCAAATATTGCAACTGATTTCTGTACAACCTGGAATCTAGAATCCTTTCCACCATAAATTCTTCCTGACCATCGACCAGCACTGGGTCGGGCAAGGAGAAGAATGTCCAGGAAACGTATTGGGTGTTGCAGCCTTTAGTAGGGATACATGAAAGACAGGGTGGATTCTCATAGTTCTGGGCAGTTGAAGACGACAAGCAACAGCACTTATAATCTTATTGATCTTATAAGGTCCAATGTACTTATGTCCCAATTTAGACGATGGAATCTTTAATTTAAGATTTCTGGTTGACAGCCAGACCAAATCTCCTACCTTGAAAGCTGGTGCAGGTTTACGAAATTTATCTGCTGCTTTCTTGTACCTTTCCTGAGCCAATTCTAGATTTTCCTTTAGAAGATCCATATTCTTTTGTAAAGAAGTGATTCTTTCAGCCACTGCCGGCAAGGGCGTATCTATGGGAAATCGAGGAAGAATGTTAGGATGATAACCTAGATTGGAGTAAAAAGGAGACTGCTTAGTGGAGGCGCTCTGAGAGTTGTTATAAGAGAACTCAGCCAGTGGAAGTAGATCCACCCAATCATCCTGTAGGTGGCAGATAAAACAGCGGAGATACTGCTCCAGGGTCTGATTGGTTCGTTCTGTCTGTCCATTAGTCTGGGGATGAAAAGCAGAAGAAAGGTTTACTTTAATGTCCAATGCTGCACAGAAATTTTGCCAAAACCTTGAAGTGAATTGCACCCCTCGATCCGAAATGACCTCATCCGGTACTCCATGTAAGCGAAACACATTCTTAATCATCAAGTCTGATGTCTGTTTTGCAGTGGGTAAGCCGACACAAGGGATAAAATGAGCTGCCTTTGTTAGACGGTCAACCACCACTAGAATGGTGTTCTTCCCTTGAGAGGTTGGTAACTCCACAATGAAGTCCATAGAAATGGATCCCCACGGGCGGGACGGGGTGGGAAGAGGTTGCAACAGACCAGTTGGTGAGGAGCGAGGTGTTTTGCATCTTGCACAGACTTCACATGAAGTGACATAGTTTAAGACATCTTTCCTGTAAGTGGGCCACCAAAAGAAATGAGAAAGAAATTCTTGTGTCTTTAGAATTCCCCTATGCCCGGCTATCTTGGAATCGTGGATGAGTTGCAATACTCTCAATCTGACTGTTTCAGGTATATACAGACGTTGTCCCTGAATCCACACACCATTCTTAAAGACAAGACTTACGTCCCTTGGGGGTTGAGCCAACAAAGAATCCGCATGGTATGCTTCCTTGATGTCCTTAAGTAGGTCTTGATTATGAATCACTCCCAGAAATCTAGAGTCAGGAAGAATAGTCTTAGGAGGAGTAAGTGGACGTGTCTCTGCTGAATGAATCCTAGAGAGTGCATCAGCCTTTCCATTGCGCAATCCTGGTCTATAAGAAATGACAAAATTAAATTGGTTTAGGAAAAGATTCCAGCGAGCCTGGCGAGGAGTCAGGCACTTAGCCGACCTGATAAATTCAAGGTTACGATGGTCTGTCAGGACGACTATTTGCTGTGCAGCTCCCTGAAGAAGGTGTCTCCATTCCTTGAAGGCGGCAATAATGGCCAACAATTCTCTATTGCCCACATCGTAGTTCCTCTCAGCCGAAGACAACTGCTGGGAAAAGAAGGCACAGGGATGCAAGACATTCTTCTCACCTGTTCTCTGAGAGAGTATAGCTCCAACGGCACAGTCTGAAGCATCCACCTCTATTATGAAGGCAAGCTCGGGGTTGGGATGTACTAAGATAGGTGCAGTGGTAAATTTATCCTTTAAACAGGAAAATGCTTCCTGAGCTTGAGGGGTCCAGGAGAACCTAGACTGTTCCGGGTAAGTTGGGTGATAGGTGACACTACCTCAGAAAAATTCTTAATGAAACGTCTATAGAAGTTGGCAAACCCGATGAAACGCTGCACCTCCTTCACATTTCTAGGAATTGGCCAATCCTTGATGACTTGGGTCTTGCTTCCATCCATACTAATCCCTTGCGTAGATAGTACATACCCCAGAAATTGAATTTCGGTCCTATGGAATTCACATTTTTCAAGTTTGATGTAGAGATGGTTTTGTCTTAGGCGTTCTAAGACCATTCTCACATGTCCATGATGTTCCTCTGTGGAGTTAGAAAAAATTAGAATATCATCCAGATAAATCACCACAAATGTATCTAGGAGATCCCTGAAGATATCATTCACGAAGTGTTGGAAAGTGGCTGGGGCGGTACTCAGACCAAAAGGCATAACTAGATATTCAAAGTGTCCATAGCGTGACCTGAAAGCAGTCTTCCATTCATCCCCAGGTCTAATACGGACCAAGTTATAGGCCCCACGGAGATCCAGTTTAGAGAAAATTTTGGCATGCCGCACTCTCTCCAACAACTCAGGGATTAAAGGCAATGGATAACGGTTTCTAATAGTAACCTTATTGAGTTCCCTATAGTCTATGCAGGGTCTCAGAGATCCATCTTTCTTCTTCACAAAGAAGATGGGTGCACCTGCGGGAGATGAAGAGGGCGTATGAAGCCCTTGGCTAAATTTTCGTCTATATAATCCTTCAAAGCTTTTAGCTCGGGCCCCGCTAGGGGGTAGATCTTACCAAAAGGTATCTCGGCTCCGGGCAATAATTCAATTGGACAATCATATGGACGGTGAGGAGGAAGCTGATCAGCGTTCTTCTTGTCACATAAATCCACATAGTCCTGGTATACAGCTGGTAGTTCAGGGACTGACATGGTTCCTTTAGGAACAGAGCAAGCTGAAACTCCTTGACTCATCTGTTTCTCCGGAAAGTGTAATTCCTTGGTCTCCCAGTTAATCGTAGGATTCTGCGCCTGCAGCCATGGTAGCCCTAGAATGATGGGAAAGTGGGGAGAAGAGATAAGCAAAAAAGACATTTTCTCCTGATGATCTTTACCCATAAGGACCCTCAAAGGCTCTGTTTCTTGATCCCCTGGTCCAGAAGTCAGTAGAGAGCCATTCACAGTCTCCATCTGTACTGGAGTAGCCTTCTTCACTGAACGTATCCCCTGTTTCAGAGCAAAGGAGATATCCATAAAATTTCCACTTGCTCCTGAGTCGATCATAGCAGAGCTAGACACCCAGACTGAGTCAACCCAGAGTTTGATGGAAAGGAAGCAATGAGAATTGTTTATTTTACAACTCAGCTGGGACACCGCTGAGGAAACTTGAAAAATTGCAGCGTTTTACCGTCATCGTCCCCAGAACTAACAGAGTTTAAGTCAGAGAAATCAAGATCTCTTGCAGCAGATCTCTCTGGAGCCTGAGGCTCGGACATGACAGAGCTCCTCTCGCAACACTCACAGTGAATGACTGCTGCAGTAGTCTTACGAGAACGGCTGGGGCAGTTTATAATGAAGTGCCCTGACTTACCACAGTAGAAACATAGATTTTCCTTTATACGATGTTCTTTGCGTGCATCACTAACCCGTCTTTGCAAAGAGTCCACCTGCATGGGTTCAGGTTCTGGTTCCCTTGTGATCCTACTCAAAGGTTCCTTAGCTGAGGAGGGAGGTAGTAAAAGGTTAGTGCGATTATTTTCGAACCATCTCTCTTGTCTGCGTTCAGTCAGACGAGCATCAATACGGATACAATAGTTGATAAAGTCACCTAACGCAGTGGGAGGGTCGGCACGAGCAAGTTCATCCTTAATCAGTGGAGACAACCCTTTCCGAAAAATAGATTTTTTAGCGGAAGTGTCCCAAGTGGTATCAAGAGCCCATCTCCTGAAATCCAGGGCATATTCGGCTACTGAACGCTTACCTTGGCGCAAAGTTAACATGGCTGCTTCAGCTGTTGCACCTCGATTGGGGTCATCAAACACCTGCCCCATGGCTGAAATAAAAGCATCAAGGTGATTCAAACAATCATCCTCAGTCTCAATCAGAGGGTTTGTCCACATCAAACCGTCATCAAAGCCTTATTGGTAAGCAACATGATTATAGTAAGCACTTTGGATCGTTCAGTGGGAAATTGTGAAGCATGTGCAGAGAAAAATAAATTGCATTGATTAATAAATCCCCTGAATTTCTCACGTTCACCGCCAAAACGAAAAGGAGGTAATTTGGGGATCCCAGAACTTGGGGTTATGGCAGGAGCCTGGGCTCGTTCCTCTAGAGCCTCAATCCTGGCTCGCAATTCCTGGGTAGTCTGTCCAAACACTTGCAAATTATGATTAGTGAGGTCCTGTAGGCTTGCAAAATGGGTTTTTAAAGTCTGTACATCTGAAAGGATTGTATCAGTCACTCCACAAAGTTCCTTTATGCGGGCCTCCATCTTCCAGATCTTTTAAGGCAGAGGTGCTGGAAGGAGAAGAGGAAAGGAAAAAAAAAAAAAAAAAACAATAGTGTTTACCTGTGGTAACACTCCAGAGTAAAATTTTAAGGGAATGCGCTCACCTGGAATGGTTGTGAGAAGTCACAACCACTGTCATCACATAAGGTATTAAACGGACATCTGATATCCACAGTCACAGCAGACACGGCTTTCCCAGACCCAGCAGACACTAAACATTGGCTCCTGAATCTTGTCATGTACAGTGTACAGTTCCTATAGCGTCTTGTGCTTGGGTGCGAGGAAAACACAGGAGACATAGGTTGAAATGAAATGACTTGTATTACTTCATACAAGCATGCTGAAAAGTTCACACAGTTTGCAGGAACAGCGACAGGAGACACAGCAGGCCAGAGTAACTTCAAGCACTACAGTAAATCTCCAAAGCAGGTTCAGGATCTCTTCTCTGTACCATAATTCCTCTGCAAACATGGATTCACCAAACAGCAGGTTTCCAGAGTCCAAAAGTGTTCCAAGGTTCCTCAGTAGGGAATAGCTGGAGTACAAGTCCAAGGCTTCCAGGAGTCAGGTCACAGACTGACTGAGGCTTGATTCAGGAGCACTGATTGTTCAGCTGAGGCTGCTTAAGAAGCAAGAGGGAAGAATCAGGGCAGGAACATGAAAACTGGAAACTCCATATTAACTGAGGGCAAGAGCTGCAGAAAGACAGAAAGCAAAATGGCCGACGGAAAACTGAGTTTCAAGGAACATGTCAACAGAGACAAAGAACCTTACAACGCCATCCAGAGCAGGGCGGCCACCCCAACCCCAGGGCCGACTGATGATTCTCACGTCAGGAAGGCGGTAAGGTGGGCCATGCAGAAGATGACCCCTGGGGATGATGTAGAAGCATTTCTGACTGTTTTTGAGAGGGTGGCTGATCGGGAGAGACTACCACCAGCACAGTGGGCAGAGGTTCTGGCGCCATATTTATCGGGTGAACCCCAAAAGCGTATTTTGACTTGGCGCTGCAAGATGCTAAGGAGTATCCCAAACTAAAGACAGAGATCTTAGCACGTCTGGGAGTAAATATGGCAGTAAGAGCCCAGCGAGTTCATCACTGGGCGTATGCTAGCAACAAACCCCCTCGTTCGCAGATGTTTGACCTATTGCATCTTGTTCAGAAGTGGCTACAACCGGAGTCCTCCACTCCGGCCCAGATGGTTGAGCGGGTCGTGATTGACAGATTCATGCATTCCCTTCCCAAGTCAGTACAGACCTGGGTTGCCCAGGGTGATCCCAGAACGCAGATGACTTTATCGGCCTGGTAGAGAGGTACCAGGTAGTTGAGAGATCTCTTGGGAAACCGGATGCAGTCACTTCTCCCTACTGGGATACCCAAAAGGGGGTGGGTTCACCACGGAAGGGGTCTAGAGCCACCACTGGGGGGCGTCCCACTCCTGTTGAAGGGACCTTTAGAACAGTTGGGAAAGATATAGTTTGCTGGCGATGTCACAACCCTGGACATGTAGCCGCCAAGTGTCAAATATCCTCTGAGCCCATGGACTGCAGCCTAGGCAGACGGGTCTCTTATTATGCCTATCCAGCCTGTAGCGTGGACTGTCGACCCGGCAAGGGACCGCAGGCGTGTGCAGTATCCATTAATGGAATAAAAGTGCTTGGGCTGTTGGACTCCGGGAGTCTGGTGACCTTGATCAGAGCATCCCTTCCCCACCAGTTGATCCCTTCCAAAACCCTGGGTGTTCGGTGCATCCATGGTGATGCCAAGGACTATCCCGTGGCCACAGTAACAGTGGGGACAGACTGTGGTGCCCAGTCCCATGAAGTCGGGGTGGTAAAGGATCTGATACATCCCGTCATATTGGGCCGTGATTTCTCCTTATTCTGGGACTTGTGGGGGAAGGGAACTGGACTAAGTAGCATGGGGAAAAGCGAGATCCTTGAAGAAGAACCCCCGACAGAGTCTCAGGGAGAGGAGTTCCCACTGTGCGTCCTTGTCGGTGATGAGGGTGAGACGGTGACCGAGGAGGCCGACCTACCTGCGTTAGATATGTCCAGAGAGAACTTTGGGACTGCTCAAGTTCGAGACCTGACCTTAAAAGGGGCGTTCGACCAGGTTATTGTATGTAATGGGGTTGCCCTAGAGCCGGGGGCCGACACCAGATTCCCCCACTTTGCAGTACAGGGGGAGTTGCTATATCGGGTGGCCAAATTGAGGGGCGGTGAGATAGTGGAACAGCTGTTAGTGCCGGGACCATACAGACGGCGGGTGCTAGACGTGGCCCATTCACATGTTCTGGGGGGACACCTAGGGGTTGAGAAAACGCAGGAGAGGATACTGAGGAGGTTTTATTGGCCAGGGTGTTATCGAGAAATTCAAAATTTTGTAGGTCCTGCCCCACCTGCCAAATAACTGCTCCCTCCTCCCACTTCCGTAGCCCCTTAGTTCCACTACCTGTGATAGAGGTTCCCTTTGAGAGGATTGCCATGGACCTTGTGGGCCCCATAGTCAAATCAGCTCGGGGCCACCAATATGTCCTGGTCGTCATGGACTATGCGACTCGGTATCCAGAAGCAGTTCCCCTAAGGAACATGTCCAGTAAAAGTATAGCCCGAGAGTTGGTCCATATTTTTGCTCGGACAGGTCTACCAAAAGAGATTCTAACAGACCAAGGAACCCCCTTCATGAGCAAGGTGATGAAGGAGCTCTGCAGAGTCCTTCAGATAACTCAGCTGCGGACCTCAGTTTATCATCCACAAACGGACGGCCTAGTGGAACGCTTCAACAAGACCTTAAAGGCGATGCTCAAGAAGGTCGTTGAAAAGGATGGGAGAGACTGGGTGTAAGGTTCTGTGTATATATTCCTGAGGCTCAGTTTGTTCGTCGGCCATTTTGCTTTCTGTCTTGCTGCGGCTATCTTGCCCTCAGTCAAGGTGGAGTTTCCAGCTTGCATGTTCCCGCCCTGATTCTCTCCTTTGCTTCTTGAGCAGCCACGGCTGAGCAATCGGTGCTTCAGAATCTAGCCTGCAGTGAACCTGTGACTTGACTCCTGTAAGCCTTGGACCTTGTACTCCAGCTATTCCTACTGAGGAACTCTGAAGCACTTGTGGACTCTGAACCCTGCTCTTTGAAAGACCCACGTTTGCATGGACTTACGGTAACAGAGAAGAAGATCCTGAATCTGTATTGGAGAGTGATTGCTGAGCTTGGATTACTCTGGCCTGCTGTGTCTCCTGTTTCTGTGTCTGCAAACTGTGTGACTATTTCTGCCAACTTGTATGATGTAATACAGGACTTTTCTATATCAAACCTGTGACTCCTGTGTTTTCATCGCACCCAAGCACAAGACGCTATATGAACTGTACTACATACATTACAAGATTCTGAAGCCAAAAACGTTAGTGTCTGCTGGGTCTGGAAGGCTGTGTCTGCTGTACTGTGGATATCAGACGTCCGGTTGTACTTTCTGTGATGACAGTGGTTGTGACTTCTCACAACCATTCCAGGTGAGCAATTCCCTTAAGTTTTTTCTTTTTGCAGTGTTACCACAGGTAAACACTATTGTTTTTTTTTTTTTTTCCTTTCTTTTCTCTTTTTTGTCTGCTGTAACTCTGGATATCAGATGTCTGGTTGAAACTTTCTGTGATGATAGTGGTTGTGACTTCTCACAACCATTCCAGGTGAGCAGTTCCCTTAATTTTTTTTTCTCTCTGCAGTGTTGCCACAGGTGAACACTATTGTTTTTTTTCTCTCCTCTTCTTCCAGTAATCCTGTCTTAAAAGATCTGGAAAATGGAGGCCCGCATAAAGGAACTTTGCGGAGTGACTGATAATATCCTTGCAGATTTGCAGAATATAAAGACCCGTTTTACAAATCTACAGGACCTCAATAATCACAATTTGCAAGTGGTTGGACAGACTACCCAGGATTTGCGAGCCAGGATTGAGGTTCTAGAGGGGCGAGTCCAGGCTCCTGCCGTAGCCCCGAGTGCTGGGATTCCCAAGTTGCCCCCTTTTCGTTTTGGCGGTGAACGTGAGAAATTCAGGGGATTTATTAATCAATGCAATCTTTTTTTTTTGCACATGCTTCACAATTTCCCACTGAACGATCTAAGGTGCTTACTATAATTATGTTGCTTACCAACAAGGCTTTAATGTGGGCAAACCTCTGATTGAGACTGAGGATGATTGTTTGAATCACCTTGATGATTTTATTTCAGCCATGGGGCAGGTGTTTGATGACCCCAATCGAGGTGCAACAGCTGAAGCAGCCATGTTAGCTTTGCGCCAAGGTAAGCACTCGGTAGCTGAATATGCCTTGGATTTCAGGAGATGGGCCCTTGATACCACCTGGGACAGTTCCGCCAAAAAATCTATTTTTCGAAAGGGGTTATCTCCACTGATTAAGGATGAACTTGCTCGTGCCGACCCTCCCACTGCGTTAGGTGACTTTATTAACTACTGCATCCGTATTGATACTCGTCTGACTGAACGCAGGCAAGAGAGATGGTTCGAAAGCAATCGTACTAACCTTTTCCTACCTTCCTCTCCAGCTAAGGAACCTTTGAGTAGGATTACACGGGAACCTGAACCTGAACCCATGCAGGTAGACTCTTTACAACGACGGGTTAGTGATGCACGCAAGGAACATCGTTTTAAGGAGAATCTATGTTTCTATTGTGGTAAGTCAGGGCACTTCATTATAAACTGCCCCAGCCGTTCTCGTAAGACTACTGCAGCACTCATTCATTGTGAGTGTTGCGAGAGGGGATCTGTCAGGTCCGAGCCTCAGGCTCCAGAGAGATCTGCAGCAACAGATCTTGATTTCTCGGACTTAAACTCCGTTACCTCTGAGGACGTTGACTGTGTAAACGCTGCCATTTTTCAAGTTTCCTCAGCGGTGTCCCAGCTGAGTTGTAAGAAAAACAATTCTCATTGCTTTCTTTCCATCAAACTCTGGGTTGACTCAGCTTGGGTGTCTAGCTCTGCTATGATCGACTCAGGGGCAAGTGGAAATTTATGGATGTCTCCTTTGCTCTGAAACAGGGGATACGTTCAGTGAAGAAGGCTACTCCAGTACAGATGGAAACTGTGGATGGCTCCCTGCTGACCTCTGGACCAGTGGATCAGGAAACGGAGCCTTTGAGGGTCCTTATGGGTAAAGATCATCAAGAGAAACTGTCCTTTATGCTTATCTCTTCTCCCCACTTTCCCATTATTCTAGGGCTACCATGGCTGCAGGCTCAGAATCCTACCATTAACTGGGAGACCAAGGAATTACACTTTCCAGAGAAACAGATGAGTCCAAAAGTTTCAGCTTGCTCTGTTCCTAAAGGAATCATGTCAGTCCCTGAACTACCAGCTGTATACCAGGACTATGTGGATTTATGTGACAAGAAGAACGCTGACCAGCTTCCTCCTCACCGTCCATATGATTGTCCAATTGAATTATTGCCTGGAGCAGAGATACCTTTTGGTAAGATCTACCCCTGGCGGGGCCCGAGCTAAAGGCTTTAAAGGATTACATAGATGAAAATCTAGCCAAGGGCTTCATACGCCCCTCTTCATCTCCTGCAGGTGCACCCATCTTCTTTGTAAAGAAGAAAGATGGATCTCTGAGACCATGCGTAGACTATAGGGAACTCAATAAGGTTACTATTAGAAACCGTTATCCATTGCCTTTAATCCCTGAGTTATTGGAGAGAGTGCGACATGCCAAAATTTTTTCTAAACTAGATCTTCGTGGGGCCTATAACTTAGTCCGTATTAGACCTGGGGATGAATGGAAGACTGCATTCAGGTCACGCTATGGACACTTTGAATATCTAGTTATGCCTTTTGGTCTGAGTACCGCCCCAGCCACTTTCCAACACTTGGTGAATGACATCTTCAGGGATCTCCTAGATACATTCGTGGTAATTTATTTGGATGATATTCTAATTTTTTCTAACTCCACAGAGGAACATCATGGACATGTGAGAATGGTCTTGGAACGTCTAAGACAAAATCATCTTTACATCAAACTTGAAAAGTGTGAATTCCATAGGACCGAAATTCAATTTCTGGGGTATGTACTGTCTACACAAGGAATTAGTATGGATGGAAGCAAAACCCAAGCCATCAAGGATTGGCCAAGTCCTAGAAATGTGAAGGAGGTACAGCGCTTCATCGGGTTTGCCAACTTCTATAGACGTTTCATTAGAAATTTCTCTGAGGTAGTGTCACCTATCACTCAACTTACCCGGAAAGAGTCTAGGTTTTCCTGGACTCCCCAAGCCCAGGAAGCATTTTCCCGTCTAAAAGATAAATTTACCACTGCACCTATCCTAGTACATCCCAACCCCGAGCTTGCCTTCATAATAGAGGTGGATGCTTCAGACTGTGCCGTTGGAGCTATACTCTCTCAGAGAACAGGTGAGAAGAATGTCTTGCATCCCTGTGCCTTCTTTTCCCAGCAGTTGTCTTCGGCTGAGAGGAACTACGATGTGGGCAATAGAGAGTTGTTGGCCATTATTGCCGCCTTCAAAGAATGGAGACACCTTCTTCAGGGAGCTGCACAGCAAATAGTCGTCCTGACAGACCATCGTAACCTTGAGTTTATCAGGTCGGCTAAGTGCCTGACTCCTCGCCAGGCTCGCTGGAATCTTTTCTTAAACCAATTTAATTTTATCATCTCTTATAGACCAGGATCGCGCAATGGAAAGGCTGATGCACTCTCTAGGATTTACTCAGCAGAGACACGTCCAATTACTCCTCCTAAGACTATTCTTCCTGACTCTAGATTCCTAGGAGTAATTCATAATCAAGACCTACTTAAGGACATCAAGGAAGCATACCATGCGGATTCCTTTTTGGCACAACCCCCAAGGGACGTAAGTCTTGTCTTTAAGAATGGTGTGTGGATTCAGGGACAACGTCTGTATATTCCTGAAACAGTCAGATTAAGAGTATTGCAACTCATTCACGATTCCAAGATAGCTGGGCATAGAGGAATTCTAAAGACACAGGAATTTCTTTCTCGTTTCTTTTGGTGGCCCACTTGCAGGAAGGATGTTTTGAATTATGTCACTTCATGTGAGGTCTGTGCAAGATGCAAAACACCTCGCTCCTCACCAACTGGTCTGTTACAGCCTCTTCCCACCCCGTCCCGCCCGTGGGGATCCATTTCTATGGACTTCATTGTGGAGTTACCAACCTCTCAGGGGAAGAACACCATTCTAGTGGTGGTTGACCGTCTAACAAAGGCAGCTCATTTTATCCCTTGTGTCGGCTTACCCACTGCAAAACAGACATCAGATTTGATGATTAAAGATGTGTTTCGCTTACATGGAGTACCGGATGAGGTTATTTCGGATCGAGGGGTGCAATTCACTTCTAGGTTTTGGCAAAATTTCTGTGCAGCATTGGACATTAAAGTAAACCTTTCTTCTGCTTTTCATCCCCAGACTAATGGACAGACCGAACAAACCAATCAAACCCTGGAGCAGTATCTCCGCTGCTTTATCTGCCACCTACAGGATGATTCGGTGGATCTACTTCCATTAGCTGAGTTCTCGTATAACAACTCTCAGAGTGCCTCCACTAAACAGTCTCCTTTTTACTCTAATCTAGGTTATCATCCTAACATTCTACGACGATTTCCCATAGAAACTCCTTTACCAGCAGTGGCTGAAAGAATCACGTCTTTACAGAAGAATATGGATCTTCTAAAGGAAAATCTGGAATCGGCTCAAGAAAGGTACAAGAAAGCAGCAGATAAATTTCGTAAACCTGCACCAGCTTTCAAGGTAGGAGACTTGGTCTGGCTGTCAACCAGAAATCTTAAGTTAAGGATTCCATCGTCTAAGTTGGGACATAAGTACATTGGACCCTATAAAATCAGTAAAATTATAAGTGCCGTTGCTTGTCGTCTTCAGCTGCCCAGAACTATGAGAATCCACCCTGTCTTTCATGTATCCCTACTAAAGGCTGCGACACCCAATACGTTTCCTGGACGTTCCTCTCCTTGCCCTGACCCAGTGCTAGTCGATGGTCAGGAAGAATTTGTGGTGGAAAGGATTTTAGATTCCAGGTTGTATAGAAATCAGTTACAATATCTGATTAAATGGCAGGGCTACCCAGTGGAGGACAACTCATGGGAACCGGTCAATAACGTTAATGCTCCTCGCTTGCTCCGTCAGTTTCATCAGAGGTACCCACACAAGCCTGGTCTGAGGTCATCCGGAGGTTGTCCTTAAGGGGGGAGTAATGTAAGGTTCTGTGTATATATTCCTGAGGCTCAGTTTGTTCGTCGGCCATTTTGCTTTCTGTCTTGCTGCGGCTATCTTGCCCTCAGTCAAGGTGGAGTTTCCAGCTTGCATGTTCCCGCCCTGATTCTCTCCTTTGCTTCTTGAGCAGCCACGGCTGAGCAATCGGTGCTTCAGAATCTAGCCTGCAGTGAACCTGTGACTTGACTCCTGTAAGCCTTGGACCTTGTACTCCAGCTATTCCTACTGAGGAACTCTGAAGCACTTGTGGACTCTGAACCCTGCTCTTTGAAAGACCCACGTTTGCATGGACTTACGGTAACAGAGAAGAAGATCCTGAATCTGTATTGGAGAGTGATTGCTGAGCTTGGATTACTCTGGCCTGCTGTGTCTCCTGTTTCTGTGTCTGCAAACTGTGTGACTATTTCTGCCAACTTGTATGAAGAAATACAGGACTTTTCTATATCAAACCTGTGACTCCTGTGTTTTCATCGCACCCAAGCACAAGACGCTATATGAACTGTACTACATAGATTACACTGGGACTACCTGCTCCCATTTCTGCTTTTCTCGGTCAGAGAAGTTCCTCAAGCCTCCATGGGCTTCTCTCCATTTGAGCTCCTATATGGGCGGCATCCAAGAGGTCTCCTAGACATCGCCAAGGAAACTTGGGAGGCTGAAGTCACACCACACCGGAGTATCATCGAACATGTCGCCCAGTTACAGGAGAGAATGTCAAAGGTGATGCCCATCGTAAAGGAACATCTCCTCCAGGCGCAGGAAGCCCAGGCGAGGGTCTATAACCGGTCGGCGAGACTAAGACAGTTCCAGCCCGGAGACCGTGTTTTGGTGCTGATCCCGACCGTCGAGAGCAAGTTCCTCGCCAAATGGCAAGGTCCATACGAGGTGGTGGAGAAAGTCAGCGAGGTTAATTATAAAGTCCACCAGCCTGGCCGAAGGAAGGCACACCAAATATATCATATCAACTTGCTCAAGCCGTGGCGGGACCGTGAACCTGTGGAGACTCCTTGCCTGGGAGCCGCACCAGAAGGCAAGGTGGAGGAGGTCACTATTGCAGAGACTCTATCACCGGCCCAGAAGCAACAGTGTCGAGAATTACTACAGCGGAATCGGGACCTGTTCTCAGAGTTGCCAGGGCATACACAAGTGATAGAGCATGACGTGCTGACAGAACCGCATGTACGAGTGAATTTGAAGCCGTATCGGATTCCGGAAGCACGCCGGGAGGTGATCTCGGCTGAGGTGAAGAGGATGTTAAACCTCGGAGTAATAGAGGAGTCAAAGAGTGGGTGGTCAAGCCCAATCGTCCTCGTGCCGAAACCCAATGGAGAGTGGAGGTTTTGTAATGACTACCGTCGGCTAAATGAGGTATCCAAGTGTGACGCGTACCCGATGCCCCGCGTCGACGAACTCATTGAGAGGCTTGGACCGGCGAGGTACATCACCACTCTTGACCTGACGAAGGGCTACTGGCAGATCCCCATGTCCCAGATGGCTAAAGAGAAGACGGCTTTCTCAACACCGGATGGCTGTTTTCAATACACGCGGATGCCGTTCGGACTACAGGGGCCCCAGCCACTTTCCTGAGGGCTATGGATCGGATCCTAGCTCCACATAAGAAGTATGCCGCAGCCTACCTCGACGACATTGTGGTCTTTAGCTCAGACTGGGCTAGTCACCTACCTAAACTACAGGCCGTTTTGGACGCGCTAAGGAAAGCAGGATTTACCATAAATCCGAAAAAATGTGCCATCGGAAAAGAGGAGGCCAAGTACCTGGGCTATGTTGTTGGGAGAGGCGAAATAAAGCCGCAGATCAAGAAAGTGGAGGCAATTCAAACCTGGCCGCAACCGCTCTCAAAGAAGCAGGTGAAAGCATTCCTGGGAATGGTGGGATACTACCGGCGGTTTATCCCGAATTTTGCCACGATTGCCGCCCCACTAACAGATCTTCTAAAAGGCACCAAATCAACCATGGTGAAATGGACGGAAGAAACGGAGACCGCGTTTCAAAAGCTGAAGCTAACACTGTGCAAGCAGCCTGTCCTGGTCGCGCCAGACTTTAAGAAAGAATTTGTGGTCCAGACTGACGCATCAGAGGTTGGTCTAGGGGCCGTACTCTCCCAAGAAATAAATGGGGAAGAACATCCCATTCTCTATCTAAGCCGAAAGCTGTCCTCCTGCGAGAAGAACTACGCCATAGTAGAGAAAGAGTGTTTAGCCATAAAATGGGCCGTGGATACACTGAAATATTACCTACTAGGCCGGAAGTTTAAATTAGTATCAGACCATGCCCCGTTGAGATGGTTGAGGGAAAAGAGGGGAAAAAATGCTAGGGTAACTAGATGGTTCCTAGAGCTTCAAGAGTTTAACTTTCACGTGGAGCATAGACCAGGAAAGTTACATGGGAATGCAGATGCCCTCTCTAGGATTCCCTGTCTGGTGTCAGAAGGTGCCCAAACCCCCGGCTTTGGGCAGAGGGGGGGAATATGTGACAGTGTCACTGGTTTTATATGTGAGGGGAGGTATGTGTCACACAGGATGCTCTCCTCTGTGAACTAAGACCTACTTTATTTATCTGCCAGCATGTTATGTGTTAAAGGGTGTGGCTGAGCAATGTATAAAAGCTCAGTCCTGTTTTTTTTTCTCTGGTGTGGTCTGGAGAGGAAAGTCTCCAGACAATATAGTGGAAGCTGCAAAGCTTTCCACAAGGACTTTAGCAGTGCAGTTTATGCTACCGAGAGCGGGTGGAACCCACTCATCTATGGACTGAGTTATAGTTTTTTTTTTTTTAATGTTTTTCCCGTTTAACCCAGAGGGGTCATGTTTACTTTTCCTGCGAAACCTGCATGAGTTTATGACTGATAATAAACCTGCAGAAAGAAAAACCTGAGAACGTGTGTCCTGAGTCTGCCTCCAGGAGAACCGAGCGAGTCGTCTTGCCACAATATATATATATGATTTTGTTATACTCACATAAATTTATGAAGAAGCAATAAAATCTTAAAATGACACACTTGGTACCCCAGTCCGGGCAGGGGAGTAGTTCCTTCCTAAAGAAAGGTAAGAAAATTCCTTTAAGTAAATTAAACTGTCCTTGTTGTGATTGGGTAATAATGGGTTAATTTTCTACTATCAAAAAAGTGTTATGTAATTTTAGGTTTTACACTCAGGTTTGGAAATCATTGGTATAACAAGTATTACAGCCATCATCTCCACTACCACATACTGTACGCTTATTATCATTAAGCAATTATAACTGTATATACTTTCTCTAATTTATGAGTCAAATGTCAGATTTGTAGAAGCTGCCCGGAACCTGACTCAGTGACTTACGTTGTCTGTTGTCTTTAATAAGCATGTCCTGCACTCCAGAGCTCCACATGACACCATCTTAATACTAAAACTGAATGTGCTTAAGATGCAGCCTGTTTTTCATTTGCTAGTGGCAGAGAATCTCCAAAGACTACAATTTCCATTACATACTGTTCAGCTTGATTGAACATCTGCAGGATGCCGATTTGAAAGATGAATTCAAATCAATATAAATATCTTCCTCGAGCATTACATTTAACTTTCTCCTCTTCCCTTCACATTTTATTACGACATTTGCTTGAATTCAGCATATTCTGCCTGCAATAGAAGTCCTTCGGTAATTGCAATAGGAAATACAGGGTGGGCCATTTATATGGATACACCTAAATAACATGGGAATGGTTGGTGATATCAACTTCCTGTTTGTGGCACATTAGTATTTGGGAGGGGGGAAACTTTTCAAGATGGGTGGTGACCATGGTGGCCATTTTGAAGTCGGCCCTTTTGGATCCAACTTTATTTTTTCCAATGGGAAGAGGGTCATGTGACACATCAAACTTATTGAGAATTTCACAAGAAAAACAGTGGTGTGCTTGGTTTTAACATAACTTTATTCTTTCATGAGTTATTTACAAGTTTATGACCACTTATAAAATGTGTTCAAAGTGCTGCCCATTGTGTTGGATTGTCAATGCAACCCTCTTCTCCCACTCTTGACCTACTGATAGCAACACCGCAGAAGAAATGCTATTCTAAGGGGTCAGATTCCCTGTAGGAATGCTTGGACCTGACACCCATAATGTGGTGGTGCACCATCTTGCTGGAAAAACTCAGGGAACGTTCCATCTTCAGTGCATAAAGAGGGCAAGACCTCATCATGTAGCAATTTCAGATATCCAGTGGCATTGAGGTTTCCATTGATGAAGAATGGCCCCACTATCTTTGTACCCCATATACCACACCATATCATCAATTATGGGTGTCAGGTCCGAGCATTCCTACATAAACAGTTTCCTGGAAAGTGGATTGGTCGTCGTCGGTGAGTTGAATGGCCACCAAGGTCTCCCGATCTGACCCCATTAGACTTTTATCTTTGGGGTCATCTGAAGGCAATTGTCTATGCTGTGAAGATACGAGATGTGCAACATCTGAAACAACGGATACTGGAAGCCTGTGCTAGCATTTCTTCTGCGGTGTTGCTATCAGTGTGTCAAGAGTGGGAGAAGAGGGTTACATTAACAATCCAATAGCAATGTTTATTATACAAAGCCAATGGCCCCGATTCATCAAGACTGGTGTTGTTCATGCCGGAGTCAGAGACTCCTGATTCATGAAGAAGCATGAATCAGGAGTGTTGGATAAGTGGCGTGCGCCTCTGTTTGTTCTTGCCACAAATCCTACTCCAGGCTTCACGGGTGTAAGCGCTGTGGTGTAGTGAATGCCAAATTCATGACAACTGGCAGTCGCCAACCCCCGCCGTGCCCAGTTGCACCCAATTTGTTGAAGCAGGCCTAAAATTGCAAAAGTCACAAAATTTTTGTGCAGCCTCAAATTACTTCAAAACTTTTTACTCCAGAACTGACAAAAAAGCTTTGATGAATTTGGCCTCAAATCTTCAGAAACAAGTAGCTATGTGCACACGGTGTATCATTAGGATATTTTCTTATCATGTCAAAATACATTCAACACAAACGCTGACCTGTCTACATACATGCAGTCATATAAAAAGAAATGAAGAAGCATGATTCACAACATGTAAAAGTATGAAAGGCTCCCTTCCATAATAATTGGCTGCACAACCTTTGACAGCAATGATAAGCTCCAGAAGTTTTTTGTAGCAATCTGTAACTTCTTTCGTGTTTTCTTGTTGTTTCTTCCACTACATTTCTCTCAATGTTTGCAGGGTTCCTTTTCTAAATTGAGAAAAGATTAAGTCTACTAAGATTTTCAATTGGATTAGGACTCATTGCTCGCTGATTAGTGAAATACAGCCCAATATTTCTTTTTAACCATTCCTGAGTAGTTTGGATGTGTGCTTCGGTTCACATTATTTTACTGTAGGTTACATTTCATTTGACTTAATCCTTGTTTTCACGCACTTGGAACACTTTCTTTATAAAATACACTGATAAACCTCTTGTTCCATTGTTCCTGTAACACGTTCCAGTCCCAGAGTCAGCAAAACAACCTTACAATATGATGGCTCCTCCACCATGTTTCACTATAGTTAGGGTGCCCTTTTCTTTTTTGGCGTCATTTCAACTCCTATGAAACTACTACGAGTATGTGTTACCATACAGCTCTAATTATGTTTGGTGGACATATGAAACCTTTTTCTAGAAGGAATGTGGTTTGTCTATAACTTTTGGCAATGTTCAGTTTCCCTTTTTATTCCTTTTATTAAGGAGGAAGTCCTTCTACATTTTCTGCAATAGCACCCTATTTTTTATAAGGTCCTGAAAGGTTTTTTATTGTCCCATACTTAGCAAACTTCTTCATTACATTTTAAGCTGTTGAAGCTGGATACCATGGTTTTTAGAGATATTCTTGTGCTTTTTAGACTGCTTGTGCTTGGTGATATTAGCGTTTTTGTCCTTTCTGACTAGTTTCTTATCTCTGTCAATGTAAAACAAGGAACAGGGAACATGTGTGAATTTTTTAAGCATCAAAGCCACAAAAGGCTAATTAAAATAATTTGAGCACTGACAAGTTGATGACAGATGTGTCTAATTTCTAATTAATCACTAATTAGTTTGATTTTGTCCTTTCTTTCAAACTGAACAGGGAGTGATATTAATCACATACTGAAATGATTTCACTTTTTGTATCTTTTTTACATTTTTATTTTGAAGTGATAATTACAGGCAAGTTTTATTTTTTTTGCAATAATTTTCTATATTTTCTGAAAACTGAATTGCTACACTTTACCTCCACTACATCATGGTACAGACAATGATGTTTCCTTTGCAGGATGCTGGTAACTATGTTCCCAATAATGTAATTGTTATAATTGCATTCTCCTGAGAAATGTACACACTCCAGAATGTAAGTAATATAATAACACTTTTGTGGCTCAGCCTTATCTCCATGGTGAAAGGAATATAGGTAATAATCCAGATATGTGACTCACTGGCGTTGTCGGTACACATTGTGCTTTCATTCCGTTGATTGTTATAGGTCATTGACTCAAAAGCACCAATGCTTTCTCCATGGAAGTGCTGACGACATTGTAGAAGATGATTTACATAAATAATTCCCTTTATGCAACATGATATTGTCCTTATAAAAATGCAGGAAATTATAAATTGGTAAAGAAATCTTGGTATCATTAGTGGTATATTTGCATGCAGGACATGTTAGTACTGATAAACCAGTGCTGTCTGAGATGGTGTAATGAATCCTGCATTGAGCAGGGGGTTGGACTCGATGGCCCTGAAGGTCCCTTCCAACTCTAACATTCTGTGAGTCTATGATAATAATTAACAGTCAATAGAGGGCACTTTAAACGGAATGTGTCGTCAGACAGTGACCTATTGTTTCAGTTTTTTAATTGAAATGTTTAAGTTAAGATTTTTATCAATGTCTTTTTTTTAATTTTTCATATCATCTGTTACGGGTTTACCGCGACAGAGAGGAGACAGAAGACCGCAGCGTCTGATTTCTCCTACTCCTGCAGTGATTAGAAGCACTTCACCTTCATATTAAATGGTGTAAGTTTCTTTTAGCAGTGCAGGGTTTAATCTGCTCACTCTAAACAGCAAAGCCACAAAAAGAGGACTAAAAATCCTCCAAAAATTCAAAAACAGCAGAAAAAAGGCAGGGATGTTTACCTGCCCAGGTCTCCAAACAAATGCAGGATGCAGCGGACCCATGTAGTTAAGATGGCGGCAACGCAGGTGCAAAAATACAGATGAGACAACCACTCACGGCCTTCCAATCCATGGAGGGGGCGGCTGCTTGGCATATTATTGCACAATAGAGGCTTTTACGGGACGCTGTTCACACACAGGTAATACACAGCATCCAGGTCAACAGCCTATTAGTGATGCCCATACTATTCGATCAGGTGAGCTGCCCAAATGCATCCCATGTGCACAGACACCACAGTTTACAAGACCAAATGGGCAAATTTATTAAAAAAGAAAACTGAAATATCACATGGTCATAAGTATTCAGACCCTTTGCTCAGTATTGAGTAGAAGCACCCTTTTAAGCCACTACAGCCACGAGTCTTCTTTTGGAATGATGCAACAAGTTTTTCACACCTGGATTTGGGGATCGTCTGCCATTCTTCCTTGCAGATCCTCTCCAGTTCCATCAGGTTGGATGGTGAACATTGGTGGACAGCCATTTTCATCTCTCTCCAGAGATGCTAAATTGGGTTTAGGTCAGGGATCTGGCTGGGCCAGTCAAGAAGTGAAGGGACAGAGAGAGTTTGCTGTCAGGAAGACAGAGCAGACCTTCGGTGTGAGTACTCAGCAGAGTCGCTTGAATTGGGTGTCCCCAAAATGAGCCAGAGACTGAGGCAACAGATAGTGTAATCCAGTGGGGAGAGAAGGAAAAGTGTTAGAAGGAGACAATATGCACAATTATTAAGCATGTGAGAATCATCATTTTCCAACTCCAAGCTGTATAAACTTGAATGCTTATTAGATGAAGCAGATCAGGTGATGTGTATTTGTGTACTGAGGAGGATGAGGCCTAAGGATCCAACAACCTTTATTAAGGCATGCAGAATTATTAGGCAGCTTGTTTTCCTATGACAAAATAGGCAAAAAATACATTCAACTGACTCTTAAAAGTAAAAAATTGCTACAAGTCTTACAGAGGGCTTCAGCATTCTTGAAATTTAATGGGTCTGTGATCACAGACCCATTAAAAGTTTTGTTGCAAATAGTCAACAGAGTCGCTGTGATGACACAGCATTTAATCTTAATTATTTGGATGTCTATTTTCAGTTGGTTAAGAACCATAATGTAATGTATGTAGTACAGTTCATATAGCGTCTTGTGCTTGGGTGCGATGAAAACACAGGAGTCACAGGTTTGATATAGAAAAGTCCTGTATTACTTCATACAAGTTGGCAGAAATAGTCACACAGTTTGCAGACACAGAAACAGGAGACACAGCAGGCCAGAGTAATCCAAGCTCAGCAATCACTCTCCAATACAGATTCAGGATCTTCTTCTCTGTTACTGTAAGTCCATGCAAACGTGGGTCTTTCAAAGAGCAGGGTTCAGAGTCCACAAGTGCTTCAGAGTTCCTCAGTAGGAATAGCTGGAGTACAAGGTCCAAGGCTTACAGGAGTCAAGTCACAGGTTAACTGCAGGCTAGATTCTGAAGCACTGATTGCTCAGCTGTGGCTGCTTAAGAAGCAAAGGAGAGAATCAGGGCGGGAACATGCAAGCTGGAAACTCCATTTTGACTGAGGGCAAGATAGCTGCAGCAAGACAGAAAGTAAAATGGCTGACGAACAAACTGAGTTTCAGGAATATATACATAGAACCTTACATTACTCCCCCTTAAGGACAACCTCCGGATGACCTCAGACCAGGCTTGTGTGGGTACCTCTGATGAAACTGACGGAGCAAGCGAGGAGCATTAACGTTATTGACCGGTTCCCATGAGTTGTCCTCCACTGGGTAGCCCTGCCATTTAATCAGATATTGTAACTGATTTCTATACAACCTGGAATCTAAAATCCTTTCCACCACAAATTCTTCCTGACCATCGACTAGCACTGGGTCAGGGCAAGGAGAGGAACGTCCAGGAAACGTATTGGGTGTCGCAGCCTTTAGTAGGGATACATGAAAGACAGGGTGGATTCTCATAGTTCTGGGCAGTGTAATACTATTGTAGGAACTCGAGGATTCTGATAGCGTGGGGCAATGAACAATCAGAGACGGGTTTCTTTGAATGCAAATAATGTATTTGTGAAACAGCAAAACACCCAAAAACAATATTCAAACAACCCGTAGTGACATGCAATGAGTCCATATATATATACACAAGTCCAGTTATATGAATCCGGATATATAAGTCTTTGAACCTCTATAGCGAGGGTGGTAAAGTTCTTACGACGGAGTCCTCACACAAATGTGACCACAAGGTAAGTCTGATGCACAGATAACGTGGCTGGATTTACACACTGCTGGTGTGTGAAGAGTCAGATCCAGGTATGCAGAAAACACAGGGAGGTCCAGGAACAAGTTAATCTCAGTTGTGGCTTAATTCAGTGAAGTCCAACAACAAGTTCATATGTCAGTAAGGTTCCAGTAACAGTTCCAACAGCTCTCACCAGAGGTAATGCACAAAGGGTTAAACAGCAACAGTTCAGAAACACAGTTCTTATCAGATGGAGTGAACCAAGGGTTAAATTCCCAAGTCAACAGTTTAGTGATAACACAGTACTTTGTGCAACTTACATATGCAGAGAATGTCCAGAGCCAGGGGTAGAAACTGCTGTGGCTGAGAAACACCTGAAGATAAGGCTATGCACTTTCCTGGTAAATACACAAAAGATCTGTGAGGAACAAAGCAGCTGGGTTGCAGGGAAACGGAAGCAGAATATTCCAGCAGTGAAACCAACACCTGAGCCAGGCTTTAAACAAACGAACAGGAAGTAGGGCACACAAAACAGCAAACTCCATTTTAACAAAGGGCAAAATCATTGACAAAGTTACCTAGAAAACCCGGAATACTGACATTACTCCCCCCCTAAAGACGGCCTCCGGACGGTCCTGGACCAGGCCTGTCCGGGTATCTCCGATGAAACTGAGCAATCTTCAGAGGCGCATTGATGTTACTTACTGGTTCCCAAGAATCATTTTCAGGAGAGTAACCTTGCCATCTAACTAGATACTGAAGCCGGTTTCTATGAAGTCTCGAATTAACAATATCCTGTACCACGAATTGTTCTTCGCCATCAACCAACACTGGTGGAGGGGGAGGTACGATACGTCCCTGAAACGTGTTAGGAGAGACTGGTTTTAATAAGGAAACATGAAATACTGGGTGTACCTTTAAAGTCCGTGGTAGCTTCAACCGACAGGCAACAGAGCTCACAATCCCAGTGATCTTGAATGGACCGATGAATTTCTGTCCCAGTTTCTGCGAAGGAACACCCAATTTTAGATTCTTGGTGGACAACCAAACTGAGTCTCCTACCTTATACATAGGTGCTGGTTTCCGGAATCTATCGGCCGACTTCTTGTAACGCTCCTGTGCTGTGGTCAGGGAGTCCTTCAAAACTTCAAGATTACGTTGCAACGCCGTCACTCTGTCTTCAACCGCTGGTACCGAAATCGTAACCGGAGACCTAGGCAAAATACTTGGATGATAACCCAGGTTGGCAAAAAAAGGCGTTACCTTCGTGGAACTGCTTTGGGAGTTGTTGTACGAAAATTCCGCTAGAGGAAGTAGCTTCAGCCAATCGTCCTGCAAATGACTGACGTAACAGCGTAGATATTGCTCCAAGGTTTGATTTGTCCGTTCGGTCTGCCCGTTGGTCTGAGGATGGTATGCAGAAGACAAGCAAACATTAATGTGGAGCGCAGAACAAAATCCTTTCCAAAATCTAGAGGTAAATTGTATTCCCCGGTCAGAAATGATGTCATCTGGTACCCCATGCAGCCGGAAAATGTTCTGGATAACTAGATCTACTGTCTCTGTAGCTGAGGGAAGACCAGCACACGGAATGAAATGAGCAGCTTTCGTTAAACGATCTACTACCACCAAAATAGTATTTTTACCACCAGAGGTGGGTAACTCCACAATAAAGTCCATCGAAATAGACCCCCAAGGGCGAGACGGTACAGGTAGCGGTTTAAGAAGACCAGTAGGTGAAACGCGAGGAACCTTGTACCGGGCACAAACTTCACAAGAGCGGACATAGTCATTCACATCCTTCAAGCAGGTAGGCCACCAAAAAAAACGAGTTAACAATTCCTGCGTCTTCTGTACCCCCCTATGACCAGCCAATTTAGAGTCGTGGACCAATTTGAGAACTCGAAGTCTTACAGCCTCTGGGACATAAATACATCGATCTCTAAGCCACACACCATTCCGAAGGACAAGATTCACATTGTCAGGTGGAGCTGCAAGAAATACGTCACCGTCATAGGCCAGCTTGATCTCCTGCCACAAGTCCCGGTTCCGGAGCACTCCAACGAAATTGGCCTCCGACAAGATGGTCTTCGACGGGGTCCCAGGCACGGAATCCACGGTATGGATTCGGGATAATGCGTCAGCTTTCCCATTACGTGAACCTGGGCGGTACGAAATAATAAAATTAAACTGGTTCAAGAACAAACTCCACCTAGCTTGTCGAGGAGAAAGACACCTGGCAGACTTAAGGAATTCCAAATTGCGATGATCCGTGAGTACTACTACCTGCTGAGTTGCCCCCTGCAAATGGTGTCTCCATTCCTTAAAGGCAGAAATAATTGCCAAAAGTTCCTTATCTGCCACATCATAGTTAAGTTCTGCAGAAGATAACCTACGAGAGAAGAAGGCACACGGGTGCAGCAAACCTTTGTCTCCGGTACGTTGTGAGAGGATAGCTCCCAATGCACAGTCAGACGCGTCCACCTCCACGATAAAAGGCTGTGCAGGATCCGGATGCATCAATATTGGAGCCGTGGTAAAACAACCCTTCAGGCGATCAAAGGCTTCCTGAGCTTGCGAAGACCATTCAAACTTCTTCCCCTTCTTGGTGAGGAGAGTGATGGGACGGACAATTTCTGAAAAATTTCGGATAAACCGTCTATAAAAGTTAGCAAAGCCAATGAATCGTTGTACCTCCTTAATGTTTCCTGGTACCGGCCAGTCCAAGATTGCCTGGATCTTGCTGGACTCCATATTCAATCCCTGAGGCGAGATAACATAGCCTAAAAATTGAATTTCAGAACAATGGAACTCACACTTTTCGAGTTTGATGTACAAATGATTATCTCTCAAACGTCTAAGTACGGTCTTGACATGTTCCTGATGTTCCTGTAAGGAGTCAGAAAAGATTAAGATGTCATCAAGGTAAATTACCACATATTGGTCCAATAAATCCCTGAAAATGTCGTTGGCTAAATGTTGAAAAGCAGCAGGAGCGTTACAGAGTCCGAATGGCATCACCAAATATTCAAAATGTCCATACCGGCATCTGAAAGCTGTCTTCCATTCGTCTCCGGGCCGTATACGGAGTAAATTATATGCCCCACGAAGATCTAATTTGGTAAATACTTTGGCCTGGCGAACTCTTTCCAACAATTCTGGAATTAGGGGCAACGGGTACCTGTTACGAATGGTTACCTTATTTAACTCCCGGTAGTCAATGCAGGGTCTTAGAGTACCATCCTTCTTCTTTACAAAGAATATTGGAGCTCCCGCTGGTGAAGAAGATGGTCGGATAAACCCCTTGGCTAAATTCTCATCTATATACTCTCGTAAAGATCTTAATTCCGGAGCCGCCAACGGGTAAACATGGCCGAAAGGAATCGCTGCTCCAGGAAGCAATTCTATGGGGCAGTCATACGGTCTATGTGGGGGAAGTTGATCTGCCTTCCTTTTATCACAAATGTCTGAGAATTCCTGATATATCAGAGGGAGAGTAGGTACCTGTATCACCTCTTCCAAGTTCTGGGTAACTGGAGCCGCTACAGTTGGACTGATGGTAGAACTGCACTTCGGGAGAAAGGTTATCTCCTTGGTTTCCCAATTGATGATTGGATTTTGTGACCGTAACCAGGGAATTCCTAAAATTACAGGAAAATGAGGAGAAGATATTAACATGAATGAAAGTGTTTCTTGATGGTCTGGTTCCATCTTACACTCCAGAGGCACTGTCTCCCGATCTACTGGTCCAGAAACTAATGGGGAACCATCCACCGTTTCCATAGTGATTGGTGAAGCTCTTAGTTGTGTCTTTATACCATGTTCCTTTGCAAAAGAAGAATCCATGAAATTCCCACCTGCTCCAGAGTCTATCATGGCAGAACTTGATATCCACTGTTCCTCCCACTGAATCTGTATAGGAAGAGAACAATGTGAATATTTCTCCCCTTGATCTTTAGGGGAAGTCGGCATCAGTATTGGGGAAAAACCGCATCTAGATGTAGACTGGTTTCCGAAACTTCAGACTCAGCGTCTGTGTTATCATAATCCCCTACTACCGCCAACACCTTGTTTGGTCGCCTAGGACATTTAGGACAATTGATGAGGAAATGGTCCGATTGACCACAATAGAAACATAAGCGCTCACGGAGACGGTGTTCGCGGCGTTCATTATTCTCACGTCTCTGCAGTGAGTCCACCTGCATAGGCACCTCCTCAGCCTCTCGCGGGTTTTTGCCTGTGGTTTCCCTGGACGGAAGAGAGTAATTAGTAATGCGATTTACAGCGGCCCATTTTTCTTGTCTGCGTTCAGTTAAACGGATATCAATACGTACACAGTGCTGTATAAACAATTCAAACTCCTGTGGAGACTCTGAACGAGCTAGCTCATCCTTGATTGCATTTGACAAACCTTTTCTAAAGATTGGTAATAAAGCATTGTTTTCCCACTGGGTGTCCACCACTAACCTTTTAAATTCAGTAACATATTCTATGACTGACCGTTTCCCCTGGCGTAAGGAAAGCAAGGCAGATTCAGCGGTAGCACGGCGGTTGGGATCGTCGAACATTTGCGCCATGGCTGCCAGAAAATTGTCCAAATTATTTAGACGGGTATCATGACTTTCAACCATAGGATTTGCCCAAGCCAGTGCACGTGATGTCAACAACATAATAATACATAGAACCTTAGATCTATCAGACCGGTAGTAGGAGGCATGTACATCAAAAAATAATATACATTGATTAACAAACCCACGGAATTGACTTCGGTCACCATTAAAACGGAATGGAGGCAATTTGGGCATACTGGTGGATGAGGTAGGCTCAGTAGGTAAGGCCTCCAGGACTCCTAACCTAGAACGTAGATCTTGGAGAGCCTGACCAAACCCCTGTGCATTGTGGTTAACCCGAGACTCCAAGTCTCTAATCTGATTGAGTGCAGCCGCCACCTCCTGCTGCAAGGAGTTAACTATGGTGAACAATTTGTCTGCCCGTGTCTCCGTCATTGCCCCAGCAGAATCCTCTTTTTTAGGCTGGAATATCCTGTAATACTATTGTAGGAACTCGAGGATTCTGATAGCGTGGGGCAATGAACAATCAGAGACGGGTTTCTTTGAATGCAAATAATGTATTTGTGAAACAGCAAAACACCCAAAAACAATATTCAAACAACCCGTAGTGACATGCAATGAGTCCATATATATATACACAAGTCCAGTTATATGAATCCGGATATATAAGTCTTTGAACCTCTATAGCGAGGGTGGTAAAGTTCTTACGACGGAGTCCTCACACAAATGTGACCACAAGGTAAGTCTGATGCACAGATAACGTGGCTGGATTTACACACTGCTGGTGTGTGAAGAGTCAGATCCAGGTATGCAGAAAACACAGGGAGGTCCAGGAACAAGTTAATCTCAGTTGTGGCTTAATTCAGTGAAGTCCAACAACAAGTTCATATGTCAGTAAGGTTCCAGTAACAGTTCCAACAGCTCTCACCAGAGGTAATGCACAAAGGGTTAAACAGCAACAGTTCAGAAACACAGTTCTTATCAGATGGAGTGAACCAAGGGTTAAATTCCCAAGTCAACAGTTTAGTGATAACACAGTACTTTGTGCAACTTACATATGCAGAGAATGTCCAGAGCCAGGGGTAGAAACTGCTGTGGCTGAGAAACACCTGAAGATAAGGCTATGCACTTTCCTGGTAAATACACAAAAGATCTGTGAGGAACAAAGCAGCTGGGTTGCAGGGAAACGGAAGCAGAATATTCCAGCAGTGAAACCAACACCTGAGCCAGGCTTTAAACAAACGAACAGGAAGTAGGGCACACAAAACAGCAAACTCCATTTTAACAAAGGGCAAAATCATTGACAAAGTTACCTAGAAAACCCGGAATACTGACAGGCAGTTGAAGACGACAAGCAACGGCACTTATAATTTTACTGATTTTATAGGGTCCAATGTACTTATGTCCCAACTTAGACGATGGAATCCTTAACTTAAGATTTCTGGTTGACAGCCAGACCAAGTCTCCTACCTTGAAAGCTGGTGCAGGTTTACGAAATTTATCTGCTGCTTTCTTGTACCTTTCTTGAGCCGATTCCAGATTTTCCTTTAGAAGATCCATATTCTTCTGTAAAGACGTGATTCTTTCAGCCACTGCTGGTAAAGGCGTTTCTATGGGAAATCGTGGTAGAATGCTAGGATGATAACCTAGATTAGAGTAAAAAGGAGACTGTTTAGTGGAGGCACTCTGAGAGTTGTTATACGAGAACTCAGCTAATGGAAGTAGATCCACCCAATCATCCTGTAGGTGGCAGATAAAGCAGCGGAGATACTGCTCCAGGGTTTGATTGGTTCGTTCGGTCTGTCCATTAGTCTGGGGATGAAAAGCAGAAGAAAGGTTTACTTTAATGTCCAATGCTGCACAGAAATTTTGCCAAAACCTAGAAGTGAATTGCACCCCTCGATCCGAAATAACCTCATCCGGTACTCCATGTAAGCGAAACACATCTTTAATCATCAAATCTGATGTCTGTTTTGCAGTGGGTAAGCCGACACAAGGGATAAAAAGAGCTGCCTTTGTTAGACGGTCAACCACCACTAGAATGGTGTTCTTCCCCTGAGAGGTTGGTAACTCCACAATGAAGTCCATAGAAATGGATCCCCACGGGCGGGACGGGGTGGGAAGAGGCTGTAACAGACCAGTTGGTGAGGAGCGAGGTGTTTTGCATCTTGCACAGACCTCACATGAAGTGACATAATTCAAAACATCCTTCCTGCAAGTGGGCCACCAAAAGAAACGAGAAAGAAATTCCTGTGTCTTTAGAATTCCTCTATGCCCAGCTATCTTGGAATCGTGAATGAGTTGCAATACTCTTAATCTGACTGTTTCAGGAATATACAGACGTTGTCCCTGAATCCACACACCATTCTTAAAGACAAGACTTACGTCCCTTGGGGGTTGTGCCAAAAAGGAATCCGCATGGTATGCTTCCTTGATGTCCTTAAGTAGGTCTTGATTATGAATTACTCCTAGGAATCTAGAGTCAGGAAGAATAGTCTTAGGAGGAGTAATTGGACGTGTCTCTGCTGAGTAAATCCTAGAGAGTGCATCAGCCTTTCCATTGCGCGATCCTGGTCTATAAGAGATGATAAAATTAAATTGGTTTAAGAAAAGATTCCAGCGAGTCTGGCGAGGAGTCAGGCACTTAGCCGACCTGATAAACTCAAGGTTATGATGGTCTGTCAGGACGACTATTTGCTGTGCAGCTCCCTGAAGAAGGTGTCTCCATTCTTTGAAGGCGGCAATAATGGCCAACAACTCTCTATTGCCCACATCGTAGTTCCTCTCAGCCGAAGACAACTGCTGGGAAAAGAAGGCACAGGGATGCAAGACATTCTTCTCACCTGTTCTCTTAGAGAGTATAGCTCCAACGGCACAGTCTGAAGCATCCACCTCTATTATGAAGGCAAGCTCGGGGTTGGGATGTACTAGCATAGGTGCAGTGGTAAATTTATCTTTTAGACGGGAAAATGCTTCCTGGGCTTGGGGAGTCCAGGAAAACCTAGACTCTTTCCGGGTAAGTTGAGTGATAGGTGACACTACCTCAGAGAAATTTCTAATGAAACGTCTATAGAAGTTGGCAAACCCGATGAAGCGCTGTACCTCCTTCACATTTCTAGGACTTGGCCAATCCTTGATGGCTTGGGTTTTGCTTCCATCCATACTAATTCCTTGTGTAGACAGTACATACCCCAGAAATTGAATTTCGGTCCTATGGAATTCACACTTTTCAAGTTTGATGTAAAGATGATTTTGTCTTAGACGTTCCAAGACCATTCTCACATGTCCATGATGTTCCTCTGTGGAGTTAGAAAAAATTAGAATATCATCCAAATAAATTACCACGAATGTATCTAGGAGATCCCTGAAGATGTCATTCACCAAGTGTTGGAAAGTGGCTGGGGCGGTACTCAGACCAAAAGGCATAACTAGATATTCAAAGTGTCCATAGCGTGACCTGAATGCAGTCTTCCATTCATCCCCAGGTCTAATACGGACTAAGTTATAGGCCCCACGAAGATCTAGTTTAGAAAAAATTTTGGCATGTCGCACTCTCTCCAATAACTCAGGGATTAAAGGCAATGGATAACGGTTTCTAATAGTAACCTTATTGAGTTCCCTATAGTCTACGCATGGTCTCAGAGATCCATCTTTCTTCTTTACAAAGAAGATGGGTGCACCTGCAGGAGATGAAGAGGGGCGTATGAAGCCCTTGGCTAGATTTTCATCTATGTAATCCTTTAAAGCCTTTAGCTCGGGCCCCGCCAGGGGGTAGATCTTACCAAAAGGTATCTCTGCTCCAGGCAATAATTCAATTGGACAATCATATGGACGGTGAGGAGGAAGCTGGTCAGCGTTCTTCTTGTCACATAAATCCACATAGTCCTGGTATACAGCTGGTAGTTCAGGGACTGACATGATTCCTTTAGGAACAGAGCAAGCTGAAACTTTTGGACTCATCTGTTTCTCTGGAAAGTGTAATTCCTTGGTCTCCCAGTTAATGGTAGGATTCTGAGCCTGCAGCCATGGTAGCCCTAGAATAATGGGAAAGTGGGGAGAAGAGATAAGCATAAAGGACAGTTTCTCTTGATGATCTTTACCCATAAGAACCCTCAAAGGCTCTGTTTCCTGATCCACTGGTCCAGAGGTCAGCAGGGAGCCATCCACAGTTTCCATCTGTACTGGAGTAGCCTTCTTCACTGAACGTATTCCCTGTTTCAGAGCAAAGGAGACATCCATAAAATTTCCACTTGCCCCTGAGTCGATCATAGCAGAGCTAGACACCCAAGCTGAGTCAACCCAGAGTTTGATGGAAAGAAAGCAATGAGAATTGTTTTTCTTACAACTCAGCTGGGACACCGCTGAGGAAACTTGAAAAATGGCAGCGTTTACACAGTCAACGTCCTCAGAGGTAACGGAGTTTAAGTCCGAGAAATCAAAATCTGTTGCTGCAGATCTCTCTGGAGCCTGAGGCTCGGACCTGACAGATCCCCTCTCGCAACACTCACAATGAATGAGTGCTGCAGTAGTCTTACGAGAACGGCTGGGGCAGTTTATAATGAAGTGCCCTGACTTACCACAATAGAAACATAGATTCTCCTTAAAACGATGTTCCTTGCGTGCATCACTAACCCGTCGTTGTAAAGAGTCTACCTGCATGGGTTCAGGTTCAGGTTCCCATGTAATCCTACTCAAAGGTTCCTTAGCTGGAGAGGAAGGTAGGAAAAGGTTAGTACGATTGCTTTCGAACCATCTCTCTTGCCTGCGTTCAGTCAGACGAGTATCAATACGGATGCAGTAGTTAATAAAGTCACCTAACGCAGTGGGAGGGTCGGCACGAGCAAGTTCATCCTTAATCAGTGGAGATAACCCCTTTCGAAAAATAGATTTTTTGGCGGAACTGTCCCAGGTGGTATCAAGGGCCCATCTCCTGAAATCCAAGGCATATTCAGCTACCGAGTGCTTACCTTGGCGCAAAGCTAACATGGCTGCTTCAGCTGTTGCACCTCGATTGGGGTCATCAAACACCTGCCCCATGGCTGAAATAAAATCATCAAGGTGATTCAAACAATCATCCTCAGTCTCAATCAGAGGGTTTGCCCACATTAAAGCCTTGTTGGTAAGCAACATAATTATAGTAAGCACCTTAGATCGTTCAGTGGGAAATTGTGAAGCATGTGCAGAAAAAAAAAGATTGCATTGATTAATAAATCCCCTGAATTTCTCACGTTCACCGCCAAAACGAAAAGGGGGCAACTTGGGAATCCCAGCACTCGGGGCTACGGCAGGAGCCTGGACGCGCCCCTCTAGAACCTCAATCCTGGCTCGCAAATCCTGGGTAGTCTGTCCAACCACTTGCAAATTGTGATTATTGAGGTCCTGTAGATTTGTAAAACGGGTCTTTATATTCTGCAAATCTGCAAGGATATTATCAGTCACTCCGCAAAGTTCCTTTATGCGGGCCTCCATTTTCCAGATCTTTTAAGACAGGATTACTGGAAGAAGAGGAGAGAAAAAAAAAACAATAGTGTTCACCTGTGGCAACACTGCAGAGAGAAAAAAAAAATTAAGGGAACTGCTCACCTGGAATGGTTGTGAGAAGTCACAACCACTATCATCACAGAAAGTTTCAACCAGACATCTGATATCCAGAGTTACAGCAGACAAAAAAGAGAAAAGAAAGGGAAAAAAAAAAAACCAATAGTGTTTACCTGTGGTAACACTGCAAAAAGAAAAAACTTAAGGGAATTGCTCACCTGGAATGGTTGTGAGAAGTCACAACCACTGTCATCACAGAAAGTACAACCGGACGTCTGATATCCACAGTACAGCAGACACAGCCTTCCAGACCCAGCAGACACTAACGTTTTGGCTTCAGAATCTTGTAATGTATGTAGTACAGTTCATATAGCGTCTTGTGCTTGGGTGCGATGAAAACACAGGAGTCACAGGTTTGATATAGAAAAGTCCTGTATTACTTCATACAAGTTGGCAGAAATAGTCACACAGTTTGCAGACACAGAAACAGGAGACACAGCAGGCCAGAGTAATCCAAGCTCAGCAATCACTCTCCAATACAGATTCAGGATCTTCTTCTCTGTTACTGTAAGTCCATGCAAACGTGGGTCTTTCAAAGAGCAGGGTTCAGAGTCCACAAGTGCTTCAGAGTTCCTCAGTAGGAATAGCTGGAGTACAAGGTCCAAGGCTTACAGGAGTCAAGTCACAGGTTCACTGCAGACTAGATTCTAAAGCACTGATTGCTCAGCTGTGGCTGCTTAAGAAGCAAAGGAGAGAATCAGGGCGGGAACATGCAAGCTGGAAACTCCATTTTGACTGAGGGCAAGATAGCTGCAGCAAGACAGAAAGTAAAATGGCTGACGAACAAACTGAGTTTCAGGAATATATACATAGAACCTTACACATAAACTGTTGTTATATGAGTCAGAAATATTGATTTTTTTATGTTTGAATGGCTGTTGTATGCCTCTTATATCAGCTCCTACAGCTTATTGTCTGCTATCTCTGCAAGACAGGGATGCAGGGTCATTGAACAATGGATGTTTGATAATGTTTATTAACGATTATGTGGGATCCTGTGACTTGTTGACTCTCAAAACAGAGGAGTAAAAACTATGCAAATTGAATACATTCTGAAATAATGTGAGTTAATCTCATCAAATCTTCCTCTTGACCTCTGGATGATGGCTTGAAGTACAACATTTGAGAACTATATAATGGGGATATGACTCTGTACCAAGAGATCCAAAGAACCAGAAACTCTTTACAAAACCATAGCCAGGAAAACTCTACAAGACAGCTTCCATAACATCATGGCTCCATCACGAGGGACACAGATTTGACATTCTACAGGATGCCAGCATAGGGGACCATGGCCCCAGTTGAAAGAATACAGATCAGCTCCATTGACCATCTCTGAACCCATGGATCAATTTGGGGAAGTCAGGATTTGGATCCACTGGTCACTGGAGTTCCATGGATACATTTGGGGAATCCAGGATTGGGACCCACCAATCACCTGGCTCCAAGGAGATGTTCAGAAAAGCCAGGTTCTGACCCTCTGGTCACCTGGCCTTATAACTCAATGGATTGTCAGCTTCCTAAGCTTGTTGTTACCTCATCTCGGTGCGTGGGGGTAGTTGACCCTGGACGCCGCAGCTTGTTTTAATCCTGGCGAGTTAGCGGAAGGGTGAGAATCTGTAAATTTGTACCATCTTGGGTATTTTACTGGAACTGTTTTATTTGTTATTTGTCTGTCTTGTGATTCAATAAATTATTGCCACACTGTTTTACCCTCACCCTGTGGGTAGCCATTATGCTCCCGTGCTGTCATATTCCAAAACGGCAAACACCTTGGAGGCCAGAAGCACAAGCTGTTCAGTGCTCAGAGATATGGCCAAAGTAAGGAAGGCTGATACCTGACCACAAATGAAAAAAGAAATGGAAACATCAAGACTGGACCAAGAAATATCTGAAGACAGACATTTCAAAGGTTTTATGTACTGGTGATGAGATTAGTGACTTCTGACAGACCAGATGGATGGCCTGTGGCTGAATCAGTAACAATTAACAATTACAGACCTCCACTTCCATGGAAACGCCAGCAAGGTGGAGGTGGGGTATTGGTATGGGCTAATATTATTAAAGATGACCTAGTTAAACCTTTTCTGGTTGAAGATGGACTCAAAATCAACTCACAACCGTACTGCAGGTTTTTAGAAGAACTTTCTTCAAGCAGTGGTACTTTAACGTGGCAAGGGGTTGTAGCCATTAATAAAGCACTCTTCTGTGGCACCCCAGCACGTTACATGAAAGTGTGGGTCTTGGCTAGGTGTAGACTTGTGCTGTGATGGCACTATGCCCGCACAGTCCAAATGTAATGGATGTTACTGGTTTGCCAGCACCAGATGTTTCACAGTTCAATGAGGGAGACCACCATTCAAAAATAAACTTTTTACTGAACGGGAACTTTGTAGATGATATATACACGAGATAGCTTGTACACAGTCTTATGAATGTTTACTTTACAACTTAAAGCATTTTCCACACAATTTCTATCCTTTGTTTCTCTATGGTTCTCTATGTCCACTATCTCTCGCTACTTCACCACTACACAGCTGTAACTTTACAGTCCTGCTTAGCAAGAGTCGTTTATGTGTCCTGCAGTTTTGCATCGTCTTTTCCCCTTAGGGTTCAAGTATGGCCAGTACTCCCAACGCTCTGACACTCCTGCCTGAGACACTCTACTTGTCTCATGTACTCAGTCCTGTTTAAGCCTGTTACCTTCAAGTATTATAAACTCAGGGACTTGTGGCTAGGTGTCCTCTCCCAGGATCCGTCTCCATAGGTCACTCTGTTTCTTAGTCACTTCTGCTCCGGATCTTGCTTTTTTTTTCTCTGCTCACTTAGGGACACCCCAGTATGCGGCACTGATAACCTTAGACCTATAGGTCTACTTGCTATGCACTCCAGATCCTATCTGACTCCTTAACAGGAAATTGTCACTTTCCCTTAAACTCATCCCTTCCCACTCTGGGCTAATCCCCAAACATTGACATTCACAATTCCTATTGTCAAACTACGCACGTTATCAACATCACCAATACCTTTAATGCACAGCACAAAACACATTGCATCACATAATATTTTTTTACAATAAACGGGCAATATGTCCATATCTTAAGAAAGCCATTATTTTTATACAGTACAATGCTCTGTCACAGCATCAAAGTCTCCATTGCTCAGCTGCCAGAAGAGGCCTTAACCCCTTTATTCCATCTGACGTACTATTCCGTCCATGTGCCCTGGGACTTAATTCCCAAGGATAGAATAGTATGTCATAGGCGATCAGCTGCGCTCCCGGGGGGAGCGCACCTGATTGCAGCTGGGTGTCAGCTGATTATCACAGCTGACACCCGGAACTATGAGCCAGGAGCGGTCACGGACCGCTCCCGGAACATTAACCCCCGGCACACTGCGATCAAAGATGATTGCAGTGTTCCGGCGGTACAGGGAAGCATCGTGCAGGGAGGGGGCTCCCTGCATGCTTCCCTGAGAACCTCAGAACAGCACGATGTGACCGCGCTGTTCTGAGGCCTTCCTCCCTGCAGGACCCCGGATCCAAGATTGCCGCGGGGTCCTTCCGGGTCCTGCAGGGAGGTGGCTTCCTCAGTGCCTGCTAAAGAGCAGGTGCTGAGAAAGCCTGTTGCAGTCCTTGTGAGATTGCCGATCTGACAGAGTGCTGTGCACAGTGTCAGATCGATGATCTGACCTTTTACAGTGATGTCCCACCCTGGGACAAAGTAAAAAAGTTAAAAAAAATAAAAATAATGTGTAAAAAAAAAAAATTCCTAAATAAAGAAAAAAAAATATTCCTCAATAAATTCATTTCTTCATGTAAATAAAAAAACAATAAAAGTACACATATTTAGTATCACCACGTCCGTCACGACCCGCCCTATAAATCTGTCCCATTAGTTAACCCCTTTAGTGAACCCCTTAAAAAAAAAAAATAAATAAGGCAAAAAAACAATGATTTATTATCATACCGCCGAACAAAAAGTGGAATAACACACGATCAAAAGACGGATATAAATAAACATGGTACCGCTGAAAACGTCATCTTGTCCCGCAAAAAACGAGCTGCCATACAGCATGATCAGCAAAAAAGTAAAAAAGTTATAGCTCGCAGAATAAAGCGATGCAAAAATAATTATTTTTATATATAATCGTTTTAATTGTATAAAAGCGCCAAAACATAAAATATAAATGAGGTATCGCTGTAATCGTACTAACCCGAAGAATAAAACAGCTTTATCAATTTTACCACATGCGGAACGGTATAAACGCCCCCCCAAAAGAAATTCTTGAATTGCTGGTTTTTGTTCTTTCTGCCTCCCAAAAATCGTAATAAAAAGCGATCAAAAAATGTCATGTGCCCAAAAATGGTACCAATAAAAATGTCAACTCGTCCCGCAAAAAGTAAGACCTCACATGACTCTGTGGGCCAAAATATGGAAAAAATTATAGCTCTCAAAATGCGGTGATGCAAAAACTATTTTTTGCAATAAAAAGCGTCTTTTAGCGTGTGACAGCTGCCAAACATAAAAGCCGCTATAAATAGTAAATCAAACCCCCTTTATCACTCCCTTAGTTAGGGAAAAATAATCAAATTAAAATGTATTTATTTCCATTTTCCCATTAGGGTTAGGTTTGAGGCTAAAGTTAGGGTTAGAGTTGGGGCTAAAGTTAGGGTTAGGGTTGGGATTAGGGTTAGAGGTGTGTTAGGGTTAGGTTTGTGGTTAGGGTTATGATTAGGGTTGGAATTAGGGGTGTGTTGGGGTTTGGGTTGGAGTTAGAATTGGGGGGCTTCCACTTTTTAGGCACATCAGGTGCTCTCCAAACGTGACATGGCGTCTGATCTCAATTCCAGCCAATTCGGCTTTGAAAAAGTCAAACGGTGCTCCTTCCATTCTGAGCTCTGCCATACGCCCAAACAGTAGTTTACGCCCACATATGGGGTATCAGCGTACTCAGGAAAAATTGCACAATAACTCTTAGGGTCCTATTTCTTCTGTTACCCTTGGGAAAATAAAAAATTGGTGACTTAAATATGTTTGTGGAAAAAATAGGATTTTTTTATTTTCACGCCAGGGCGTTATAAAACTTCTGTCAAGCACTTAGGGGTTCAAAGTGCTCACCACACATCTAGATAAGTTCCTTTGGGGGTCTAGGTTCCAAAATGGGGTCACTTGTGGGGGGTTTCCACTGTTTAGGCACATCAGGGGCTCTCCAAATGTGACATGACACCCGCAGACCATTCCATCAAAGTCTGCATTACTAAATGTCACTACTATTCCGAGCCCTGACGTGTGCCCATACAGTAGTTTTCTCCCACATATAGGGTATCAGCGTACTCGGGACAAATTTAAGAACAACATTTTGGGTCCAAATTCTCCCATGACCCTTGGGAAAATAAAAAATTGTTAACTAAAAGATAATTTTTGTGGTAAAAAAAATAGGCTTTTTTATTTTCATGCCCGGGCATTATAAACTTGTGTGAAGCACTTAGGGGTTCAAAGTGCTCACTACAGATCTAGATAAGTTCCCAAGGGGGTTTAGTTTCCAAAATGGGGTCACTCTTGGGGGGTTTCCACTGTTTAGGCACATCAGGGGCTCTGCAAACTGAACATGACACCCATCAAAGTCTGCATTCCAAAATGTCATTACTTCCTTTCCGAGCCCTGCCGTGCTCCCAAACAGTATTTCCCCCCCACATATGGGGTATCAGCGTACTCAGGACAAATTGCACAACAACTTTTGGGGTCTTTGGGAAAGATAAAAAATTAAGGACTAAAAAATCATTTTTGTGGAATTTTTTTTTTCACACCCAGGCTTTATAAACTTTGGTGAAACACTTGGGGGTTGAACGTGCTCACAACAGATCTAGATAAGTTACTTAGTGGGTCTAGTTTCCAAAATGGTGTCACTTGTGGGGGTTTCCACTGTTTAGGCACATCATGTGCTCTCCAAACACGACATGGCGTCCAGCCAATTCTGCGTTGAAAAAGTCAAACTGCTCTACTTCCCTTCCGAGCTCTGCCATGCACCCAAACAGTGGTTTACCCCCACATATTGGGTATCAGCGTACTCAGGACAAATTGCACAATAACTTTTGAGGTCTTGTTACCCTTGGGAAAATAAAATTTGGGGTGAAAAGATCATTTTTGTGGAAAAAATATGATTTTTTAATTTACAGCTCTACATTATAAACTTGTGTGAAGCACTTGGGGTTCAAAGTGCTCACCACAGATCTAGATAAGTTCCTTAGGGGGTCTAGTTTCTGAAATGGGGTCACTTGGGGGTTCCCACTGTTTAGGCACATCAGGGGCTATCCAAATGCGACATGGCAACCAATCTCGATTCCAGCCAGTTTTGGTTTGAAAAAGTCAAATGGCGCTCCTTCCCTTCCGAGCTCTGCCGTGCACCCAAACAGTGGTTCTCCCACACACATAGGATATCAGCGTACTCAGGACAAATTGGACAACAACTTTTATTGTCCAATTTCTACTGTTGCCCTTGGGAAAATAAAAAATTGGTGACTTAAATATCATTTTTATGGGAAAAAAATAGGATTATTTATTTTCATGCCCGGGCATGATAAATTTGTGTGAAGCACTTGGGGGTTCAAAGTGCTCACCACAGATCTAGATAAGTTCCTTAGGGGGTCTAGTTTCCAAAATGGGGTCACTTGTGGGGGGTTTCCACTGTTTAGGCACATTAGGGACTCTGCAAACTGAACATGACACCCATCAAAGTCTGCATTCCAAAACGTCATTACTTCCTTTCAAAGCCCTGCCGTGCACCCAAACAGTATTTTCCCCCCACATATGGGGTATCACCGTACTCAGGACAAATTGGACAACAAATTTTGGGGTCCAATTTCCTTGGTAAAAATTAAAAAATGTGGACTAAAAAATCATTTTTGTGGATTTTTTTTGTTTCACACCCAGGCATTCTAAACTTTAGTGAAACACTTGGGGGTTCAAAGTGCTCACCACAGATCTAGATAAGTTCCTTAGCGGGTCTAGTTTCCAAAATGGTGTCACTTGTGGGGGGTTTCCACTGTTTAGGTGCATCAGGGGCTCTCCAAACGCGGCATGGCGTCCAATCTCAATTTCAGCCAAGTTTGGTTTGAAAAAGTCAAACAGCTCTCCTTCCCTTCCAAGCCCTGCCGTGCGCCCAGACAGTGGTTTTCCCCAACATATGGGGTATTCACGTACTCAGGAGAAAGTGCACAACTTTTTCTGTCCATTTTCTCCTTTTACCCTTGTTAAAATAAAAAAATTGTTTGTAAAAATCATTTTTGTGACTAAAAAGTTAAATGTTCATTTTTTCCTTCCCAGTTGCTTCAGCTCCTGTGAAGCACCTGAAGGGTTAATAAACTTCTTTAATGTGGTTTTGAGTACCTTGAGGGGTGCAGTTTTTAGAATGGTGTCACTTTTGGGTATTTTCTGCCATATAGACCTCTCAAAGTGACTTCAAATGTGAGGTGGTCCCTAAAAAAAATGGTTTTGTACAAGTTGTTGTAAAAATGAGAAATCGCTGGTCAAATTTTAACCCTTATAACTTCGTAACAAAAAAAAAATTTTGGTTCCTAAATTGTGTGGAAATTTTATTTAGTAACTATTTTGTGTGACATATTTCTCTGTTTTAAGGGAATAAAAATTCAAAGTTTGAAAATTGCTAAATTTTACAAATTTTCGCCATATTTCCATTTTTTTTCGTAAATAACTGCAAGTTATATTGAAGAAATGTTACCATTATCATGAAGTACAATATGTCGCGAGAAAACATTCTCAGAATCGCTAAGATCCATTGAAGCGTTCCAGAGTTATAGCCTCATAAAGAGACAGTGGTAAGAATTGTAAAAATTGGCCAGGTCATTAACGTGCAAACCACTCTTGGGGGTTAAGGGGTTAAAGATGAAAAAAATGACACTGCCCCTTGCTCACTTTTACCTACAGTGGTTTGCGAATGTATTCAACCCTTGGCTTTTTATATACAGTATTGTAATCCGATTTGTGTGTGATGCATCAGCACTAAATAGTCTAAGTTGGTGAAGTGAGAAAAATATAGGTATAAATTAAATTTATGGAATCAAATAGCTAAACATTAGCATGCGCATATATATTCACCCCTTTTTGCTATTGTAAGGAAAGGGACGTCGCCATTTTGTATAGGGCCTATACCAGCCTCCATTTTGTCAGTTCACAGAGCCACAAACTTCTAACTACACAGGGCCTATTAGCATATCCAGTACGACCAGTTTTGATGTCCACTATGAATCAATAGGGCTTTAACATGCTAATTGATTTAGGCCAGTGTCTGAATAAGATGGTCAGTCGTATGTTAAATGGCTCAAACTTAAGCCAGTATTTCCTGCTCCATATGAATTGCAGGCCAGTTAATATGCGTGCTTCAAAGCAAAGGGGAAGGGCCTAGCAGACTTAAGAACTGTAGCATGGACAGGCTTCATTCATTCCATTTTACACACAGAAGACAAGAAGATGGTCTAGGAAGGACCAAGGGACTATCCAGCAACTGAAGACTGTTACCTGGGAGAGCCCCTGCCTTCCCATGACTATACTACCCGGTAATATTGATCTATAGCTTATACCTTTAAGCCTTGTACATTATCGTTGTATTTTTACTCTGACTGCAAATCCATTGTAATTACGTTGTATAGCTTTACTGTATATTTCTGTAATTATCTAGTGCGCTCTTAAGGCGATTAAACCATAAAATTAATCTTGGGCTGATGCTTTTACTCTGATCACGAATCTTAGAATACCCAGTGGGTAACAGGACAACCTCCCCGGTGGCCATTTGCTCTAGGTGCAGTTTCCATACTGACCTGAGAGACAAAGGGGGCGCCGGAGAGCTGTACTTGTGGAGTTACGTCCCATTGGTGACGTGGGAGGAAGGGGGTCGTCCCTCACATTTGGTAGCGGCGGTGGGATCAGAAGCTGTGATACCCGGGCTACCGTGTGGCGGTCGGCTTAGTTCCTCACAATTGGTGGCAGCGGTGGGATCAGAGTAATAGTGTGCGTGGGACCCCTACTCCCAGACACTAGAGACTACCAGCGGTACTTTCACTGCTGGGGTCTTAAGGTCAGCCCAGCACTAGACTGTCAGAGTGTAAATATAACAAGTTGTGTGCAAGGTCAGGGTTGCAGCTGTGTCAGTAACCAAAGGTTCCCAAGATGGCGGAAGGCACCAGGAGTAGGGCAAAGGGGGAGGCCAATGCTGTGGCCTATGAGGTGTTCGATACCGATGAGGGGGAGCTCAGCCAGGGCTCCCCAAGGAGCCCGACCCCCATGCTCAGTCTCACAGTGGACTGTCCACCCCCTGCCCGTCCCAGCCTGACCAGATCGGAGGCCCTCTTTCAAGCAGCTATGACACAGCTCGAGGCTGGTAATGACACCGCCTATGACAGACTACTGGAGGCGGCAGAGAAAGCAGCAGAGCGTGAGCAAGCAGAACGTCGTGAAGCTGCGGAGCGGGAGCAAGCAGCGGCAGAGAGAGCAGCGGAGCGTGAGCATACAGAACGCCGTGAAGCTGCGGAGCGCCGGCACCGACTGGAGATGGCTCAGCACGGGCCCCCGCTGGACGCACCAGGCCCACCGGAGACAAGGGCTTCCAAGGTCCGGGCGGAGGACTTTCCCTTGCTTGAGAAGGATGGAGACCTGGATTCCTTTCTGCTGGCTTTTGAGAGGACCTGCCTCCAACATCATCTGGCCCCGGATCAGTGGGCAAGGTACCTGACCCCCCGTTTGAGGGGTAAGTCCCTGGAAGTTTTGGGGGACTTACCTGCCGGGGAGGAGCAGGACTACAACAGCATCAAGCAGGCCCTGATCCAGCACTACAACCTCACCCCGGAGTCATACCGCAGGAAGTTCAGGAGCCTGCAGCGGGGTTCAAAGGACACCTGGACCGACCACATGCGGGCCCTGCTGAGAGCTGCGGAGCACTGGACCTCGGGTCTAGAGCTCACTACCCGCCAGGAGGTCCAGGAACTGTTTGTCATGGAGCAATTCTTGTGGAACTGCCCAGAGGACCTCCAGCAGTTCCTCCGTGACCGGAAACCAAAGGGGGCTTCTGGTACAGCCGCCCTGGCAGACGAGTATGCTAACAACAGGGCGCCGGAGCCAAAGAAGCCTGCCAGCAGCACCTGGAGAGGGGGTAAGCCCAATCCTGCCCCAGCCCCCAGAGTGCAAGGGGTGTACCCCCGGCTGCCCTCTCCAGGCCAGGAACAGAACCCAGATGTTGTCATAATTGCAATCAGCCAGGACACTTTAAGACTGCGTGTCCCCAGCGCCAGAAGGCCCCATCCCTGTCCCAGAAACCGACCACTGTTTTGTGTGTGGGAGGGGGTGGTGGGAGGTCCCTAGACAATTACCAACCCATCACCATCGGCCGCTCAGCGGTCATGGGACTGCGGGACACAGGCGCTGAACGAACCCTGGTACGCCCTGAGGTGGTGTCCCCTCAAGACTTGGTACCTGGGAAAACCCTTTCCGTCTCCGGAATTGGAGGCGTTGAACCGGCGCTGCCCGTTGCCAAGGTGTATTTGGACTGGGGCGCCGGGAGGGGGATGCGGGAGGTGGGAGTAACGCCAAATATTCCTGCAAATGTGTTGCTTGGGACCGATTTGGGGCGGCTAGTGTCCCAGTATGTGGCCACTGAAACCCCAAGTTCGGCTCCCCAAGAATGTCATGACTCTACTGTGAATGCTAATGTTAATGTATTGAATGTGCCTCCAACAGTGGAGGAGGGAGTGAAACCTGATGGTAAGCCATGCACTGACACTACACACACAGGGCTCACAGTGAGGACAGGTGAGGAGGCTGTAGGGGAGAGCTCAGAGGTGGAGGGAGGGGCTGCTATGGGCAGTGTAGGGCCCCTAAGTGAACCCAGCCTGCTGAGTCTAGGGCCCCTGCAGGAAGAGGAACAGGCCATGGGGGGAGGGGGCGTCCCGGGAGAGGAGCCACCAGGTAAGACCCCAGGGCAGGAGTTCCCCACATCCGGGATGTCAGGAAGTCAGGGAAGTCTGCCTGACCCGGCGACTTGGTCAAGGGACGAGGGAAGGCAGGCGCTACCCGTGGTCTCAGCGGTCGTGGCCGCTGTTACCAGGAGTGGGAGCGCTGAAGCCCAAGGAGCCTCGCGGAGGTCCGACGGTTTCCCCCTCTCCGACCAAGTGGCTGCCGAGTCAGACAGTAGCCAGGAGACAGATCCCGGGGAACTGACAGAGGACATGGCAGTTTCATCAATTCTTGCCACATCAAGTCAGGGATTTCAGGCAGCGTTGGAAGCTGACCCTAGCCTGAAGACTCTCAAGGAACAGGCGGCACAGCCTCCCCTGGAGTCCGACCGCGAGCGAGTGGTCTGGGACCAGGGACGGCTGTACCGGGTAACGGTCCAGCAGGGTTCACCGGAGGCGTGGCCCAGGGACCGACAGTTAGTGGTACCCCATCCGTTCAGGGCGGAATTGTTGCGGATCGCACACGAGATTCCAATGGCCGGACACCTAGGGATCACTAAAACCAGGGCCAGGCTAGCTCAGCATTTCTACTGGCCTGGAATGAGGACCGAGGTGATAGCCTACTGCCATTCGTGTGACACCTGTCAGAGGGTGGGGAAGGCGGGGCCGCGCCCCAAAGCCCCACTGGTAACTCTGCCCATCATCGAAGAGCCTTTCTCGAGGGTGGCTGTGGATCTCATTGGACCTCTGTCCACTCCCAGCCGCTCTGGGAAATGCTTCATACTAACGGTAGTGGACTATGCCACCCGGTACCCGGAGGCGGTAGCTTTGTCGTCCATTCGGGCCGACAAAGTGGCCACTGCCTTACTGGAGATTTTCTCCAGAGTGGGGTTTCCCAAGGAAATGCTCACCGACCGAGGGACCCAGTTCATGTCGCAGCTGATGGAGTCTCTCTGAAAGCAGGTACAGGTGCAACATCTGGTGGCCAGCCCGTATCACCCACAGACCAATGGCTTGTGTGAGCGGTTCAATGGCACCTTAAAGCAGATGCTGAAGATGTTGGTCGACTCCCACGGGAGGGACTGGGAGCGGTATCTCCCACACCTGTTGTTTGCCTACCGGGAGGTCCCACAGGCCTCAACGGGGTTCTCCCCCATTGAGCTCCTGTACGGGCGACGTGTACGGGGGCCCCTTGCTCTGGTGAAGGAAGCGTGGGAAGGGGATTTAGCCACCCCTGGAGTGTCGGTCATTGAGTATGTCGTTCGCTTCCGGGACCGAATGATGGCCTTGACGCGGCTGGTGCATGATAATATGGCCCAAGCTCAGGCTGACCAGAAGCGATGGTACGACCAGAATGCTTGTGAGCGGACCTACTGTCACGGGTGTGTCGCGGCGAAGATCGTCGCGATTGCACACCCTGACTTCGCACAGCTGAGTTTCTGGTGCTGGGTGTTTTTAGGCACTGAGGGAGTTAATTCTTTCTCTCTCGGTGCTGGACTGACCAGCCTCGCCCAGCTGCGATTGATGTTTTGTTAATTAGCTTCCTTCATATACCTGCTGGTCTGCTGTGGAAGTTGTCGGTGAAAGCATTCATTCAGACCAGCAGAGCGGATCGTTTCTGAGAAGACTTAAGCTAAGAGTGCCTGTTGTGGTTTTTCCTCTCCTCGCTTATTGTTTATCTCCTTAACCTTTTGTGTTCCTCTGTAGTGGAAGTTTTGTATGCAAGGCAGTGTTTTCTTTACCCCTTGTCTGTCTCGTTTGTCTTAGACTGTGTGTAAGCTGTGACCTGCCCATTCCCTGTGGTGGTAATCAGGGTCCTTCTCAGGACTAGATTACAGTGGTCAGGGATCTACAGGAGACAGGGTTACGCTGGCGGCCTGGACCTCTGTACCATTAACAGTACCTCCAGGTAGAGGGACTAGTCAGAACCCCAGTTCAGGGTCAGCATAGACCCCGGTCCACCTCTATCCTGAGACAGCGTGACACGTACACAGTATAGACCCACAATACATAGGATATTATGTCAGGTAAGACATTGCTGGCAGATACTATGTATACATGTTGATATTTTCTATTATATGAAATATAGAATGTTGTCACATTAGATATATGTTACTATCATAGAATATATCTGTTATACGTCGTGACACCTACCAGGTGGGTCAAAAGGTGTGGGTACTGGTCCCCGTACCACAAAACAAGCTTCAGGCGGCCTGGGAGGGTCCATACCTCGTGCACGAGCAGCTCAACGCCGTCACCTACCTGGTCACCCTGGACCACGCCCGTGGAAGGAGGAAGGCCTTCCATGTGAACATGATGAAGGCCCATCATGAGCGGGAGGCTTATGCTCACCCAGTGTGCAACCTTCCAGAGGAAGGAGAGGCAGAAACCCTCCTCGATCTGCTCACCCAAGCCAAGGCGGGTGGATCCATCGAGGATGTGGGGGTTGACCACCAGCTCTCGGAGGACCAGCGTTCCCAGCTGGGGGCCACCCTGCACCCCTTTCGGGAGCTGTTCAGCAGCCTGCCCGGAAGGACTGAGGCAGCAGTCCATGACGTGGACACTGGCAACCACCCCCCAATCCGGCGTTCAGCATATCGGGTCTCTCTTGAGGTGCAGCAGCAGATGCGCCAAGAGATAGACGAGATGCTGAGGCTGGGGGTGATCCAAGCGTCCAACAGCGCGTGGGCTTCGCCTGTAGTCCTCGTCCCTAAAAAGGACCGAACTACGCGGTTCTGCGTGGACTACAGGGGGCTCAACGCTGTGTCGGTCACCGATGCGTACCCAATGCTGCGCATCGATGACCTGCTCGACCAGCTGGCCGGGGCCAAGTACCTGACCATCATGGATCTGAGCAGGGGGTATTGGCAGATTCCCCTGACCCCTAGGGCACGGGAACGCTCTGCCTTTATCACCCCATTCGGACTGTACGAGTCCACGGTGATGCCCTTCGGCATGAAGAATGCCCCTGCCACTTTTCAGCGGATGGTCAACACGCTGCTCGAGGGACTGGAAGGGTATGCGACCGCGTACCTGGATGACATTGCCATCTTCAGTCTCACCTGGGAGGATCACCTAGAGCACCTGGCGCAGGTGCTCGGGCAGATCCAGCGAGCAGGCTTGACCATTAAGCCGGAAAAATGCCAGCTGGGTATGAGTGAGGTCCACTACCTGGGACACCGGGTAGGTGGGGGAGCTCTGAAGCCAGAGCCCGGGAAGGTGGATGCCATCGCATCCTGGCCCACCCCCAGGACCAAGAAGCAGGTGATGTCCTTTTTGGGTACTGCTGGGTACTATAGGAGGTTTGTTCCACACTATAGTGCCCTGGCCAAGCCCCTGACGGACCTCACCAAGAAAAGGCTGCCCGTCGCAGTCGACTGGACAGTCGCCTGCGAGACAGCTTTCCAGGCGCTCAAGCCCGCCCTTTCTAGTTCTCCTGTACTACAGGCAGCTGACTTCACGCGGCCATTCTTAGTGCAGACCGACGCCAGCGACTTCGGCCTCAGTGCTGTGCTCAGCCAGGTTGACACTACGGGCCATAAACACCCCATTCTGTACCTGAGCAGGAAGCTCCTGCCGAGGGAAGTGGCCTATTCCACGATGGAGAAGGAATGTCTGGCAATTGTGTGGGCCCTGCAGCGTCTGCAGCCATACTTGTACGGACGCCAATTCACCGTGGAAACATACCACAACCCCCTCAGCTGGTTACACACGGTCTCTGGGACGAATGGGAGGTTGCTACGCTGGAGCCTCGCTCTCCAACAGTACCACTTCACCATTCGCCACAAAAGCGGCAGGGACCATGGTAACGCTGATGGGTTGTCCCGGCAAGGAGAGGGGACGGTAGGGCGCACGGGGGAACACAGGAATGTGATACCCCCTAGCGCCCTCAAAAGCAGGGAGGTGTAAGGAAAGGGACGTCGCCATTTTGTATAGGGCCTATACCAGCCTCCATTTTGTCAGTTCACAGAGCCACAAACTTCTAACTACACAGGGCCTATTAGCATATCCAGTACGACCAGTTTTGATGTCCACTATGAATCAATAGGGCTTTAACATGCTAATTGATTTAGGCCAGTGTCTGAATAAGATGGTCAGTCGTATGTTAAATGGCTCAAACTTAAGCCAGTATTTCCTGCTCCATATGAATTGCAGGTCAGTTAATATGCGTGCTTCAAAGCAAAGGGGAAGGGCCTAGCAGACTTAAGAACTGTAGCATGGACAGGCTTCATTCATTCCATTTTACACACAGAAGCCAAGAAGATGGTCTAGGAAGGACCAAGGGACTATCCAGCAACTGAAGACTGTTACCTGGGAGAGCCCCTGCCTTCCCATGACTATACTACCCGGTAATATTGATCTATAGCTTATACCTTTAAGCCTTGTACATTATCGTTGTATTTTTACTCTGACTGCAAATCCATTGTAATTACGTTGTATAGCTTTACTGTATATTTCTGTAATTATCTAGTGCGCTCTTAAGGCGATTAAACCATAAAATTAATCTGTGGCTGATGCTTTTACTCTGATCACGAATCTTAGAATACCCAGTGGGTAACAGGACAACCTCCCCGGTGGCCATTTGCTCTAGGTGCAGTTCCCATACTGACCTGAGAGACAAAGGGGGCGCCGGAGAACTTTACCTGTGGAGTTACGTCCCCTTGGTGACGTGGGAGAAAGGGGGTCGTCCCTCACATTTGGTAGCGGCGGTGGGATCAGAAGCTGTGATACCCGGGCTACCGTGTGGCGGTCGGCTTAGTTCCTCACAGCTATGAAGACCCTAAAAATTTCTGGTGCAAGCAATTACCCTCATAAGTCAGATGCTTAGTGACATGAAGTCCATCTATGTGCAATCTAAGTGCCACATGTCTGTTAGTATATAAACTTTACCTTATATGAAAGGCCACAGAGGCTGCAACACCATTAAGCAAGAGGCACCACTAACCAAACTCCATGAATACCAAGGAGATCTCCAAGGGACAAAGTCAAGGAGGCTCTACAAAGCACCGACTGATTAATGCCCTCCTTGCCTTAGCTGAGAGTTTGGTGGGTGGCCCTCTCTTGGCAGGTTTGTTGTGGTACCATGTTCTTTCCATTTGATAATAATGGATTTGATGCTTCTCCAGGGGAACATCAGAGATTGGGATATTTTTTTATAACCCAACCCTGACTTGTACTTCTCAACAGCTTTGTCCCTGACTTGTTTGGAGATTTCCTTGGTCTTCATGGTGTTTGGTTAGTGGAGCCTCTTGTTAATGGTGTTCCAGCCTCTGCGGCCTTTCAGAAAAAGTTTATATACAGTGGTAAAAATAAGTATTTGATTTACTGTCAATTTTGCAAGTTTTCTCACCTACAAAGAATGGAGAGGTCTGTAATTTTTATTGTAGGTACACTTCAACTTTGAGAGACAGAATCTAAAAATAAAAACCAGAAAATCACATTGAATGATTTTTAAAAAATTAAATTGCATTTTATTGCAAAAAATAAATATTTTATCACCTACCAACCAGCAAGAATTCTGGCTCTCACAGACCTGTTAGTTTTTTTTTTTTATTAACTGTTTGAACTCGTTACCTGTATAAAGCACACCTGTCTATACACTCAATCAATCACACTCCAACCTCTCCACAATGGCCAAGACCAATGCTGTCTAAGGACACTAGGGACACAATTGTAGACCTGCACAATGCTGGGATGGGATACAGGACAATAGGCAAGCAGCTTGGTGAGAAGGCAACAACTGTTGGCACCATTGTTAGAAAATGGAAGAAACACAAGATGACGGTCAATCTTCCTTTTAAAGGGAATCTGTCACCCAATTTTTCGACTAAAAGATGCGTCCACCGCTATCAGGGGCTTATCTACAGCATTCTGTAATGCTGTAGATAAGCCCCCGATGTAACCTGAAAGAGATGAAAAACGAGTTAGATTATACTCACCCAGGGGCGGCCGAGATCTGGTCCGGTCCGATCGGTGTCGCGATCCGGTCTGTCGCCTCCCATCTTCTAGCGAAGACGTCCTCTTCTTTGCTTCGTTTCGCGGCTCCTGTGCAGGTGCACTGATCTGCCCTGTTGAGGGCAGAGCAGAGTACTGCAATGCGCAGGCGCCAGGAAAGGTCAGAAGGATCCGTCGCCTGTGCACTGCAGTACTCTGCTCTGCCCTCAACAGGGCAGATCAGTGTGCCTGCGCAGGAACCACGACGGAAGCAAGGAAGAGGACGTCTTCGCTAGAAGATGGGAGGCGCAGGACCGGACCGCGACACCCATCGGACCGGACCTCGGACTGCCCCTGGGTAAGTATAATCTAACTAGTTTTTCTTCTCTTTCAGGTAACATCGGGGGCTTATCTACAGCATTACAGAATGCTGTAGATAAGCCCCTGATGGCAGTGGCCACATCTTATAGTCGAAAAATGGAGTGACAGAGTTCCTTTAATGTTCCCTTTTAAAGAACTGATCAGTACTAAACAGAGACAAGCTCTTCTATGTCTGCTGACGGGGCGGCCAGGCTTGCGCATCATTATGATAATTACATTATCTTATAGAACTACATGTTATTCAATGCTCTATTATATTCTTGGAAGAAGCCTCAAGGCGGAGTTTCACTCTGACATCATGATCATTTTTCTTTCCCACCATCTGGTAGAATTTCCACCCAGGTTTTTTTAAGCTTCTGATCTTGTTTGTTTTCCTTCTATGGGATTAATTCTGAAGATGATGAAATGTGGATCTGGATAATGTCTCTTGTTAACTTCTGTTGCAGCTGAAAGGAGGACATCAGTAAACCAGGGAGGAGTCCTGAGGAGATAATTTGCATATTCCCAGTGCCTTCTGGGATAAGTGAAGAGTCTCCGCGAGCTCAAGGAACACTGGATTTTGGCTGTTGCAGCTGAAAGGAGGACATCAGTAAACCAGGGAGGAGTCCTGAGGAGATAATTTGCATATTCCCAGTGCCTTCTGGGATAAGTGAAGAGTCTCCGCGAGCTCAAGGAACACTGGATTTTGGCTGTTGCAGCTGAAAGGAGGACATCAGTAAACCAGGGGAGGAGTCCCGAGGAGATAATTTGCATATTCCCAGTGCCTTCTGGGATAAGTGAAGAGTCTCCGCGAGCTCAAGGAACACTGGATTTTGGCTGTTGCAGCTGAAAGGAGGACATCAGTAAACCAGGGGAGGAGTCCCGAGGAGATAATTTGCATATTCCCAGTGCCTTCTGGGATAAGTGAAGAGTCTCCGCGAGCTCAAGGAACACTGGATTTTGGCTGTTGCAGCTGAAAGGAGGACATCAGTAAACCAGGGGAGGAGTCCTGAGGAGATAATTTGCATATTCCCAGTGCCTTCTGGGATAAGTGAAGAGTCTCCGCGAGCTCAAGGAACACTGGATTTTGGCTGTTGCAGCTGAAAGGAGGACATCAGTAAACCAGGGGAGGAGTCCTGAGGAGATAATTTGCATATTCCCAGTGCCTTCTGGATAAGTGAAGAGTCTCCGCGAGCTCAAGGAACACTGGATTTTGGCTGTTGCAGCTGAAAGGAGGACATCAGTAAACCAGGGGAGGAGTCCTGAGGAGATAATTTGCATATTCCCAGTGCCTTCTGGGATAAGTGAAGAGTCTCCGCGAGCTCAAGGAACACTGGATTTTGGCTGTTGCAGCTGAAAGGAGGACATCAGTAAACCAGGGGAGGAGTCCCGAGGAGATAATTTGCATATTCCCAGTGCCTTCTGGGATAAGTGAAGAGTCTCCGCGAGCTCAAGGAACACTGGATTTTGGCTGTTGCAGCTGAAAGGAGGACATCAGTAAACCAGGGGAGGAGTCCTGAGGAGATAATTTGCATATTCCCAGTGCCTTCTGGGATAAGTGAAGAGTCTCCGCGAGCTCAAGGAACACTGGATTTTGGCTGTTGCAGCTGAAAGGAGGACATCAGTAAACCAGGGGAGGAGTCCTGAGGAGATAATTTGCATATTCCCAGTGCCTTCTGGGATAAGTGAAGAGTCTCCGCGAGCTCAAGGAACACTGGATTTTGGCTGTTGCAGCTGAAAGGAGGACATCAGTAAACCAGGGGAGGAGTCCTGAGGAGATAATTTGCATATTCCCAGTGCCTTCTGGGATAAGTGAAGAGTCTCCGCGAGCTCAAGGAACACTGGATTTTGGCTGTTGCAGCTGAAAGGAGGACATCAGTAAACAGCGCGCCGCTAGGCGCGCGAGTTTTGGCTTTTATTTCACCGCTTGATTATCTCTTGAACAATAAGAACATGGAAGAGGCTAGGAGCCATGTGGTGAGCTGCATTTCTTGCTACATGTTCATAGACTTACCAGTGGAAAAGCCAAACTTCACATGCCAGAAATGCAAGCTTGTGTCCCTGTTGGAGGAAAAGTTGCAAAATCTGGAAGAGAGGTTATCTACATTGAAGACAATTAAGGAAGGTGAAGAGTTCTTAGACAGAGCAGAATTATCTCTTCATGGTACAGAAAGAGAAGAAATTCGAAGTGCAACTGAAGAAACAGAGGAATGGAAGCATGTGACCCAGAGAAGCAGGAGGATCAGGAGGCAGTCAGCACCAATTCTGCTCAGGAACCAATACCAGGCTCTTACACAGGAGAACGATGAAGAAATACATCAGGATAAGACTTTGCCCACAAACAACCTTGTACGCCCTCAGAGTCCTCCTGAATGGAGAAAGAAAACTGTTGTGAAGAAGAAACGGAGAGTTGTTGTCATGGGCGATTCCCTGTTGAGAGGAACAGAGGCCGCTATCTGCAGACCGGATATAACCTCAAGAGAAATGTGCTGTCTTCCAGGTGCAAAAATTAAAGATGTGTCTGACAGGATACCAGGACTCTTCAGACCTAAAGATGACTACCCATTCCTGCTAATACATGTGGGGACAAATGACACCGCTAGAAACGACCTGGAAACCATCTGCAGTGACTTTGAAAACTTAGGTAAGAAAGTGAAAGAACTGGGAGCGCAGGTGGTCTTCTCTTCCATCCTCCAGTGGATGGCCATGGAACAAGGAGGTGGAATAAGATTCTGCAGGTGAACAACTGGCTACGTCGATGGTGCCGTCAGCAAGGATTTGGATTTCTGGATCACGGAGTGAATTACCTATACGATGGACTACTTGCTAGAGATGGGGTGCACCTTACGAAGACTGGAAAACATGTATTTGGAAGTCGCCTTGCTACACTCATCAGGAGAGCTTTAAACTAGAACAATGTGGGAAGGGAAGCAAAACGCCAGCAAAAGCCATACACTTGACAAATACTATTGAGATTTCTGCTATTAGAAGTGAAGGGGAAGAACAAAGACAAAAAAATTTACATAATAAAAATATTGAAGGAAGAGAAACCAATCACAAACTAAAGTGTTTCTATACGAATGCACAAAGCATGGGCAACAAACAAGGAGAACTGGAGCTACTAACGCAGGAGAAGAAATATGATGTCATTGGAATCACTGAGACTTGGTGGGACGATACACATGATTGGAATACAAGGCTAGAAGGATACAACTTATTTGCAAGAAACAGACTTGATAAACGAGGAGGAGGTGTTGCATTGTATGTTAGAAAAGCGTATATCTGCACAGAGATTGACGCTTCAGAGACTGGGAGTTCTGTGGAAACTGTTTGGGTAAGAATACAAGGACAGAACAATGGAAAGGACACCATTGTAGGCATTTACTACAGGCCGCCTGTGCAAGCTGAAGATATGGATGAACTCTTTATGCATCAAATGGCCAAGTTCTCCAAAAAATATGACATAGTGGTCATGGGAGATTTCAACTATCCAGACATTTGTTGGGAATCTCTCTCAGGCAAAACTAACAGGTCCAGGAAATTCTTATCCTCTCTTGCTGACAACTTTATCTTCCAAAAGGTAATGGAGAAAACAAGGGGATCTGCTACCTTGGATCTAATCCTCATAAACAGGGAGGAAATGGTGGAGGAGGTAAGAGTGGCTGGGACTCTAGGAGGTAGTGACCATGCTATTTTAGAATTTTGGATAACAAGAGGAGGAAGACCTGTGAAGACTCAGACGTCAAGGTTAGATTTCAGAAAGGCAGATTTTAAGGAACTCAGAAAGAGAATTGGAGGGATCCAATGGCTGGATATCCTTAAGGACAAAAATGTCCAGGAAGGATGGAAAATCTTGAAAAATGAGATTCTCAAAGCACAATCGTTAACAATTCCGAAAAGAGGGAAGAATGGGAAGCATTTAAGGAAACCAGGATGGATGAACATAGAACTTAAACACATGCTAAAAAGGAAGAAAGAAATGTTTATCAAATGGAAAGAGGGAGGCATATCTAAAGAAGAATATAATGCCGTCTGCAGAACCTGCAGGGCACAAATCAGATTATCTAAAGCTGACAATGAATTAAGGCTTGCAAGTGACGTCAAAAGCAACAAAAAAGGATTTTGGGGATACGTCAAAAGTAAAAGAAAAGTCAAAGATGCTATAGGATTTTTACAGGATGAAAATGATGAAATGGTAAGTCAGGATGTTGAGAAGGCTGAACTTTTAAATTCCTATTTTGCATCTGTTTTCTCTCAGAAAGGAAATGTAACATCAACTGATCTTCACTGTCCTATTAAAGGAATAGAAGAATCCAGGATATCTATAAACAGAAAGACAGTGAGGAAACACTTAGCTAACCTAAATGAATTCAAGTCTCCAGGTCCAGATGAATTACACCCCAGGGTACTGAAGGAGATAGCAGAAGAAATTCTTGAACCACTGTCCATAATCTTTGAAAATTCTTGGAGAACAGGAGAAGTCCCAGAAGACTGGAGAAGAGCAAATGTTGTTCCTATCTTCAAAAAGGGGAAGAAGGTGGACCCAGGGAACTACAGGCCGGTGAGTCTGACTTCTATACCAGGAAAGATCTTTGAACAAATTATTAAAGAACATGTATGCAAGTACCTGGATAAGAATGAAGTGATTAAACAGAGTCAGCATGGGTTTGTAACTAATAAGTCATGTCAGACTAACTTAATTTCCTTCTATGACAGAATCACTGACTGGGTGGATCAGGGAAATGCTGTAGATATAGTATATCTTGACTTCAGCAAAGCATTTGACAAAGTATCTCACACAATCCTTATTGAAAAAATGACTAAGTATGGAATGGACAAGGCAACTGTTAGGTGGATTCATAACTGGCTTAGTGATCGGACTCAAAGAGTGGTTGTAAATGGCTGCACATCCAGTTGGAAGAATGTCTCAAGTGGGGTACCACAAGGCTCTGTTTTGGGCCCTGTATTGTTCAACATCTTTATCAATGATTTAGATGAAGGAATTGAGGGTAAACTGATCAAATTTGCTGATGACACAAAGCTAGGAGGGGTAGCTAATACTAGAGAAGAGAGAGAGAGGATTCAAAAAGATATACATAAACTGGAGCAGTGGGCAGCAACTAACAGAATGGATTTTAACAGGGAAAAATGCAAAGTACTACATCTGGGCAATAAAAATGAAAAAAGCATATACAAAATGGGAGGAATAGGGCTAAGTAACAGCACATGTGAAAAAGACTTGGGTATACTAATTGATCACAGACTTAACATGAGTCAACAGTGTGATGCAGCAGCAAAAAAGGCAAATGCAATTCTAGGATGTATCAACAGAAGCATACAGTCTAGATCACGTGAGGTCATTATTGCCCTCTACTCCTCTTTGGTCAGACCTCATCTGGAATACTGTGTCCAGTTTTGGGCACCACATTTTAAAAAAGACATCAACAAACTGGAGCAAGTTCAGAGAAGAGCCACCAGAATGGTGACCGGTCTGCAAACCATGTCCTATGAGGAACGGTTGCAGGATTTGGGAATGTTTAGCTTGCAAAAAAGAAGACTGAGAGGAGACTTAATAGCTGTCTACAAATATCTCAAGGGCTGTCACATTGTAGAAGGATCATCTTTATTCTCATTTGCACAAGGAAAGACTAGAAGCAATGGGATGAAACTGAATGGGAGGAGACACAGATTAGATATTAGAAAAAACTTTTTGACAGTTAGGGTGATCAATGAGTGGAACAGGCTGCCACAAGAGGTGGTGAGTTCTCCTTCAATGGAAGTCTTCAAACAGAGGCTGGATAGACATCTGTCTGGGATGATTTAGAGAATCCTGCTTTGAGCAGGGGGTTGGACCAGAAGGCCCAGGAGGTCCCTTCCAACTCTACCATTCTATGATTCTATGATTCTATGACATCACCAAAGAAACCCTCCCCTATTTCCTCATAGATTGTAAGGTTGCGAGCAGGGCCCTCACTCAGGGCCGGCGTCAGCACCCGGCACATCCGGGCAAGTGCCAGGGCCCTGAGCAGGCGGGGGGGCCCACTCGCCGTCAGGCACCCCGGCGCCCGTTAGCGGTGTCAGCGCCGTCACTGGGCCCCCCGCTTGCTCAGGGCCCCGGCAGCAGCCGGCGCAATACTCACCTCTCCCCGTGCCTCCGCTGCCGCAGCGCCGAGCTCCAGGGGGCGCCTGCGCCGGCACTTCCTCTCTCACAGCAGCACCGCTGAATGACGTCATCATTCAGTGGCCGGCTGTGGCAGAGAGCGCGCGAACGCCGGACAGGTGAGGCGTGTGTGTGTGTGCCTGCTTGTGTGTGTATGTGAGAGAGTGCTGCCTGCGGTGCTGTATGTGTGATGGTGGTGGGGGGAGGCAGTGATGGTGGTGAGGAGGCAATGATGATGATGATGATGGGGAGGCAATGATAATGGGAAGGCAATGATGATGATATTAATGGGGAGGCAATGATGATGATGATATTAATGGGGAGGCAATGATAATGGGAAGTCAATGATGATGATATTAATGGGGAGGCAATGATAATGATGATGATGGGGAGGCAATGATAATGGGAAGGCAATGATGATGATATTAATGGGGAGGCAATGATAATGATGATGATGGGGAGGCAATGATAATGGGAAGGCAATGATGATAATGATATTAATGGGGAGGCAATGATGATGATAGGGAGGCAATGATGATGATGATGATGGGCAGGCAATGATGATGAGGGGAGGCAATGATGATGATAATGGGCAGGCAATGATGATGAGAGGAGACAATGATGATGATAATGGGCAGGCAATGATGATGATAATGGGGAGTCTTTCCACAGCGCCCTTTCCTGAGCCGTAACAGTGCAGAATGCAGCACAGTGTAGAGGAGAGCTCCATATTTTGTATGGAGCATTATATGTGGTCCAGTATTCTGTATGGAGCATTATATGGGTCCAGTATTCTGTATGGAGCATTATATGGGGGATGGCGGGGTGACATCCTGCATGGGGTATTATATGGGTAATGAGGGGGAGACTATGTGGTGCCCATAATATTGTATGAAGGACTGTATTGTCCAGTCTGTACTGTGCGCTGTGAGGATTTGGCGGTTTTTGAGCTATTGTACAATTTACTAAAGGTATCAGTCATGTAATGGAAGAAGAGAAGTGTTTGGCGTTGTGCTATACCCATATTTCTCTGCAGTATCTGTGCATCATGAATCGTGGTCTGTGTTAAGGGGGCCCACTGAGACTCTTTCGCCCGGGGCCCATAAAAACCTGGAGCCGGCCCTGCCCTCACTCCTCTTGGTATCTGCTGTTTTATGAGGTATTATTGGAATTCTGTTACGTCTTTTATTGTCTGTACAAGTCTCCTATGTAATATAAAGTGCTGCTGAATATGTTGGCACTATAGAAATAAAATTATTATTTTTATTAATATAGACCACTTTCTATGAATTGCTTAATACTAAGAGGACCTGGGAACAGAACGATAATAAACTGTCTCTATTTTCTTGCACTGGCACTTTATTTATACCGGATATACTCGAGTATAAGTTGACTCCAGTATAAGCCGAGGCACCTAATTTTGCAACGGAAAACTGGGAAAACGTATTGGCTTGAGTATAAGCCGGGTATGCATTGTCCCCTCATCCTTATCCTTGTATGCATGGCTACTCTTACCTGCCCTGGTATGCCATTTCCACACAGACTTTTCTTACCTCTGCTGCTAGCATTCACTTGGCATGTTTCAACTAACCCCTGCTTTACCCCAATGTTATTTATGAGCTTGTTTACACTGCCTTGATCATATGCATGTGGTCCATTCTTAATTATTTGACCAAGATGAGCACAGACCACTCCTCTCTGCTTCACACCTGAATGCACTTTCTAGCAAATATATTGCAAACCATACGTCTGCAGTATGTATCCTATAAGTGTGTATCATACAAGTGTGAATATTCATGATTAATTCAGAATTGCACCACAAGGGAACTGAAGGTAACTGGAAAGTCACTGTAAACAATGTCTCTGTTTGTTTTCACTCTCACCCATATAATCCTTCACTTTCTGCTAACCCCCCTAATCCCTACACCTAGTAAGGAACTATTCATCTCTTCCTCAATCCTCCCCATCCATCTTGCCTCCTCAGAACTGTTCCTCAACATACAATCCTCTGTCTCCAAACACAGACAGCCGCCTCATGCCCTCTCCTGCTCCCACCTGCTAACACTTTCTCTGCTCCTCATCACTACTGGTGATATCTCTCCAAATCCTGGTCCTCCTCACCACATCCCCACAGTCATTTCTACCTAACATCCACGCTCTATCACAACTTTCCGTAACTTCTCTAACCTTATACCCATTCGCCCAGCTCCCGCTTCCCGGGTCCCACTAACAGGATCTCTGTGGAACGTTCGCTCTGTCTGCAACAAACTTTCCTACATCCATGATCTTTTCATTACTAATAAACTTTCCTTCCTCACCTTCACTGAAACCTGGCTCACCCTCTCTGACACAGCCTCTCCTGCTGCACTTTCGAATGGTGGATTCCACCTTTCCCACACCCCCCGCCCCAGCAGCAGGCATGGCAGAGGAGTTAGTTTTCTCCTGTCTCGCTTCTTTACTCCAATCCCACTACCACCCTCTGTTACCCTCCCTTCGTTTGAGGTGCACTCTGTGCGCATCTACTCCCCCTCCAACCTCCAACTGGCTGTCATTTACCGCCCTCCAGGGCCAGCCACCACCTTCTTCAACCACTTCACCACCTGGCTACTTCATCCCCACTATCATCATGGGTGACTTCAACATCCCCATTGACACTTTGCTCTCAGCTGCCACTAAACTTCTATCTCTCACTTCCTCCTTTGGCCTCAATCAATGGACTTCTGCAGCCACTCACAAAGATGGGCACACCCTGGACCTCATCTTCACCCACCTCTGCCCCCTATCTAACCTCTCTAACTCACCTCTCCCTCTTTCTGACCACAACCTACTTACATTCTCTTCCCTCTCCTCTCCAGGTCCACAATCCCCACCCCTCAAACTTGCATACCCTCGCAGAAATCTTAAACACCTCAATCTACACTCACTGTCTGAATCCCTGCTCCCTCTTACAGACATAAGTTCCCTACATAATGCGGATGCCGCTGCCGCTCTATATAACACCACAATAGCTGCAGCTCAGGAATCGGTTGCCCCTCTCACACATAACAAAGCTCACAAAATCAACAGACAGCCCTGGCATACCAGCCTGACCAAAGAACTGAGGCTGGCTTCCAGGGTTGTTGAGCGGAGATGGAAAAGATCCCACTCTAACGAGCACTTCATCGTAAACAGTCCCTCACTACTTTAAAGGCCACACTCGCTGCAGCAAAACAAACCTACTTATCATCTCTCATATCTTCCCTGTCTCACAACCCTAAACAGCTATTCAACACTTTCAATTCTCTCTCCGTCCCCCAGTACCTCCTCCTTCACCACTCATCTCAGCTGAAGACTTTGCCTCATTTTTCAAGCAGAGGATTGATAACATCAGACATAGTTTTGGTCGACAACCCTCAGAGCCCTTCCTCCTAACTGCCCAGCCCTCCTCCTCCAAAAGAAACTTCTCTACCACTACAGAAGATCGACTCTCCACTCTACTTTAAAGATCACATCTCACCACCTGTGCACTTGACCCAATCACATCCCATTTCATCACAAACCTCACCACAGTCTTCATCCCAACCCTAACCCATCTCTTCAACCTATCACTAACAACTAGTGTTTTCCCCTCAAGCTGTAAACATGCCTCAATCACACTTATCCTCAAAAAGCACTCTCTTAACCCATCCTCAGTATCTAGCTATCGCCCTATATCACTTCTCCCCTATGACTCAAAACTACTGGAACAACACGTCCATCTTGAACTGTCCGCCCACCTCTCTTCTTGCTCCCTGTTTGACTGCTTACAATCTGGCTTCCGGCCACACCACTCCACTGAAACTTCCCTAACTAAGATCACCAATGACCTATTAACCGCCAAGGCCAAGCGACACTACTCTGTCCTACTCCTCCTGGACCTGTCCTCTGACTTTGACACAGTGGACCATTCCCTATTACTACAGACCCTCTTATCTCTTGGCATTACAGACTTGGACCTATCTTGGATCTCTTCATACCTAACAGACCGGACATTCAGCATCTCCTACTCGCACACCACCTCCTCACCTCGCCCTCTATCTGTTGGAGTCCTGCAAGGTTCAGTCCTAGGGCCCCTGCTCTTCTCCATTTACAGCTTCGGCCTCGGACAGCTCATAGAATCTCACAGCTTTCTGTATCACCTCTATGCTGATGACAGATCTACCTCTCTGGACCAGATATCACCTCCCTACTAACAAGAATCCCACAATGTCTGTCTGCTATTTCATCCTTCTTCTCCGCAAGATTTCTAAAACTTAATATGGACAAAACAGAATTCATCATCTTTTTCCCATCTCACTCGACCCCCATAATGGACCTATCCATTAAAGTAAATGGCTGCCCACTCTCCCCAGTCCCACAAGCTTGCTGCCTCAGGGTAATCCTTGACACTGATCTCTCTTTCAAAGTACATATCCAAGCCCTTTCCACTTCCTGCCGACTTCAACTCAAAAACATTTCACGGATCCATACATTCCTCAATCAAGAATCTGCAAAAACCCTACTCCATGCCCTTATCATCTCCTTCCTTGACTACTGCAACCTCCTGCTCTGTGGGCTCCCCTCTAACACTCTCGCACCCCTCCAATCTATCCTAAACTCTGCTGCTTGACTAATCCACTTGTCCCCCCGATATTCCCCGGCCTCTCCCCTCTGTCAATCCTTGCACTGGCTCCCCATTACCCAAAGATTTCAGTTCAAAACCCTAACCATGACATACAAAGCCATCCACAACCTGTGTCATCCATACATCTGTGACCTCGTCTTCCGGTACTTACCTGCACGCAACCTCCGATCCTCACATGATATCCTTCTTTACTCCCCTCTTATCTCCTCTTCCCATAATCGCATACAAGATTTCTACCACGCATTCCCCTACTCTGGAACTCTCTACCACAACATATCAGATTCTTGCCTACCATCAAAACCTTCAAAAAGAACCTGAAGACCTACCTCTTCCGACATGCCTACAACCTGCAGTAACCACCGATCGACCAAGCCATTGCACAACCAGCTATACCCCCGCCTACTGTATCCTCACCCATCTCTTGTAGATTGTGAGCCCTTGCAGGCAGGATCCTCTCTCCTCCTGTACCAGTCACGACTTGGATTGTTTAAGATTACTTTACTCATTTTATTATGTATACCCCTTTTCACATGTAAAGCGACATGGAAAAAAAATCGCACTATAATAATAAATAATAATAATAACTCCTCCATCATGCGCCGATGTGTCTCCATCCTGCCCATATGATTCCCCATCCTGCACGATTTGTCTCCATCCTGCCCCATATCAACTCTAATTGTTCCCCATGTGTCTCCATCCTGCCCCATGTGTCTCCATCCTGCCCGTATGATACCCCATCCTGCATGATTTGTCTCCATCCTACCCCTTATCATCTCTCATTGTTCCCCATGTGTCTCCATCCTGCCCCATGTGTCTACATCCTGCCCATATGATCTCCCATCCTGCCCCATGTGCCTCCATCCTGAACCCATGTGTCTCCATCCTGACCCCATATTGCGGCTTTCAGTACAAAAAGAAATATTTCTCTTACTTGGCCGCAGTCCTCTTCATATATTAGCGACGTGCCCACCAACGTCAGCTGCTGGCCTCTGTTTGGCAGACGGCTGTTAACTCTTGCCGTGCAGGAACTCGGTGCCTTCTTGCATGGCAATAGATTGGAACTGAACGTGTGTCTTTGGACGCACGTTCTGTTACTGAACTGGCCGACTGAAGCACAGTGAGCAGAAGCAAAAAAGAAGGGTGGGCCCATACACCGGTAAAGGCAGTAATGCCCTGATGGCAGCCCTGGGATCAATTACATCCAGAAGACCACTGGATGTCTTTTTGAGAATTTTGTCAGCAGTTTTGCTTCAAAAAGTGTTTGCACTTTCTTCATTATTGAATGGAGTGAGACGCGCACATGTAAATAGCACCATCGAGTTTAATGGCTATGTGTTCTAGCTGTCTAAATAGGGCTTTAGGAAAAAAATGCTTCAAAAACTCTTCAAAAATGCTTTGGGAAATCTGTCAGGGATCTAAAAACTTTTCAAAAAAGTTCCCAAAGAAGGAGCAGTTCCTTAAGTTGTTTTAAGTAGAGAACTCATTGTTTTTGACCACTTAAAGAACACCTCTGTGTGCGCATACACTTAAAATTAGTGCAAATATGGGCAAGACAATCATAAGAAAAACTTTTCCCTTATGATACATTTTCCCTGGTACTAGTGTCTGGTAAAGTGAAGCTAACTATTTAAAGGTGTTATCAGGAATATTATTTTTACTATGGGGCCTAAAAACTAACAGGCATGAAGTTGCTAATGGAGATGAGCAAAAGTGTTTGGAAAACGTTCACCAATCTCAAATTTGGCACGAACGTTGCATATTCGGATTTGTGTTCGGATTCCCAAGCATTTTTCCTAAAAATCTGCAAAATATGGCCAAAATATCGCATTTCCACTAAGGGCTCTTTTATACGTCAGTGATTCCGGTAGTATCACGGGTCGCAAAACATCCCACACATGTGCACATTGATGACACATGGATGACATCCATGTGTCATCAATGTGACACGTTCTGGCACCTGTTCCCTGGCGCCGGGTGTTGAAGACAACTCACATCACTGTTCCCTGCTCGCGCTGTGATCACCACTAGCAGGGGACAATGTTAAGAGTTATATTCATCTGTGAACAGCGAGAGCAGGAAGCAGCTGATGGGAGCATTTATCAGCCACCGCCTGCGCTATAAATAAATAAATATAATTAAAAAATGACATGGGGTTCCCCTTTATTTTTGATAACCAGCCAGGCAAAACTAACAGCTGCGGGCTGCAAACCTCAGCTGTTAACTTTAGCAATGTTGGTTATCAAGAATAATGAAATAATTTAAACCGCATGGGGTCTCCCCTATTTTTGACAACCAGCCAAGCTAAAGCAGACAGCTGGGGGCTGGTATTATCAGTCTTTTTAAGAGCCATGGATATTGGCCCCATCAGCCTAAAAATAGCAGCCTGCAGCCGCCCCAGAAAAGGCTCCTTTTCTGGCAATTTTCGTGCTTTGCCCAGCTCTTCCTACTTGCTCTGGTGCTGTGGCAAGTCGGGCGACAGTTGGGGTAGTTGATATAAGCTAGATGTAGCAAAGCTAGACCCATCGCGGGACAAATGGATTATTATCTTCTATGTGGACAAGTGAGGAATATTGTTGTTTATTATTTTAATTCTGTTACAGGAGACATTGGTTTTAGTGGACTGGGCGATTACGTGAGTAGAGTTGAGCGAATTTGATCTGGTCCCTGCTTATTCTACAAGCACTAGCTGAATAAGCTGCAGAGGAACCCGGATGCATGGAGCGCTCCGATAATCAGCTGTTCATCTCCGCATCTGCATGTGTTGCAGCTGTGTCACTGTCATAGCACATGCATGGAAAGCCTGTGGGTTGGGCTCTCCATGAATGTGCTGTGACAGTGACACAGTCGCAACACATGCAGCTGAGGCGCCGGGTAGCTGATCAGCTGGTGTGCTCCATGTATCCGGGTTCCCTCTGCAGCTATAGTGCTTGCTGAATAAGCAGGGACCCGATCAAATTCACTCAGCTCTAGCCTTGAGTATAGTTTCATTTAGATTCATTAAAGGAGTCTGTGTCATTCTTTCAATTAGAGGACTTTATTCTAGGTGTGCTTTTTTAATGCAATATACTATGGGGTTAGTAATGGGGGCGTCTTATTATTAACCTCTAGGCTTGATGTCACCTGACAATACAAAGGTGACATCAACCTATCAAGTGGGAAGAGCAGGGCAAAGCCCTAGAATTTTTCCATCTAATTGATGTGCCTTTTTTGGGGCAGGTGTGGGCTGCTGTTTTTAAGGCTGAGGGGGTCCAAAATCCGTGGCCCCTTACTAGCCTGATTATAGCAGCCCCCACCTGTCTGCTTTAGCTTGGCTGGTTTTCAAAAATGAAGGGGACCCCATATTGTTTTTTTTAATTATTTATTTAAATAATTAAAAAAAACAACTGTGGGACCTCTCTATTCTTGATAATCAACCTTGCTGAAGCTGACAGCTGAAAGTTGCAGCCCAAAGCTGTCAGTTTTGCCTGGATGGTTATAAAAAAAAGTTAACTCACGTCAATTTTTAAAGAAAATTATTTATTTATAGCGCAGGCGGTGGCTGATGAATACTCCCATCAGCCGCCGTCTGCTCTCGCTGTTAACAGTTGAATAGAACTCTCATCATTGTCTCCTGCTAGCGCTGATCGCTGTGCGAGCAGGGGACAGTGATGTGAGCTGTCTCAGCACCCAATGCCAGGGAAGAGCTTGAACAGTACCGCTGATTCCGAGGTGCTGGTACGTGTGATACTGATGCGACACACGTATGCCATATGTATAAGGACTCTTTCACACTTCAGTCGTGCGACATCAGTCAAAATCCGTCAAAATGTGAAAAAAACGGATCCGCCAATTTTTTTGGGCGGATCTGCTTTTTTCCCATTGACTTGCATTAGTGACGGATTTTGACGGATTGTCGTCCGTTAGGTCCGTTTTTTGACGGATCCGCCAAAAATTTGGCGTCCGTCGTTTCAGAAAAACGTCCAATGCAACGTTTTTTTGGTCTGCCAAAATGGCGGACTATGGCGGATCCACCGCATCCATCATTTTGTATAATGGCCGCCTATGGGCGGCGGATCCGCTGGCATCCGTCTTTGACGGAATCCGCCAGCTGATCCGTCGCTTCGTAGAAAACCATTGAAAATGCTGACAAAACTGTCCGGGGTCTCTCTCTCTTTCTCTCTCTCTCTCTCTCTCTCTCCTCGGTCCGGACATGCGTACCTGTATTTTCCAGATAGAAAATTTCTTTTTCCAGGTTGAAAAGTTCATGGTGGATCCGTCAGAAAAGTGATTCGCTTGCATCCGTTTTTCCAGGTTGAAAAGTTCATGGTGGATCCGTCAGAAAAGTGATTCGCTTGCATCCGTTTTTCCACTTTCCGCCATTTTCACTCTTTGGCGGACGTCGCACGACTGAAGTGTGAAAGAGGCCTTAAAGACACGGACACACGGACACTGATATCTTCGGTATTGGTTTTCCAGTATCGAAAAAATCAGGACGTGTGAAAGAGCCTTGGTCAGGACTTTGGTTAGGATAGTGGTGCAGTATGATGAACAGGGTGTTTGATGAGGGGTGGGTTTGGTGAGAGGTAAGAGTTGAGGCTTACTGTATTTTTTTATATTAACTTAATGTGTGGAGATTCCAGCAGCCAATCAGGGTGCAGAAACCATCCACAACATCCACACACAAGGGCTTCTGTCATTTGTTGCTGAAGTCTCATGTCCCTCTTCATATAAAGAGCGAACATTTTGTTATTGTGCCATTTGATCAGTGTAACAGCGCAGAGAGGCTGCTCCTGCTGCTGCTGCAAGTAGTCAGATAGTTAGCTAGGCAGTTTTTTGACAGCTAGTTCAGATAGTTAAGATTCTGTCTGAAATCGACCTTCCAGCATATAAATCATTTATGCTAGTAGTGGGGCTAGAGACCAGGCCACATTTCAGAATCTAAATCATTTGTGCTAATTTTGTGGTCCAGTTGCAGTATCTCAGCAAATAAATAATGATTGTTAATTTAGTGACAAGTGACTGACAGGTCTAGGCCTAGGGTTGTGAAATAGCTGGTTAAAAGAGGGGAAGGGTAAATCCAACATGAGTGGGAAAAAGCAAAGTTGTGGTGGAAGGGGGAATAGACTTGGTGCTTGAGGTGTATGTGGGTTAGGTGGTAATGTTACTGAAAGCTCTACTGAATAAACACCGTCTCGTACTATCCAATGACCACTGACATCTGTTACTGAATGTGTTTCTTGACTCCCTTTCTTTGGCAGCTGCACAGCGGCACACTTTGTAGATGAGGGACAGAAAGAGCTTGTGCTCCAGTAGATGGCAAGTGGCCTCTCCTCTTCTTCTACCTTAACATCACACAGTACAGTCCTCATAGGTGCAGGGGCAGAACTATCGTGGAAGCAGGGGAAGCAGCTGCCACAGGGCCCGGGCTAGAAGGGGGCCCGTCCCTGCTGCAGCTGCGTCACCTACCACCTGTAATGTATGGTGTACAGTTCATATAGCGTCTTGTGCTTGGGTGCGAGGAAAACACATGAGACACAGGTTTGATATAGAAGGACTTGTATTACTTCATACAAGTGGCAAAAATGGTCACACAGTTTGCAGGTACAGAAGCAGGAGACACAGCAGGCCAGAGTAACTTAAGCTCAGCAATAACTCTCCACAACAGGTTCAGGATCTCTTCTCTGTTACCGTAATTCCATGCAAACGTGGATTTATCAAATAGCAGGTTTCCAGAGTCCACAAGTGTTCCAAAGTTCCTCAGTAGGAAATAGCTGGAGTACAAAGTCCAAGGTTTTCCAGGAGTCAGGTCACAGGCTCACTGCAGGCTTGATTCTGAAGCACTGATTGCTCAGCTGAGGCTGCTTAAGAAGCAAGAGGGAGAGAATCAGGGCGGGAACATGAAAGCTGGAACCTCCATATTGACTGAGGGCAAGATAGCTGCAGCAAGAGAGAAAGCAAAATGGCTGACGGAAAAACTGAGTTTCAAGAAACATGTACAAAGAACCTTACATTACTCCCCCCTTAGGGACAACCTCCGGATGACCTCAGACCAGGCTTGTCTGGGTACCTCTGATGAAACTGGCGGAGCAAGCGAGGAGCATTAACGTTATTGACTGGTTCCCATGAGTTGTTCTCCACTGGGTAGCCCTGCCATTTAATCAAATATTGTAACTGATTTCTGTACAACCTGGAATCTAGAATCCTTTCCACCACAAATTCTTCCTGACCATCGACTAGCACTGGGTCAGGGCAAGGAGAAGAACGTCCAGGAAACGTATTGGGTGTTGCAGCCTTTAGTAGGGATACATGAAAGACAGGGTGGATTCTCATAGTTCTGGGCAGTTGAAGACGACAAGCAACGGCACTTATAATTTTACTGATTTTATAGGGTCCAATGTACTTATGTCCCAACTTAGACGATGGAATCCTTAACTTAATATTTCTGGTTGACAGCCAGACCAAGTCTCCTACCTTGAAAGCTGGTGCAGGTTTACGAAATTTATCTGCTGCTTTCTTGTACCTTTCCTGAGCCAATTCCAGATTTTCCTTTAGAAGATCCATATTCTTTTGTAAAGACGTGATTCTTTCAGCCACTGCTGGCAAGGGCGTTTCTATGGGAAATCGAGGAAGAATGTTAGGATGATAACCTAAATTGGAGTAAAAAGGAGACTGCTTAGTGGAGGCGCTCTGAGAGTTGTTATAAGAGAACTCAGCCAGTGGAAGTAGATCCACCCAATCATCCTGTAGGTGGCAGATAAAGCAGCGGAGATACTGCTCCAGGGTCTGATTGGTTCGTTCTGTCTGTCCATTAGTCTGGGGATGAAAAGCAGAAGAAAGGTTTACTTTAATGTCCAATGCGGCACAGAAATTTTGCCAAAACCTTGAAGTGAATTGCACCCCTCGATCCGAAATAACCTCATCCGGTACTCCATGTAAGCGAAACACATTCTTAATCATCAAATCTGATGTCTGTTTTGCAGTGGGTAAGCCGACACAAGGGATAAAATGAGCTTCCTTTGTTAAACGATCAACCACCACTAGAATGGTGTTCTTCCCTTGAGAGGTTGGTAACTCCACAATGAAGTCCATAGAAATGGATCCCCACGGGCGGGACGGGGTGGGAAGGGGTTGCAACAGACCAGTTGGTGAGGAGCGAGGTGTTTTGCATCTTGCACAGACTTCACATGAAGTGACATAGTTTAAAACATCTTTCCTGTAAGTGGGCCACCAAAAGAAACGAGAAAGAAATTCCTGTGTCTTTAGAATTCCTCTATGCCCAGCTATCTTGGAATCGTGGATGAGTTGCAATACTCTCAATCTGACTGTTTCAGGTATATACAGACGTTGTCCCTGAATCCACACACCATTCTTAAAGACAAGAATTACGTCTCTTGGGGGTTGTGCCAACAAGGAATCCGCATGGTATGCTTCCTTGATGTCCTTAAGTAGGTCTTGATTATGAATCACTCCCAGGAATCTAGAGTCAGGAAGAATAGTCTTAGGAGGAGTAAGTGGACGTGTCTCTGCTGAATGAATCCTAGAGAGTGCATCAGCCTTTCCATTGCGCGATCCTGGTCTATAAGAAATGACAAAATTAAATTGGTTTAAGAAAAGATTCCAGCGAGCCTGGCGAGGAGTCAGGCACTTAGCCGACCTGATAAATTCAAGGTTACGATGGTCTGTCAGGACGACTATTTGCTGTGCAGCTCCCTGAAGAAGGTGTCTCCATTCTTTGAAGGCGGCAATAATGGCCAACAACTCTGTATTGCCCACATCGTAGTTCCTCTCAGCCGAAGACAACTGCTGGGAAAAGAAGGCACAGGGATGCAAGACATTCTTCTCACCTGTTCTCTGAGAGAATATAGCTCCAATGGCACAGTCTGAAGCATCCAACTCTATTATGAAGGCAAGTTCGGGGTTGGGATGTACTAAGATAGGTGCGGTGGTAAATTTATCCTTTAGACGGGAAAATGCTTCCTGGGCTTGGGGGGTCCAGGAGAACCTAGACTCTTTCCGGGTAAGTTGGGTGATAGGTGACACTACCTCAGAGAAATTCCTAATGAAACGTCTATAGAAGTTGGCAAACCCGATGAAGCGCTGCACCTCCTTCACATTTCTAGGAATTGGCCAATCCTTGATGGCTTGGGTCTTGCTTCCATCCATACTAATTCCTTGTGTAGACAGTACATACCCCAGAAATTGAATTTCGGTCCTATGGAATTCACACTTTTCAAGTTTGATGTAAAGATGGTTTTGTCTTAGACGTTCTAAGACCATTCTCACATGTCCATGATGTTCCTCTGTGGAGTTAGAAAAAATTAGAATATCATCCAAATAAATCACCACGAATGTATCTAGGAGATCCCTGAAGATGTCATTCACCAAGTGTTGGAAAGTGGCTGGGGCGGTACTCAGACCAAAAGGCATAACTAGATATTCAAAGTGTCCATAGCGTAACCTGAATGCAGTCTTCCATTCATCCCCAGGTCTAATACGGACCAAGTTATAGGCCCCACGGAGATCCAGTTTAGAGAAAATTTTGGCATGCCGCACTCTCTCCAATAACTCAGGGATTAAAGGCAATGGATAACGGTTTCTAATAGTAACCTTATTGAGTTCCCTATAGTCTACGCAGGGTCTCAGAGATCCATCTTTCTTCTTCACAAAGAAGATGGGTGCACCTGCAGGAGATGAAGAGGGGCGTATGAAGCCCTTGGCTAGATTTTCGTCTATGTAATCCTTTAAAGCCTTTAGCTCGGGCCCCGCCAGGGGGTAGATCTTACCAAAAGGTATCTCTGCTCCAGGCAATAATTCAATTGGACAATCATATGGACGGTGAGGGGGAAGCTGGTCAGCGTTCTTCTTGTCACATAAATCCACATAGTCCTGGTATACAGCTGGTAGTTCAGGGACTGACATGGTTCCTTTAGGAACAGAGCAAGCTGAAACTTCTGGACTCATCTGTTTCTCTGGAAAGTGTAATTCCTTGGTCTCCCAGTTAATGGTAGGGTTCTGAGCCTGCAGCCATGGTAGTCCTAGAATAATGGGAAAGTGGGGAGAAGAGATAAGCATAAAGGACAGTTTCTCTTGATGATCTTTACCCATAAGGACCCTCAAAGGCTCCGTTTCCTGATCCACTGGTCCAGAGGTCAGCAGGGAGCCATCCACAGTCTCCATCTGTACTGGAGTAGCCTTCTTCACTGAACGTATCCCCTGTTTCAGAGCAAAGGAGATATCCATAAAATTTCCACTTGCCCCTGAGTCGATCATAGCAGAGCTAGACACCCAGACTGAGTCAACCCAGAGTTTGATGGAAAGGAAGCAATGAGAATTGTTTTTCTTACAACTCAGCTGGGACACCGCTGAGGAAACTTGAAAAATTGCAGCGTTTACACAGTCATCGTCCTCAGAAGTGACGGAGTTTAAGTCCGAGAAATCAATATCTGTTGCTGCAGATCTCTCTGGAGCCTGAGGCTCGGACCTGACAGATCTCCTCTCGCAACACTCACAGTGAATGACTGCTGCAGTAGTCTTACGAGAACGGCTGGGGCAGTTTATAATGAAGTGCCCTGACTTACCACAGTAGAAACATAGATTTTCCTTTAAACGATGTTCTTTGCGTGCATCACTAACCCGTCTTTGTAAAGAGTCCACCTGCATGGGTTCAGGTTCAGGTTCAGGTTCCTGTGTGATCCTACTCAAAGGTTCCTTAGCTGGGGAGGAAGGTAGGAAAAGGTTAGTGCGATTACTTTCGAACCATCTCTCTTGCCTGCGTTCAGTCAGACGAGCATCAATACGGAGGCAGTAGTTAATAAAGTCACCTAACGCAGTGGGAGGGTCGGCACGAGCAAGTTCATCCTTAATCAGTGGAGACAACCCTTTTCGAAAAATAGATTTTTTGGCGGAACTGTCCCAAGTGGTATCGAGGGCCCATCTCCTGAAATCCAAGGCATATTCGGCTACTGAGCGCTTACCTTGGCGCAAAGTTAACATGGCTGCTTCAGCTGTTGCACCTTGATTGGGGTCATCAAACACCTGCCCCATGGCTGAAATGAAAGCATCAAGATGATCCAAACATTCATCCTCAGTCTCAATCAGAGGGTTTGCCCACATCAAAGCCTTGTTGGTAAGCAACATGATTATAGTAAGCACTTTAGATCGTTCAGTGGGAAATTGTGAAGCATGTGCAGAAAAAAAAAGATTGCATTGGTTAATAAATCCCCTGAATTTCTCACGTTCACCGCCAAAATGAAAAGGGGGTAACTTGGGAATCCCAGAACTCGGGGTTATGGCAGGAGCCTGGACTCGTTCCTCTAGAACCTCAATCCTGGCTCGTAAATCCTGGGTAGTTTGTCCAAACACTTGCAAATTGTGATTAGTGAGGTCCTGTAGGTTTGCAAAACGGGTCTTTATAGTCTGTATATCTGCAAGGATTGTATCAGTCACTCCGCAAAGCTCCTTTATGAAAGCCTCCATCTTCCAGATCTTTTAAGACAGGAGTACTGGAAGGAGAAGAGAAAAAAAAAAAAATAGTGTTTACCTGTGGTAACACTGCAGAGTAAAATTAAGGGAATTGCTCACCTGGAATGGTTGTGAGAAGTCACAACCACTGTCATCACAGAAAGTATAACCGGACATCTGATATCCACAGTCACAGCAGACACAGCCTTCCCAGACCCAGCAGACACTAACGTTTGGCTTCAGAATCTTGTAATGTATGGTGTACAGTTCATATAGCGTCTTGTGCTTGGGTGCGAGGAAAACACATGAGACACAGGTTTGATATAGAAGGACTTGTATTACTTCATACAAGTGGCAAAAATGGTCACACAGTTTGCAGGTACAGAAGCAGGAGACACAGCAGGCCAGAGTAACTTAAGCTCAGCAATAACTCTCCACAACAGGTTCAGGATCTCTTCTCTGTTACCGTAATTCCATGCAAACGTGGATTTATCAAATAGCAGGTTTCCAGAGTCCACAAGTGTTCCAAAGTTCCTCAGTAGGAGTACAAAGTCCAAGGTTTTCCAGGAGTCAGGTCACAGGCTCACTGCAGGCTTGATTCTGAAGTACTGATTGCTCAGCTGAGGCTGCTTAAGAAGCAAGAGGGAGAGAATCAAGGCAGGAACATGAAAGCTGGAAACTCCATATTGACTGAGGGCAAGATAGCTGCAGCAAGACAGAAAGCAAAATGGCTGACGGAAAAACTGAGTTTCAAGAAACATGTACAAAGAACCTTACACCACCACTGTAGTTCCGCAAGCTGCCATGGGCGTACGCAGGGCCGCCATCAGGGCATTACTGCCCTTACTGGCGTATGGGGCCCGGTGTTATGATTTGGTAGCTGAGGAGAGCAGGCAAAAACGGCAATACACCAGAGAGGTTGGAATCTACTGGATTGCAGTACCCTGACTAACCACCACAACTAAAGGCAGCCGTGGAGCGTTCCTACGTTGGTCCTAGACGCCTCGTCACAGCCTGAGAGGTAAACTACACCTAAAGATAGAAAGAGGAAAGCTATCTGCCCCGGAGCAGATCCCCAAAGAACATAGGAAGCCCCCAAACATGTAATGGTGGTTAGACAAGAGGAAATACAGACACAGACAGAAAATAGCATGAGCAAACGTTGGGGCCCAATCTACCTGGACAGAAAAGGATAGGAAGGACACTTACTGCAATACAAAAAACCCTAAAAAATACCAACTCTACTAATTGTAAAAACACCTGAGATCACACGACCTCTACCACCTAAATTAGTTCTCTGGTGTTACAAAACTAAGCCGCAGCCACTGAAAAAACTGGAAACGGCAAATGAACAAATAACAGTGGCTCAGATAAACTGAGAGGAGCACAAGCCCCCAGAGGGGACCTGGCTGACCTCCACAGAAGTGCAGGGAACAATGCAAAAAGCAAGCACAAAAATAAAAGCAGAAAATATCTTATCTGATAGCAGAAGATGCAGGCAAGACTCATGCAACCATGATGGGAGGGAACCTCCCTTATATAAGACCTGTCTGTAACTCCTGATTGCCAATTCTCATTGAATGGTTCAGTACTGTTTGTAACCACCAGAGGGAGCTTCTGCTCAGAATTCATTTCTAACACATTCACAACGGTACCCTCCCCTTGAGGAGGGGTCACCGAACCCTCATTTGGGCAACCAGGTCGGTCAGGATGAGCTCTGTGATACGCACGGATCAGTCTCCTAGCATGGATGTCCGAAGCAAACACCCAAGAATTGTCCTCCTGACCATAACCTCTCCACTTAACCAAATACTGGAGTTTCCGTCTAGAAAAACGAGAATCCAATATTTTCTCAACCACATACTCCAGATTGCCCTCAACCAAAACAGGGTCAGGAGGCGCAGCCATAGGAACCACTGGCTCGACAAACCTCTTCAATAAGGACTTGTGGAACACGTTATGGATCTTAAATGTCCCTGGAAGAAGTAAACGAAAGGAAACAGGATTAAGAATCTCCAAGATCTTATAAGGTCCAATGAACCTAGGCTTAAACTTAGGAGATGCAACTCTCATAGGGATATTTCTTGAGGACAACCAGACCAAGTCCCCCACTTCAAACCGAGGACCATCAGTCCTATGCCGGTTAGCAAACGCTGGGCCCTCTCCTGAGAGAGGGACAACCTCTCCACTACCTGGTCCCAAATCTGCTGCATACGCTCCACAACAGAGTCAACACCTGGACAGACAGAAGCCTCCGTCTGTCCCGAAGAAAATCGAGGGTGAAACCCAAAATTGCAGAAAAATGGAGACATCAAAGTGGCAGAGCTAGCCCTATTATTAAGAGCAAACTCAGCCAAAGGCAAAAAAGAGACCCAGTCATCTTGATCAGCAGACACAAAGCATCTCAGATAAGTCTCCAATGTCTGGTTTGTTCTCTCAGTTGGTCTGAGGATGAAAAGCAGAGGAGAAAGACAATTGAACACCAAGTTTAGAACAAAAAGTCCTCCAAAATCTGGAAACAAACTGGACTCCTTTGTCAGACACAATGTTCTCAGGAATGCCGTGTAACCGAACCACGTGCTGAAGGAACAAAGGCACCAATTCGGAGGAGGAAGGCAACTTAGGTAATGGCACAAGATGTATCATTTTGGAAAACCTATCACAAATCACCCAGATAACGGTCATTCTCTGAGAAACAGGGAGGTCGGAAATGAAATCCATAGAGATATGGGTCTATGGTCTCTTGGGCACAGGCAATGGCATCGACAAACCACTAGAGCGAGAGCAAGGCTTGGAGCGAGAGCAAGTCCCGCAGGACTGCACAAATTCCCTGACGTCACGAGACAAAGTAGGCCACCAAAAGGACCGATTAACCAAGTCTCTGGTACCAAAAATTCCGGGATGACCGGCCAACGCGGAGCAATAAATCTCAGACATCACACTCTTTTTCCACCGGTCTGGGACAAACAATTTCCCAATAGGGCAGCGCTCGGGTTTATCCTCCTGACACCCTTCCAGAGCCAGTCTCAAATTGGGCGAGATGGCGGAAAGAACTACACCCTCTTTCAAAATAACAGCAGGATCAGATAACTCAGGAGAGTCTGCAAGGAAACTCCTCGAGAGGGCATCCGCCTTAACATTCTTAGTGCCAGGAAGAAAGGAAACCACAAAATTAAAACGTGTGAAAAACAAGGCCCACCTGGCCTGTCTAGGATTAAGTCGCTTGGCTGATTCCAGATAAACCAGATTCTTATGGTCCGTGAGGACCACCACCTGATGTTTGGCTCCCTCCAGCCAATGTCTCCACTCTTCAAAAGCCCACTTCATGGCCAATAACTCCCGATTACCCACGTCATAATTACGTTCAGTTGGAGAAAATTTTCGAGAGAAAAAGGCACAAGGGTTACTTTTATAGGTCTCTGGATCTCTTTGGGACAAAACGGCACCTGCCCCAATTTCAGAGGCATCAACCTCCACCTGAAATGGCAGAGAAACATCAGGCTGCCATAGAACAGGAGCAGAAGTGAATCTCTGCTTAAGTTCCTGAAACGCAGAGACTGCCTCAGGAGGCCAATTCACCACATCAGAACCCTTTTTGGTCAAATCAGTCAATGGTTTAACAATAACAGAGAAATTACCAATAAATTTACGATAAAAATTGGCAAAACCCAAGAATCTCTTAAGAGCCTTTAATGAAGTAGGTTGGACCCAATCACAGATGGCCTGAACCTTGACCGGGTCCATTTCAATAACAGACGGAGACAAAATGAATCCCAGAAATGAGATCCTCTGTACGCCAAAAAGACACTTTGATCCCTTCACATACAGAGCATTCTCTCTCAAAATCTGGAACACAGTCCGAACATGTTTCACATGAGAGTCCCAGTCATTGGAAAAAATCAAGATGTCATCCAAATAAACAATCAGAAATTTATCCACAAAATCCCTGAAAATGTCATTCATGAAGGACTGGAAGACGGAAGGAGCATTAGTGAGCCCAAAGGGCATCACTAGGTACTCAAAATGCCCCTCTGGGGTATTAAACGCCGTCTTCCATTCATCCCCGTGCTTAATGCGAATAAGGTTATACGCCCCCCTGAGGTCAAGCTTGGAAAACCAAGTAGCACTTTTCACCCTGGAAAACAGGTCAGAAATCAAGGGTAACGGATATTGATATTATTATTATTATATATTTATATAGCGCCATTTATTCCATGGCGCTTTACATATGAAAAGGGGAAAAATATAGACAGATACAATAAACATGTGCTAGACAAGGGACGCATAAGTACAGAAGGAGAGAGGACCCTGCCCGCGAGGGCTCACAGTCTACAGGGATGGGTGAGAATACACTAGGAGAGGGTAGAGCTGGTTGTGCGATGGTTCAGTACACTGAGGATCATTGCAGGTTGTAGGCTTGTCGGAACAGGTGGGTCTTCAGGTTTTTCTTGAAGGTCTCCGTTGTTGGTGAAAGTCTGATGTTTTGCGGCAGAGAGTTCCAGAGTATGGGGGAAGCCCGGGAGAAGTCTTGTATGCGGTTGTGGGAAGAAGAGATGAGGGGGAGTCGAGAAGGAGATCTTGAGAGGATCGAAGGTTGCGTGTGGGTAGGTAGCGGGAGACCATGTCACAGATGTATGGAGGAGAAAGGTTGTGGATGGCTTTGTATGTCATGGTTAAGGTTTTGAACTGGAGCCTCTGGGCAATAGGAAGCCAGTGAAGGGCCTGGCATAGTGGGGAGGCAGGGGAATAGCGGGAAGACAGGTGGATTAGTCGTGCAGCAGAGTGTAGGATGGACTGGAGTGGTGCCAGAGTGCTAGAGGGGAGGCCAGACAGTAGGAGGTTGCAGTAGTCGAGGCGGGAGATGATAAGGGCGTGCACTAGTGTTTTTGTGGTTTCATGGTTGAGGAATGAGCGGATCCGGGAAATATTTTTGAGTTTGAGGCGGCAGGAGGTGGCGAGGGCTTGGATATGTGGTTTGAAAGAGAGGGCAGAGTCGATGATCACCCCAAGGCACCGAGCATGTGGGACTGGGGAAAGCGAGCAGCCATTGACATTGATGGATAGGCCTGGTGGAGGGGTAGAATGAGGTGGGGGAAAGATGATGAATTCTGTTTTGTCCATGTTCAGTTTGAGAAAGCGAGCAGAAAAGAAGGCTGAGATAGCAGACAGACACTGTGGGATTTTGGTCAGTAGGGAGGTGAGGTCAGGTCCAGATAGGTAGATCTGCGTGTCATCGGCGTAGAGGTGATACTGCAAGCCGTGGGATTCTATGAGCTGTCCCAGGCCGAAGGTGTAGATGGAGAAGAGTAGGGGTCCTAGGACTGAGCCTTGGGGAACACCGACAGACAGGGGGCGAGGTGAGGAGGTGGTGTGTGAGAGGGAGACACTAAATGTTCGGTCTGTTAGGTATGATGAGATCCAGGATAGGGCCAAGTCTGTGATGCCAAGAGATGAGAGAATCTGTAGGAGGAGGGAATGGTCTACGGTGTCAAAGGCAGAAGACAGGTCCAGGAGAAGGAGGACAGAGTAGTGTCGCTTGCTCTTGGCGGTTAGCAGGTCGTTAGTGACTTTAGTTAGGGCAGTTTCAGTTGAGTGATGCGGTCGAAAGCCTGATTGTAACCGGTCAAAGAGGGAGCAGGAGGAAAGGTGGGAGACAGTTCAAGATATACATGCTGTTCCAGTAGTTTTGAGGCGAAGGGGAGAAGAGATATCGGGCGATAGCTAGACGCTGAGGATGGGTCGAGGGAGGGCTTTTTGAGGATCGGGGTGATTGAAGCATGTTTGAAGGATGAAGGAAAGACACCATTTGTAAGTGAAAGGTTGAAGAGGTGTGTGAGAGTAGGGATGAAGACTGTGGCAAGGTTAGGGATGAGGTGGGACGGGAGTGGGTCAAGCGCGCAAGTGGTGAGGTGTGATCTTGACAGGAGAGTGGAGAGCTGATCTTCTGTCATGGTGGTGAAGCTGGTTTTGGAAGAACAGGGCTGAGTGGCTAAGAGGGGCATTGGGGGCTGCGGGCCAAAGCCTTCTCTGATAGTATCAATCTTTTGCTTAAAGAAGGAGGCAAAGTCTTCGGCAGAAATGAGAGGAGAGGGAGGAGGTGCTGTGGGATGGAGTAGAGAATTGAAAGTGTTGAAGAGCTGTTTAGGGTTGTGAGACAGGGAGGATATGAGAGATGAGAAGTAAGTTTGTTTTGCGGCAGAGAGCGTGGACTTGAAGCTGGCAAGGGACTGCTTGTATGCGTTGAAGTGCTCGGTGGAGTGGGTTCTCTTCCATCTCCGCTCGGTAACCCTGGAAGCCCGTCTCAGTTCTTTGGTCAGGCCGGTCAGCCAGGGCTGCCTGTTGATCGAGTTTTGCTCTGCATGAGGGGGGCGGCCGAATCAAGTGTGGTTTTTATTGTGGTGTTATAAAATGTGGCAGCAGCATCTGTGTCATGAAGTGAGGCTATGTCTGTAAGAGGGAGGAGGGACTCAGAGAGCGATTGTAAATTGAGGTGTTTGAGATTTCTGCGAGGGTGGGTGAGTTTGTGGAGTGGGGGATGCGTACTAACAGAGGAGAGGGAAGAGAATGTCAGTAGGTTGTGGTCAGACAGGGGGAGTGGGGAGTTAGTGAGATTAGTGAGGGAACAGAGACGGGTGAAGATAAGGTCCAGCGTGTGACCGCCTTTGTGAGTGGCCGCAGAGGACCATTGAGTGAGGCCAAGGGAAGCTGTGAGCGAAAGAAGTTTAGAGGCCGCCGGGGTGGAAGTGTCAATGGGGATGTTGAAATCGCCATGATGATGGTGGGATGTCAGCAGAGAGGAAATTGAGTAGCCAGGTGGTTAAGTGGTCGAGAAAGGTGGAGATGGCTAGTTCCGGGGGGCGGTAGATGACAGCCAGTTGGAGGTTGGAGGGGGAATAGATGCGGACGGAGTGCACTTCGAACGAGGGAATAGCAGCGGAGGGTGGAATTTGAATAGGGGTAAAGGAGCAGGTATCAGACAGGAGTAAGCCAACTCCTCCACCACGTTTGTTGCTGGGGCGAGGGGTGTGAGAAAGATGAAATCCGCCATAGGAAAGCGCAGCTGGAGAGGCTGAGTCAGAGGGAGTGAGCCAGGTTTCAGTGATGGCAAGGAAGGAGAGTTTGTTGGTGATAAAGAGGTCGTAGACAAATGACAGTTTATTGCAGACGGAGCGTGCGTTCCATAGTGCTCCGGGTAGGGGGACTGGGGGAGGGGGGTGTGGATGGATAGTTATGAGGTTGACAGGGTTGCAAAAACGTGTGGAAGATCGTGGCAGGGTGTTAGAAATGAGTGTGGGGATGTGATGAGTAGGGCCAGGATTTGGGGATACATCGCCAGCGATGAGGAGTAGCAGACAGAGCGTTAGAAGGTGGGAGCAGGATAAACCATGGTGTGGCCGTGTGTGTCTTGGTAAAAAGGATTGTATGTGGAGGAACAGTTCTGAGGGAAAGGTGAGATGGCTGGGGAGAATGGAGGGGAAATGACTAATTCCTTACTAGGTGGGGGGATTACAGGGGATAGGAAGAAAGAAAGGAGGATGGGGGTGAAAGTGATAAGAAAATGAAACATAGTGGTTTTATAATCTGTTACCTTGCAGCCAAATTCCAGTCAAATTCTAGTCTAATTCACAGTAGTGTAATTAGAAATCTGTAATTTGAAATATGGGATTTGAAATATATGAAGCAGACTACGTCTGGAGCAGACCCATTGCACTGGTTATATCTGCAGCTAATGCCAATCAGGTGTGAGTGGAAAGTGGGCTGAGACTGCTCAGGCCAGATGCAGAGTTAAGGAAAGGTCATAAAAGGGGGTAGGGATTACACAGACCATTCGATATTTCACAGTGATATTGTTCAAGAGACCATAATCAATACACGGCCTTAATGAACCATCCTTTTTGGCCACAAAGAAAAAACCGGCACCCAAGGGTGAAGAGGATGGTCTGATATGACCCTTCTCCAATGACTCCTTGATATAAGACCGCATAGCGTCATGTTCAGGTACAGACAAGTTAAAAAGGCGACCTTTAGGGAATTTACTACCAGGCACTAATTCAATAGCGCAGTCATAGCTCCTATGGGGGGGGCAAGGATGCAGATTTACTTTCGCTAAACACATCAGAAAAATCAGTCAAAAAGTCAGGAACATCCTGAGCCTGGGGAGAGGCAGAAAAAACAGGAGTGTTGGCATTAACACATTGGCAGCCCCAACTGGCCACAGACACAGATTTCCAATCCAAAACAGGATTATGAGACTGTAACCAAGGGAAACCCAGTACAATAATGTCATGCAGATTATACAGCACCAAAAATTTGCAACTCTCCTGATGATCAGGTTCAACCCTCATTATCACCTGAGTAGAGAACTGGGGTTTATTCTCAGCCAAAGGGGTAGAAGCAATCCCCAGTAGGGGAATAGACTTCCGTAGGGGTATCAAGGGAAACCCACAACGTTTAGCAAAATCAAAATCCATCAGGTTAATAGCTGCTCCCGAATCAACAAAAGCCTGAGCAGAAAATGTGGACAGGGAGCAAATCAGGGTAACAGTCAACAGAAATTTAGTCTGAACACTACCCAAGACAACTGAGCGTGCAAAACGTCCTCCCCGCTTAGGGCAGACTGAAATAGCATGAGAGGCGTCACCACAGTAGAAACATAACCCATTGTGTTTTCGAAACTCATGACGCTGTGCCCCAGAAGCCACTCCACCACACTGCATGGACTCAGAAGCTGGCTCACAAGGCAACACTATTGCACGCATACCTCTACGCTCACGCAAACGTCTGTCAATTTGAATCGCTAATGACATAGAATCATTGAGACCAGAGGGAGCAGGGAAACCCACCATAACATCTTTTACATTCTCTGACAGACCCTTCCGAAAAAGGGCTGCCAAAGCATCATCATTCCATTTGGTCAGGACTGCCCACTTTCGGAAATTTTGACAATACAGCTCAGCGTCCTCAAGCCCCTGATTTAATGCCAACAAGGTTTTTTCAGCTTGATCAGTGACATTAGGTTCATCGTACAATAACCCCAGAGCCAGAAAAAATGCATCAACATTACTCAAAACAGGGTCCCCAGGTGTCAGGGAAAAAGCCCAATCCTGAGGATCGCCGTGCAGCAGAGAGATGACAATTTGAACCTGCTGTGCTGCGTTCCCTGAGGACTTAGGTTTTAAGGCAAAAAACAACTTACAGTTATTTTTGAAATTCAGAAATTTAGCTCGATCCCCCAAAAATAAATCTGGCATGGGGATCCTAGGTTCCACAACCGGCAACCTAGCAAGATAGGTAGCAATACTCCGAACTTCAGTGGCAAGCTGATCCACACGGCCAGACAACTGTGCAAACTCCATTGAGAGAAAAAAAAATCCTCCTCAGCACCCAGAGAAAAAGAGGGAAAAAATGCAACAGAGAAAAAAAAAAAAAAAAAATTTCTGACAACTTCCTTTTTTCTTTTTCCTTTTACTATTTTTCCCTTCTGTTGAGTACCATATAATTTTCAGTTTGGCCGGTGATACTGTTATGATTTGGTAGCTGAGGAGAGCAGGCAAAAACGGCAATACATCAGAGAGGTTGGAATCTACTGGATTGCAGTACCCTGACTAACCACCACAACTAAAGGCAGCCATGGAGCGTTCCTACGTTGGTCCTAGACGCCTCGTCACAGCCTGAGAGGTTAACTACACCTAAAGATAGAAAGAGGAAAGCTATCTGCCCCGGAGCAGATCCCCAAAGAACATAGGAAGCCCCCAAACATGTAATGGCGGTTAGACAAGAGGAAATACAGACACAGACAGAAAATAGTATGAGCAAACGTTGGGGCCCAATCTACCTGGACAGAAAAGGATAGGAAAGACACTTACTGCAATCCAAAAAACCCTAAAAAATACCAACTCTACTAATTGCAAAAACACCTGAGATCACACGACCTCTACCACCTAAATTAGTTCTCTGGTGTCACAAAACTAAGCCGCAGCCACTGAAAAAACTGGAAAAGGCAAATGAGCAAATAACAGTGGCTCAGATAAACTGAGAGGAGCACAAGCCCCCAGAGGGGACCTGGCTGACCTCCACAGAAGTGCAGGGAACAATGCAAAAAGCAAGCACAAAAATAAAAGCAGAAAATATCTTATCTGATAGCAGAAGATGCAGGCAAGACTCAGCAAGCTTCCAAGTGAACCAGGAACCACAGTTGAGACAAGAACAATTGATCACCGGCAACCATGATGGGAGGGAACCTCCCTTATATAAGACCAGTCTGTAACTCCTGATTGCCAATCCTCATTGAATGGTTCAGTACTGTTTGTAACCACCAGAGGGCGCTTCTGCTCAGAATTAATTTCTAACACATTCACAACAGCCCGGTGAACAGAGAGGGGCCCGGAGTGGGCCCCTCACTTCTGCTCACCTGGTACTAAGCCGGCGTGCTGAAACGTTGGGTACCATCGCGGCCGCGCGCACTCGTTCTCTGCTCCTTCCCTTCTCTGCATAGTGAGGAGCAGAGTGCGGGTTGTGCTCGCGGCCGTGCAGAGAGTTGCCGGCTGCAGTGTAGCAGGGGCGCAGTCACACACACTGTGACACTACTCACCGCCCCTACCCCCGCACCTGTAGTCAGCAGCAGAGCATCGGATCCCTCCCCTCCAGCAGCGTCACAGCTCTCAGACTGTGGAGAGCCATGGAGGGGCGGACTAAATGTCGGGGGTGGAGCCACAGACAAGCAGGGAGAAGGAGGCTAAAAAGAGGGAAAAACAAGAGTGGGAGAGAGGAAAAAATGAAAGAAGACAGAAAACACAAGAGAGAGGCAAGACACAGGTGAGAAGATGATATAGATAGATATAGATAGATAAAAAAAATGGAGCAGCATAGAATATATCTTTGGTTGGGTGCAAATCCTCCTCAGCAATAATCCAATACTTGCCAATTCCAATATTCAAAAAATAGGCAGCACTCCATAGAATCTCAGCAGCAGTGGATATTTATTAAACCCACATCCCAGGCAACGTTTCGGCTCCATAAGCCTTCCTCCAGCAGTGTTTCTCACACAAATGTGAGTATTTAACAGGTCATTGCTAAACAATTTCATTAAAGCCAATTATCATATTTCATAACTTAAAACGCTATCATTGTATCCAATATGTCTCAACATACCAAAAATAAGGTATATTTTCATCTTAGAAAAGTGACTCCCAATTACACATCATAACATAGAAATAGTCTCCTTATATTTACATTTATCCTCATAATCAATCCCTAATCAGGGCTCAATACAGCTGTGACAATTATTATAACCTGAGTACTCACAGGGAAGGCGATGTAACACATGGAGGACGCCATGGACGCTAGCTATGATACTATTCAGCGCTATTGCGCATGTCTGAGGTGAATTCTCCGCCTTCTGGCCAATCCCAGCCCTTGTGTGGCATTTTCCTGTTAGCGCATGCGCATTACAGCTCTGTCCAAATCGGAACTCCATCTTGGTAGTGGCAATTCTCACATTTTAGTCACCAACCAGAAAAACATCAAAAAAGGTGGTAAATTTAGCAGATTAGGTTGCGATTCAGTATGTAATCAATATCTCCATATGTCCACACCGAAATATCTCAAAAACAAACCGATTGTTTGTTATCACTGTAAGCTTCATTATTAGCAGACTGAAGCCTCAAGGGATTTTTAGAGCAACTAGTCTACCCCAGTATATGGGACCGATTCCCTTTAAGGGATAACGTCTCATTACTGATGACTATAAGGGGAAGTATTCTGCACCTATATTAGGTCCAGATCCCTCAACCCCAATGTCATAAAGGCGGAACTGCCCATTTCCCATCTATTCAGTCCGAAAATAAGATATTGATGAACACAACCACTGCTATATATACTTTTATTGAAGTTTGGTCATACCACATCAAGTTGTTATTATTATTATTATTATTATTATTATTGTTTATTTCTATAGCACCATTGATTCCATGGTGCTGTACATGAGAAGGGGTTACATACAAATTACAGGTATCACTTACAGTAAACAAACTAACAATGACAGACTGATACAGAGGGGAGAGGACCCTGCCCTTTCGGGCTTACATTCTACAGGATTGTGAGGCAGGAGACAGTAGGTCGGGGGGTTGCAGCAGTTCCGGTGTTGGTTGAGGCAATATCTCTGGTAGTGGTGAGGAGGTAGCAGGGTCATTGCAGGCTGTAGGCTTTCCTGAAGAGGTGAGTTTTCAGGTTCCGTCTGAAGGATCCGAATGTGTTTGATAGTCGGACGTGTTGGGGCAAAGAATTCCAGAGGATGGGGAGATTCGGGAGAAGTCTTGGAGGCGGTTGGGTGAGGAGCGAATAAGTGTGGAGGAGAGAAGGATGTCTTGGGAGGATCGGAGATTACGTGAGGGAAGATATCGGGAGATTAGTTCAGAGATATAAGGAGGAGACAGATTATAGATGGCCTTGTAGGTCAGTATTAGTAATTTGAACTGGATACGCTGAGGGAATGGGAGCCAGTGAAGAGATTTGCAGAGGGGAGAAGCGGAGTAGTAGCGAGGAGAGAGGTGAATTAGTCGTGCAGCAGAGTTAAGGATGGACTGGAGAGGTGCGAGGGTGTTAGCAGGGAGGCCAGAGAAAAGGGTGTTGCAGTAGTCGAGGCGGGAGATGATGAGGGCGTGCACAATCATTTTAGTAGATTGAGGGTTGAGGAAAGGACGGATTCTTGAAATATTTTTGAGCTGAAGGCGACAGGAGGTAGAAAGAGCTTGGATGTGCGGTTTGAAGGACAGGGCAGAGTCAAGGGTTACTCCGAGGCAGCGGACTTCTGGTACGGGGGAAAGCGTGATGTCGTTAATTGTGATAGATAGGTCAGGTAAGGAAGATCTGTGGGATGGGGGAAAGATTATGAGTTCAGATTTGTCCACATTGAGTTTGAGGAAGCGGGAGGAGAAGAAGGAGGATATGGCTGATAGACACTCCGGGATTCTGGATAGCAGAGAGGTGATGTCTGGGCCAGAGAGGTAGATCTGAGTGTCATCAGCGTAAAGGTGGTACTGGAATCCGTGGGACTTTATGAGTTGCCCCAGGCCAAGTGTATAGATTGAGAAGAGTAGGGGTCCTAGAACAGATCCTTGGGGGACTCCAACGGAGAGAGGGTGGGACGAGGAGGTAGTGTGTGAGTGGGAGACGCTGAATGTGTGGTTGGAAAGGTATGAGGAGATCCAGGATAGGGCGAGGTCTTTGACGCCAAAGGAGGAAAGAATCTGTAGTAGAAGGCAGTGGTCAACTGTGTCAAAAGCAGAGGACAGGTCAAGAAGCAGGTGTATAGAGTATTGTCTGTTCGCTTTGGCTGTAAGTAGGTCATTAGTAATTTTGGTCAGGGCTGTCTCAGTGGAGTGATGGGGGCGGAAACCAGATTGTAGAGTGTCAAAGAGCAAGTTAGAAGAGAAGTGGTAGGAAAGCTCAGCGTGGACATGCAGCTCCAGGAGTTTGGAAGCGAATGGGAGCAGCGATATTGGGCGATAGCTGGACATAGCATTTGGGTCGAGGGTTGGCTTTTTAAGAATAGGCTTGATTGTGGCATGCTTGAAAGCAGAAGGGAAGGTACCGGAAGTTAGTGATAGGTTGAAGAGGTGGGTTAGGGATGGGATAAAATTATATCATTCTTATCAGTTATCATTCTTAAGTCAAAAATTTAAATAAACAAAATTCAGACA